>OZ012708.1:29970264-30585666 GCA_963942595.1 Cylloceria caligata
ATACTTTGGGAGCCTGAAGCGCTCCGTCAGGCATTCCGTGATATCCTTCCACCTTATCGAGTTAAAGGCGTTTTTAACATCGAGCGTGAGCAGTACGCAGACACATCTTGTTCGGCTGTTTCCTACCCACGCTCTTCTTGCCGTATCCACAACCTCCCGGATGGCTCCGACTGTCGATCTTTTCTCTCGAAAACCGTGCTGCGGGTCAGCGAGTCCTCCAGCCGCCTCTATGGCCGCACGCAATCTTCCTCGGATGAGTCTCTCGAACGTTTTACCCGCTGTGTCGAGCATACAGAGCGGGCGATACGATGAGTAGGTTATAGGCGGTCCTTTGCCTTTGTCCAGTAGGACAAGGCGCTGAACTTTCCACCTAGCACTAAAAACTCCCGCCGTAAGACACGCGTTAAACATATTCAAGAGTAAGAACGGATACTCTTTCGCGATGACTTTGATCACTTCGTTCGGGACATGGTCTGGTCCCGGCGCCTTCCGATTGGCGAGCGGCTCGACCGCTTTGCGCAATTCTTCTAGCGAGAAAAGTCGGATGCCCCCTGGAACGACCAATTCAGCTCTCACTCTGAGTGGATGGTCTGGGAAGAGCGCGCTGACTATTCCTTCCATCGTTGTTGGATCCTTCGGGCCCTCCGGTCCTTGTTGTCCGAGCTTCCGCGTGACGATCTGAAAGCCGCGTCCCCACATGTCCTCGTCTACCTCCTTGCACAGCGTCTTCCAGCATGCGGCTTGCCTGCGCTTGACGGCGATTGTCAGTTGTTTTTTTGCTGCCTTGTACGCAGCATTGTCCATTTGTCGTTCGACATCGTCTCTTCTTCGCGCCCTCTGGGCTCTGCGTCTTGCTCTGAGGCACGTTCTGCGAAGTTCTGCAATTTCCTCCGTCCACCAATAAGCGGGCTTTCCTCGCCGCTTGCTAGGTTTCCTCGGCATGGAAGCTTTGCAGCTTTTCTTGACCAGTCTCATCGTTTGGTCAACCAGGGCCTCCGCTTCTTCCCTGTTGGTCGGATTCTCCGCTGCTTCAGCGAGCAATGAGCCTCCTCGCGACAACGCTCGGATGAGCGCCTGGGTATCCAGTTTGGCGACATTCCAGCCCATGTGGTTCGGCCGGCGACGCTGGTCCCATGACTGTCTGTGTGTTGGCTCAATAGTGAAGCCGACATACTGATGGTCACTTGCCGTGAAATCTTCGAGTACTTGCCAATTCGCGACTCGTGTCGCTATCCCAGGAGTTGCTAGCGTGATATCGATGATTGTTCCTCGATATCCGCTCCTTCTAAACGTCGTCGTCGTGCCCTCATTGAGAACAGTCAGGTCGAGTCTCGAGGCCGTTTCGGTGACTTCATTTCCTCGTGTGTCCGATCTATCCATGCCCCACTCGTGGGACTTTGCATTGAAATCTCCGGCAACCAGGATTTCCCCTCCTATATCCCGACAAGCATCTTCGATTGCCTCCAGCTTTTCACGGAACGTCGCGATACCCTCGTTAGGAGACAGATAGCAGCTCATGTATGTCACTCCGTCACTGGTAATCCATACATAGCCACTCCCACTGCCCCAGCTGGTGACCGGGATCGTAGAACGGTTCCTTACCCATATGGCCGCCGTTTTTGTTAGGTCAGGGTACCACCCCTCACCTCCTAGGTCTCTGTACTGCTCACAGACTATGGCGAGATCCACACTTCGCTCATGTGCATGCTGGATCAGTAGGTTCTGTGCCAGCCGGCATCTACTCAAATTTCCCTGAAGAATTACTGCCATCGCAGTTTGTTTCCCTCAGGTTTCCCGGCATCCCTGTACACCGCGCATCTCCTGGACCCTGGAACATGGTCTAGCCGAGATCCATCTCCCCTCTCCGCACAAAGGTAGCACTTTAGGCTCCTTTTACACTGGGCTGCCTTGTGCTCTTCCTGTCCACATTTCCAGCAAAGTTTGCCTCGATCGGCCGCTTTGCACTCCGCAGCTCGGTGTCCGTAACCATGGCAACGGAAGCAGCGGATGGGCTCTTCTCGTTGGCGTACGCGGCAGTTCACCCATCCTATACGAATGTGTCCTGCCCTGGTCAATCCTGTAGCTGCTGTCGCATCCAGATCAACGAACGCCATTTTGCTACCTCTCAAGTTTGCCTTCGTGAGCCTTACATCGATTTCACCTCCTTTTTGGTCGCCGAGGAAAGCCTCTAGGGCTTCCAGTACCTCTTCGGGTTCCGTGGCTGCATCCAGGTCCCGAATCTCAAACTTTTTCCTGGGGACAAGTTGTCGGACGTTTCCTGATCCGCCTATAATCGTTTGGATCGCGATCCCGAACTTTTCTCTATTCTCCGGGGATGCACCTAGTTCCACGAGGACATCTCCTTTTCTCGTTTCTCTGATGGCCTTTACTTTAACGCCAAGGTCATCTGGGTTAACCTTTTTACGAACTGCGCTGAGGATCTCCGCGTAACTTTTCCCCTTCGGGGGTCTGATGAGGAGCGCTTCTGGCCGCGTCCTCTTCGGTCTGTTTCCCGCTCCTGTTCCCATCTCTTTGCCCCCTGCAGGCTTTTGCGGCGGTTTATCTGTCTCTGTGGCTCGTTTTTTCTTGGGCGGGCGGCTTTGCACTTTCGTCCAGGGTTCGGCATCTTCTTTTGGCTTTTTGGGTTTCGGGGTGGGGGCCCCGCCGCTTTCTGGACTAGGTGTTGGATTAACCTGCCTTTTTCTCTTCGGGGTCACGTTTTTACGCATGTTCCCGAGCGCCTGGCTCTTTACCGGGTTCAGTACATCCAGTGGTGGGTTTTCCTCCAAGAGAAGGAGTGCCTCCCTCGCACGCTTCCACTCCCGCCTGCTTCGTTCAGCGAGTTCCAAAATGTCCTCCGCTTTTTCCAGCTCGTCAGGAATTTTTCGCTGCAAATTCTTGTACTTTTTGCAGAACGTCCTCAGATATTGTATGGTCTCCGACAGACACTTTAAGTGGCTTTCCTCATCTTTTTCGCTTCCTGACAACGTTTCTCGGAGCAGAGCCTTTTCGATCTCCGCGCCTCGGTTGTCGCTCGCAGCGAGCCGTTCAACCCGACGATTTTCTTCCTTCTGCAGCTCCGTGGGCACGGGTGTCTGTGAGCCAACGTTGCTGCTGCCTGTAGCATTTGGTGCTCTGAGAGTCAGGTTTGTAACCTCAGGAGGCCTATGGTTCTTGGATTTTCGCAAGATCCCTGTCCCGTTTAGCAGTGGTGCCGCATTTTTTCCCGGAGGCGTGCGAGGAGTCCGGTTTCCTCTGGCAAAAGGTCTTTCACTGGCTTGCGGTGACATATCGGCCATTTTATCCACTGCTGATTCGTGTTGTTTGTCGCGTGTTTGGCCCTCCCCAAAATCCGTAGGGCCGGTACCGGCCACCGGGGCTTTCACCCGATAGGAACCGGCAGTGAGATTTCCCCTATCGGGGCTGCTCACTTGGGGTATATTGTTTTCTTCACGCTGCATTGTCATTGTTTTTTCTGCTGGTTTGGTTTGCTGGTTTTGGTCCACCCCAGGTATTTATGTTTTATTTCCCTGGTGCCTGCCATATCTAACAGGCATTCCCCTATCCGCCACCCGGGGAGGCGCCCAATGGAGGACCAGCAGCCCCACAAGGGAGGAGTAGTAGTAGTAGTAGTAGTAGTAGTAGTAGTAGTAGTAGTAGTAGTAGTAGTAGTAGTAGTAGTAGTAGTAGTAGTAGTAGTAGTAGTAGTAGTAGTAGTAGTAGTAGTAGTAGTAGTAGTAGTAGTAGTAGTAGTAGTAGTAGTAGTAGTAGTAGTAGTAGTAGTAGTAGTAGTAGTAGTAGTAGTAGTAGTAGTAGTAGTAGTAGTAGTAGTAGTAGTAGTAGTAGTAGTAGTAGTAGTAGTAGTAGTAGTAGTAGTAGTAGTAGTAGTAGTAGTAGTAGTAGTAGTAGTAGTAGTAGTAGTAGTAGTAGTAGTAGTAGTAGTAGTAGTAGTAGTAGTAGTAGTAGTAGTAGTAGTAGTAGTAGTAGTAGTAGTAGTAGTAGTAGTAGTAGTAGTAGTAGTAGTAGTAGTAGTAGTAGTAGTAGTAGTAGTAGTAGTAGTAGTAGTAGTAGTAGTAGTAGTAGTAGTAGTAGTAGTAGTAGTAGTAGTAGTAGTAGTAGTAGTAGTAGTAGTAGTAGTAGTAGTAGTAGTAGTAGTAGTAGTAGTAGTAGTAGTAGTAGTAGTAGTAGTAGTAGTAGTAGTAGTAGTAGTAGTAGTAGTAGTAGTAGTAGTAGTAGTAGTAGTAGTAGTAGTAGTAGTAGTAGTAGTAGTAGTAGTAGTAGTAGTAGTAGTAGTAGTAGTAGTAGTAGTAGTAGTAGTAGTAGTAGTAGTAGTAGTAGTAGTAGTAGTAGTAGTAGTAGTAGTAGTAGTAGTAGTAGTAGTAGTAGTAGTAGTAGTAGTAGTAGTAGTAGTAGTAGTAGTAGTAGTAGTAGTAGTAGTAGTAGTAGTAGTAGTAGTAGTAGTAGTAGTAGTAGTAGTAGTAGTAGTAGTAGTAGTAGTAGTAGTAGTAGTAGTAGTAGTAGTAGTAGTAGTAGTAGTAGTAGTAGTAGTAGTAGTAGTAGTAGTAGTAGTAGTAGTAGTAGTAGTAGTAGTAGTAGTAGTAGTAGTAGTAGTAGTAGTAGTAGTAGTAGTAGTAGTAGTAGTAGTAGTAGTAGTAGTAGTAGTAGTAGTAGTAGTAGTAGTAGTAGTAGTAGTAGTAGTAGTAGTAGTAGTAGTAGTAGTAGTAGTAGTAGTAGTAGTAGTAGTAGTAGTAGTAGTAGTAGTAGTAGTAGTAGTAGTAGTAGTAGTAGTAGTAGTAGTAGTAGTAGTAGTAGTAGTAGTAGTAGTAGTAGTAGTAGTAGTAGTAGTAGTAGTAGTAGTAGTAGTAGTAGTAGTAGTAGTAGTAGTAGTAGTAGTAGTAGTAGTAGTAGTAGTAGTAGTAGTAGTAGTAGTAGTAGTAGTAGTAGTAGTAGTAGTAGTAGTAGTAGTAGTAGTAGTAGTAGTAGTAGTAGTAGTAGTAGTAGTAGTAGTAGTAGTAGTAGTAGTAGTAGTAGTAGTAGTAGTAGTAGTAGTAGTAGTAGTAGTAGTAGTAGTAGTAGTAGTAGTAGTAGTAGTAGTAGTAGTAGTAGTAGTAGTAGTAGTAGTAGTAGTAGTAGTAGTAGTAGTAGTAGTAGTAGTAGTAGTAGTAGTAGTAGTAGTAGTAGTAGTAGTAGTAGTAGTAGTAGTAGTAGTAGTAGTAGTAGTAGTAGTAGTAGTAGTAGTAGTAGTAGTAGTAGTAGTAGTAGTAGTAGTAGTAGTAGTAGTAGTAGTAGTAGTAGTAGTAGTAGTAGTAGTAGTAGTAGTAGTAGTAGTAGTAGTAGTAGTAGTAGTAGTAGTAGTAGTAGTAGTAGTAGTAGTAGTAGTAGTAGTAGTAGTAGTAGTAGTAGTAGTAGTAGTAGTAGTAGTAGTAGTAGTAGTAGTAGTAGTAGTAGTAGTAGTAGTAGTAGTAGTAGTAGTAGTAGTAGTAGTAGTAGTAGTAGTAGTAGTAGTAGTAGTAGTAGTAGTAGTAGTAGTAGTAGTAGTAGTAGTAGTAGTAGTAGTAGTAGTAGTAGTAGTAGTAGTAGTAGTAGTAGTAGTAGTAGTAGTAGTAGTAGTAGTAGTAGTAGTAGTAGTAGTAGTAGTAGTAGTAGTAGTAGTAGTAGTAGTAGTAGTAGTAGTAGTAGTAGTAGTAGTAGTAGTAGTAGTAGTAGTAGTAGTAGTAGTAGTAGTAGTAGTAGTAGTAGTAGTAGTAGTAGTAGTAGTAGTAGTAGTAGTAGTAGTAGTAGTAGTAGTAGTAGTAGTAGTAGTAGTAGTAGTAGTAGTAGTAGTAGTAGTAGTAGTAGTAGTAGTAGTAGTAGTAGTAGTAGTAGTAGTAGTAGTAGTAGTAGTAGTAGTAGTAGTAGTAGTAGTAGTAGTAGTAGTAGTAGTAGTAGTAGTAGTAGTAGTAGTAGTAGTAGTAGTAGTAGTAGTAGTAGTAGTAGTAGTAGTAGTAGTAGTAGTAGTAGTAGTAGTAGTAGTAGTAGTAGTAGTAGTAGTAGTAGTAGTAGTAGTAGTAGTAGTAGTAGTAGTAGTAGTAGTAGTAGTAGTAGTAGTAGTAGTAGTAGTAGTAGTAGTAGTAGTAGTAGTAGTAGTAGTAGTAGTAGTAGTAGTAGTAGTAGTAGTAGTAGTAGTAGTAGTAGTAGTAGTAGTAGTAGTAGTAGTAGTAGTAGTAGTAGTAGTATGTCCGGTAAGGAGCTGGGTGAGGTAAAAGTTAACCTCTCCATGCTTTCTGTCAATCCCCGGGGTCACTGCTCCTACCGTTCTCACTGTCCATCGGCCGGTCGTACCTTCGACCCATCTCCGTTCCCATTCCAGTAGGGTTCGCTGCCGCTCCTCCCTTCGTATTTCGGCCATCCTTGCCTCGGCCTTTCGTTCGTACACCCGTTTTCGCTCTCTTGCGAGCAGGTCGATGGGTATGACGCCGGCCACCACCATCGCCGCTGCCTCAGACACCGTTCGGTAGGCGCTCGCGATGCGAAGGGCCCCTCGTCTTTGGACCGTTCTCAGTTTTCTCCTCCATTTCTCCACGTCCATGGCATCGGCCCAGACCTCCGCCCCATACAGTAGTACGGAGTGCACTACACTCATAAGGACGCGTCGTTTGCTGCTCCTCGGCCCGCCCACGTTGGGCATTAGTCTTGAGAGCATGCCGACCGTCATAGTGGCTCTGTCCGCGGCTGCCTGGATGTGTGGCCAGAACGTTAGTCTTGCGTCCAATAGTTGCCCCAGGTACCGCACTACTTTCCTTGCTTTGATTTGAACTCCGTCGACCTCTGCCGTAAAGGTGCCCGAGAACTTTCTTTGTCTGGTCACGACAACGATCTCGGTTTTCTGGACGGCAAGTTCGAGACCATGCTCCACGAGCGAACCCCTCACCAAGTGGGTCATGCAGGCAACTCTCCACCTTGCCTGCGTTTCTGTTTTGGCCGTGATCACTGCTGCAATGTCATTCGCGAATCCAACTAATTTAGTTCCTTCGGGCATCTCCAGTTTCAAGATACTGTCATAAACAGCGTTCCACAGGTCTGGGCCCAGAGCTGAGCCCTGAGCTACTCCAGAGCTGATCCTTCTCGTTCGCTCGCCGTCTGTTGTGCTGTAAGCAAGTTCCCTATCATCGAGGTAATCACTGACTATCCTGAGAATGTACTGTGGTACCTCGAATCTCTCTTCCATCCATCTGACGGAGTTAAAAGCATTCTGCACATCTAGCGTGACGAGTACGCAAAAGCTCCGTGATCTGCTGTTTCCCTGCTACGCCGTCTCTACCGGCTCCAGCACTTCCCGGATGGCTCCTATCGTCGATCTTTTTTCACGGAACCCGTGCTGGTTATCGGCGAGTCCTCCCGCCCTTTCGACCGCGGCTCGTAGCCGTGCGCGTATCATTTTCTCGAACACCTTTCCTGCAGTATCGAGCATACACAGTGGCCGGTACGATGATGCCGTTATTGGCGGGCCCTTCCCTTTGTCGAGTAGCACCAACCGCTGCTTTTTCCACCTCCGACTGAATACCCCAGCCCGAAGGCTGAGGTTATACATGTTCAGCAAGAGGTAAGGATGCTCTTCCGCTACTACCTTGATTACTTCCGCGGGAATTCCGTCCGGGCCAGGTGCTTTGCGGTTCGCGATAGATTGAACGGCATCACGTAGCTCTGACACGCTGAAGACAGGTACCTCCTCTTCTTGAGGGAAGTTCCTCTCCTGCCTCAGTGGGTGTTGCGGGAAAAGAGCGTCCACAATGCGCTCCAAATCTTCCGGGTCCTTTGCTCCTTCAGGTGCCATCCTGCCTAGCTTACGCGTAACGATCTTGTAGCCCCGACCCCACGTGTCCTGGTCGACTTCCTCGCACAGCTCCCTCCAGCACCGGGTCTTGCTGGTCTTCACAGCTATGGCGAGCCTCTTCCTCGCCGTCTTGTAGGCTTCGATTGCCTCGTTTGCTCCGTCCCTCCTACGCCCTCTTCGCGCTCTACGCCTCCATCTGAAGCAGTCGCTCCGTAGATTGGCTATCTCCTGTGTCCACCAGTACGCAGGTTCCTTGTGGTTCCTTTTCGACTTCACGGGCATGGATTTCTTGCAGCCTTTTAAAATCAATGCCATGGTTTTCGCTATCAGTTTTTCGGCTGCCTCCCTGGAGGCCAACGTGTCTCCAGACTCCACCAAAAGGTCACCCCCTCCGGACAGCGCCCCAAGTAGCGCTCTTCGGTCCAGTTTGGCGACATTCCGGCGGATCGCATCTCGCCGTTCGTTGATTCTTATGTCTTCCCTCGTCATTTGGAATCCTATGTAAGAATGGTCGCTAGCCGTGTAGCTCTCGAGCACCCGCCATCTCGTTATCCTCGCTGCGGCCCTTGGTGTGGCAAGGGTCAGGTCGAGGATGGATTCTCTGCACCCTGGCCTCCTGAACGTGGGCGTGTTCCCGATGTTCAGGACTGTCAGGTCAAGTCTTGCAGCCATCTCCGCGACCTCATCCCCTCTGGTATCAGCTCGCGTCATCCCCCATTCCTGGGATTTGGCATTGAAATCTCCGGCAAGCACAACCTCGCCCCGGAAATTCTGGATGGCATCCTCCAGCGCTCCCATTTTCTGCCTGAAGGCTCCGATCCCCTCGTTTGGCGATAAATAGCAGCTTATGTAGTAGTAGTAGTAGTAGTAGTAGTAGTAGTAGTAGTAGTAGTAGTAGTAGTAGTAGTAGTAGTAGTAGTAGTAGTAGTAATAGTAGTAGTAGCGAGACCCTATAGCGAGTTTCCCTGTAAAACGTTCAGAGAACACTCGCATATACGCCGTACGAGCGCTACATCTGCTTTGCGCAAAACTGTAGGTTGTTGCTCTCACTTCAGATAACACAGTGCATGCAACGTGATTATTTGCGTTTTATCGAGAGGACCGTGCAACACCACTCAAGCGCATTACTGGTATATCGCCCATCGCAGTGGTCGGCAAACTTATTAGCCAAAGAGCCAAATATGAACATTACAACAATTTTTTTCAAAATTGGGAGCCAAATCTGCTTGTTTAGTAAACTTTTATTACACTGAATAAGTAGTACACTAAATAAAACTAAATTTCATACTTAATAAATATTTATTAACGCGAACAATGTGCTTGCATCTCCTTGGAAAGTTTGAGTGAGTCAGGTTTGTATGTTGTTGTTTTTAATTTTAGGCATGATTCCAAGTTCTCATCAATAAGACGACTTCTCAGTTTACTCTTGATAATGTTCATGCTTGAAAAAGATTGTTCGCATATATATGTAGCACCGAAAAGGGAAAAAACAGCAAACGCGAGCTTTTTCAGCTGATCGTAAGAGTCAGGAATACTATTCCAAGCATTGAAAATGATCATGTCTTCCTTCTCCAGGTCATTCAAAGCAGACCACTTGTGTTGTGAACTAAGATCACATTTTTTCTTCTCCAATATTTCCAATTCAACACAAAGACGTTCGAATTTAGAGCGCCATATCTCCTTGTTTTTTAAATCCAGCAATTGTATTTCAAAGCTACCAATGTCAATTTCAAAAGGAGAAAATTCCAACTTGGTTATCGTAGCATTAAGAGGATTTTTGACAAATGCTAAGGTTGCTCTGCTGTTTTTAAATTCCTAAAACCTGCTGAGAAATGCTTCCCTTATATTTAAAATTATTGTTTTAAAATGGTGTTTATCAATAGAGGAATTATTTTCTTGGCGATGCTTCAGCAGGCTCGGAAAGTGAAACAATGTTTCCCTTTCAAAATCCTGAGCAAAAATGGATAATTCGTTTTCAAATGTTATTACTTCTTCTAACATCGAAAAAATTAAGTTTCCTTTCCCTTGTAGTTTACGATTAAGCTGATTTAGATGAGACGTAACGTCTACCATGAAATAAAAGTTTTGGATCCACTGATCGTCTGTTAGTTCTGGATAGTGAACGCCCTTCTCAAGGAGAAATGCTTTAATTTCCGGAAAAAGGGACGCGAAACGTTTTAAAACGTTCCCTCTTGATAACCAACGTACCTTGTTATGAAGCAGAAGATCAGCGTACTCACTCTCCATTTCAAATAAAAATTCTTTGAATTGGCGATGATTAAGAGCTTTAGCTAAAATGGAGTTGATAATGGTAATCACTAATTCCATAACTTTACAAATTTCATCCGAAATGTTTGCGCACAAAGCGCTTCTTGGTGAATGATACAATGGTAAAGAAGTATCTCGTGATTAATTTTTTCTTTCAAAATAGCAACAAACCCTTTTCTTACGCCGGTCATACTTTTGGCCCCATCTGTTGAAATCGACACAATTTTATCGAGGGGAATATGATGTTTATCCATACACTCAATTACAGCATTTGCGATATCTTCTCCACGCGTCTGACCTTTGAGTGGCAATAATCCTAAAAGTTCTTCTTTAGGGGCTTATACGCAGTTATGAGGCAAAAAAAAGACGGTTTTTCAAGAATTTATCCTGAAGAGACTTTTGAATTTATTAATTTGAAAATTTTTGTAATTATAAAAGCATCCTTCAAGAACGTAAAGAAATTTTTTATTTATAAAAATGTTAATTATAGAGGGCGCTGCAGGCGATTTCCGGAACCTCCTCTAAAAAAAGACGATTTACGGTGATCATCGTAACTGAAGATTGGATTATCTGAAATCAAAAAACCAAACAAATTTCGTTAATATATGAGATTATCTAGTAATTAATCGTTCGGCTAATCAAAATATTGAATTTTCACAAAATAGCGGCTTCTCAAAAAAATGTTTTCGATTTTTTATGTAAAATTTGGCCTTAAATTATTTATAAAATGGAAAATAAGTATCGGATTGACAAAAGGAACAATCAATTACTAGAAAATGTATCTGAGAAGATTGTGTTAAAATTTTAGACCGATCGCACAAGCCGTTTTTGAGATATCGTGATCACGGACGTGAAAAATGCTGTTTTGAGAAAAACGCGTTTAAAGTTTCAAAACCGATTCACACATAGAAAAAAAAATTTTTTTTCAACTTACATGGTGTCGTCTATTCCAGGGCCATATAATAAACCCTCCATTACTTCAGCAGCCTCCAGCAATTCAATTTGGTGCTGTCTTCGAGCCATCCTTCCCTCTCGTGTCGCTTCGTGCGCTCTGCGCTCGGATAGCGTAACGCGCTCTTCGTCCTCCTTTTGTACGTATGCATGCGCATTGGGCCCCAAAGACAGTCCCATTGCATTCATATGGTACAAAAGTGAAATTGAACCTTCATTAAACATACCGGCGGCGATATTTGCGGCCATTTCAACAATTTTTGAGCCACTCGGAATGATTTTCGGCGTAATTTTTCAGATGATTTGGTTGTAACTCTCGTTATTATTTTGTGTAAAGCCGCCTACACATCGTTCCAATAATGACTCGCTGCTGAGGTCTTCGTAAATTGGACGCACAGCTTCAGCAACATCCGTGGGTAATGGCTGGTAATCGTGCTCAAATTCGGTCAGTTTATCTGCTGCTGCTGCTCGCTGCCAAGAACACCATGGCTTTCGTCCGTCTCAGCTTTACTCGGATTAAAAAAGTTTCTCCGTTTTCGATTTCTTGATTTGTGCGCGTTTGTAACAGAACGCCGTTCTCTACTTACTTCATATTAAATTATTATACTATAATTCACAATTATCTTAGAAATCCGAACAAAATATTGCAGAAAATACGGAAACGAACGCACTTCTTCACTGCTTGCCTCGGCTGTATATACTGAATAAACGTCTAGAAACCGTTGAATTTTGCTCTCAGGTACAAGGAAAACACTACTACACTCTCACACAATGTATAAGAATACAATACACAGGTATATAAAAGGAGCAACGGTCCAGGTAAACGGCTGCCCCTTGAGCCTCTGTCCCACCTACTTTCAAACGCGCCGAGGCGTCTCTACATATAGAAGTATAACTCTGAAAGTATTGCTCGGATCGACTTGAAATTTTGTGTGTATACTTTTGAATATATGTACATTACAAAAATGCAATAATAAAAAATCGATTTTTTGAAAATCATAACTGCGTATAACCCCTTAGGGCCTCAATGAGACATAAATCTTACAAAAAGTGAAACTTGCGCTGTATCATTTATGTCACAAGACTCGTCAACTGCTATTGATAAAGCCGAAACCAATTTCAGATCTTCGATATGCTGGGTGGTTATATTCGAACATATTTTAATTGTTCTATCTTTAATGGTTTTGGCAAACAATGGTAACTCTTTAATTCTTTTCAGAATATCTGCTTTGTTCTTAAAATCCCGAAATAGCTCTTCGGATGCATTTATAAAACAATTTTTTATGTATTCGCCGTCTGTGTACGGTTTCCCTCTCTTAGCAATCTCTTGGCTGAAAACAAAACTTGCCATATTAATATTGCTGGAAGATTGCATCCAGTTATTAAACACAGAAGTTGACGACTCTTGACTCTTCTGAAGTTCCTCAACTGCTTTCTTCCTTGCATCACCGGTAGGATATTTAGTGCTAAATGACGCGTGCTTTCTTGTAAAGTGTCTCTCTAAATTTGACTTCTTGTTATGCGCGAATTTCTCCTTACAAATAAGACATGTCGGAAGTCCATTCAAGTTTTGAATAAACGCAAAATTCTCGGTCCACTCAACTTTAAATTCGCGGTTTTCATCTTCCGTTTTTCTTTGCTTTTTTTGGTAGCCATGTTAATTGGGGTGTCTATAAAAATATTCCAAATATTTTTTTTTCTAAAGCCACTAGTACAAAATTATTATCATTATTAAATTGATGAAAATAAAAATTAAAAAAAAATCTTTTTAAAAAATACAATTTTATTAATATATGTAACTGCACTAAAAAGAAAAAAATAATTTTTTCCATCATCAGAATAACAAAACTTTTAATATGACCAAAAATGGAAGAAAACTTCCAACATTTGGACAAATAGAAGTTATCGAAAAATCGATTACAAATTTTGTACCGGAACCACAAACATACATAGCAGGTGTAATAAAATCGTATAAAAATACCTGTAAGATGTGCAGCTAGATTGAAAAATACAACAACTTTTTAATAAGACAGGACAACGGCAGACACGGTAGATAAGACAAAACTGTTCACACTGCAACTGCCTGTCTGTGATGCCAATTTGTACCCCCACTACTTTAGAAAAAGTATGCGCGCACATGTTGTGGTACCTTTGTATCACACCGGAGTACGCCGAAAACATACGAACAATTTCAGCCGGTAGCTTGTACATGGTTTGTGTTTACGTTTACGAAAACTAATAAAAATAAACTCGATGTTCGTTACGTATTTTTACAGCAATATAAAATTTTAATTACCTATCTATCTTTTAACTTAAACAAATAATTATACATGTTCTCGATTTATAGAAGAATTTTTATTTATCAAAATAAGATGTAATTTTTTTCTTACCAAGTTTTTTTTTTAATGAAAATATTATTGCGCCTTCCGTGGATATTTGTGCCAGAGCCGCACTTAAGGAGCCAAAGAGCCACATGCGGCTCTGGAGCCGCACTTTGCCGACCACTGGCCCATCGCATCGCGAACCTTTATTGCTTTTTGAGTCGAATTATAGATAGCCGTGTGGGACAGCGGTTGCATCGAAATATACCTATTGCAAAAATCTCGGATTCTCTGGACATACCTGGCGTGCTAGATGTTGAATTTGGGCGCGGTCTCGCGGAATTTTTAAGACAGCGATATATTAGCGTTTAAGGAGATATCGCGTTGCCCGTGATCCTGATGGAAAAGATTTTGCGTGATGAAGATGACATTAAGATTTTTATGATGGCTACACTTGGCTACACTTGGTGAAAATATCGACCACGGTATTGTTCGATGCCTCGCGCATTAGATCGTCAATGACCACAAGTTTAGGCCTCGTATCATTCGAGTAGTCTCCTGCTTGCGGTAAACCTTCGCGAAATTTGATTTGATCACCATACTCTGAATATCCGGACTGCTACTCTGAGTAATACGCTTACGCTCGAACGGGATATCCGTCATTTCGCGCATGTATTTAAACAATTTTTGATAAAATATATTTTACCACAGTCCGTAGGACCGCTTATCACGACTGTCCATGAATGTTTCCAACGTGTATCCATATCGATGATGTCTATCAAAAGCAATCAGCTGACAATCACATAAGCTTATACCGCGGCGGCGGCGGTGGCTCCCGAGGCATCAGGTATTTTCGCGGCCTTGACAAGACGATAAGGTGCGACACGCCTGTACTAGCTGATGAGACGCATGCCGCAGTATAAGCTTATGTTTACTCCGTATGTAAATTAAATAACGATAGTTCTTTATTGCTCACAAATAAAGCAATATTTTTATTTCACTATGCATATAGCTCTACGTACAAAATTTACAAATCATGTAATTCTAAAGAGCAATATGATATCAACGGGGATAGCATAAAAAAGTCGGAACTAAAGGAAACACTCGATAAGAAAGGCGGGTCAAAAGGAGTCAACAATGAGAAAGTCAGAACGAAATTGAACGGTAAAGAGATGGTAGCTACTACTAGGAATAATAGTACAAAAAGTGCGAGCAGACAACCGTTTTATACATAATAAATCAATATTTCTATTATTTACGTATTGTACATAGTAAATACGATACAAGAAATTAGAAATTAAATTTATTATATATATAATTCAAAATTATATACTTTTTCGTTATACTAATTAGCGTATTTCACAATAGCCATACGGTACAGTAGAGTACTTCCTCTGCCGCTTTCACTGCGTATTAACAGGTTCGCATGATTTCATTTCTTAATGAGTTACTAACTGATGATATTCCGTGCATCGAATAGCGTCGAATTTTTTAATAATAGGTACTCTCCTAGCTGCTGTCATAAAGGAGCGTAGTGCGTCATAATTTACGTCACGGCTATTCGCAAAGTTTAGCATGATACCCTTTACTTTACATTTTTCAATAGTCGTACCGCTGGATTTACTAACAAGGTATGCGTAAAATTTTGGTCCTTCCGAAACGAACGAACTCAGAAACGCTCTATTGCTTCCTCGACATCGTTACACTCTTTTGGCGGTCCACTCGTCTCCTTTTTTGTTTCTAGGTATGTGTCGTTTTACTCGGCAAAATGACCGCCTTGCCTCGTTGTTAAGTCATACTGCGTAATAACGTATTGCCAAATTTCATCGATACGCGTCACCTTATATCCGAGCGAGACAGTTTTTCTCAGTTCGACCACAACCCATGTGCCGTCAAACGTTCGCTCAGTCTCGTCACCGTGTGCGCATCCCGCGAATGTGTCCATGTCTGTACAGCATATTCTACACAGGGGACCAGTCGTTTTCCATGCATGCGAAAAGGAAGTACGGGCAGATACAAATCGCGCGTTGCTACTACGGTGCACTTTACGTGACCCTCGACGACACTTAGGTCGTTTTCAAGTCCTGCGAGCTCTCGACACACGTCACCTACACATTCTTACACACTCATGTATACAGCAAGCACACATTCACATAATGTATCAGCTCACCATTCGCGACGTCGCACAGTGGGGCCGATTCCCGAAAAGCTGGTCAAAAGTCGAAAACGTAGTTCATTCTGTTTGAGATATAGGATATAAGGGTTTTTGGGGTCGCTGATTACGAATCTGAAGTCGAAATTGTAAAAAAACAAAATAGCGAGTTCAAAATGGCGGACGTAATTTTCGTAATCGGCCGGATTCGCTTGAAACTTGATATTTGAGGGTTTTCGAG
Organism: Cylloceria caligata; assembly: GCA_963942595.1. Taxonomy (NCBI): domain Eukaryota; kingdom Metazoa; phylum Arthropoda; class Insecta; order Hymenoptera; family Ichneumonidae; genus Cylloceria; species Cylloceria caligata. The sequence continues at coordinate 29,986,011 of OZ012708.1, forward strand.
GTCGCTGAATATGAATCCGGTGTGAAAAAAACAAATATCAAAATGGCGGATTCAATATGGCGGACGTAATTTTCGTAATCGGCCGGATTCGCTTGAAACTTGTTATTTGGGGGTTTTCGAGGTCGCTGAACATGAATCCGATGTGAAAAAGACAAAATTCAAAATGGCGGATCTAATATGGCGGGCGCAATTTTTGAAATCGGTCGGATTTGCTTGAAACTTGTTACTCGAGGGTTTTTGGGGTCGCTGAATACGAATCTGGTGTCAAAAAAACAAAATTCAAAATGGCGGATCCTATACGGCGAACATAATTTTCGAAATAAAACCACCATTTTTAATTTTGTTTTTTCTTGGCTATGCAATTTTTGCGATAATACCAATTTCACGAGCTCTCCAACAGGATTATCGATAAACACAAATTCGCATTTACCACAGTCAGCACAATCGATCTCTTCTTCTGTGATATCAAAACATGTCATGCATATGTATTGCGAAGGATATTATCTCGCCTCTGGTTTCTTAAGAGGTGCTATAGAACACGCATGAGAAGTCCGGCAAGTTTGCCTGCATGTAATAGAAAACGATATACTACATACATACTTCTTTTTATCTGTGGTTGTAATCATACGCGAGCAACCTCTACAGATTTTCAATGCTTTACAGACACTGTACCGTCTATATTTATGAGACGTACTACCCGCGGAGCCCTCACCATTATGATGAGCTAAGCAAAAAACGAAAAAAAACAAACGATTTCAGTCTGCGCAATACTCAGGCTGAGAGTCTCTATTACCGCTGCAATAAGTGGATTTACACCAAGCACATTGATAGCTTCGGCGATACTCGCGTACTCGCTTATACTTAGAATTATACTATGTGCAGAACCCCCGACTACCTAGCGCACCAGCGAGATTAAATATTGGCTGGTAGTAATGAGAACGCTCGTAATAGAGAATAAAGAGCGTACGAGTAATTTTATGCCGAGAGAACGGATTTTCGCCCATCGTACAGAGCCGGAACTCGTTTTCCGAAAGTGAGAAATTCATAAACAACGATTGCTATACTCTCGTGAACCAAGTGTTCCTGAAAGAGTTGAATCTCGCGCATCCCATACCCTCTAGACGGCGTCGTAACCTCTGCATTACACGTGAGCACTACGTTGCTATATGTTGCGCTCCTCGAAGTCCGTTGCGAATTTGACACTGTCGTCTGTGCAGCTCGCCCTTAGAAATATGACGACGTACGACATACGCTCGGGCTGTGACAAAGGATCGTTGTAGACACAAATTATCGCTATTACGTATGCGTAAAATTGACTTTTTTGCTATAGACTCGTGCGTAAGCATGATGCCCCCACGGGCGCGTTCGACGCCTCGTACTATTTACGTCGTCATTCTGCAGGTACGAGGGTCGATCAATAAATAGTCGGTTTGGTAAAGAAAATCGCGTTTTTTGGACAAAAATCTTTTTATTTCTCAGCATAGTCTTATTTTAGCTCGACACACTTATTCCAACGATTTTCCAATTTTTTGATGCCCTCCGAATAATACGATTTCGGAAGATCCTCAAAATAGATCTCTGTTTCGGCGATAAGGTCATCTCTGGAACCAAATCTCTTTCCGCCAAGCCATTTTTTCAGGTTTGGAAACAGAAAGTAATCGGAGGGAGCCAAATCTAAAGAATACGGTGGATGCGAAAGCAATTCGTGTTTAAATTCATGAATTTTGGCCATCAGCTACACGTTCTCTTTTATGGTCGACAGTGAGCAAACGCGGCACCCATCTTGCAGATAACTTTTTCATACCCAACTGTTCACTCAGGATTGAAATCACTGAGCCATATGATATGCCTGTGGCCTCAGCAATCTCACGCATTTTTAGCCTCCGATCATTTAACACCATATCGTGGACTTTTTCAATTGTTTCTGGTTTGACGATGTTGTGCCGCGGAATATTCCACTCCGTATTTCGTATATTCGGGAATATTCCATAGCAAAGTAACATTGGAATTCGTTCAAGACAGGAAACAAAGTCCAATGCCCGATCGTATGAACGACCCCAAGAACGCCGACGTAGCATGAGCGACTCGCTTGGCGTTCGGCGATAGGCTAACGCTAAAATTGCGAATTAAGGGATTTTCGTGAAGACAGTTAGCAACTGCTTTACGAAAGGACAGTATTAAGTTAGACAAAAAAGAGAACGGTTGGTTCCTCGTCTAATACTCGAAACAACGCATTATTGTACTTCTTACTTTGATATATAAATAGGCAACGGAAAGTTACCGTTGCTTATAATAAATACTTCCTTTTATATAAATTCGCGTTTTCATCTTTTACTCGAGATCCATCTCCTTATCGGCAAACGATCCCAAAAAAAATAATAACTTTTTATATTATACCGACTACCGAATAATCCAATTACTCGGTACCGGCATAACATTTGGTGGCAGCGGTGGGATCTGCCGAAGTTAAGTGATTCGCGATTTATTAGGACAAAAGTGTTTTGGACAAAGTTGAGAATACTCTGAAGTGACGACTACGACTCGTGCAAGGACACCAGTGTAGCTCGTAAAAACCCGACTAATCTGACGCGAAGACGCGAAGTGAACGTCGGTGCGGTGTGACATCGGTCAACCGTTTAAAATCCTGATTGACGGTGTTACGTCAAGTCGTGGAAAAACGCACAAAGTGTGCAACCGAGTACGCGAAGCAGCTACTCGAGGAGAAGCCGTCGTGCAACCATTGGCGTCGTGCTAAGGAACCAACAACGGAACGGGTCAACGGTACCAGGGAGGACAACTGGACCAACCTTCGAGGAAAGCTAAGAGACAACGGGTCTACAGCACCGAAGGAACAGCACCCGAGGACATCGCAATGGAAAGGACCGCCTTCCAGATCATCATACTGTAAGTGGCGGTTACGTTATTAGTACATATTGCCGATAAAAATCAAAGCCAGTGTAGAATCGATATTTGTGAATATTCTAAAGTAGAGTTAGCCGAGAAATTTGCAAGCATGTCAGATCCTAGAGGAGCCCGACCAAGAAATAGGGGCAATTCGCTAGAGACGACGTTGCCCGGCGAAGAGGTAGACCCTACAGCCGGTTTAGCTGCGGCAGTAGGAGACATAGTTTACGAAGCGCGCAGGGCGCTATTCGAGCTGTCGCCGTCGGGGCGAATCCCTTCGTCCAGACAAGGGGCCCTGGCGGACAGACTGACGGCCCAGTTTGGCGTAAACCCATGTAGGGGTGCGTCATTCGGGGATCATGACAGCAACGTTAGCGACGACTTGCTTAATATGGCCACTGGCGAGCAAACGCCTGAACGCATCACCGAGGACATGGTCGAGCGAGAAATAGAAAACATGCGAACCATAGATCGTGTGGGTTTTTCAGCAGCTACCGGAACGACAGCCCGGTCGGTACCAGCGAGAGTACGCGATCGGTTGGAAGCGGTCGACCGAAGCCAACGCGAACTGGAAAGAGCGTGACGCCAGTGCGAGAGGCTGCAGCGCGAGCACGATAGAGGCCAACGCGAACTCGATCGCGAACTCAGGGAGGCCGAAACACCGTCGGCGAGACGGAACTTGGCGGACACGCTCAACGAGGTAGGTGCGGACGAGTACGAACTCATCTGGTCCCTACGAGAGCAAAACGCCGAACTATCGCGGAGGCTGGGAAATACGGTGGGTTGGAAGAACGTCCGACACCACGTCCGCGATCGAGGCAAACCCGATTTGAAGAATCGGATTATCCCCCTGCGGATCCCGTGTTCCAGAGGGAACAACGGAGGGTGTCGGAAACACCGAGTCGGACACTCGACCTGGGGCTGGCCTTAAAAAATATAAAGCGCTTCGACGGCAGCAACGCTGACGAACTAGATGCCTTCTTGCGATCGTGCGAGACAGTTTTCAAGAGAGTAGCGCCCCAGGATCAAGACATCCTGTTGGAACTGGTGCTCAGCAGCAAGCTTGAGGGAAGGGCGTCCAGAGAGATGAAGCATAAAGTCATCCTCTCGGTAGCGCAGCTTAAAACCGAGCTGGAGGCCCTGTACGGAAAACGGAAGTCGTTGCCTGCGTTACAAGTAGAGTTCAACTCCCTCCGGCAGGACCAGGGTGAGGACATCGCGGTATACGCCGCCAAGACTGAGCGTATCACCGTCGATATAATAGAAAAACTCTGCGAGGAAGCCACCTCGATGTTGGAGATGCGCATCGTCGAAAAAATAACACGGAAGAGCGCCCAGGCCAACTTCGAAAATGGACTGCATGGGCAGGTCCAAATTCTGGTGAGATCTCGTAATTACGCCACCCTCCACGAGTCCGTTACAGGAGCCATCGAGATCACGAATATGGTGCAGCCAAAGGGAGGGGTAGGTGGAGTATTAAGCCACCCCAGAAGGTCCCAAGGCGCATCATCCCGGCAGAGCGAAAATTGTTTCACCTGTGGAAACACTGGACACATGGCTCGAGACTGCACCCGCAGATCGGAACAAGTAAACCTACCGATGCCCAGCGAGAATACATCCGTTCACAACGTTGACGTCGTGTGCAACTATTGCCAAAAAAGGGGCCACGTGTGGAAAGACTGCAGGAAAAGATTGTCGCAGAACAAAAGCGATCCTGCCCAGTCTTCACAGCATCCCCAACGTCCAAGGGACTCAGGGGGCAAGAATGAAAGGTCCACGGTAAATGCTGGAACAAGTCGATCGAATACCGATGCCAGCCCGCTGGAAACGATGAGAATAGATACACTCACGGCCCATCAAAGACCCGCGCGCAGGAGGAAAACGACGCAGCAGCTTCTACAAGTAACGCTGCCGGCATCGAGTGCCACCGCCAGCGACTTCGATATAATTGCACCGTTGGCCACAACCGGGGTACTCACCCTCAAGGCGGACACCGGAGCGCAGTGCAGCATAATAAAGGAAGGCTGTCTCAAGGCCGAAACCATGGTGAGCAGGTGCTCCGTGGAACTGCAGGGTGTTGCAGGTGAAAAATTCACCCCCCTTGGCATAGCAAAAATTGTGTTGGAGACACCGGCTCTAAATGTAGAGCATTGGTTCTACATCGTTCCGAACAATGTGCCGTTGAAGGTCAACGGATTACTCGGCATGGACTTTATCAAGCAGAATAAAGCGGATATCCTGCATGGCGAGATGCTCAAGTTGTATGGGCACTGCATGCCGCTACGGGACGGCGCGACGAGGATAAATTCGTCACCACGCGGTAGATCTGCAGCCACGTGCAAATACATAGGCCTGCTTACGAAGATAAATTCTCTTTACGGAAACGGGTCTAACACGGGTGCCGCTAAGGAGAATAAATCTGTCGGACTTCCTATGAGGAGCGGAATCAGCCGAGGAAAAGTAGCGAGATTCCGTGTCACACCGTCAAAACCTAATAAAGTGAGTTTATATGGTTATAAAAACGACGGAGAAGTGCAACAGCCGTCGGCGACACTCGAGCCGTCGGAGATAGCGAAGGCCGTACGGAGCCGGCAGGTCAAGGCACTACGCGTACGCTCAACGAGCACGGGGGCCAAACGCTTCGCGCAGCAACGACGGTAGCCCGACTTGGTTCCCCCCGGCAGCGAAAAGCAAGCAGCTCGCGCCGGAATAATGTGCGAATACAAGCGTGTATTCTATCTACAAGGGAACGAGCGACCGCACACGTACGAGGTGCAGTATCGCACACCCTTTAGGGTCAGATCGAAGGACCAAGAATTGCAACCCTTGCCTGGAAAGAAAGTAAAATCGGGGCATGGGTCCGGTAAAATGCAGAAAGCCGGAAAAAGAAATACTGTTGCAGATGCTCTTAGTCGCACATATGCGACCACACGAGCCCAAGTGGGACAGGACAGAAAGTCCCACAAAAAAGAGAATGATAGCGCAATCGGGTATACGAACAGCCGCATAAAGCGGAGAGTCGAGGATACTCAAGGCAACCAGTATAACTCGTCGGCATAGTAACACACGGAGTAAGAGCTACTCGCGATAGTATGGGCCCTAGCTCAATTCCGGCCATATATTTAAGGTACCCGTTTCACAGTAGTGACGGACCACCAACCGCTCACCTGGCTGTTTAGAGTAAAGGATTCAGGTTCGAGATTGATGCGTTGGAAAATTAAATTGGCGGAACATGAGTTTAACGTAGAGTACAAGGCAGGAAAGCGCAATACGAATGGAGATGCGCTAAGTCGAATATGCCTCACTACGAGGGCCCAAGCGAGAGCGGAGAACGAAGTCCGTGTGTCAAAAGAGGACAGCACGACGGGGCAAGTAGGCACCACGAAAGACCGCACAAAGCGGACAGCCGAAGATACCCCGTATAGCCATGGTAGCTTGCTGGAGCGAGACGAGGACAGCAAGCGCCCGGGTACGGACAGCCGCACAAAGCGGAGAGCCGAGAATACCCCGGGCCAGCCTAGCAACGCGGCAGAGAGAGAGGCCGCGCTGGCCAATGCGCCGGAAGAGGACAGAGAGATTCGCAGCGTGCCTGCAGAACGCTCTACTGAACCCCACAGCCCCGCCGAAAAGCCGTGCGGTCGGGGAAGGGGCAGACCACGCATGCAAGCAACGCAAGCCACTGGTAAGACTGCGAGCACCGCTAACAAGGATGGAGCGGGCCCAGCACAGCATGGCAGACCCGCGAAGCGCGGAAGGCCGCGAAAGGCAAACGTTGCAAGGCCGCTCGAGAGAGAGAGCGACCCAACGGCGGAGCCACCGGTGGGCACACCGAGCGAAGAAACTGCGGACAGAGCACCGCAAAGGCCTGCTGAGGAAGCGAGGCACGGCGGGGCCCGTAGCCCACGAACTTCCTGCAGCGCGGATGAAGACAGCGCGATAAAAGAGTATAGCGACTGCCGCAGTGGCGTAGCCACTCCTTCTGTCGATGACCGCCAGAAAATAATTAGAGAATACCACGACACCCCCATAGGAGGGCATCAAGGTATACGGCGCACGTTACATCGAATCCGGACCAAATACAACTGGCCCGGCCTGAGAAGAGATCTAGAGAATTATATATCGTCTTGCGAATCCTGTCAAAAGAATAAAATCAGGAAAAGAGAACGAGTACCGATGGTGGTAACCGACACCCCCTCGAGGTCGTTTGAAAAGGTTGCGGTCGACATCGTAGGACCGCTACCGGAGAGCGTCAACGGAAAAAAATACATACTTACGATCCAAGACGCATTGACCAAGTACAGCGCAGCGATTCCACTGCCGAACCAAGAGGCTTCGACAGTAGCAAAGGCGCTCGTAGAAGAATTAATTTGCCGGCACGGGACACCGGAAATAATATTATCAGACCAAGGCACGAACTTCCTCAGCTCGACCTTCAAAGAAATATGTCGACTGCTCCGAATCAAAAAGATACAAACGACGGCCTACCATCCGGAATCAAATGGCGCTCTAGAAAGATCGCATCGTACCCTTGCAGAATACCTGAAAAATTTCATAAATGAGGATCAAGGTAATTGGGACGAGTGGCTGCCGTACGCGATGTTCACGTACAACACCACTCCACATACGGGGACCGGATTGTCACCCCATGTATTGGTATACGGACGCGAAGCGGAGTTACCGACTGCCGTGAAGCAGGAGCCCCGCCGCACCTATGCGTACGACGACTACGTCCAAAAGTTACGCGAACGACTACGCGCCGCATGGACTGTAGCACGAGACAACCTGGAAGGCGCGAAAAAATGGTCGAAGACTACATACGACCAAGGCGCACAGGTGCAGGAGTACCGCGTCGGCGAACGCGTACTCCTCCGCGACGAGACGGTGCGCAGGGGGCGGTCAGCCAAGCTGACCCCGAAGTGGACGGGACCTCACGAAATAGTAGAAAAGAGGCCCCCCGTCAATTACGTCATCCGAAAGGGACGAAAAACTCAGGCAGTGCATGCAAACCGCCTGAAGCTCTTTATAGAGCACTAAAATGAAATAAAACCTAAATAAAAGCGCAAGGTAAGGAACTCCAATAAGAGAAACAAGATAAAATGAAAACTTGTTAGTAGTATGTGTACACCTTTGCTCCATCCCACTCCTATCCCCACTCCTTCCCCCACCACGCGGCTACCCCCACCACCGCACTTTTCCACCGCCGCGCTACCCACTCTGCTTGACCAGTGTCGGTAACATGGAGATGGTAAAGTGATGTGGTGTGGGTACCTTGGTGAACAAGCAAGAGTAGAGATAAGAGCAGGATGGAGCAAAGGTGTACACATACTAAATAAATAAATTCATGCACTCACCACTTCTGCTGTTGTTGACCGCTGCTGCTGTACTATCCTTCTCCTTCTACGGCGGTTTTAACTCTCTCTCTCTCTCTTTCTCTCACTTTCACACACACATATACGCGAGCACGCACCCACTCACACCCACACACACACGCACGCACGCATACGCTCACGCACACACTTTTTCTACCTAGCACCGTCCATGTCAGGAGACTCGGGGTCCTCGAAGCCTTCGTCCACGTCGCCGCCATCGTAGCCGATTGCTATGTCCTCTCCGAGAACCCCGAATACGTGTTCCACCACGTCCACATTATCCAACGTCGTTAGCCTAACACTGGGAGTACGACTCTCGGAACCACACATTGACTCCAGCAGAGGCATTAAGCCAGAGTCGTCAACCCGTTCCAATCCATGCAGATGGCATCCCATGCATAAGGCAGGTATCATGCCGGTGAGGGTATCAGGATAATATAAGTTATCCCAATTGACGAATATTGGGTACCCCTCATCGATTAGGAGTACCTTCGAATATCCGTCACCATCTGCATAGATCAGCTCACCGCGATCCGCACGACCGTTTTCCACAACCACGCACCGCATCCCCTCGTGAAGGTCCTCCAGGGCGATACTAAACGATGCGCGATCCCACTCGTAAAAAACACGATGGAGAATTTTCGCCATCTCCTCGTACGCGTCCCACATTTCATCGGTTCGCAGATGAACCACCATGTCCAAGTCTATATATAAAACACTGCACCAAAACGCGACACCCAGAATACTTGCATCATAACGAGGATACATAGCGGAAAAACGTTTTAGACTGCACGATCACGAAGTTAAAGACAGACTGAATGCTCCGGATGAGGCTGGCGGTGATCACAGTGTTTGAAGATAACAAACCCCCCTCTGAGTCATAACTAGGTGTGCAGCGCTTTGAATGCAATGTCAGCAGTTTTGCACGTGTGTACCGCTTTGCGCTGTGCTTCTCGTGAAGCGAATGCTCTGCAGTAAAAGACACAGAATATGATACCGTGCCGCGAGAGATCTCGATTATATTTTATATATAATTATAAAAGAAGAGACACAGTAAACCGATCTATTTGTTTTTAATTAATCAATATTTTATTTAAATCACTTTACAGATATTTACCGTCGTATGCAACATCCCTGCAAACACGGTAATCTTCGCTCGGAGACTCCTCTGCCGTTAAATTTATTTTTATCACTGTCTGATCGTCGAGAGGCAAAAGCATTGTAATATTCACGCACTAATCTGTCGTTTTTCGTTACATTATCGCTAAAGAGATTATTAAATCGCGACATGGTGAAGCCGCACGACATAAGGTGTAGGAATACGATGCAAAATTGTCCACACACATCCGACGTATTACTCTTTAGCTGCTTGAGGCCGTACCGATAGAACTTGCAGTTTCTTCGTAGTCGGGCGAGATGTTGCGGTATAACCGGTGGTAGCCCATAGCTATCAAAGTACATTCCTTTTCCATGATAATTAACGTACATGGCGATCCAATGCTCTCCAGGTCCGTCGTGGTTATCCGTGTTAACTACGAGTCCGGCTGGTAACGACCATACACGAGGAATTCTGTCAGCCGGGTATACGCCAACGGTTGAAAGTAGTAGATACTGCAGACTCTCGTAGATTTGTCTAGTGTTCATGCTGAACACATAGTCAATGATTAAATGATGACCGATACGCTTTGAAAGACGTATATATATATGCAAAATTTATTTCACAGCGTCGTCGATCGTGTCACGACGACATGATGAAGATTTCTCCTCTTTTTTATTCTCTTCCTCTTCGTCTGCTGACCAAACATCCATGTATGATTCTCCTTTAAATGGATGCTCGCGAAGCCAATTTTTTATTTGGAAAGCCTGGCGCATTGCACAATGCGAAGACGCTGTATCGTTTATCATAGCGTGTCTGAAGCATTTTCGCAAAGATTTCGGCATAAATGTGTACGATGGGGCGCCCTCCTCATCCTCCAGGTTGGAAATTTCACGACTCGTGATATCGCAAAGAAGTATAGCCTTCTCGTGACCGCGCGTATAGATGCGTCTTGACTTTCGCGAAATTTCACGCAAGTTAGCGTATACCTGTTTACAGCTCACATCGCCCTCGTACCACTACATACCGTGAAAATATTTAGAGAGAAAATTATTCTGGCTTAGCGATTGCTGTGGTAATTCGGCAAAGTGACACGGCGGTGCAACGATCCAATGAGCAGAGTACGGTCTATCCACTGCTACCACGGCAATTTCTTTCAGAATAAATTCCGAGTCTTTACCACGCATTCCCTGTATATCAACGACGATATCCATTTTCACGTCTAATCCGTACAGATGACCGAGTTCGACTGATTAGTTACTCGCGGACACGCTTCTACGTGTCTTAACACGAAATAATTTTATGCCGACATCAGCACATTTTTTGCTTATCCGGTAAAATCCACCATTACCTGCCGAGAGGCATCAATTTCAAGGACATTATCATATTCCGCGTAGACTACACAATTTATCGTTGAAGCAAGCGCATCCTCAAATCGTACCTCTATTCTCACACTACCGTGCTTTATTAAATTCCAATGTGTATTGCTGTTCGCCGAAAGATCGGGTGTCAAATCAAAAGCAAACAGACAGTATCCATCGCGATAATTATCGCGATCGATCGAATTACCATCGTTCAAGAAATGTATTCCAGTTCCCGAAAACAACGTTTGAAAAGCATCCACACATAGCTGATTTTTCGTGAAATCAGGTTGTAACGGTTCCGAAGGTATTTGAGCACCATCTATATACAACGAGAGATAATTTATCTTGTAATTTTGGAAATTGAACGGATTCATACTGAAGTCACCGTTAAACGCTTTGTTATCGACAAAACCGATAATTATACGCTTCGGCAACTGACCTAACACGATATTATCGATAGTCTCTCCATGAACACCCGAGTGTATTGAAACGGCTTTTACCTCGACTCTCGTAAGAGGATATTTAGCCGTAGATTTTGCCAGAGTTCTAGCATGTGACAGCAGCACACCAGGAGCTATTTTTGTTCTACGAACGAGAAGCGATGCCTCGAGAATCTTTAAGCCGCATTAACCATTCTTTGTATCCCCCACAAGACAAAATGAATCTCTAGACCGAACCAGCCGTAGGCGCATCTCGACACCGTTTAATAGGAACCGCTCCTGATTGAATATATCGCAATGCAGATGACCGAGCAAGTCTACAGTTTTTTCGACATTAAAAAATTGTTTTCTCTTCACAAGTCCCGTATTTTCCGATGTTATATCATCCATTTTTCCAGGTGTATTGTCGTACCAGAGAACGCTCGTGAGATGCGAATTTTTTGCTGCTGGACCGTAATTCAAAAGTGTTTCTATGTACGCTCGATAAGCGTAGGCGTTATTTGGAGGTGAAACTAATTTTTGATTCAGGTATACATCCACCTGATTAAACATAGAATGCAAGAGATTGTTTACAGGGCCGGCACTTACTTTCGACGATGTGCCCACGGCAATTTCCGTGATGGTAGGAGATGTTATTTTCACTCTCAGACTAAGCATAGTATGCGCGAGATATGTGAGCGGGATATGTTTAGACCGGTTATCTATTTTAGCAAACGAAGGACGCCAACGAAGGTAAAATACCATAGCTTTGAGCTCGAGGGTCTCGCCGCGATTTACGCAATTAAACGCTTCCACATTTATCTGTTCGGCATGAAATTTAAAATCGTCATGGATTGCGATAGCTTTCGTCTCACGTTGAGCAAAAAGACAGTTAATCCTCGAATATCTCGTTGGTCATTATTTTTAGAAAACTACGATTACGAAATAATCCACCGACCTGGTCCACGAATGGGGCACGTCGATGCACTATCGAGGTATCATGGTATCCTCATACTGGAGGGAAATTCATTTGAACAAATATTATCGGTTCAACAGGATCGCGATGAAGGGATCCGAAAAATTCGCGGTGAACAAGAAGCCGACGACAAATTTTGCGAGATTCGAGATGGGCTCGCTTACCGTAAAAATAAGAGTAAGAAGCTGTTGTTTTATGTACCTCCATCAATGGAAAATAATGTGATTCATACGTATCACGACGACATCGGACACGTGGATGTTTATAATGTAGTGAACAACATTATGAAAATCTACTGGTTTCCGTGACTCAAAGGGAATGTAAAAGCATACATTTCGAAATGCTTGCGTTGCATCAAATTCTCACCTTCGAGCGGTAAACCGGAAGGATATCTTCGCAGTATTTCAAAGGATAATCTGTCGATTCAGACAATCCACGTGGATCACTGCGGCCCTCTGGAAAAACTGGACAAGGTTATCGGCACATTTTGTCATTCGTCATAAAATAAAATAGCTGTGTTTCAAGCTTCGTGCGGGCCAACAAAATCATTAATGACATTTTAGCGATGTCAGCTGTTGCAAATTATCCGACATGCCCTCGCTCTCCTTTCGAGTATTCGAACTGTCTGCCGTAATAAGTGACGACGATGAGGATATTCGTGTAAGCGGGTATGAATGAGAAGAATGATCAATTGTTTAAAAATTCGTAACGTAGCAAATAATGAAAATTCGAAAGACTTTGAAATTATCTAAAGATTTTCAAGACCAGATGCAGATTTTGTGAGGTCTCCGAAGCTTTAAGCTCTAAAGTATGATAAGCGTCCGGGTTAGGATGTACACATAGCTTTGGCCTATAAATCATGTAAGCATATATACAGAGACGCTCTTTTAACAGGAACGCATGGAGAAGGTTATCCCTATGATGCTCTGGACCTTCAAGTGACAGTAGTAAGAGTTTTGTTTGTTGTAAAAATGTTATCTAAAATGTATAGCTTAGTCAAAATATTGGCCTCGCAAAGGGTACCCGTGATAGACCAGAAACAACGTTACTGGTGCTCGAAAATATACCCTTCCCGATTCGATATATACTAGTTTACCGAACGAACAAGAATCTCGTAAATTAAATGGATTTTCTATGCCCGATGCACCCTCAGTATCATGCCAGGAAAAAAGTGCATTTTTATGTAGTAACAGGGTGTCTTGCTTTTTGCGGATATTTGAAGTTACTCGACTGCTTTTTTTGTCAGATTGACGTATCTTAGGGAGCTGATTAGTTGAAAAATGTATTCTCGTGAATATTTACCAGAAATTAAGTATTGAGGTCTAACCTTTAAAACTTATCCAATACCAAAATGTCGCTTTGTTTTTGCCATAGTATTGCTCCATAACCGTTCTCGCTCGCGTCACAATGTAACTCTGTCTCGAGGTGAAGAGAATAGATCGCCAGTATCGGCATAGACGACAACGCTTGCTTTAAAGTTTCAAAAACTTCGACACAACGACACAACGAAGTACACAAAAAGCCTTGTGAGTAGAGAGCTAAAACCTTAGAGAATGAAGGTTCAGATATTAATTTGACAGTTTCCGGAGATGGCACATGGAAAAAACGCGGCCACACTTTACGTTTCGGTGTTGCAGGTATAACTCTTGAAGGTAAATTCAGCAAATAAATCATCGATTCAATCGTAAAATCGACTTATTGTAAGAGTTGTGAAGTATGGGAAAAGAAAAAAGATACTCATCCTGAAGAATACGAAGAATGGCTTGAAGGACATGACGATTGCGATGTGAATCATATTGGATCAGCTGGAAAAATGGAGGTTGATAGTGTGAAGGAAATGTTTAGTCGCTCGATCGATAAATATGAAGTAAAATATACGCGCTATATTGGCGACAGTGACAGTGCCACATACAAAGGTTTATTGAATTTAAATCCATGCGATATGAATGTAGAAAAACTAGAATGCTACTTACATGTGAAAAAAAGAATGGGAACACGAAGCCGCAATCTCAATAAAAGAACCAAAGGTTTAGGAGGATGGAGTAAGAATACTGTGAAGCTAACTGACAAAGTTATTAATAAACTCCAGAAATACTATAAATTGGCAATTATCAGGCATCAAGATAATGTTGATGAAATGTATCAAGAAATTTGGGCTACCTTGCATCATTTGTCTTCGACAGACGAAAATGCGAACCACGGATATTGCCCTGCAGGTGCGAATAGCTGGTGCTCATATCGCCGCGCGAAAGGTCAGGGAATGGACGTATGAAATCTCAAACATGATTATCTGCCACTTGACAAGGATGTTACGAAAGCTTTAGAACCTATTTATACTGACTTGAGTTCAAAGGAATTACTAGAGCGATATAAAGAAGGGAACACGCAGAATAACAATGAAAGTTATAACGGCTTGCTCTGGCACTTTGCTCCAAAGCACCTTCATAATGGATTGAAAACGATCAAGCTCGCTAATTTCCTTGCAGTCTCAATATTTAGCGATGGTTTTTATGCTATTCTAAAAATGCTACAAGTAATGGACGTCGTCATCGGTCCTATTGCAAAAGAATATGCATTGGAGAGAGATGACAGCCGAATCAACCAGGCAGAGTTACGTCATGAAGCATCCTCAAAAGAGTGACGAACAGCTCGGAGAAAAGCTTCTGCCACTCAGCAGGCATTATTCGAAGAAGAAGAGGGTCCATTGTATGGGCCAGGAATAGCTGATTAGCAGTTTTTATAGTAAATATCATTTTATCTTACAAAGATCGATAGTTAAATCTTTAAACGCGTTTTTCTCGAAATGATATTTTTTAAGTTTGCTGATATTGTAACTCAAAGAGCAATTATCCGATTGACTTAAAATTTGGACTGAGTACTCTTGAATACATTTACTCTACAATGACGCAGGATATTTTCAATTGGATGGAAATTGACGATTTGGCATTGAAAAAGACGACCATTTTTAGGCAAAAAAAACAGACTTTTGTTCATAACTACGCCATTTTGTTAGATTTTGATATTGTTAGAAAATCCTGCGTCATTGTACAGGAAATACCTTTTAGTTTAACGACATTTATTCCTTTCCCGGTTTCAGCTACTCAGTCGGCCGGAATCATGTCAGCAGTGGAAAAACTTTTTTTTGGCGTTTCTGAAGGCAGCGCATAAGTCGCGTGGATCTCAATATTTTTCTATGAAAAAATTATGTAATATAGGTCAAATATAGCCAAATATATTCTTAATTTTCCGAAACATTTAATTGAGTAATTTTCTTCCAAAAAATTCCCAAAAATTACCCAAATTTTCAGCGTTCACACTGGTATAGCCCCTTAAAGCTTCTGGAGTAGGTATGAGTAGGTTTTATTCGAGAAAGTAAAAAGATTTTTCGTTTGCCGGCTTCCTAGCGTCGTTTACCAGTACAATCATCATCTACTATTATATAATACGCTATACCGTGAGCCCTTGCTCCTCTTGATCTCTCGTACGTGTGGTTCCTTCACTGCAGCACTCTCTTGGCCAGTGGCAAATACCGCAAAGACGTGTTCTCTCATTATGCGTTGTAGCTCCTTGGCCTACGGAACCGCGTGGTCTGCTATGCAGTACCACCCGACGCTAGCGTGCCTGTCACCAGGCATGTACGCTGGATCCGCGCACACGTCTTCAATTTCAGGGAAAACGTGTAAATTTGGGTGTTTCTAGTCCGTTTTTATGTGGGTTCCACCCTCAAGTGCGCGTGCTGTTCTCGTGGACCGTTTGTGGGTCTTTCCACTGTGACAGAATCTCTGTGCCGCAAGTTGTCGTTTTTCTTTTATATTTTTGTGCAGTAAAGTGAATACAGCTGTTTCGAATGTCAAAAGTCGGCCTTTATCTATTACCAGGATCTGTCAGATCTCCGAACCTACATGAAGGTTCGATTCCTCTCGATGCTGCTGCTGGATCTCTCAGCTCCGGTAGGTTGTCGTATCCTATTGTCTAATTTCTCACATGTGTGTTTCTACGCAGCGAGTGGCGAATAATTATCCTATACTATATACCCTACAGCGTCTTTATTATTCTTATAATTATCCTTATCTCCTAATTATTTTACTTATATTCGGGTCGATCTTCTCGACATTCCTGACTACTCGCAGATCATCCGCCTATCTGCTTACACTTAATAGATAATGCCTAATCTTAATCTAATTCCCAACTCACTCATTTCTACTAATTATTTATAATGTCATATACGCTTAATCGGATTTCGCTTAAATCGTTAAAGTCGATTAAACTCACCCGCCTGCCTGATTTCCTTCACTGGTATTAGTAGCTTACTGGATTCGATAGCTTACAAAAATTTCACTTGTCCGACGTTATCTTCTTGAGTATGCACTCACTGTTGTTTTCTCCGCTCATTCCCTTCCATATCATTTTCAACTTTAATTTTGAAATGTAACGCAATTTTATAATTTTCAGACTGTGACCGGTGCGCCACCCGTATACTCCTCGCCGCCAAGCGAGGCCAGCTGGTCGCTGACCTAATGTTTCCGGCAGCGTGGGAATTCCATAGGCGTGATGTCAGCTGTTTACGCCAACCCTTGCTCCGATTCGACGACCGAGTGCCCGCATTCCATCGCGCATTTAGAAATAAGATTTCTTATTGTGGAAGCTAAATATACTCGTACTGGATAGAGATGTGAATATGCCACGCTCTTATAACAAGATATAATTATTGTAAATTATTAATTGACAAATGTATATAACTTATGCCCCACTACTTTTCAAAGGGTGAGTTATGCAATGAATATTACAATTATTTGTTAAATGCTAACTATTTAATAAAATTATTTTAACCATTAAAAAATTAAATTAACCAATATTAACGTACAATGCTTATGCCTACCGCTTGGGAAAATGGAGATACTCCTCTGCATTAATTTTGGAGGTACTTCTATGCATGGTTTCGCAGATGTTCCCATGTGTGGATTTTGAAGATATTCCTATGCATGATTTTTTACTTTCTTATCACATGCGTAGTACGCATGGAGAGAAAGTACTGTAACCGAAAGGAAATTTTATTCTTACATTATGGTGTAAATTATTGTATGACATGACCCAGTATGAACTTTTTTTTCATACTTCTATACGTCTGTATTTTTTGTATCCGTCGGATTGTCCTCTAGGAATAATTTTCTGCACGCTCTAATTTATTTTGTTTTCTCATTATTTGAGCATTAAAGTGACAATAATCTTTTACCGTTACTTAGCGATCAATCTTGATAAGTTTGACAAAATGCTACTATGATTCTTCTGTATTAACCATATGCCTGATAATATTTAGGTTTTTTTATCGCATATCAGCTAATGGCATCAAAAGAATAGGTTTCCTTAAAAACACTCCTGAGCGAATGCTTTTTGCATGCTGTTTTTGATTTTTTGTATAGGCTATTGTATGAGAATGAGTAAGAGTAAAGTCCTAGCGCGAACGGCTCGAGTGAAAACAATGGCTACATCAGTCGACCACGAGGCAGAGTATCAAGAGGGCGGACGTGCGTCGCAGCTTGCGTGAGTTATGATTCGCCGCCAGCGATGGAAAGTGAGTCCTGTGAGTGGTCTTGCCGCTGGGGCCACGCTAGGAGCGTTGGCTGCTTGAGTGAGCTTTGAGGATGCGAGCTGATGGGCGATGCGCTTGAGTGTACTGGGTCGATAAATCGATAGAGTATGCCTGCGAGCTGTACCACATGACGCGAGGCGTCAGATGGTGGTGAGTGTAGTGCGTGCACGAGTTGAGTGTGTGAGTGATAGGTGCGAAAGCTGAACAGCTAAGGAACATGGATAAGGAACTATGGGAATAATAGCTTCGATGTGAATCAAATGAACAACAAACGATTATGCTCAAGGCACTTCGAAGAAAAAACTCGAAGGCGAACTTCCGATAAGCGTCACTTTCTGCAATACTGTAGAATCTCCATCTACTATTTCCTTGTCTCCTTCCGTAACGATACCGCAAAATATTGAAATTCAGAAACCGATCTAGAAAACTGACCTAGGCCTACAAGTATCATAGTAGAAGTTTTTGACAGAACATTCGCGACTTATTCCTCCGTATTATCGTAAAACATTCCGACGAATGTGACTGATTTTACGGAAAATAGAATCTGAGCTCACGAACTAGGGTCAGAAAACTGTAATTTGTGTACTAAGTAGAATTCGAGTGTCCACGGCGCGGCATCGGTGAAAATCGGTGATCGATATTTGCTTGAAGTAGCGAATCTAAAAGCGAAGTTAAAGAAAGCACGTGAAACCATCAAAAACTGAAATGGCCGACCAAGTAACACGTTACACCAGAATCCGCTTTTGAGGATACGTACATGTTTTTACGGAACGAAAAGAAAATATCTTTGCCATGCGTGACGTTGATTAGGTAATGAGTCAACCAACTTTATCTCACGTTGGGAATTATTCCAAATGTTTTTGATAGATCCGAAATTAAAACTCAGGCTATGACTCCAGAATAACGAGAGTATGTATCAATATGAAATGAGATGTCTATCAAACAAGAGTTGGAGTACAACTCGCGAGATGATGTGAGGCTTCGAAGAACGCGGAGAACTCGGACCAAAAAATCAGCTGACCGAATATGCCCCTGTCTTTATGATCAAAGGACTTAAATTTAACTAGAGACAGCCGTTGTCTTATTACGTCTCGGCCAGTCCCGTCAGCGCGGCGGTTTAAAATTATTGCGACTTATTGTTTTTTGCTTAAAGAAATGTTTCAAAATCGGGTACTAGGTAAAATGATTTGTGATCAGGGATCGCCGAGTCAGCAGTCAGTCTTTTAGGTATAACGGTAGACCATCCGTACATGGAAATCGATAATAAGAAAGTTTTTCTCACCTTTGACATGTTACATTTAGTGAAAAGGAATCGAAACAATATTTTGAGCAAAGACTTTACTATCAATGGGAATAGAGTGACGTGGAATACGATAAGAGAGTTGCAGGAGGCTAAAAAAGTAAAGGGTGTAGATCAGTTCCCAAACTCACCGACCCGCGTATAAATCTGAACACTTCCTGCACATGAAAGTAAGCCTGGCTACTCAAGTATCCAGTGCTACCGTTTCTGCTACTATGATAACCGGTCAATTGACAGGCATTCTAATGAATTCATAGAGTTTCGCGATTTGATGAAGCCACCGTCTGCTAGTAACTGTTGAAATTGTCAAGTTGCCCTCATTAGACAGAATCAGATATTTGAAAATGACAGCTCCTCTTCTAGGAAACTTATCGTACTCAAGATGGAGAATAACTAATCACAGCAGCGTACAATAAATTCAATTCGCAATTTCTCCTACCTAGTCACAAGCCGAACGTCTGTCAAGGCCTCGAACTTCTAATCTAGCAAACTCTGACTAAGACGGATACGGAATCCGGGTCGGTCGAAGACAACTCGTAGCAACAACTTTGACCTCAGCGCTCTCGTAGAGAGGACCACGCTTGAGATCATCCTGTTATAATTCTTTAAATTTTATTGGTGCCTAAGATTCGGAGGGTGGGAGTTGATCGGCTCAAACAACGAGAACCAACGTATCAGACATCTGCCCCCGCGAATCAGGACCACTACGAGCCTATTTCTCGAGAGACTCCCGATTCTGCAAACTTCCGGCAACGCCGTCCTTCGTCTCTGGTTTGAGTGTGGGAGTTAGCTTCAGTAATTTTGGTGAGAAAACCCGAGCGATATTGTCGTGCCGGAAATCTAACGTCTTTTCGGTCATCATGGTAAAACAGCTACCGCTCGGTATTTCAAATTTCCAAGTCCTACGCTTCGCGAGATAAAAGGATCGCCAAAGCGGTTCTATTTCGTTGTTGTTTTTCTTTAATCTTTTATTACTGTAAATTTGAGCGCGTTAGAGTTCACGTAGGGAGCATGAGTGTGTATGAAATTGAGAACAAAATCGAGATCGGTCCTGAGATAATGCTTGTTATTTATTAAGTTATATCCTTTGATTTATTTATTCTGTGTGTTCAAGAATTCAGTATGATGGAGAGAAAGTGGACTGTAATAGAAGGTTGAATTAAATGCAGTATACAGATGTAGTTTAATAGTGGCGTGTATTGCTCCATCTGTCAAGTTACGTGGAGAAATTATATGATAGTATAAAATACACATAAAAATACGTTTAAAATACAGGAAAATGAGCGTAAAAAAGAGAGAATAAGTTGAGATGAGCTTGTTACCACAAACGATTATATCAGACGGTGTAAGCTATGAGATGTGCTGTCGCGATCGGGCCACGCGGTGAAGCTGAATCCAGGTGCACGACACAATGAACCAATATGTTGATGTACTGGTGGGCCGACCTCAATATATCAATGCTAATGTGCTAGATAAATTTCATGGTGACTGTAGGTTGGCAGAGTGGAACGATGAGAACTTTAATTATGCACAGAACACTGAGAAAATCACGTGTGGTTCTTGAGATGCCATCTGAGCAGAGCAAAAGTAAGATGCAAGATGTCCGCCTTCTTCGAAGAAGCCGTTGCCTCCACGATACTGTCGAAGTGCTCGTGCGCGCTGCAACCTGTTGCTTGGCACGTTGACCCAGTGAATTCTCACTCTCGTGAGGTGCTGCCGCTAAGTAGCCACAGAGAACAGTTATCTATGCTAGCCTGCAGTCCAGCAACGAGCAGCAGAATGTTTGTGCGTTCTCAAATTCACTGTGTTATTTAATTAGTTTCGTTTACTTGTTTATTTTGACCGAGCTTCTGATTATCTTATATTTTATTTTGGTTTCGCGCATACCCGATGAGGCGAGTGGCTGTGTGCGTGTGGAGACTGACGTGAATGCCTTAAGGTTATCACCAGTCCGAAAAATCTCGTTAAATTGTGTAAGGAAAACTAAATTGACGCGAATCAAGCACATTACCATTTGTACTCATACCATTGTATTCCCGACCGTGCTTCCGAGAGTACCACCTTGGCTCTGAGCTAATTATTTTGCTTACCAACTGCAATAAATTGTTCATTATATTTTTGATTCCCTAACTGCCGCGTTGAGATTTTCTTCGCGAGACACCTCTGATTGACCCATCCCCTCTACTAATCACCAAGGCTGCAGCGAAGCCGAGAGGGTCCCGTGTATTCCGCGTGCAAATATAATTTGTCTCGTGACATAATTTATTTCACGGGATTGCGCCCAGCACGCGAGAACACGGGCTTTCGTGACTTTTGCGAGAATTTGAATTGTTGGAGTTCGGAAAATTGGTCACAATATATAGTCAAAGTTTGCGTGTGCCTACATATCTATTATAACTTGAAACAGATATCTAGAGATCTTCACGATTCGAGGAAAAGGGCGCATGATATGCGTGATAAAAAAGTCAATAAAAAATATGAAAAGTAACGAATCTTGCAAACAAAAATTGCGGAAAGTAACAAACGTTCAAATATAGATTACGAACACAGATAGTTTATATAAACTACTGTACATATTTTGTAAGACTACAGTATATATTTTTTCAATAATAATCAACATTGATACAATACAAGGCTGGTTGTAAATTACTGAATTAAAGTTGTTCAGTTATTCATTAACAGTCTATCCTATTTTTTTTTTAAATAACGTAACACCGTATTATTGCTGTTTCGCTTCGTGATTGCAATTTTCATTCTTCTAATTTGTACTTACAAATGGGCTAATACCTTGTAGGATCTCACCACTAGTCTAAGATGGGTAATTCATAGGTAATCCTTTGCAATTTGAATAATATATCTCCGTTTTCAGTATATTTTATTTCAATTTCAACGTGATGGAGAATGAGAGTCGTGTATTCTGCGACGATCAGTTACAGTTAATATTGAATAACAAAGGTGTACTTATTAAAAGAAGGGAAGTATGAAAAGTTTGAAAATTGGAACTGTTTTAGATGTATAAATACAATACAATACAATACAATACAATACAATACAATACAATACAATACAATACAATACAATACAATACAATACAATACAATACAATACAATACAATACAATACAATACAATACAATACAATACAATACAATACAATACAATACAATACAATACAATACAATACAATACAATACAATACAATACAATACAATACAATACAATACAATACAATACAATACAATACAATACAATACAATACAATACAATACAATACAATACAATACAATACAATACAATACAATACAATACAATACAATACAATACAATACAATACAATACAATACAATACAATACAATACAATACAATACAATACAATACAATACAATACAATACAATACAATACAATACAATACAATACAATACAATACAATACAATACAATACAATACAATACAATACAATACAATACAATACAATACAATACAATACAATACAATACAATACAATACAATACAATACAATACAATACAATACAATACAATACAATACAATACAATACAATACAATACAATACAATACAATACAATACAATACAATACAATACAATACAATACAATACAATACAATACAATACAATACAATACAATACAATACAATACAATACAATACAATACAATACAATACAATACAATACAATACAATACAATACAATACAATACAATACAATACAATACAATACAATACAATACAATACAATACAATACAATACAATACAATACAATACAATACAATACAATACAATACAATACAATACAATACAATACAATACAATACAATACAATACAATACAATACAATACAATACAATACAATACAATACAATACAATACAATACAATACAATACAATACAATACAATACAATACAATACAATACAATACAATACAATACAATACAATACAAATGAATGTTTAACCCACAGAATAGTATTAAATCCGATCGAAGACGACAATATGTTATTTTTCGAGATAAATACAATCATTTACTTTTTAGCAACCATGCCTACTTAAAAATAATCCTTCACTTCCCATCTTATGAAAAAATTAGTGTCGTAAGTATTCCGGAAGGTAACCGTTTCAACGAAATAACTGTTGCTCGTCTCACCTACGACGTCTTTCGCTGTTGGGGTTTCAATTTTTTTTCTTAGATAAAGAAGCAAATGTACATTATAATACTGTTGATTCCTTATGCAGAATTCGTTTCTGCATGTTGTATTAAGAAATTAAAGTCGTAAGTATCCCGAAAGGCAACCGTTTCAAGGAAATGACTACAGCTTGTACCAGATTATACACCTGTCGCTACTAGAACTGCCATTTTTTTCTTAAATAAAGAGACGAATGTACGTTTTTTGTAGCCATGTTTTTTTATGCAGAATTCTTTTTTTGCACATTATATAAAAAAAATTAGAATCATAAGTATTGCGGAAGGCAACCCTTCCAACGAATCAACTGTTGCTTGTCACACCTTCGACACATGGTGCCGTTGGGGTTTTCATTTTATTTAGTAGATTGTGACGGTATTTCACGTTATCATTCCCCTTGAAGGGTTTTAGTTCGGACTCGAGCAGAGAGGTAATTAATTCAGGCTTCAGTATCGGGTAAAAGTAGGGTTTATTTGACAATTATTATAATTTATACAGATGAGAATATTGATTATTATTAATATTACTTAGTTTGACTCCTTTTCTTTGCTAACCCTGAGGATTATGCATAGTACAAAAACTCGACCCGGGCTCACGCACGCCTATATAATCGTGTCTGCAAAAATTTTTTTTTATATGAGTTTATTGAAATATTTTCCTTAATGGTATGGCAGTTTCTATATTTTCTACGCAATGCATGAGAGAGTGTTAGCCAATCGGGCTTGCTATCTATTGTAACGTTATTTAACGTTATCATCACCCTTAAAGGGTTTTAGTTCGGACTCGAGCAGGGAGGAAATTGATATAGGCTTCAGTAGTAGGTAAAAGTATGGTTTATTAGACACATTAGACAGATAAAAGTTAAATAATTTGTATGATAATTAAATATACTCCTTTTTACTTAGTTTTGGTGATTATGCACCTTACAAAAAAAACTTGACCCGGGCTTACGCATGCCGTTATAATCGTGTCCGTACGAAGTAGGAGATTTGACATTAAATGATTTTAATATTTCTCTAGTGGTATTGTAGTTTCTATCTTCTCTGCGCAAGGCACGAGAGAGTGTTAGCCTACCGGGCTTGGCATTTATAATATACCTATATTGACACTGTTATTATTTTTCGCCTTCGGAACTAGTCTACCCTATACCTATATTGAATGGGCCGTAGTGGGGACAGAGCTCTCGCTCGAGCTCTCCTGGCTACGCGATCTACTCGCTGGCCCCACCGCTGTTCCGGTGGAGGCTTCAGTGCGGTGCATCCTTGGTGCATCCGCGCTTCGGAAATGCGACAAGAGCGTCTCTAGCTAGTTTTTAGGGTGTTTTTTTAGTCCCTATGGATTTAATATAGTTTAAATCCATACCACTTGGTTTATATTCGATGGGAGATCTTGTCGGCTTGGATGCTGGGCTACTTGAACGGCTGGTGGCTCAGTAGTTGGCCTTGGGAGATGTTCGTCTTAGCTGGCTCAGAGGTAGCAGGCCTGGTCCTAGGAGTGGTACGGTTGAAGATGCTTCTCCTTGGGTTGGCTAGGTGGTTCTCCTTTTTGCTGTTGGCTGGTCCTCCTTTGGTTGGTTAGCTAGTCCTTCTTTGGTTGGTTAGCTGGTCCTCCTTTGGTAGATTCCGGATGTTGGAGAAAGGATGTGAACAGAATGCTCCCCGACTGTGGTATGTCGTGTCCTTTTATACCGACTTCCCCGCTGTTCTTCCGAGCTCTGCCGGTACAGCAGGGTATTACTATATCGGATAGTCGACCTGTAGCCCATTTCTTGTAGCCCATTTGTCCCGTTAATTTACTCTCCTTGATTATAGTGATTAATGTGGTTCCTCGTGGATTCTTCTTCACACCTTTCTTGAGATTATAGTCTTACTGCTTGGTAGTATAACTATAGTTCGAGTAACGGTAGTCTATCGTTGGTCTTCATAAGTGTGCGTATTGTGTGGTATGGATCCCTGTGTTGGTATGTGTAGATCTTGTTTAGGCTAGACATTCTGACGGTATACTTAATTATAAGACGAATTTTTCGTCTTACAATGTTGGCTCCGGTATTACTCCTTACCTTTGGAGCGTGCCTATCCTATATCTATATTTAGTGGACCGTGGTGGGGACGGAGCTCTCGCTTTAGCTCTCCTGGCTACACTATCCACTCGCTGGCCCCGTCGCTGCTACGGTGGAGGCTTCAGCGAGATGCATCTTTGATGCATCGGTGCATTGAAACGACGACAGGAGCGTCTCTATTTAAATTTCAAAGGGGGGTCCGATTGATTTGATATATTTTTATGATACCACTTTGTTCTCTTTTATTTGTTAGATCTTGGTGACTTGAATGCTGGATGGCTTGAAGATGTGATTCTTAGAGGGCTTATTGGTTGGACTCCGAAAATGTTCGTCTTCGTAGGCTTCAGAAGTATCGGGGCCTGGTCCTCGGAGTGGTGCTGTTTGTATGCTCCTCCTTCGGTTGGCCACGTGGTCCTTCTTTGGCTGGTTAGCAGGTCTTTCTTCGATTCGCTGGCTGGTCCTTGATGTTTGGTTGGAATCTGTGAACAAAATGCTTCTCGATCGTTGCATTTCGTGTTCTTTTATAGTGGCTTTTCCCTCTCTTCTTCCACGTTCTGGGTATAAGTATTAGATGCGCAACTAAGTTCCCGCTGTTTTTCAAGAGATGGCTCCAGTAGTAAGTACTGGTCGATTGGGACATAACCAAAACGTCATGAACCAAGCTTAGACATATGGTAAACAAACCGCTTTGACACATTAGTGATTTTGTTTTTGCGTCATATACTTTTGGTTGTGTGAAAATGTCTGATTTTGTGCCAAATAATCGTCATTTGCGGGAAATCTTGCTTTTCTTCATTCATTCGAAGAAAACGGCGGCTGAAGCGCATCGAGAAATCCAAAAAATTTACGGAGATGCTGCTCTAAGTGAAACAACATGCCATGATTGGTTCCGTCGCTTCAAAGACGGTGATTTTGATGTTGACGACCGTTCGCGTGAAGGAAGGCCAAAAACCTTCGAAGACGCTGAATTGGAGGCATTGCTCGATGAGGATCTGTGTCAAACGCAAAAAGAGCTTGCTTCAGCATTAGGAGTTACCCGCCAAGCCATTTCCAAGCGATTGCATGCGTTGGGAATGATTCAAGAACAAGGAACTTGGGTTCCTTATGATTTGAAGCCAAGAGACGTTGAGCGTCGTTTTTTCGCCTGTGAACAACTGCTCCAGCGGCAAAAAAAGGAGGGTTTTCTTCATCGCATCGTTACGGGTGATGAAAAATGGGTTCATTACAGCAACCCAAAGAGAACAAAATCATGGTGACTGCCCGGTCATGCTGCTGCGTCGTCGGCTCGGCCGAATATTCACGCTGTAAAGATTTTGCTGTGTTATTATTATGAGCTGTTGAAACCGAACGAAACCATCACTGGGGAACGGTATCGAACTCAATTGATGCGATTGAGCCGAGCACTGCGCGAAAAGCGGCCACAATACTAGCAGAGGCACGAAAAAGTGATTCTACAGCATGACAACGCTCGGCCTCACGTTGCCAAACCTGTTAAAACCTACTTAGAAACGCTCAAATGGGAAGTCCTACCTTACCCGCCATATTCCCCAGATATTGCGCCGTCCGATTATTACTTGTTCCGTTCGATGGCACATGGCCTGGCTAATCAGCAGTTCAGCTCATATGAAGACATCTCAAAATGGCTTGATTCGTGGATAGCCTCAAAAGACGAACACTTCTACCGTGACGGTATTCGAGCTCTGACAGAAAGATGGGAAAAAGTTGTCGCTAGCGATGGGCAATATTTTGAATGGTTCATTTGTAAACATTTTTTCACAATAAAGTTGCATTATCATAAAAAAAAAGCGGGAACTTCGTTGCGCACCTAATATATATGATAGTCGTTCTGTAGCCCATCTCCTGTAGCCCATTTCTCCTTAATTCCATATTTCCGATTATTGTGTTCAATGTATCCCTTCTTAATTTCTTTTCATACATATTTTGATACTATAGTAGTTCTAGTGATTGTCGTTATCTTTCCTGGAATTCTGTTCTTCGTAGTGTTGGTCGTATGTATTATAGGTCCCTCTGGCTGTATGTATTGGGGGTACTTCGGTTTGCTACTCTATGTTTATTTTTTTTTATTGTGTGTGGTTCTGATGCTTCGCTGTGTATGTATCGTGTCCTTGTATTGTGTATATGAGACGTACGCGTCGTCTCAAGATAAAGAGACAAATGTAGCTTTTTGTACCAACATCTCCTTATGCAGAATTCTGTTCTGCACATCGTGTAAAAAAATTAGAGTTGAAAGTATTCCGGAGAGCAACCTTCTCAGCGCAATAACTACAGCCTGTCTGACTTTTATTATATTTCTAATATCAGACGACTCGTGTACCTTTCAAAAATGATGTATGTACAGGATAATTATGTTCTTTACATATTATAAAATATATATATTTGTGTTCCGCAAGGCGGTCGTTTTAAATCGAAATAATAGCTTTTCGGTATCAGGGTTATGTTCACAAGTGAAACTTTCGGGTATTAAATTATAATATGAAATTAAACATTTTTTTTATTCATTAATTTAAGACGACGAATTCGTCTTATACCAAATTATACTTTAGAGTAACAAGCCTAAACTATACCAAACACATACAAACAGAGGGATTCATACTACTATACCCACACTATGAAGACCATCAATAAACTACCGTTCCTCAAGCTACAGTAATACCATCGAGCAGTAAGGCTATAGTACCAAGAAAGGTGAGAAAAACAATCCACAAGGAACACATTAATCACCATAACCGAAGAAAAGAAATTAACGGGACAAATGGGCTACAGGACGACTATCAGATATAGTAATACCCTGCTGAACCGCCAGAGCTTGGAACAAGAGCGGGGAAGTCGGTATGAAAGGACACAACATACCACAGTCGGAGAGCATTCTGTTCACAGGCTTTCGCCAACATCCAAAACCAACCAAAGGAGGACCAGCTAACCAACCAAAGGAGGACCAGCTAACCAACTAAAAGAGGACCAGCCAACCAGCTAAAGGAGGACCACCTAGCCAACCCAAAGGAGAAGCATCTTAACCCGCACCACTCAAAGGACCAGGCCTGATACCTCTGAGCCTGCTAAAATGAACATCTTCCAAGGACAACCCCTGCGCCAACAGTCGTCCAAGCAGCCCAGCATTCGAGTCAACGAGATCTCACCTCAAAAAGAAACCAGCGTGGTATGGATAAAAACATATTCAATCCATGGGGACTTAAAAAACACGCTAAAACCTAGCTAGGGACGCTCCTGTCGTCGTTCCGATGCGCCGATGCACCGACGATGCATCTCGCTGACGCCTCCACCACAGCAGCGGCGGGGTCAGCGAGCAGATAGCGTAGCCAGGAAAGCTCGAGCGAGAGCACCATCTCCACTACGGCCCACTTAATATAGATATAGGATAGGCTAGCTCCAAAGGCGAGAAATAACAACAAAGCCAGCATAGGTAATTTATCGATGGCAAACCCGGTAGGATAACATTCTCTCTTGCCTGGTGTAGGAACCATACTGCCATACTATTAGAGAAAATATTTCAATAATTTAATATAAAATCTCCTACTTCTTGCGGACACAAGTATATAGGCATGCGTAAGCCCGGGTCAAGTTTTTTTGTAAGGTGCCTAATTGCCAAAATTTAGTAAAAAGGGTTAAGCCTCGCGTTTAAACGCGAAGACTTTGCTTTCGTATTCGTAGAATAATATCATGGGATAAGATTTTCTTCGGCGAACGTGACTCGGGAAGTTTTGTCCGCCGATGCTCTGGTGTCGCGGTCCTCTGCCACAGATTTATTTGATAGGACATATAATAGCTCTCGCTGCATCCGGTCTTCATACGCTGCGAATTATCGGCTCGCGGTGAGACACCGCCTCGTTGAGAAAGGGCTGAGATTTATCCTTTGTCTCGTGAGATGCCACCCTCGCCTCTCAACCCCTGCATGCTGCAGCGAGATGCATCGCGAGGCGAGGAATGGTCGACAGAAGTCGTTGTGATGCGATAGAGTGCGGAGGTCCTCTCTGCCGCAATTAGCTGCTGCGCTAATTGCTACGTATTAATAACGGGATAATAGAGACTCTAACTAAAAATGCGGTGCATGTGCTACAATGTTCTACAAAGCGTTTATTCCGAGAAACTGTTATTTGTATCCGATAGCAAGTGATAATCGACGTGAATAAATATCAGCATTCGCTTATAAATCGTTATCGTCTCCTTTGCGTAAAGCCCGAAGACATCTTCCTGATTCCTAGAAAGCTTTGATTCTTCGCCTGCTCCGCATCGTAATCATCAAGGTTTGTTACTCGCTCTCTGAAGACATCGTCTGTTTGCTGTAATGGAAGCCCAAGGAAACGAGACCTTTCATCAACATTTAGATAAGTATATTCATACGCACGGCGATCGACTCACTTCTCATATTGATCCTGACTCTGACAATCGAAAGAAGACTGCGCCGTTGATAAAGACACCGTTGGGCTATAGACCTATTGTTACGCGTATTACCATCTGACGACGTAATACAGCCTTGGAAAGGCTTCATCAAAAAACTTGATCTGGCGATTCGAAAACCTTAGGTTCTTTATTATAAAGGGTTCCCTTGTGATGTGTATTTTTCACAAGGCTCGTTAGATCGATTCGTTACAAGATATAGAATATGATCCCTCAGAGAGAGAGAGAGAGAGAGAGAGAGAGAGAGAGAGAGAGAGAGAGACAGAGAGAGAGAGAGAGAGAGACTATAATCATAATTCTCTAATTATTATGCTATAAAAATAAAAGGTACAATAAGAGCAGGTATTTTTTTCATTAATGAATATTTTATGGAAAGCACTTTACACATTTACCGTCGTATGCAACCGCCCTGCAAACACGGTAATCCACGCTTGGAGATTACTTCACCGTTAATTTTATTTTTATCGCTATACGGAATTAATTTGTATTATCACTCGTAATATTGCTTTTGAATTATTTTTCGCTGTGGGTGTTGTCATCGCAGTATACTTCTGAAAAAAGAATGTAATAAGTATTTAATTGAACGCACTGGTCAATAAAAAACATCGTGTAGAGAATAATCGATACTGTGTAACATAGTTACATGCGCGGCACGAGATTATATTATCGAACGGCTATGAGAGCCAATATTATATCTTTGAAGCGTCAAGTACAGCGAACACTAGGCCGACGAACCCGGACCTAGCATAAAAACTGGTGACGTCACGCCTCTGGAATTCGCTCGTCGCCGAAAACAGCAGGTCAGCGACCAGCTAGCCTTGCTCGGCGACGAAGGAGAGCCAGGGGGGGGGGGCGTGACAACGGAATCACATAATCGAGCGAAACGGGACAAATTTTTAAATCGAAGTCTAAAATGACGTAGGAGGAACCAGGGTGGGGAGACGGCTATAAAAGTGCCTGCACCGGAAGGAAGGCTCTCTTATTCGGTAACACGAGTTTAACTGAAGCTAATTGCGAGTGCATTAGATTTCGAGAATATTAAAAGTAAAAAGGCGGAATCTATATAAAATTGATCAGTCGAAAGTTTGAAAGTGGTGTAATACGAGAAGTAGTTAGAAATAATCAGGATAGGGATAGATGAATAATTATAAGCCGAGAATTTAGTGCATAGGAATAAGAAAATAGTGTATATCTATATTTTTTACTTACCAAGCTCTAATGCTTTGCTGCTTATCGACAATGGCACGTATTCCATGATCTGCTTTCTATCGCAGACCATTGCTGATGCTTTGGTTTTAGGACTTTCTCTCTCTCTCTCTCTCTCTCTCTCCCCGTGACTGACCTCGGTGTATACTTTACAATATTTCGAGCGAAATGTACACTATATACAATTATTTACAACAGTGTCTTTATAACAAATAGCTGCACATACGGAGAATTACTGCGTTCGCAACGCAACACGCGATGCATGATCAGCGATATGACCACGAAACAGCACAATTATTTTGGACAAAATAATTTTCATAAACTCCGTATCCTCCGTCGCTTGCAAGATCGCGATGCGCTTCTTCGAAGAATTCCTTGGAACCGATGATCTCATACGCTGTTGCACGAGGCGTTTCACTGACAACTATCTTTTTACGGACATATGATACCACCTCGTTCATACACCGCTGAGTCGTTTCACTTTTGCTCTCGGAAGCGTTGCCGTTGCTCTCGGAAGCGTTGCCGTTTCGATTCTCCAGATTCCTCTTGATTCTCGTATTCCTCATTAGCGCTATCACTCATTTTAACAAATAAGACAGGTCTGTGCTGGTAACACGAAGTTAAAAGTGTGTAATGCGTTGTGTGCTCTATGCGGGTATTACACATTTTCTCGGCATCAGCCCCATGAGCTTCGAAATATTGTTGTACGCGAGAAAAATCACTTTTAAACACTAGCCACTCGTCCGCACTGAGTGTAATTCCGGTAAGTATTCGACAATATTTTCACCAGTTCCACTCGAGCCCGGCGACGATTATTTTACCAAATGATTTATTTAAACCGTACATAACGGGGTTCCCTTGTCATAGCCCGAGCGCATGCCGAACGCGGTCAAATACGTACGGGCGAGCTACACAGACGATGGTGTCAAATTCGGAACGGGCTTCGAGGTGCGCAATATACAGCAGCGATAGAGCTCACGCGTAATGCAGGGATAACGACACCGTCTAGAGGGTGCGGTGCGCGCGAAATTTAAATTTTTCAGGAGTACTTGGTTCACGAGGGTATAGCGATTGTTGTTTATGAATTTCTCACCTTCGGAAAACGGGTTCCGGGTCTGTACGATGGGCGAAAATACGTACTCACTGCAATAGGTGAACCTATTCATACACTCTTTATTCTCTATTACGAGCGTTCTCATCACTACCAGCCACTATTAAATTTCGCTGGTGCGCTAGGTAGTCGGGGGTTCTGCGCACAATGTAATTCCAAGTATATTCAAGTACTCGAGCATCGCTGTAGCTATCAATGTGCTCGATGTAAATCCACTTATTGCAACGGCAATAGAGACTCTTAGCCTGAGTATTGCACAGACTGTAATTGTTCGTTCTTTGGTGCTTTTTGCCTCGCTCATCACAAGGGTGAGGGCTCCGCCGGTATCACTTCTCGTAAATATAGACGGTACAGCGTCTGATACGCATTGAAAATCTGTAGAGCCTGCTCGCGTATGATTAAAACCACAGATAAAAAGATGCATGTATGTGGTATATCGTTTTGTATTAAATGCAAGCAAACGCGACCGACAACGCATGCGTGTTTATTTCACCTCTTAAGAAACCACAGGCGCAAAAGGGGAAGAAAAAAGACAAGCCTTCCACGAGATTTTTATTTTATGATTTTGAGACGCAAGAACACGAGCAATTGCATGATGATAAATCGACACGAAATCAGGAGCCGAATTTATGTGTTACACAATGCGTATGTATGACATGTCTGGGTATCACAGATATAGAGACCGATTGTGCTGACTGTGGTAAACGTGAATTCGTGTTTATCGATGACCTTGTTGGGGAACTCGTAAAATTGGCATTATCGCAAAAATAAAAAATGACCATCTGCATTGTCCATAATGCTAGAGGTTTCGACGCACAATTTATCCAACGGTATTAAATCGAAGTGCAAAAAACACAGCTGCCTTCTCTGATTATGAATGGTACGAAGATTGTCTCCATGAAAATTGGCGATGTCGTTTTTCTCGATAGTCTAAAGTATTTACCCATGGCTCTTAGCGCTTTACCTAAGGCCTTTGGTTTCGCTGATGAGGTGGCAAAAGGTACATTTCCCCATTTATTCAACACACCGGAATGTCAGAATTACTCAGGTCCTCTGCCGGCTAAGCATTTTTACTCACCCGATACCATGTTCTCAGCGGATCGCGAGCGATTTTTAAAATGGTATGAAGAAGAATCGAGTCGCGTAGATTATAAATTTGATTTTGCGACGCAATTTGTGCAATATTGTCGTACACATGTTACGGTTTTGAGACGAGCGTGTTTAGCTTTTCGAAAGTTACTCATACGTTGCGGGAGCGTGTGCCCCTTTACAGAAGCATACACGATAGCATCAGCATGTATGAGAGTATTTCGAAAGAATTTTCTACAGAAAGATCGCATTGCGGTGTTACCACCAGGGGGGTATCGCTGGGGCGTTAAGCAGTCGCGCAAGGCCGTCATATGGCTCGTATGGCTCGAGCGTGAGCGCAACTGCGTTATCGCTCATGCTGGACGCACGAGAAAGTATCGCCCTCCAACCGGCCTACCGGCTGTCGACTGATACTACGTGGATGCGAGGGTCCATCACGTTCTTTAATTTCACGGCTGCTTTTGGAATGGTTGTCCGCGATGTTATCGCGTGAATAGAGATGCTCGAACCAAATTCGGCGATACAATGCATGAGCGATACGAGCGTACCGTTCTTATTTCCGGGCGAATCAAATCGAAAGGCGAACCGAAATATGGGCATGCGATTTTGACAGATTACTCGAGAATAGCGCGAAAATGTCGTTATACGTGAAAAATCACGCCATGGTCAAGCAGGCGTCTCTCAAACCACGCGATGCATTCTTTGGCGTTCGAACGGAAAATTTTGTAAGCTTGTAAGACGTCGCGAATGGGGAGGAGATACGCTATGTGGATGTTTGCTTGCTGTATCCATGGGTGTGTAAGAATGGAAAATATCCCGTTGGACACCCGAAATTGTACGTAGGCGACGAGTGTCGAGAACTCGTAGGACTTGAAAACGATCTAAGTGTCGTCGAGAGTCTCGTGAAGTGAACCGTGGTAGCACCGCGCGATTTGTATGTACCCGTACTGCCTGTTCGCATGCATGAGAAACTACTGTTCCCCCTGTGTAGAACGTGCTATACAGATATGGACACATCCGAGGGTTGTACCCACGATGACACGACTGAGCGAGCGTTTGACGGCACATGGGTCATGGATGAACTGATAAAAACTGTGTCGCTCGGATATAAGGTGACGCGTATCTATGAAATTTGACAATTCGTTGTTACGCAGTATGACTCGACAACGCGACGAGGCGGTCACTTTGCCGAGTACATCGATACATTCCTAAAAATAAAACAGGAGGCGAGTGGACCGCCAACAGAGTATAACGAGGACGAGGAAGCAATAGCGCGTTTTATAGCATTGTACAAGGAGTCTGAGTGTGTATATCTCGAGCAAAGTACTTTGCAGCCAAATCCGGGTTTACATTTACTCGCAAAATTGGCTCTTAATTCATTCTGGGGAAAGTTTGCTGAACGAGAGAATCTCACGAAAACCGTTATCGTTTTCACGCGCGCGGAACTAATGAATTTACTAACGAGTCCGGAGATTGAGGTGACGGGAATGCTACCGGTTAATCACAAGATTATGTATTTAAACTATGTGAGCATCCGCGATGCTATCCAATCATCCCCGACATCAAATGCCGTGATTGCATCATTCACGACGGCACAGGCATGCCTAAAATTATACAATTATCTTGAGGGGCTCGGGCGACAAATATTGTACTGCGATACGGTCTCCTGTATTTACGCGAGTCACCTCGGCGGTAACGAGTATGAGCCGCCAATCGGTCAATTTCTAGAAGATTTTACGGATGAATTAAGCGAATACGGGCCTGGTAGTTATATAACTTCGTTCGTTTCGGGAGGACCAAAATTTTACGCATACCTTGTTCGTAAACCCGACAGTACGATCACGCTAAACTTTGCGAATAGCCGTCACGAAAATTATAACGCATTACGATCTTTCGTGACTGGAGCAACAAGCGTACCTATTATTTATAATTTCGACGCTATTCGACGCACGGAATTTCATCATGTAGTAACGCGTAAAGAAACGAAATCATGCGAACCCGTTAACACGAAGCGAAAGCGGCACGGGATGTACTCTACTGTACCGTACGGCTATTGTGAAATACGCTAATTAGTATAACGCAAAAAAGTATATAGCTTTACGGTTGAATTCGCGATATTTTAAAATAATGTTTTGTCTAATTTCATGTATCATATTTACTGTGTACAATACATTTGAAAAAAACTGATTTATTATCTATAAAACCGTTGTCGGTTTGTTCTTTTTGTGCTGCTATTCGTAGCAGTAGTTGCTATCTCTCTACCGTTCCCTTTTGTTCTGACTTTCTCATCGTTGATTCTTTTTGTCCCGTCTTTCTTATCGAGTGTTTCCTTTTGTTCTGACTTTCTCGTGCTACCTCCGTGGATATAATATTGCTGTTTAGAATTTGACGATTCGTAAAATTTGCACATAGAGTGTAACGGTATTAAGCGTTAACATTACCCTTAATGGGCTTGTTCAGACTCCAGCAGGAAGGAAAATAATTTTAGGCTTTTGTAGTAGGTAAAAGTAGGTTTTATTCAAAGAAAGACAAAGATAGAATTTTGTGATACATAAAAAAAATAAATAGAAAATTCAATTATCTAATCCTTTTCTCTTCGTTTTATGGCTACCACACTCCTTACAATCAATTATTCCTGGGCACTTAAGTGCATTTATAATCGTGTCCGCGGGTGAATTTAAAGAATTTATGATCATAGAAATATAACCTATGATTAACAATATGCACTATGTTGATAAATGATATCATCCCTAATGTGAAGATTTTTGTTAAAGAATATTGAATTTATGAGGAAAGATAATCGTTGCATAATAATTTTTATTTATTCGTTGTGTTCCCTAGGTAAATGGTTTAGCATGCGACTGTCGGTAACTAGCCGATCGTTGCTTGCGGTATCCTGACTAGGCTCGAGTCTACTGCTAAGTCGTTCAATACCCGCTATAGGTTCGTTGGTGGGTGTGGAGTTCCCGACTGGTATTTTTTAAAGGCTGATTCACGCGTCCACCCAAGTGCCGCAACTATCTGGCGTAAGTGAAATGCATTTTTAGTGCATGCGCAGCTTCGTCAGGATCGTACCCGGTTGACTTCTCACCCTATATATTTTCTTTGAGTAATTTGTAAATTCTATTCCTAACTGACGCTGCTATCATAATCTCGTGGTTTCTAATATGGAGACATTATATTTTCGTTCTTTTAAATATTGCGAAGAGTATTTCGTGTTAGAGTGAGTCGACTGCTAGTTTGCTCGATCCGCGGCTACCAGAGAGAGAGACCTGCTTTGTTTATGTTTGGGTCTCCGGTGCGTCGGCCTCAAACACAGCACCAACTCAGCTGGTTCCCGTCAAAGATGTGTATTCGGTACCACAGCTGGGCTCTCCGGGTATCAGTGCAGCTGCACTTAGCAGGGGCTCGTTCTTCCTTCCTGGTAGCTGGACGTCTGCATTGGCGGGACCTGTGAACAGAACTGTTCCCCGAGTGCCGAAATTCTGGTCTTTTTATACCAGTCTCTTCTCCGGCTGGCACATGCTTCTGGTATAACTATAGCTGGTGGCGGTCCTGTAGCCCGTCTTCCTGTAGCCCACTGGTAGCCTTGGTACTATTTGAAATCGGTCGTTGGTTTTTAATTTTCTACCGGTGCTTTTCGAAAGAGTAACGGGACTTCGTCTTCATCGTACCGGTCTAATGGTGTGCGTGACGCTCGGCAGTAGTGCTTTGTTGTGTGCGTACCGAGCGTGGTGAGTTGCCGAGTATAGGCCAGTTTACTTAGTGTGTGTAACGCGCGGTAGCGGTGACTTGGTGTGTGCACCGCGCGTTATTAGATAGACAGTACGTTACAAGAGATGTATGGATAGTGAAATAAAAATATTGCTTTATTTGTGAAAAATATAAAAACTATCGTTATTTAATTTACATACGGTGTAAACACCAGCTCATACCGCGGGCCCGTGCCTTATCAGCTCATTAAGGCCGCGAAAATAGCTGATGCCGCGGGGTCGCCGCCGCCGCAGCCGTCGCGGTATAAGCTTATTTAAGAGTCAGCTGATTGGTTTTGATAGACACTCATCGATATGGATTTACGTTGGAAACATCCATGGACAGCCGTGATAAGCGGTCCTACGGGATGTGGTAAAACATATTTTGTCAAAAAATTCTTTAAACACATGCGCGAAATGACGGATGTCCCGTTCGAGCGTATACTTTTTTATTATTCAGAGTGGCAGTCCGGGTATTCAGAGTACGGTGATAAAAGCGAATTTCGCGAGGGTATACTGCAAGCAGCAGACTACTCGAATGATACAAGACCTTAACTTGTGGTCATCGACGATCTAATGCGCGAGGCATCCAACAATAATGTGGTCGATCTTTTTACCAAGGGTAGCCATCATAAAAATCTTAGTGTCATTTTCATCACGCAAAATCTCTTCCATCAGGGTCACGGGCAACGCGATATCTCCTTAAACGCTAATTATATCGTTGTCTTTAAAAATCTGCGGGATCGCGCGGAGATTCAGCACCTAGCCCGTCAGGTATGTCCCGAGAATCCGCGATTACTGGAGGAGGTATAATTCGATGCAACGGCTGCACCGCACGGCTATCTATTATTCGTCTAGAAGCAATCGACGCCTGATAATTGTCGATTTTGCGCCTGTATATTTCCCGATGACCAATACCATTACGTTCACGTGCCTCAAAAAGCAATAAAAGTTCGCGATGCGACGCGCGAAGTACCAGTCATGCGCTTGTAATGGTGTTGCGCGGAC
Source organism: Cylloceria caligata (assembly GCA_963942595.1). NCBI lineage: Eukaryota > Metazoa > Arthropoda > Insecta > Hymenoptera > Ichneumonidae > Cylloceria > Cylloceria caligata. Next base: position 30,023,889 of record OZ012708.1, read on the forward strand.
CTCTCGATAAAAAGCAAATAATTACATTGCAAGTGCTGTGTTATCTGAAGAAAGAGCAACGACGTGCAATTTTGCGCAAAGCAGATGTAGCGCTCGTACGCTGTATATGCGAGTGTGCTCTAAACGTTTTACAGGGAAACGTGAGTCTCAACCACGTGCAAAAGAATCATATACGGAGGCACGCGACAATTCTTCGACGACTAGCTGCCAAAAGGGGAAATTGGAGCGGTAAGAGGAAGGTCATCGTCGAGCACTCTGTCGGATTTCTCAAGTTGCTTCTTGCACCTGTCTTGGCCTACACGAGCAATGGCATATGCCAGAAAGATGGTAGTTATTCCTTATGATAACATACATCGTCTCACTGGACTCGCCACTACTGCTGCTACTACTACTTCTACTACTACTACTACTACTACTACTACTGCTACTACTACTACTGGTGGAGACCCGTTGCCCTTCGTACAGACTACCGGTACTCGGTACTCGGTCGTACAAGAGCGAGAGAGAGAAATGGATAGCGTACCAGCAGGTTCTACAGTGTTATCTTTACACGGTTGAGTACGATAATGCAGTACCGAATATTTCATCAAAACGAAAAATAGCAATACTATCGAAGTCACGAGAATAAATCCGACGACGCTTTAATAAACAAAGTTAAATCTCGACTCAATTACACACTTATTATCGATAGCGTACCAAAAAAATGTTAATCTAAAGCAATATCGTTGCTTCGCAATTTGCATCGCAGCGCCGTTGGTAAAAAAATGACATGGGATCGTAACGGTGTTGTTTCCATAGACGGCAGAAGAATTTCAAATTCCAATATCGTTGATCTTGTTAACGATGCTATGCGAGATAGAACACGCGAGAAACCCATCGGACGATCTCACTTTGCCAAACCCTTGCGAGCGATACAGATGCCACGCGAATTTATCGGCACTCGCGAGTTACTACACGAGCCTACACCTACATCATCCTCGACACCACAGCGGCGTCTTATTTTACCACGTGATAGCGATAGTAGCAGCAGCAGCAGCAACAGTAGCAACAACAACAACAACAACGAGGCCGTGACCGCACACTCAAACAGAGATTTAATGCTCACGGCTGAAAACGACATCATGGATGGCGAGGAGAGGGATAAAGAAGAGGACGAACAACTGCAAAACATCGCACGAGTAGAATATCGATCCCCCACACAGGTAGAAAAGAAAAAGAAAAAGAATCCATTTAACTGGTCATCGTTAAAATTATGAAAATTCTTCAAAAAATCTATTATGACACCGCTCATCCTGCATCCTATTCTCGAGCAAAAAATTTGGCCCAGGTGGATCGAAGAGTAGCGTGAAAAAATGTTTCACCATGGCTCGAGATACAGGATTCATATAACATGCATCGTCTCGTGCGATGACGATTTCCCCGTCGTACGTACAGCGTGAGTAATATAGACGACATATGGGATGCTGATTTAGCTGATTTTCGCTCGATAGCCACGTACAATAATAGGTATGCATATCGGCTTGTTGATATCGACGTGTTGAGCAAATACCTGTGGGTCAAGGCTTTGCGTGACAAAACGAGCGCAAAAGTGGCCCGCGGCTTCACACGGTTACTCGCACGCAGTAACAATCGTCGCCCGCAGCAATTGCAAACTGATCGAGGCAAAGAATTTATCGGCGCTCTGATTCAGCAAATTTTCAAGAAAAAGAATATCGATTTTCGCGCTGCTCGTAACTCTGATATAAAAGCCTCGATTGCCGAGCGCTGTAATCGCACGATAAAAGAGCGACTGTGGTGTTACTTTACATACACGCGAAATAAGCGTTACATCGATATTTTGCAAATTTTTTTATATGCTTATAATCATACTAGACACAGCGGAACACTTATTCCTCCGAGCGAGGTAACCCTCGAAAATGCCTCTATAGCCCGAGAAAATTTAGCACGGCGTTACGAGCGTAATGCGAGAAAAATTAAAAAGCCTAAATACAGCGTCGGTGACTTGGTACGTATCAGTACAGCTAAAGCAGCATTCGTGAAAGGATATGAGCGTGGTTGGAGTAACGAATTATTCAAGATTCAACGAATATCAGTGAATCGAGAAACATTTGTGTATATTTTACACGATTTGAATAACGAGACTATCGACGGTGTTTTCTACGAGGCAGACTTATCGCGAATACGAGTACCTCCGTCATCTGAGAATACGAAAGAGAAGAAGAGGTCAAAGAGGAAGAACGCTCGGAACTACCGTCCCTGATAAATATGAGCTCCAAGGACAGCTTTTTCTTTGTCGTACTACCAAGAAACAGTAGTATGCAGTATTTTCCGAATAATACGACGACAAACTTTATTACAAAACTTCCGGGTCAGATAAGTTTGCATGGAGAATAGTCTATTTCTCTTGTTGAAATTGCTTATCCGATGACTCTCTTACATGTTCCTACTGTAGGAAATCTCGTAACTTTTGGGGTTGTTGATGATGATTTATCGGGTTTAAATCTTTTAACACGGAGACGCGCTGATAGAAACCAAGTTCCACCTGGTGTATATCGCTCTATAGATACTCTTTTGGAGAGTATAAATAAGTTACCTCACGTGGCCGGTCATTTGCAGTTTAAATCGCTTCCGAGCGGTCAGGTAGAAGTGGCGCGCGTATGCGACGATCTACGATACCATGAGTTTCGCGTATCGCCCGCTATCACAAGGCTACTAGAATCCTCGGAAGAGCCCTGTAGGTCTGTAATGATAGAGCCGCATTGCGAATACACAGAGTCGAGGCCTGCATCTCTCACCGGTGCTATACCGGGCAGCATGTTTCTATACACAGCTATCTATGAGAGCTATATTACAGGCGATGTACAAACACCCCTGTGACGAGTTGTTCCTATTGATACTGATGACTGTCAGTATAATTCGATAAAAATTAAATCGTTTTCAACGCCACGATATATACCTCTTTTGCGCAATAATTTACACACTATCGAGATCGATATAAGAGACGAATTTGAGGATCCTATACCATTCGGACAAGGAACGTTGACTGTGACACTACATTTCAAAAGATCCCACGATTGATTACACCACTATGAATGATATTGACAGTGTGCAGCATGGATCGGGTCATCGCGGGTACAGTGGTATTAGCCATGTTTATATCGGAACACCTAATCAACGAGGACACGATATCGGCAGCTTTCTTGGGGGCCTGTTTCGTCGAGTGTTACCACTTTTAAAGAAGGGCGCTAAAGTAGTTGGAAAAGAGGCATTGCGCGCTGGTGTAACCGTAGCCGGTGATATCCTCGATAGAAATATCAGGGGTACAAATTGAAAATGCGGGTTTGATAACAGATGGCGTTACTAACGCCATACGCATCAGGCAGTACTGTGACTATGTTCATGTCAAAGCTACGTCTTATAGCTTTAATTTTCAGTATGTGTCAATTTGTCGCAGTGTCAAATTCATAGTTTTTTTGAGCTCTCAATATGTCGAGTTTCGTGCCAACAAAACAGCATTTGCGGGAAGTTTTAATTTACTTCTTTAATTTGAAGAAAAGTGCTGCTGAAGCACATCGATTGGTCTCCGAGGCTTATCCGAGTCATGTTCCATCGGTTTCAACGTGCGAGAGATGGTTTGTGCGGTTTAGAAGTGGTGATTTTGACGTTGAGGACAAAGAGCGGCCGGGCCAAGTGAAAAAGTTTGAGAATGCTGAATTGGAGGCAATACTCAATGAAGACTCGTGTCAAACTCAACAAGAGCTCGCAGATTCATTGGGAGTGACACAACAAGCCATTTCCCATCGTATAAAAGCCCTCGGAATGATCCAAAAGCAAGGACATTGGGTGCCGTATGAGCTGAAGCCGAGAGACGTCGAGCGCCGTTTTTTTGCATGCGAACTGCTGCTCGAACGGCAAAAACGGAAGGGTTTTTTGCATCGCATTGTCACTGGTGATGAAAAGTGGATCCATTACGATAACCCGAAGCGCAAAAAATCATATGGTTACCCCGGCCATGCATCATCATCGACGGCCAAACCAAATATTCACGGCGCCAAGCTCATGCTCTGTATTTGGTGGGACCAGCTGGGTGTGGTGTATTATGAGCTATTGAAATCGAACGAAACCATCACAGGAGCACTATACCGAACTCAATTGATGCGTTTGAGCCGCGCACTCAAAGAAAAACGGCCACAATACGAGCAAAGACACGACAAAGTAATTTTGCAACATGACAACGCTCGGCCACATGTTGCAGCGCCGGTCAAAACATACCTACAAACGCTGAAATGGGAAGTCTTACCCCACCCGCCGTATAGCCCAGATATTGCTCCTTCCGATTACCACCTTTTCCGATCGATGACACATGGCCTAGCTGACCAGCGCTTCCATTCTTACGAAGAAGCCCAAAAATGGGTCGATGACTGGATAGCAGCCAAGCCGGCCGAATTTTTTCGCGACGGTATCCGTAAATTGCCAGAAAGATGGGAAAAAGTTGTGGCTAGCGATGGACAATACTTTGAATAATTCATTTGTTACCATTTTTTCAGAATAAACGTTCAAAAATAGAAAAAAATCCCGCATTTTCAATTTGTACTCCTGATATATCTGTGAAAGATGCTATTCGCGAGAGAGCGCGAGAATCAGGCAGTAATCTCATCGAATTCATCGAACGAACGTAAACCACGACGTATCTTCCGTAAAAATAGAAGTGTAATAAAGAGGAATGTAATAAAGAAGGAGAAGAATAATAAGAACAATAAGAAGAAGAAGACTCGTCAACGAACAGTTGCAGATATTTTTGGATAGCTGAAACAAGATAGCTTTTCTACATGCGCACTCGTGCGAGTGTCTTAAATCGGAACTTGAATTATTTTCACTTCTACCGACGCAAACTACTATCGAAGGCTCCAATTGGGTGTATTACAAACCAATATCTTCGCTAACAGATGATTCACCTATTGAATTTGTTATTCCTGGACAGGGTGATGAGTATATCGATCTCGCGCATACTATGCTTAGTCTGAGAGTGAAAATAACATCTCCTACTACGGAAAATGCCGCGGGTACAGCGTCGAAAGTAAGTGCCGCCCTGTAAACAATCTCTTACATTCTATGTTTAATCAGGTGGATGTACCCCTGAATCAAAAATTAGTTTCACCTCTAAGTAATGCCTACGCTTATCGAGCGTACATACAAACACTTTTGAATTACGGTCCAGCAGCAAAAAATTCGCATCTCACGAGCGTTCTCTGGTACGACGATACTCCTGGAAAAATGGATGATATAACGTCGCGAAATACGGGTCTTGTGAAGACAAAACAATTTTTAAATGTCGAAAAAACTGTAGACCTGCTCGGCCATCTGCATTGCGATATATTCAATCAGAAGCGGTTCCTATTAAACGGTGTCGAGATGCGACTACGGTTGGTGCGGTCAAGAGATTCATTTTGTCTTGTGGGCGATACAAAGAATGGTCAATGCAGTTTAAAGATTCTCGAGGAATCGCTTCTCGTTCGTAGAACAAAAATAGCTCCTGGTGTGCTGCTCTCGCATGCTAGAACTCTGGCAAAATCTACGGCTAAATATCCTCTTACGAGAGTCGAGGTAAAAGTCGTTTCAATACACTCTGGTGTTCATGGAGAGACTATCGATAATATCGTGTTAGGTCAATTGCCGAAGCGTATAATTATCGGTTTTGTCGATAACAAAGCGTTTAACAGCGACTTCAGTATCAATCCATTTAATTTCCAAAATTACAAGATAAATTATCTCTCGTTGTATGTAGATGGTGCTCAAATACCTTCGAAACCGTTACAACCTGATTTCACGAAAAATCATCTATATGTGGATGCTTATCAAACGTTGTTTTTGGGAACTGGAATACATTTCTTGAACGACGGTAATTCGATCGATAGCGATAATTATCGCGATGGATACTGTCTGTTTGCTTTTGATTTGACAACCGATCTTTCGGCGAACAGCAATTCACATTGGAATGTAATAAAGGACGGTAGTGTTAGAATAGAGATACGATTTGAGGATGCGCTTGCTTCAACGATAAATTGTGTAGTCTACGCGGAATATGATAATATCTTTGAAATCGATGCCTCTCGGCAAGTAATGGTGGATTTTACCGTATAAGCAAAAAATGTGCTGATGTTGGCATACAATTATTTCTTGTTAAGAGACGTAGAAGCGTCTCTGTGAGTAACTAATCAGTCGAACTCAAGCATCTGTACGGATTAGACGTGAAAATGGATATCGTCGTGGATATACAGGGAATGCGTGGTAAAGACTCGGAATTTATTCCGAAAGAAATTGCCGTGGTAGCAGTGGATAGACCGTACTCTGCTCATTGGATCGTCGCACCGCCGTGTCACTTTGCCGAATTACCACAGCATTCGAGAAGCCAGAATAATTTTCTCTCGAAATATTTTCACGGTCTGGAGTGGTACGAGGGCGATGTGAGCTGTTAACAGGTATACGCTAACTTGCGTGAAATTTCGCGAAAATCAAGACGCATCTATACACGCGGTCACGAGAAGGCTATACTTCTTTGCGATATCACGAGTCGTGAAATTTCCAACCTGGAGGATGAGGAGGGCGCCCCATCGTACACATTTATGCCGAAATCTTTGCGAAAATGCTTCAGACACGCTATGATAAACGATACAGCGTCTTCGCATTGTGCAATGCGCTAGGCTTTTCAAATAAAAAAGTGGCTTCGCGAGCACCCATTTAAAGGAGAATCATACATGGATGTTTGGTCAGCAGACGAAGAGGAAGAGAATAAGAAAGAGGAGAAATCTTCATCATGTAGTTGTGAAATAAATGCTCTGAAATGAATTTGGCATATATATACGTCTTTCAAAGCGTATCGGTCATTATTTAATCATTGACTATCTGTTCAGCATGAACACTAGACAAATTTACGAGAGTCTGCATTATCTACCACTTTCAACCGTTGGCGTATACCCAGCGGACAGAATTCCTCGTGTATGGTCGTTACCCGCTAGACTCGTAGTTATCACGGGTAACCACGACGGACCTGGAAAGCATTGGATCGCCATGTACGTTAACCATCATGAAAAAGGAATGTACTTTGATAGCTACGGGCTACCACCGGTTATACCGCAATATCTCGCACTACTACGAAGAAACTGCAAGTTCTATCGGTACGGACTCAAGCAGCTACAGAGTAATACGTCGGATGTGTGTGGACAATTTTGTATCGTATTCCTGCATATTCACCTATTTTGACCCGAGCCGCCGATTAGTGTGTTACCGGCGTTGCTCGTAAACTGTACGGTATTCGGCCTCGATCATTTAATTGACGAGGACGGATATCTAGATCGGTTCGATGAAACGCGCGGGAATGATACGCTGATCGGGATACGTATGCGTACCCCTGACGGTGCCCACGCTCCATAGGTGCGGATAATTCGCATTACCTGGGCGCGTAGCTGTGGTTTTCGTTGTGAGGGTGAGGGAGTGAGTGAGAGAGAGAGAGAGAGAGAGAGAGAGAGAGAGAGAGAGAGAGAGAGAGAGAGAGAGAGAGAGAGAGAGAGAGAGAGAGAGAGAGAGAGAGAGAGAGAGAGAGAGAGAGAGAGAGAGAGAGAGAGAGAGAGAGAGAATGCGTGTGTGTGCCCGTCACCCTGGAGAGTCGTCGTAGATGCCGCCAACACAAGGGTGAGTTAAAAATTGTATTCCAAGTATGTGTTCGCCTTTGCTCAATCCTGCTCTTATCTCTACTCTTCCTCGTTCACCAAGGTACCCACACCACCTCACTTTACCATCTCTACGTCACCGACACTGGTCAAGCAGAGTGGGTAGCGCGGCGGTGAAAAAGTGGGGTGGTGGGGGTAGCCGTGTGGTGAGGGAAGGAGTGGGATGGAGCAAAGGTGTACACATACTACTACGGACACAAGAATCTCAACATAACGGAAGTCAACGTGACCACAACAGAAGACCATCGAATCCAGGGGATCACAACCAAAATAACCCACCACCGTGAGGAGATCCAGGAGACGAGGATCCTGATGACTTCGGTGTTTATGATAGGAGTGAATTTAACAACAGAAGAAACGATCCATTCAGACGACAAAGAAAATTTCGACCTCGGGACCTACTCCCGAACCAAAATGCACCAGCAAAGGAAACTATAGATATAATGCCTATCTTCATTGGGCACACAGGAGAAAGAGCGGTAAACATTTCGGAATGGGTATCGAAAGTCAACCGAGCACGACACTGGACAGATCCAGGCCAACATGGACTTCTTATGGAAAAAATATCAACAATGAAAATCGAAGGAAGAGCACAAAGCTGCATATCGAACGTGGACATCAGCACGTACGACCAATTGAAAGATTGATTAGTGAAACGAGTCAACCCGATGAAATCATCCTTACTACTTATGAATGAGATGACAGCATGTGTCCACACTCAAGGGACGATCCAGGAACACAACACCAGATTTCGTAAAATTTATACATCTTGGCTAAACGCGAAACGACTCGAATTAAAACGAGCTCATCAAACCGATGAAGCAATCACCATCTACTTGCAGATATTTGACAAAGACGTTATTCAGACTTATCTACAGAATCTCAAGGAAGACACACGAGCATATCTCCGAACGAAAGATATCTATTCGCTCGTGCGAGCAGAAACGACTGCTCAGGAACATGAATATTTCAAAAGAAGTATTCAAAGACAACGAGGAATGTTTCACGAGTCCCACCATCAACGGAGACAGTAACAATCAAGATCCTCGTATGAGAAACCGAGATCCAATAATAAGCACGAGAAGAAGAGCTTCTTCTCTATGAACAAACCGAACGTTTACCACACCAAGTGTGCATCTTCTGATGAAGAGGAAGAGGAGCAGGTGCAGATGACAGAAGAAGAACAACAGTACCAGACTGATATCCGACAATTCAACCTTGATTCAATAAACATTATGGATGAAATAAGAAAGCCGCTTGAGTACGTCCTGGTAATAAATCACCCGGACAGAGAGTGCACTTACTGCAATCGCCACGGACACACTGAGATGTACTGCAACCAGAAGAAGAAGAATACATGTATACCAAACCCATTCAACAAAAAGCACGGACAGAAAAAAAAAGAAGTTTCAGAAGGAGAATCAAAATTTTCACAAGAGTCCGAATGAAAAGAGACCTCCTCAACAGAAAGTGAACGTGACAAATGAAGAACGAGAAAACACGAGCGACGACGAGAGCATTTGCGACGAGAGTGCATCTCAACAATAGATAAAGGACATCTATTCGCGGCAAAATTCGACTTCAACCAAACGAAATAAAAAAATTTAACAACTCTAATAGACACAGGAGCATCTATTAACATTGTTAAAGAGCACCTTGTGAAAGCCAAAAATATTATTAAAATGCCGATACGTTTAAAACCGGAAAAAAGACGAACAAAACGCTCGGATATACATTCATCAAATGCAAAGGTAATTTGAACGACAGACACCACAAGTTCCACATAGTTCCGTCCGACTATCCGATACGAGAGAATGCTTTGATAGGAACGCCGTTTATCTTAAACAACGACATGATGATTGACCTACCCCGAGAAAGGATAAGAGTCAATAATAAATACCAACGAATAGAATCTTGTCAATTCACCGTCCCCGTGGGACAATTCATCACTATCCCCGTCGAAGTAGAAAAACAGAAGGGAACAGTATTAGTGGAAACGCCTCCAAGAGAGAGCATTCACTTCATAAAAGACGGAATCGTAAAGATTCCGTTAGCCAACGAAGGAAAAAAAAATTTAACTTTTCAGACAAGAAACATTAAAATTTTCGAAGTAAAGCCAAGACTGACCACTAACAAATTAACCAGAGTAGGAAGAGCATTGAAGAACTGAAAGCCAAGACAAGATTAGATTAGATTATACAAAATTACGCCGATCCGTTCCAACTCGACGACGACGAGCCACCAAGTACTAAGCTCGCGGAACACGTGATCGTCATCGACCAATCGGCAAAACCGATTAATATTAAGTCTTCCAGACCACCCAAAGTCCACCAAGATGAGGTTGACAATCAAGTGGAATAACTACTGAAAAAGAGAACAATTCAACACTCGCAATTGTACTCGAGAAGAAGGATGCATCAGGGAAAGCGAAGTGAAGGATGGTGTTGTGCCGCGGAATATTCGTACTTTGTATATTCGGGAATACTCCATAGCAAAGCAACATTGGAATTCGTTCAAGACAGGAAACGAAGTCCAATGCCCGATCGTACGATCGACACCAGGAACGCGACGCAGCATGCGGCGACTCGCTTGGCGTTCGACGATAGGCTAACACTTAAAACGCAAACTAAGGGATTTTCGTAAAAACAGTTAGCAACTGCTTTACGAAAGGGCAGTATTAAATTAGATTGAAAAGAGAACGGGTTGGTTCCTCGTTAAATACTCGAAACAACATATTATTGTACATTCTTACTTTGACTTTTAAATAGGCAACGGAAAGTTACCGGTGCCTATAATAAACACTTGCTTTTATATAGATTCGCGTTTTCATCGATGACTCGAGATTCATCTCCTTATCGGCAAACGATCCCAAAAATAATAACTTTTTAATATTATACCGAATACCGAATAATCCAATTACGCGGTATCGGCATAACATTTGGTAGCAGCGATGGGATCTGCCGAAGTTAAGTGATTTGTAATTTATTTGGACAAAAGTGTTTTGGACAAAGTAAAGAGTGACTCTGAAGCGACGACTACGACGCGTGCAAGGACACCTGTGTAGTTCGCGAAAACCCGACTAATCTAACGCGAAGACGCGAAGTGAACGTCGGTGCGGTGTGACATCGGTCAACTGTTTAAAATCTCGATTGACGGTGTTACGTCAAGTCGTGGAAAAATGCACAAAGTGTGCAACCGAGTACCCAAAGCGGTAACTCGAGACGAAGCCGTCGGGCAGTCATTTCCGACGGACAGAAGACGAGCCCAGGAACCACCAAGAGACGAGTCAACGGTACCAGGGAGGATAACTGGACCAGCCTTCCAAGGAAGCTACGAGACAACAGGTCTACAGCACCGGAGGAACTGCACCCGAGAACGACGCCATGGAAAGAACCGTCTACCAGATCATCTTTCTGTAAGTCGCGGTTACATTAATATTACATATTGCCGTGATAAAAATAAAAAAAAATTTGCCAAAGCCAGAGTAGAACCGATATTTGGAAAAATATTCCACTAGATATATATTCCTCTTGAGATTTTGTGGGAATATTTCAAAGTAGAGTTCGCCGCGAAATTAGCAAACATGTCAGAGTCTAGAGGAGCCCGATCAAGACATAGGGGCAACTCGCTAGAGACGACGTTGCCTGGCGCAGGGGTAGACCCCACAGCCGGATTAGCCGCGGCCGTAGGGGACATCGTTTAAGAAGCGCGCAGGGCGCTATTCGAGCTCTCGCCGTCGGGGCGAATCCCCTCGACCAGACAAGAGGCCCTTGCAGACCGACTAACGGCCCAGTTTGGCGTAAACCCACGTAGGAGTGCGTCGTTCGGGGATTTCGACAGCGATGTTAGCGACGACGTTTTTAATATGGCAACTGGCGAACGAACGCCCGAGCGCGTCACCGAAAACATAGTTGACCAGGAAATAGAGAATATGCGAACTATAGATCGAGTAGGTTTCTCTGCAGCTACCGGTACGACAGTCCGGTCGGTACCAGTAAGAGTACGCGATTGGTTGGAGGCGGTCGACCGAAGCCAACGCGAAATGGAAAGAACGCGACGCCAGTACGAAAGGCTGCAACGCGAGCACGATCGAGGCCAACGCGAACTCGATCGCGAACTCAGAGAGGCTGAAACACCGTCGGCAAGACGGAATTTGGCAGATACGCTAAACGAGGTTGGTGCGGACGAGTACGAACTCATCCACTCCTTACGAGAGCAAATTGCCGAGCTCCAGCGACGGTTAGGAGGAGCAGGGATGGAAGACATTCCGCCCCCCGCACTGCCCCCAAGACGCACGCGGTTCGAGGAGACGCAGAGGCCCTCAAATATGCTCAGCCTCAGTCTCGGTATAAAAAGGGTAAAAACGTTCGACGGCAAGGATTCGAAGGCATTGCTGCTCTTCTTAAAGTCCTGCGAGACGATATTCCGCAGGATAGCAGAGGAGGAGCATGACACCCTCCTGGAGTTGATAGTCATGAGTAAGCTAGAGGGTGCGGCAGCAAGGCAACTGCAGCACAAAACCATCAGTACCATGGCACAACTCAGGAGCGAGTTGGAAGCGTTGTACGGACAACCGAAGTCCCTGGCCGCGCTGCAAATGGAGTTCAGCTCCCTCCGGCAGGGCCAGAATGAGGACATCGCCGCCTACGCGGCAAGGACGGAGAGAATCACGGTAGACATCGCCGAAATACTCTGCGAACCATTGCAAACAGAGGATCAAAAGATCACCGTCGAGAGCGACACACGACGAAGCGCACAGGCGAACTTCGAAAACGGCCTGCACGGCCAGGTGCAAGTGCTGGTGCGTGCTAGAAATTACCAATCGGTGCATGACTCTGTTGCAGGGGCCATAGAGATAACCAATATGGTGCAGCCAAAGGGAGGGGTAGGTGGAGAATTAAGCCACCCCAGAAGGTCCCAAGGCGCTTCACCCCGGCAGGGAGAAAATTGTTTCACCTGCGGAAAAACTGGACACATGGCTCGAGACTGCATCCAGAATACGGGACGAGTAAGCCTACCAGTACCCAGTAAAAACAAGTCAATTCACAATGTGGAAATCACCTGCAATTACTGCCAGAAGAAAGGCCACATGTGGAAGGACTGCCGGAAGAGACTGTCGCAGAATAAAAGCGAGCCAACGCAGCCGCCCCGACAGCCAAGAAACGCAGGCTACAAAGATGCAAAAAATACGGTAACTGCGGGGCCAGATCTAGCCACTGCAGGCGTGAACACGCTGGGCGCACTGAGACTGAATACGCTAACTGTCCAGCAGAGACCTGCGTGCAAGCAGAAGAAAACAACGCTGCAGCTTCTACAAGTAACGCTGCCGGCGTCGAGTGCCACCGCCAGCGACTTCGATATCGATGCATCGTTGACCACGACCGGGGTACTCACCCTCAAAGCGGACACCGGATCGCAGTGCAGCATAATCAAGGACGGCTGTCTCAAACCAGAGACCATGGTGAGCATCTGCACCGTAGAGCTGCAGGGGGTAGTGGGCGAGAAATTCACCCCCCTCGGGATAGCTAAAATTGTACTCGAGTCACCGGCTTTAAATGTAGAGCATTGGTTCTACATCTTTCCGAACAATGTGCCATTGAAGGTCAACGGATTACTTAGCATGGACTTTATCAAGCAGCATAAAGCGGACATCCTGCATGGCGAGATGCTCAAGTTGTATAGGCACTGCATGCCGCTACGGGACGGCGCGACGAGGATATATTCGTCACCACGCAGTAGAACTGCCGCCACGTGCAAATACATAGGCCTGCTTACAAAGATAAATCTTCCTTCCGGAAACGGGTCTAACATGGATGCCGCCAAGGAAAATACATTTGTCAGACTACCTACAAGGAGCGGGATCGGCCGAGGCATCATAGAGAGACCCCGTGTCACACCGTCAAGAATCAAAAGAGTGAGTTTAGAAGTTTCTAAATGCGACGGGAAAGTGCAACAGCCGACGGTGACATGCGAGCCGTCGGAGATAGCGAAGACCGTACGTAGCCGCCAGGTCAAGGCACTGCGCGTTAGCTCAGAGAGCACGGGGAAAAAGGCCAAACGGTTTGCGCAGCACCAACGGAAGCCCAACTTGGTGCCCCCCAGCAGTGAAAAGCAAGCAGCTCGCGCAGGAATAGTATGCGAATACAACGGTGTATTCCAACTACGAGGGAACAAGCGACAGCGCACGCACGAGGTGCAGTATCGCGCACCCTTTAAGGTCGGATGAAAGGACCTAAGATCGCAACCCTCGCCTGGGAAGAACGAAAATCGGGGCAAGGGTCCGGTGAAATGCATAAAGCCGGAAAAAGAAATACTGATGCAGACGCTCTGAGTCGCATATATGCGACCACACGAGCCCAAGTGGGACAGGAAAGAAAGTCCCACAAAAAAGAGAATGATAGCGCAATTGGGTATACGAACAGCCGCACAAAGTGGAGAGTTGAAGATACCCAAGGCAACCACTATAACTCGTCGGAGCGAGAGGCTAAACTCGCCCACGAGAAAGAGAAGTGGAGATGCCGACAGACAAAATGCTAGCGGAAGGAATAGTCCAGTCCAGCAGGAGTCAATGTAACGCGCCGCTGATGGTCGTGGCTAAGAAACCCGATGCCGCCGGAGTGAAGAAAATGCGCGTAGTGGTGGACTTTCTGAAGTTGAACGAAGCCACCATCGGAGACTCGTACCCACTGCCCAATATCACCGAAATATTGGACCAGTTGGGACGGGCCCGATATTATACGACTTTGGATCTCGCCTCTGGATTTCACCAAATCCCGATGGCGCAGGAAAACATAGAAAAACGGTATTTTCTACTCCGCGGGGTCATTTTAAATCCATTCAGATTGAAGAACGCACCACCGACTTTCCAGCGGCGAATGAACTCCGCGTTAGCAGGACTACATGGCGTCAAATGCTATGTGTACCTCGACGACATAGTAACACACGGAGTAAGAGCTACTCGCTATAATATGGGCTCTAGCTCAATTCCGGCCATATATTTATGGTACCTGTTTCACAGTAGTGACGGACCACCAACCGCTCACCTGGCTGTCCGGGGTAAAGGATCCAGGTTCGAGATTGATGCGTTGGAAAATTAAATTGGCGGAACATGAGTTTAACGTAGAGTACAAGGCAGGAAAGCGCAACACGAATGCAGATGCGCTAAGTCGAATATTCCTTACTACGAGGGCCTAAACGAGAGCGAAATACCCCAGACCAGCCCAGCAACGTGGCAGAGAGAGTGGCCGCGCTGGCCAATGCGCCAGAAGAAGATAGAGAGATCCGCAGCGTGCATGCAGATCGCTCAACTGAACCCCACAGCCCCGCCGAAAAGCCGTGCAGTCGGGGAAGGGGCAGACCACGCAAGCTACATACGCAAGCCGCTGGTAAGACTGCGAGCATCGCTGACAAGGACGGAGCGGGCCCAGCACAGCATGGCGGACCCGCGAAGCGCGGAAGGCCGCGAAAAGCCAACGTAGCAAGGCCGCTCGAGACAGAGAGCGACCCAACGGTGGAACTAACGGTGGATATACCGAGCGACGAAACTGCGGACAGAGCACCGCAAAGGCCTGCTGAGGAAGCGAGGCACGGCGGGGCCCGTAGCCCACGAACTTCCAGCAGCACGGACGAAGACAGCGTTATAAAAAAGTATAGCGACTGCCGCAGTGGCGTAGCCACTGCTTCTGCCGATGACCGCCAGAAAATAATTAGAGAATACCACGACACCTCCATAGGAGGGCATCAGGGTATACGACGTACGTTACATCGGATTCGGACCAAATACGACTGGCCCGGCCTGAGAAGAGATTTAGAAAATTATATATCGTTCTGTGAATTCTGCCAAAAGAATAAAATCAGGAAAAAAGAACGAGTGCCGATGGTGGTAATGGACACCCCATCGACGTCATTTAAAAAAGTCGCGGTCGACATCGTCGGACCGCTACCGGAAAGCGCTTCCGGGAAAAAATACATACTTACGTTCCAGGACGCGCTTACCAAATACAGTGCAGCAATATCACTGCTGAACCAAGAAGCTTCAACAGTCGCTAGAGCGCTCGTAGAAGAATTGATCTGCTGGCACGGAACGCCGGAAATAATATTATCAGATCAGGGCACGAACTTCCTCAGCTCGAACTTCAAAGAAATGTGTCGACTGCTGCGAATCAAGAAGATACAAACGACGGCCTACCATCCGGAATCAAACGGCGCATTAAAAAGATCGCATCGCACCCTCGCTGAATACCTAAAAAATTTCATAGATGAGGATCAAGGAAATTGGGACGAGTGGCTGCCGTATGCGATGTTCACATACAACACCACCCCACATACGGGGACTGGACTGTCGCCCCATGTATTGGTGTACGGACGCGAAGCCGAGTTGCCGACCGCCGTGAAACAGGAACCCCGTGGCCCCTATGCATACGACGACTACGTCCAAGAGCTACGCGAGCGACTACGCTCCGCATGGACGGTAGCTCGCGATAACCTGGAAAGCGCGAAAAGACGGTCAAAGACTACGTACGACCATGGCGCACAGGTGCAGGAGTACCGCGTCGGCGAACGCGTACTCCTCCGTGACGAGACGGTCCGAAGGGGGCGGTCAGCCAAGCTGACCCCGAAGTGGACGGGTCCTCACGAAATAGTAGAGAAGAGGCCCCCCGTCAACTACGTGGTCCGGAAGGGACGTAAAATCCAGGCGGTGCACGCAAACCGCCTGAAGCTCTTTATCGAGCACTAATAGCTCAGGAATTAAGGAATTCGAATACTTATAGCTAGTTAAAACTAAATATTAGCTAGAAAATAAATGTGGGAAGGAGCCCCTCAGGACGCAGGGTAGAGAGCTCCAATAAAGTAGAAAAGGTCTTAGGAGACCTAATTTTATCAACAGGAAAAAGAGCGTATACATATCGGAAAAATATTTTGAATGAAACCATTGAAAATAAATTGCAATTTGATTACGCAATCCGGAGGAGACGGAATACTGTGACCGTGCCAGAAAAGCACCACGAAAAATGTATAGCATATTAATACTGACACAGGATAGTGTACAGCGTAGAGTGTAAAAAGAATAACGTGCACACTCTATTCGGTTGATATACACATGTTAATAAGCCTCAGAGTGAGGAAGAAGGCACGCGTAGACAATCTAGTCCCAACGCTGAATAGAGCACAGAAAGGCCTACAGCGAAAATGGACACAGATAACGGCCAGAAATGCGCGAAAAAGGTTATCCAACTAACCCATCCCCTCATCGTCCTAATGCAACAGCAAGGGTGATGGCTATACGTCGCGCCAACCCTAGAAAAATTGTGGGAAAAATCCCACTCGGCTTAAAATGTTAAATAATACGGGAACACCGGCTTTGGTAGGCGTATGTATAGTAACCGCCCGAGATTTCAGCATCAAAACCATCGGGCGAACATCGCAAATCATCCAAAAAGATTACCTCCCGTCGTTCAATTTAAAATTAACGGAAATTGAAGTTCAGGCACCCCCTACACAGACCGAGAGGACAATTCCACTGTAGAGCGTGCTGCGAAACCCGGAAGAGCATCAAAAGCTCTGAGCTCGAGCAGACCAAATCATGGACAACCTCAATACTGTCGGAGACGGGATGCAACACATCCACAATCTGAGATTCTACTCACTGGGTGCAGTAGCACCAATAGCCTTGGTTGGCTATGTTCTGTTTAAATGTTATAGGTACCAACGAAACCGAACACCAACAAGGACAAGCGAGGTAACGACCCCGGCAGTAGCCGCGGTTAACATCAACCTCGAGCCGCTCGGACGACAACAGCCAGAGGAGCAACTGCGATCCGAGCTGGCCAGAGTATGCACCCTTCCCCCCAACCGAGAACGACTCGCTCGGTACGAAAGACGATAAGAAGCAAAAGGAAAAACTTCATCGTTACAAATGAAAAAATGAAAAATTTTATTGTATTGTCATAACATCAAACCGTAACAAATTGTAAGAGGAAATACGGGAAACCAATCGAAGAAAAAATTTTTTAGAGAAAAACATTTTTCTTTTAAGTGGGGAGGGATGTTGTGCCGCGGAATATTCGTACTTCGTATATTCGGGAATATTCCATAGCAAAGCAACATTGGAATTCGTTCAAGACAGGAAACGAACTCCAATGCCCGATCGTACGATCGACACCAGTAACGCCGAAGCAGCATGAGGCGACTCGCTTGGCGTTCGACGATAGGCTAACACTAAAAACGCAAACTAAGGGATTTTCGTAAAAACAGTTAGCAACTGCTTTACGAAAGGGCAGTATTAAATTAGACTGAAAAGAGAACGGGTTGGTTCCTCGTTAAATACTCGAAACAACATATTATTGTACATGCTTACTTTGACTTTTAAATAGACAACGGACAGTTACCGTTGTCTATAATAAACACTTCCTTTTATATAGATTCGCGTTTTCATCGATAACTCGAGATTGATATATATATATAATGAATATATGTACAATCATAACAATGGTTATTGATTATAGAAAATTGAACGAAAAAACGGCTAAGGATTCATATCCCCTGCCAGTTATCGAATACATTCTGGATGACTTAGGAAAAGCATCAGTTTTTTCTGCATTGGATTTGAGCGCGGGATTCCACCAAATTCCGATGAAAGAAAAATCGAGAAAATACACCGCTTTTAGCACTCACCAAGGACATTTTGAGTACCTACAAATGCCTTCGGATTAAAAAATGCACCGGCGACATTTCAACGAATGATGAACACCGCATTGAGAGGGTTGATAGGAAAAATTTGCTTCGTATCTTGTAACATAGTTACACTCTCTAGCCTACTTTATTATGTCAAACGGTATAAAGAGCCGAGGGATACGCAGAAACACCTGCAAAATTAGACTTGGTACAGGCGTACCGAGGTTTGCGGGCATTAGGCCATCGAACTCGTGTGAAAAACGAGCGACGTTACACCGACGGAATTCCCTCGCTGACATAAACAGCAGGTCAGCGACCAGCTGGCCTTGCTGGAAGGCAAAGGGCAGGCGGTGAGCGCGGCAGCGGCAGATCGCAAAAGCCGAAAAGATGCGTTAGATTTTAAAATTACGATGAAAAATAGGCAGAGGGGAATGAGGCGAGGGGAGGCCTATAAAAGGCCGCTGCGCGGGGAGAGGAGCTCTCTTGGCCTCTTAGCGTGGATAGAAGGCGTGTTAAAAGACATGTCGAAAAATCTGAACATTCTAAAAATTACGAGAGAAAAGTTGAGCATTATCAACGAATAGATTCTGAATGAATTCGGGTCCAGTGCATAACGGAACATCGAATTAGTAAGAATGGAAGACAGCGGAACAATGAGAGGCAGGCGAGTGGTTTAAATAATATAAAGAATTGGTTTTAGTGAAGTTAAAAAGAAACTAGTAATAAATTAGGATATGGATAGGTTTAGGAGAATAGAATTAAGAGAATAAGTGTGTGTGCGAATAGATCTAAGTAAAATTAAGTGCATAGGATTAATTAATACGTTTAAGCGAGTAGTGTATCCGGAAATGGAATTAAATAGTGGAATAGAGAAAGAAAGAAAGTGAAACGAGAGTAAAAGAGGAAGAATTGTAAACAGAGTTAATACACTCTGTCGAAAGAGCGAGTGCGAGGCGAATGGGGTGTGAGTATGTCTGTGCACCGAGCATACAGCAATACCACTGTACAAGAAGAATAATAAACTCCCGAGGATACCGAGAATCGATGCGCGAATAAGACGAAATGATATTAAAATAATCGTCGGAATTTCCTAAATTAAATGCACCATTCTATATAATAGAGGCAGAAAACTGTAAAATAACTTGTTATAAACTTATTCATTCTGTAAATAAACCCTACTCTCACGCACTTCGAAGTCTAACATTAATTACTTTTGTGTTCGAGCCCGAACTCCCACGAAAAATAAAAATAATAGTTAACGATAAAGAAATTACCGTTACAATATCTCGACGATATAATAGCTTTGGGAAAACGATGGAAGAACATAATAAAAATCTGACAATCCTCTTCAATCGATTAAGAGACACAAATCTGAAACTCCAACCAGATAAGTGCGAATACATAAAGCAAGAACTCGAACTTTTGGGACACATCATCACGCCTGACGGAGTGAAACAGAATCCCGTAAAATGTAAAGCCGTAAAAGAATTTCCAACACCCACAACACCGAAGCAGATCAAATCATTTTTAGGCCTCGCAGGGTACTGTCGGAAGTTTATCCCAAAATTTTCAGCAATCGCTAAGCCGTTGAGCGATCTCACGAAAAATTATCAGATGGATAGAACCAAACCCGTAGTATGGATAGACAAATGCCAAACGGCGTTTGACACACTCAAAAAAATTTTGATCAACGACCCTGTATTAAAATATCCGGATTATACAAAGAAATTCGTGTTGTCGACAGACGTGTCTAATCAAGGATTAGGAGCCGTCTTATCACAAGAAGGGCATCCTTGTTCTTATATATCAAGAACATTAAATAAAGCCGAAGCAAATTATACGACAACAGAAAAAGAGTTGCTTGCTATAATTTGGACAATCAAACAATTCAGACAATACCTACTCGGAAGAAAATGTACGATAAAAACTGATCACCAAGCCTTGACGTGGTAAGCCAATAAACCAGACCCTGCATCCAGATTATTGCGTTGGAGACTCAAAATTGTAGAGTATGAGTTTGAGATCGAGTACGTCAAGGGAAAGCACAACGTGGTAGCTGACGCGTTATCTAGAGAAGCACATATGGAAAACCCCGAAATAAATAGCACTCTCGATGAGCATAACCAAGTCAATTATCATTCACGATCAAAAAGCACTATTGTTGAGATTAAATTCGAAAATTTCGAGCGATACAGGCGTCGATGAAGACAAAATTTCGAAACAACCAGAAGCGGAACCGGAACCAGATCCCGAGATCGAGTTACCATTCGACTTCTATCAATATTCAACATATGTTACAAGCTATACAACCCAAATAACCTTGGACACCTCTTGAAAGAGAAACATAATGTCAAGGGAAAGAATTCGATAAAAATTAATTCACCGACCGATAACAGACCCCAAAGCCTATATTATCAAATACTCAATAAAGTAAGAACTAGATAAACTATCAATAAAATCAAGGGTACCAAACACATCAAGGTTTGCACCGACAATTTAATGACGAAAGCAGACAAGGAAGAAGTTTTGTCAATATTAAGATTCTTCAGTATCAAAGATCCTGAAACGCAGTACGAATATTGTTTTTCGACGTTCGAGGAACCTTAGTACACGGATAAAAAGAAAATTATATCTGAAAGCCACGGAAGTAATTTGAGCTCGCATTTTGGAGAATATAAAACGATACAAAAAGTTAAAGAACACAGGGAATGGGAACATTTCGAGGAGGACGTGAAGGATTATATAAAAAATTGTAAAATTTGCCAGAAATTCAAAGATGTAAGAAACCGAGACATAGCTCCGGCTATCGTACCCGAACTGCCAGACAAACCTTTTGAAAAAATTGCATTAGACATATTTGGCCCACTGCAAAGAGCGCGATCAGTTCACGAGTATATACTCAGTATACAGGATTGTTCAACTAAATATCTCGTGTTGTGCCCGCTCGAGACTAACAATAAGTCAAGCGCAGAGATTATTGAAGCACTAAACGATGACTTCGTATTGATCCATGGAGTCCCCGATGTTTACCTCACAGATCAAGGTCAGGAGTTTAATTCAAAATTAATGCAAGATTTCGAACAATTACACGGTATATCTCATATCAGAACCACCGCATTCCACCCTCAAAGTAACGGAAGCATCGAAAGAATGAATGCCTTGTTGAAGGAGTCAATCAAAATTATGTGCGAAGGACACATCGATAATTGGAAAGATATACTCAAATTAATAGCTTTCGCTTATACAGTTCCAAGTACAATGCAACTGGAAATCGACCTGAAGAATTAGCATTCAATAGAAAACTCAGAAAACCATCGAGCCTACCTCATAAGAAATCATTAACATACGATGATTTACTGAAAAAATGGACACTTACATACGATGCTATACTCTCAGAAGCACGCGAACGATTGCGCCTTAGACAAGAGCAAACAGCCGAAAGACTCAACAAGCATAAAAATCGAACAGATTTCGATCACATTAAAATAGGACAGACAGTTAGGCTTCACAACGAAAGTAAAAAACGTAAGCTCGACCTCGAATGGCTAGGACCATACGAAGTTATAGAATTATACCCGGACAAATCTAACGTTAAGATAAAAATTAATAATAAGACTAAAATAGTTCATTTAAATACAGTAAAGGCATTCGTTTCAGATGACGAACATAATAAAAATGTTGTTGATAGCAACGATCGCATTGGGCTCAATGAACAGCGCTTTTACCATTGAACTAGTAACCCTTGGGAACACTTCATTTATCGAAGAATATCAATCATACGTATTGACCTACGTATGTCATTCAAAAACTCGCAACCGAAATAGGAAATTCTATTGCCGACCTAAAGCAAGCACAACTCGGACTCGGCTATGCATTTATCACTAATGGCATGCATCGATATTTTGCTTATCGACGTAAGTAACGTAATTTTGGCTATAGAAACAAAAGCAGTGTTGCCCCAATTGGTGAAGCCGAGTATCGTTCTGAAGATGATCGACCGATGGCTGAACGAGTCGAAAAACGACCACGTGTTCAATTATTTTAACGACACTAGAACTCAACACTTCATACATATTGCGGACAGAATGATACTACTGAGAAAAGACAATCTGATATTCGAATTGACTACTCCGAAACTAGAAAACGACAAATGGGACTTGTATAACATCATACCTATCCCAAAAATTCACAACGATACTTACATTGTAACTGCACCACGATTTTCTCACTCGCTGCGACAAGGAAAGAATTACAAGGTAACTAACGAAAACGAAATCAGGCAGATGAAAAAATTGACAACTATTCGATCACGGACTATGCACATCCGATTTATAACAGAATTAATACACCGACTTGTCAAAACAATATCAACCAATGTAAGCTCAGCCAAATTCACGCAGATAATGTAAGTTTCATATCCCTGTATGATAATCACGGAGTATTGATAATACCGGAAATTGGAAAATCTATCCTAGTCCTTGTGAATTGTAAGAGTTATACGAGCAAAATGTATATCAAAGAAGTTACACTGTTGAAAATTACGGAAAGATGTATTCTGGTTCTGGATAATACTAGAATGGTCCTGAATAGTCTTCCAGAGAAATATCAGTTAATAAATCCGAGTGAAACGTATTTGGCCACGAATTTTTCGGAACTAACTATTTGTTTTAAAGAGGTGGCAAATTAAATAGACGCCACGTATGTCAGAGATATTGGTCAGGACTTGGATAGCATCAGTAAAGACCTGGAGAAAGCTAGAATTGTGCTGAAGCACGATAATTTTTGGAACACCATGAATGGATTATTCGACGGATTTATAAAAATATTATAGGTTCACCCTCAATAGGAGTTATAAGTGTACTTTTAGTTTTATGGCGCTTCGGAGCATTAATGCCTATCCTCGGCTTCATTGGGAAGGGACTATTCAAGTGTTGTTGTCCTGGAGCCAATAAGAAACTCGAAAAATACGAAAGTAAAGCCCAAGTAGAGTTGAAAAAACTTAGAAAACAATTAGATTCCATGGCGGAAGAGAAAAAGGAGAAATCCGATTTCTCAGAAATTCCAGAGAACATCAGACCAAAACCAAAAAGTGTACGACCTTCGGTATCTAGCTTCACTATTGCTGAAGTTCACTCTAACGTGGGGGATGTTAAGTCTCGCGTTTGAACGAGAAGACTTTGCTTTCGTATTCGTAGAATAATATCATAGGATAAGATTTTCTTCGGCGAACGTGACTCGAGAAGTTTTGTCCGCCGATGCTCTGGTGTCGCTCTCCCCTGCCATAGATTTATTTCATAGGACATATAATATCTCTCGCTGCATCCGGTCTGTATACGCTACGAATTATCGGCTCGCGGTGAGACACCGCCTCGTTGAGAAAGGACTGAGATTTATTCTTTGTCTCGTGACATGCCTACCCCGCCTCTCTACCCCTGCATGCTGCAGCGAGATGCATCGCGAGGCGAGGAATGATTGACAGAAGTCGTTGTGATGCGGTAGAGTGCGGAGGTTCTCTCTGCCGCAATTAGCTGCTGCGCTAATTGCTACGTATTAATAACGGGATAATAGAGACTCTAACTAATAACGCGGTCCATGTGCTACAATGTTCTACAAAGCGTTTATTCCGAGAAACTGTTATTTGTATCCGATAGCAAGTGATAATCGACGTGAATAAATATCACCATTCGCTCATAAATCGTGATCCTCTCCTTTGCGTAAAGCACGAAGACATCTTCCTGATTCCTAGAAAGCTGTGATTCTTCGCCTGCTTCGCATCGTAATCATCAAGGTTCGTTACTTGCTCTCTGAAGACATCTTCTATTTGCTGTAACGAAAGTCAAAGGAAACGAGACCTTTCTTCAACATTTAGATAAGTATATTTATACGCACGGCGTTCGACTCGCTTCTCATATTGATCCTGACTCTGACAATCGAAAGAAGACTGCGCCGTTGATAAAGACACCGTTGGGCTATAGACCTATTGTTACGCGTATTACCATCTGACGACGTAATACAGCCTTGGAAAGGCTTCATCAAAAAACTTAACCTGGCGATTCGAAAACCTTAGGTTCTTTATCATGACGGGTTCCCTTGTGATGTGTATTTTGCACAAGGACAAAGTTGATAATGAACGCTAGTTGGATTCGAGTCATTTTCTGAGCCATATGCGTAACAAAAGGAAGTGCATTTAATTATCATTTATAATATTTAACATTTATCTGTATAATTTATTACATTTGTCTAATAAACCCTACTTTTACCTAATACTGAAGCCTGAATTAATTCCCCCCCTGCTCGAGTCCGAACTAAAACCCTTTCAGCGTAATGATAACGTAAAATACCGTTACAATATATATTTTTATGGAAATATTTTTAACAACTTTTTTCAATTTATGAATAGCATCATAGTTGAAAGTTCCATTAGTGAACAAAACCCCAATACCGAAATGGGATCATCTTTAATGAAATGACCACCTTCCGGACCATCAATAGATCTATAATTTTCATAATATTTGAGGAAAATAATCCTCCTTCAGATGGCATCGGTACTGAAATATGCATTCGTCTCCTTATATAAAAAAATTAATTAAAACACCAGCGGCGACAGGTGTCGAAGATCTCACTAGCAACATTTATTTCGTAGAAACGGTTGCCTTTCGAAACACTTACGGCACTAATTTTATATATGAAGTGCAGAGAAGAATTTTGCATAAGAAGACTTCGGTACTAAAAGGTACATTTTTCTTCTTATGTGAGAAAATGAGTTATTCTTACATAAACTAATTTATCGGTATCACGCTAGCCTATGTGGCCTGTGCTTCCATGAGCATCTGTCTTTTTTGGTGCTGAAATGAATCGTCATAAAGTGCGTGTGCCATCGATCGGATCAAGTGGTAATCTGAAGAAGCAAGGTCTGATAAATACGGCAGGTGGGTTAATACTTCCCAGGCAAGATCTTTTAACGTATGTTTAACTGCTTTTGAAGTGCGTTATCATGAAGCAAAATTACTTTGTACTGGCTTCCGGCCCATACTGGTGGTTTTACGAACGAGGTGTGGTTCAAATTGATTATTTGTGGTCGGTAGTGATCAGTATTAATGGTTTCTACAGATTTTAGAAGCTGATAATATACCACACTTGCCTGATCCTTCTAAACGCAGAGCATTGTCTTCTTTCCAAAGCGATTAGTCCTTGCAGTCGATATGATAGTTGACCTGGATCAACCCATGATTTTCTGAATTTGGAATTCTCAAAATAAACCCACTTTTAATTGCAATCACAATTCGATGAAAAAAGACTTTCTTTCATGCTGTTGAAGCAATATTTTACGGATGTCTTTCCAGTTTTCCATTCGTTTGTGATTTAATTGATGTGGCACTCATTTTCGTTCCTTTAAAGTCTTGCTCATTGCTTATAAACGATTGGAAATTACTTGCTGAGCAACAATCAATGTATCTGCAAGTTGTTTTTGAGTTTGTCGCACATCTTCATCTAGTACTGCTGGTAATTGGACTTCAAACTTTTTCATTTGACCTGTACGTTCCTTGTCTTTCACATCGAAATTATCGCTTTTGAAGAGTTCAAACCAGTGCTTACAAGCTTCCCGAAGTATATGATAACTTTGAGCACCACTTTTCCCCAACATCAAGTAATTAATTAAAACCACAAATGCTTTTGTTGGCACTAATTGTAAGTTCGACGATTTTAAGCGCAAAAATATCTCTGATGTTAAGTCCTTCAGATAATTTCATATGTAAAGTTTTAAAGCTCGTTGTTAGTACAACTAAACAGCATGTATATCAAATCGCATATATATCGACTTACGTCTCTATAGAAAAAAATCCGTATTATTAATCGGTACACCTAGTATGCTGCTTAGTAATTGCAGTTGGTGGAAATTTATGTATAAATTGATACTGTATACGGTGCGCCATCTTTTGTGTCGTTATGTAAACATTGAATAATTACAAAAAAAAAACAACCGATTTCCATGTATGAGGTATTTTTATTTAATTTGGTCCTTTACAATTTATTTGGACTAGTTTTTGAATACAACATCAATCAAGTGGCCACCTTTATTGGCCAAAGCAAAATGTGCCCTTTTTGCTGCATTTTCCATCACTTTTTCGAGCATCTCGGGCGGTATAGCGATGATTTCGGCACGAAAGTTTGCCTTGAGCTCGTCAATAGTCTGAGGCTTGTTGACGTACACTTAGCTTTTCAAATAACCCCACAAAAAGAAGTCCGGAGGGGTTAAATCTGCAGATTTGGGTGGCCAGTCAATGTCGCCATTTTTTGACATCACACGTCCAGGGAATTTTCGTTATAGAAACTGCATTGTTTGATTTGCAGTGTGGCATGGCGTACCGTCTTGTTGAAACCAGTAACCGTTCAGACCTTTTTCACACATTTGTGGGCAGACATAATGAGCCATCATCCACCGATATCGATTTCCATTGACTGTTTCGCCTTCTGTAAAGAAAAATAGTCCAATGCTGGTGTTGACGCAAACGCCGAACGAAAAAGTCACTTTTTGGTCACGCAATGGTGTTTCATGGATCTCGTGTGGATTCTCCGTTCCCCAAATGCGGCAATTTTGCTTGTTAACGCCGCCAGAGAGTGTGAAATAGGCCTCGTAGGTCATCAAAATTTGCTTCCAAAAATCAGATTCAGTGTCAACCATTCGAGCGACTGTTTGGCCATATTCCAAGTGACGTGACGGTCTGTCATCAATATTCTTTGAGTAAATTCCACTTTATACAGAAGCAAATGCAAATCATCCTTCAAAATGCGCCGCAAAGTGGTTCCACTGACGCCAAAATGCTGACCGCGGTGACGATACGACACATGCGGGTTCTCGGCAACACTCTTGCTTACAGCTTCAATCAGTTCATTGGAACGTCTTGGGCGTCGATGAACGGCACGTGGACGATCTCCCACTGTCCCGTGGTCAACAAAATTCGACACTAAACGACGAATAGTGTTGTCAGACGGTGCTTGTTGGCCACAATATTTTCGACGATATGCACGTTGAGTTAACACAACGGAACGACTATTTTCAATGTATAGCGTCACTATTTCGGCGCGTTGTTTCGGTGTGAAGTGATTCATAGTTAAACTTGTACTGAATTGAAGTTTCAAAAACATGTGTACTCAAGTCAATCGGTTGATAAATTTCAAAGTTATTCAATGTTTACATACCAACATAAAAGATGGCCCACCCTGTATATTATAAATAAGAATGTAAAACTAATAACTAATATAAAAACTACTGTAAATATGTAGTAAATCTTGGTTCTTTTGCACAATGTTTCGGTTACTATATCAACTTGTCAAGAATATAGAATATTTTCTTTACAATGACGGGACCCCGGCCAACCTCTTAATTCCAGCTAATAAAAATATTTTTTCACAAGATACTGTCACTCGTCTAGCATAGATGATTTAAAAAACATAGACGACCGAATGTTTTCGGACCATGAGGGAAAGCCACGAGAATCATAATCAGAGAAGCAGCATGCGAGACACGAGTCGAACAAGCACTTGAAGGGACGTGAAAGGTATACTCGTTACATCTGTATTTCATTGTTACGCCTAGGTTAGCTCGTACGAAAAACGAGAAGCTCACTATATTGTTTGCTTAAATACCCATGGGAATGAAGTCACTTGTTTCGAGATTTATCTCTTTAACCAACACATTTCATTGCCCTCGATACTACAAAGTTCAGTGGATAGTATCGGTATTACTCACGAGATTCGTTGAATCTAGGTAATTAACAAATAGCCGATTCTGTTTGCGCATATTTTGTATTCAGTGATCCCTGCTCTGAATTAATCCCTGCTATTCGATAGTGGTTGGTCATACGCTCTTATCGGACTCCCAATAATCTATTTTAATATCGGAGCGATAATCAGATAATAGTAATCAATGAGATGCGTAACGAATAATGTAAAACAAACGCAAACTATCCACGAAATTGTTGGAATATGTAAATCGTATACTCGTGATTGATATCTGCTATGGTACTCATAGCGACACCTGTGAGTTAACAGCGAGTGTGTACAACGAGGAGAGTACAAGTGTAACGAGGACTCTGCTTCTCTCTGCTCCGAAATTGAGAGACGGCGGTGGATACTGAGCTCGTGCTCCGAAAGCGTACTTCTACTAAGAGACTCCGATATGAACGGAAGCACTGCCGACAGGCATTTTGACACCTTACGAACTAAATATATTTTATACATTTAATTAACCTTACAGTGTTCATTTATTTTCCGAACCACTCCAACATGGTAGCAGAGCGCGGTTCTTCGGATTGTACGCAAAATATTCCCGTACCGATCTTCGGAAAAGTACAGAAGTAAAAATAAAAATCGAGTGAGGTTAATAGCCACGCGGTGTGGCAAAGTTTCTAAGTGAAAAATATAAGCTAAATTTAAAACAGAAACAAAAGGACTATGGGACAGTAGAAGGCACTTTAAGAAAAAGTCGTAAATGAATAGTGATGCAAGTGGATTAAATTTTGTAGTCAGAACAAGTGAGAAAGTGCTGGCACAGAGCACGTGGCAAGTGCGTGGTTAACCACATGTTTAAATTAGAAGAAACGGAATCAGATGAAATTCTAGAAGAAACTGAATTAAGTGATTACGAACATAAAGGTGATAAAGAAGTCAAGATGGCAAAGCAAGCAAGGGTAGAAGACATAATGATACCCATTTTTGATGGTGCAAATTACTCTAGCTGGAAACTAAGACTAATTACTTTATTGGAATACAAAGAATGTAACGAGCCAGCTGTAAGTACAGTAACTTATACGTATAAGGATAAAAAGGAAGTGTGGAAGAAAATGGATCTGAAAGCAAGAACTATAATAATGAGCGCAATATCTGACAAACAATTAGAATACATTGGTGACTGTAAAACAGCATTCGAGATGATGAAAAAGTTCGACAAAATGTATACGACTCAGTCTACAGCTCTACAGATAATTTGTAGAGGAAAAATAGAAGAAATTAAATTACAAAATTACAATACAGTAGAGGATTTTTTCATTGAATTCGAAAGAACGACAAACGAATTTAAAGCTGCTGGTGGAAAATTAGATGAAGCAGAAAAAATGAGATATTTACTTAAAACATTACCACCAAGCTATAGTTATATTGGGGATTTCATAGACGTCATCCCAGAAGATCAAAGAACTGTTGACTACATAAAGTCGAAAATCAAGGAGAGAAATATGACTAAATCGGAGTCAGAGAATAAAAGAAATGTCAGTACCTTTGCGTCGCTGGTAAAAGGAAAATGTTACAATTGTGGAAGAAACGGACACCACAAAAACGAATGTACGAGGCCACATCAACCGAGCAACCGAGGAAGAGGTGCTCAATTCGATCAAGGTCAACGAGGTAATCAAAGAGGCTACAACAGAGGTTACAACAGAGGTGGAAACTACAGAGGACGAAGTCGAGGACAAGGTCAACCCAGAGGTGAATTTTCAGGCAACCAGCAAAGCAACTACCCATCCGAGTCATGGACAACACAATTCTCAAAATAAACCCACTTTTAATTGCAATCACAATTCGATGAAAAAAGACTTTCTTTCATGCTGTTGAAGCAATATTTTACGGATGTCTTTCCAGTTTTCCATTCGTTTGTGATTTAATTGATGTGGCACTCATTTTCGTTCCTTTAAAGTCTTGCTCATTGCTTATAAACGATTGGAAATTACTTGCTGAGCAACAATCAATGTATCTGCAAGTTGTTTTTGAGTTTGTCGCACATCTTCATCTAGTACTGCTGGTAATTGGACTTCAAACTTTTTCATTTGACCTGTACGTTCCTTGTCTTTCACATCGAAATTATCGCTTTTGAAGAGTTCAAACCAGTGCTTACAAGCTTCCCGAAGTATATGATAACTTTGAGCACCACTTTTCCCCAACATCAAGTAATTAATTAAAACCACAAATGCTTTTGTTGGCACTAATTGTAAGTTCGACGATTTTAAGCGCAAAAATATCTCTGATGTTAAGTCCTTCAGATAATTTCATATGTAAAGTTTTAAAGCTCGTTGTTAGTACAACTAAACAGCATGTATATCAAATCGCATATATATCGACTTACGTCTCTATAGAAAAAAATCCGTATTATTAATCGGTACACCTAGTATGCTGCTTAGTAATTGCAGTTGGTGGAAATTTATGTATAAATTGATACTGTATACGGTGCGCCATCTTTTGTGTCGTTATGTAAACATTGAATAATTACAAAAAAAAAACAACCGATTTCCATGTATGAGGTATTTTTATTTAATTTGGTCCTTTACAATTTATTTGGACTAGTTTTTGAATACAACATCAATCAAGTGGCCACCTTTATTGGCCAAAGCAAAATGTGCCCTTTTTGCTGCATTTTCCATCACTTTTTCGAGCATCTCGGGCGGTATAGCGATGATTTCGGCACGAAAGTTTGCCTTGAGCTCGTCAATAGTCTGAGGCTTGTTGACGTACACTTAGCTTTTCAAATAACCCCACAAAAAGAAGTCCGGAGGGGTTAAATCTGCAGATTTGGGTGGCCAGTCAATGTCGCCATTTTTTGACATCACACGTCCAGGGAATTTTCGTTATAGAAACTGCATTGTTTGATTTGCAGTGTGGCATGGCGTACCGTCTTGTTGAAACCAGTAACCGTTCAGACCTTTTTCACACATTTGTGGGCAGACATAATGAGCCATCATCCACCGATATCGATTTCCATTGACTGTTTCGCCTTCTGTAAAGAAAAATAGTCCAATGCTGGTGTTGACGCAAACGCCGAACGAAAAAGTCACTTTTTGGTCACGCAATGGTGTTTCATGGATCTCGTGTGGATTCTCCGTTCCCCAAATGCGGCAATTTTGCTTGTTAACGCCGCCAGAGAGTGTGAAATAGGCCTCGTAGGTCATCAAAATTTGCTTCCAAAAATCAGATTCAGTGTCAACCATTCGAGCGACTGTTTGGCCATATTCCAAGTGACGTGACGGTCTGTCATCAATATTCTTTGAGTAAATTCCACTTTATACAGAAGCAAATGCAAATCATCCTTCAAAATGCGCCGCAAAGTGGTTCCACTGACGCCAAAATGCTGACCGCGGTGACGATACGACACATGCGGGTTCTCGGCAACACTCTTGCTTACAGCTTCAATCAGTTCATTGGAACGTCTTGGGCGTCGATGAACGGCACGTGGACGATCTCCCACTGTCCCGTGGTCAACAAAATTCGACACTAAACGACGAATAGTGTTGTCAGACGGTGCTTGTTGGCCACAATATTTTCGACGATATGCACGTTGAGTTAACACAACGGAACGACTATTTTCAATGTATAGCGTCACTATTTCGGCGCGTTGTTTCGGTGTGAAGTGATTCATAGTTAAACTTGTACTGAATTGAAGTTTCAAAAACATGTGTACTCAAGTCAATCGGTTGATAAATTTCAAAGTTATTCAATGTTTACATACCAACATAAAAGATGGCCCACCCTGTATATTATAAATAAGAATGTAAAACTAATAACTAATATAAAAACTACTGTAAATATGTAGTAAATCTTGGTTCTTTTGCACAATGTTTCGGTTACTATATCAACTTGTCAAGAATATAGAATATTTTCTTTACAATGACGGGACCCCGGCCAACCTCTTAATTCCAGCTAATAAAAATATTTTTTCACAAGATACTGTCACTCGTCTAGCATAGATGATTTAAAAAACATAGACGACCGAATGTTTTCGGACCATGAGGGAAAGCCACGAGAATCATAATCAGAGAAGCAGCATGCGAGACACGAGTCGAACAAGCACTTGAAGGGACGTGAAAGGTATACTCGTTACATCTGTATTTCATTGTTACGCCTAGGTTAGCTCGTACGAAAAACGAGAAGCTCACTATATTGTTTGCTTAAATACCCATGGGAATGAAGTCACTTGTTTCGAGATTTATCTCTTTAACCAACACATTTCATTGCCCTCGATACTACAAAGTTCAGTGGATAGTATCGGTATTACTCACGAGATTCGTTGAATCTAGGTAATTAACAAATAGCCGATTCTGTTTGCGCATATTTTGTATTCAGTGATCCCTGCTCTGAATTAATCCCTGCTATTCGATAGTGGTTGGTCATACGCTCTTATCGGACTCCCAATAATCTATTTTAATATCGGAGCGATAATCAGATAATAGTAATCAATGAGATGCGTAACGAATAATGTAAAACAAACGCAAACTATCCACGAAATTGTTGGAATATGTAAATCGTATACTCGTGATTGATATCTGCTATGGTACTCATAGCGACACCTGTGAGTTAACAGCGAGTGTGTACAACGAGGAGAGTACAAGTGTAACGAGGACTCTGCTTCTCTCTGCTCCGAAATTGAGAGACGGCGGTGGATACTGAGCTCGTGCTCCGAAAGCGTACTTCTACTAAGAGACTCCGATATGAACGGAAGCACTGCCGACAGGCATTTTGACACCTTACGAACTAAATATATTTTATACATTTAATTAACCTTACAGTGTTCATTTATTTTCCGAACCACTCCAACATGGTAGCAGAGCGCGGTTCTTCGGATTGTACGCAAAATATTCCCGTACCGATCTTCGGAAAAGTACAGAAGTAAAAATAAAAATCGAGTGAGGTTAATAGCCACGCGGTGTGGCAAAGTTTCTAAGTGAAAAATATAAGCTAAATTTAAAACAGAAACAAAAGGACTATGGGACAGTAGAAGGCACTTTAAGAAAAAGTCGTAAATGAATAGTGATGCAAGTGGATTAAATTTTGTAGTCAGAACAAGTGAGAAAGTGCTGGCACAGAGCACGTGGCAAGTGCGTGGTTAACCACATGTTTAAATTAGAAGAAACGGAATCAGATGAAATTCTAGAAGAAACTGAATTAAGTGATTACGAACATAAAGGTGATAAAGAAGTCAAGATGGCAAAGCAAGCAAGGGTAGAAGACATAATGATACCCATTTTTGATGGTGCAAATTACTCTAGCTGGAAACTAAGACTAATTACTTTATTGGAATACAAAGAATGTAACGAGCCAGCTGTAAGTACAGTAACTTATACGTATAAGGATAAAAAGGAAGTGTGGAAGAAAATGGATCTGAAAGCAAGAACTATAATAATGAGCGCAATATCTGACAAACAATTAGAATACATTGGTGACTGTAAAACAGCATTCGAGATGATGAAAAAGTTCGACAAAATGTATACGACTCAGTCTACAGCTCTACAGATAATTTGTAGAGGAAAAATAGAAGAAATTAAATTACAAAATTACAATACAGTAGAGGATTTTTTCATTGAATTCGAAAGAACGACAAACGAATTTAAAGCTGCTGGTGGAAAATTAGATGAAGCAGAAAAAATGAGATATTTACTTAAAACATTACCACCAAGCTATAGTTATATTGGGGATTTCATAGACGTCATCCCAGAAGATCAAAGAACTGTTGACTACATAAAGTCGAAAATCAAGGAGAGAAATATGACTAAATCGGAGTCAGAGAATAAAAGAAATGTCAGTACCTTTGCGTCGCTGGTAAAAGGAAAATGTTACAATTGTGGAAGAAACGGACACCACAAAAACGAATGTACGAGGCCACATCAACCGAGCAACCGAGGAAGAGGTGCTCAATTCGATCAAGGTCAACGAGGTAATCAAAGAGGCTACAACAGAGGTTACAACAGAGGTGGAAACTACAGAGGACGAAGTCGAGGACAAGGTCAACCCAGAGGTGAATTTTCAGGCAACCAGCAAAGCAACTACCCATCCGAGTCATGGACAACACAGGTGTGCGATCCGGAGATGAACAAGAATAGCGAAAGTTGTAATGAGATAAATTGGTTGTTAGACAGTGGTTGTACAGATCATATTATAAAAAATGATAAATTTTACGATAAGTATGTAGATTTGGAAAATCCTGTTGATGTTAAATTGCCAGATGGTAAAAATTTAAAAGCTACGAAAATCGGAAATGTAAAAATGTGGTTTAAAAATGATTACAGTCATAGGACAAGTAGATGTAAAAAATGTTTATTATGTCAAAGGCATCAGACAAAATATATTGAGTCTTTCTAAAATCACAGAGAATTGTACGGTAGTAGCAAGAAATGAAAATGCAAAAATCTATAATAGATCTGGAGAGTTAATAGCTGTTGCAAATAAAGAAGATAATTTGTATTACATGAAAAGTTTAGTATCGGGAAAAGTTAGTAAACAAATGTATGTTAATACGTTGAAATTGACTGAAAAAGAAAAATGGCATAGGGCACTTGGACATGTAAATTTTCAATATTTGAACAAATTAGTAAAAAATAGGTTAGTTGAAGGATTGCCAGATAACATTGAAAGCACTGAAATGAAATGTGCAAATTGCATAGAAAGTAAGATGGCTAATGTACCTTTCGGAAATAATAGATCAAAGACTACCGAAATTTTACAGTTAATCCACACGGATTTAAATGGCCCACATAATACAACCGGTTATGGTGGAGAAAAATATTTTTTGACATTTGTCGATGATTACAGTAAATGCACTAGATTTTTTTGTATTAAAAGTAAAGCAGAAACAGCGAGCTGTTTCATCGAGTTTGTGAATTTAGTCGAAAATAAATTCAACGAAAGAGTGAAGAAAGTACGATGTGATAATGGCAAAGAATATTTGAATCACGAAATTTATGATTTTATAAAATCAAAAAGAATTGAATTATTGCCATGTCCATCCTACGTCCATGAATTAAATGGAGTAGCGGAGAGATATAATAGGTCTGCTATGGACATAGGTAGATGTTTAATGCGAGAAGCCAAAATTCACAGGCGTTATTGGCCGGAAATTATGAAAACGGTAGCATACTTAAAGAATCGTGCAATTGCGAATACAGCTGAGAATAAAACTCCTTATGAAATATTTTTGGGTAAAAAACCTAATGTAAATAATTAAAAAATGTATGGAAGTAGGGTCTTTGTCAGGACTCCAGAAGCCTTAAGAAAAAGTAAATGGGACAATAAAGCACAGCTAGGAGTATTAGTTGGCTACGTCGAAAATGGTTATAGAGTCTTAGTCAATGGCAGAGTCATAAATGCCAGACATGTTCAAGTAGTCGAAGAAAATACTCAATTAATTTGTTTAGAAAAAATCGATGATCAAAAGGATAGAGATTTGGAAAATAGCGAATCTATAAATAACGAAAATGAATCTGGAATCGATGCAAATAAAAATGATCAGTTACCGTCTACTTCGACTTTCGAGTCAAGTAGAGATAAAGAAATTGCTTCTGAAAATGCTGTAAACAATCACGAGAGTGACGATGATTCGAATATTACACAAAATAAAAGTAGAGTCAATTTAGCGACGAAAAGAACATCAACTACAAAGAAAAGTCCTGTAGATAGATTTGGAAATCCCGTATCACATTTTATCTATGTAAATTACATTGATGCGACTACACCGAATACATTCGAGGAGGCGATAAGCTCCAACGAATGTACACAATGGAAAATTGCGATGGACTCAGAGATTGATAGTTTGAAGAAAAATAATACATGGCAAATTGTTGAGAGGCCAAAAGACAAAAAGGTCATTGATGTCAAGTGGATATATACAAAGAAAAGTAATAATGTTTATAAGGCTAGATTAGTTGTAAGAGGATTTCAACAAAGAGAATATATTGAAAATATTTATTCACCAGTAGGTAGAATGCAAACCTTGAAAATTTTATTGTCATACAGTTGCAAGAATAATTTATTTATTGAGCAAATGGATGTTGAAACAGCTTTCCTAAACGGTAACATAAAATCCGAAGTATACATCAATGAACCGAAAGGTTATGAAACTGGAGACAATAGAGTTTGCAAATTACGAAAAGCACTGTATGGTCTCAGAGAAAGCCCAAGAGCTTGGTATGATTGTTTTAATAAATTCTTACAAAGTTTAAACTTTGTTAGAAGTAATTATGATTACTGCTTATATACAAATAATGCAAGCAAAGATTCAATATACATACTATGATAGTTTTCGTAGACGATCTCTTAATTTGCTGCAAAGATAAAAATAAAATAAATACAGTAAAAACTAGTATAATGGAAAGATTTGCAATGAAAGATTTAGGCAAAATTAGTCAGTATATTGGAATTGATGTTGAGTAAAATGATAACAGAAATAAAATGACTCTAAGTCAGACAAAGTATATTGAATCGTTAGCTGCAAAATATAATCTAGAAAATGCAAAATTGTATGATACTCCAATGGAGTCTAACCTAAAACTAGAACAAGCGAGTGAAATAGATGAAAATATAAAATATAGAAATCTGATCGGCGAATTATTATATATAACAACAGGCACAAGGCCAGATATAGCATATAGCGGAAACTACTTAAGTCGATACCAAAGTTGTTATAACCAAACGCATTATAAATATGCAATGAGAATTCTGAAGTATTTATACAAGACAAAAGGTTTAAAATTAACATACTACGATAATGTAAAGAGTGAAACTTTAGATTGTATGGTAGATTCTGATTATGCAGGAGATAGTGTAGATAGAAAATCTACAACAGGCTTTGTAATAAGATTATTTGGAAACTTGATCTATTGGAAAACTCATAAGCAGAGAACAGTAACAAAATGTTCTACATTTGCAGAGTATATCGCTTTGTCGGAAGCTGTAACAGAAGTATTATTTACAAGAAGTTTGCTAAGCGAGTCATTTGATGTAAATTTAGATAAACCAATAAATATATATGAAGATAATTCAGGCGCCATTGCGATTGCAAAATTCGGCAACATTACAAAAAATTTGAAGCACATTTAAGTGCAATATCATTATATAAATGAAAACTACGAAAAGGGAATAATCGATGTTGTAAAAATTGATTCACAATCAAATTTAGCAGACATGTTAACTAAAATTCTAGATAAGACCAAATTTTTGAGAAATAGAAAAGCATTGAGATTGATTTAAAACAATATAAGAAAAATATTGTCTACCAAATAAAGGCAATTTATAGGATCACGATTATAAGATTTAGGAGGCGTGTTGGAATATGTAAATCGTATACTCGTGATTGATATCTGCTATGGTACTCATAGCGACACCTGTGAGTTAACAGCGAGTGTGTACAACGAGGAGAGTACAAGTGTAACGAGGACTCTGCCTCTCTCTGCTCCGAAATTGAGAGACGGCGGTGGATACTGAGCTCGTGCTCCTAAAGCGTACTTCTACTAACAATAAGAGACTCCGATATGAACGGAAGCACTGCCGACGGGCATTTTGACACCTTACGAACTAAATATATTTTATACATTTAATTAACCTCACAGTGTTCATTTATTTTCCGAACCACTCCAACAGAAATAATGATAAATTTATAAATAGGCAATCTCATAATTACCATAGAATTATTATTGTCACAAGGTTTTCCCGAAAGATTATATAGGAAAAATCGGCTAAAAATTAAATGTAATTCATCGTCGACACTTAATTCGCTGAAGGATAACAGTCCAATCGAGTTAGCACAACATCGTTGAGATATTGTTCAGATATTTTATACCCATACATCGTACTACTGATCTTCGGACCATTATATCGCATGTGCTGTCCAAAACAATGTTACATCCGCAACTCTCGAGACTACACTTTTCAGGAAATAGACTGAGAGCGGTACAGTCAGTAGAATATATATGCTGGCAATTGTGCATGCACTCATCAGCGTAGCGTTTCAGTGGGTTGTAGTTATAAAAGAGCGACGTTCACAATTTCAAACCATCGGGACATCGATATTTTTACTTAACAAACATCCGAAAATCATTGAAAGATGTTTATTTCAAAATTCCATTGCGCGATATGCATTGAGAGCCACAATAACACTGCCAGCATTTCAAAGAATCGATACAGAGTCGCCAAGTAGTACGAACGAAATTCAGATGAGCACCGTAATTTATGCCTCTCTGGTTCCTTAATACAACAGTGTTTCCGGGGATCGGTGGGTTCATAAAGCGGCCAATTTGAACCATTTGCGACAAAATGAATGTCTCAACAGCTGGTATATATGGTGTCAGGTTTATACGCGGGTATTTTTCTTTTTTTGTCCACTTGCTTATTTAAAACTGTGTCAAGAAATACGTAGTCTAGCCCGCATAAAAGATTGGCAAAAGAGGGAGAGCTGCGTCTATTCGCCGGTGTGATAAATGACGTCGGCTAATATGATGTACAAAATCATTAACCTCATCGTGCGGAGCTAGGACGGATCCAAGAATCAGCCAAGCGGCCGATATTCCCGGAGCCGCTGAACCAATAATATTCGAATAAAGAAATCGTTATCACAAGCCCGTCGATGTCTTTAGAAGGCGCTGACAGTTTCACATTGAAATGGGAAAACGCCAGCGTAGAAGAAAGAAGAAGAATACGAGGAGGGAGAACTAAAGCGGTACGGATGGGGGATTACGAATCAAAGCCGAGTCGCCTATGTCGCTTGCCCTTCCTCTTCTTGGCTCATTGAAACTTTAATAATAGATAGCACTACAATTAAAAAATATTCAGCGCAGTGAAAATCTTAAGCCATAACAAGTAACGACATTGAATATTTAATAATTGTAAACTCATGTTTTGTAACGGTAATTTTTATCGTTTACAATTATTTTTATTTTTCGTGGGAAATTCGGGCTCAAACACAGTACTAATTAATATGAGACTTCAAGGTGTGTGAGAGTAAGGTTTATTAACAACGTAAATAATTTCATAACATGTCATTTTACGGTTTCCGGCCACTAATACCTAGAATGGTGCATTGAAATTCGGGAATTCCGGCGATTATTTTCACATTATTTCGTCTTATGCGTGCACAAATTCTCAGTATCTTCGGGCTCGAGTCTCTGTTACGTGTCAATGCGTTAGTATTGACCCAGTAACTTCAAACACGCACACACACAGCCACTCGCATCAAACTCACTCCTTGACAGAATGTATCAACTCTGTTTACAATGCTTTCTCTGTTACTCTTGTTCCACTTTCTCTGTTTCTCTCTTCCACTCACACAATCGGGCAATGTCTGTTTATACTGCCGGTTTAGAATCCACACTATTTAATTTTATTTCCTTACACATTACTCGCTTAATTCGATGCACTTGATTTCCTATGCCTGAATTTATCCCCTTAATCCTATTCTCTTAAAACTTACTCGCTTAATCGTTTACTTAATCCTATGCACCTACTCTGTTCACCTTATAAACTAGCTTAATTTTGATTATTTGACAATTTTCCTACTATACCACTGGTTATTGTTAATTATATAGTTATTTCTCGCCTGTCTTTTCCTTTTTCGCGGGCCTCTGGGTGTCACTCACTTGTTTTACTTTCTGGAGTGAACACAGACTCTACAATATGTAATTTTTTAAATGACTCCTGAATTTTCCCTTTTTAATTAGAATTTTTCGTTATCCATTCGCTGTCCACCAATGTTTGTGCTTTCACGTTAAGAGAGCTCCTCACTCCCCGCACCGACCTTTTATAGGCCTCCCCTCGCCACAGTCCCCTCTGCCTATTTTTCCTTCGTAATTTTAAATGTAACGCATCTTTTGATTTCTACGGTTCACCGCTGCCGCGCTCACCGCCTTCCCCTCGCCGCCGAGCAAGGCCAGCTGATCGCTGACCTGCTGCTTACGTCAGCGAGGGAATTCCGGAGCGGCGACAGCTCTAGTTTTTATACTAGGTGCGATGGCCTCATGCCCGCAAACCTTGGTGGTATTGTATCGAGTCTAATTTCGCAGATGTTTTCGCATATACTCTCGGCTCTTTATACCGTTCGACATAATAAAGTGGGCTAGAGAGTATAACTATGTTACAGTTTATCCAAATCACCTCTCGAATAGGATTAATTAGATTAACACTAGCTCAGTGAGGGAAATATATGGAAGTTCCAATGGCTGAATAGCCTAAAATGACTCTACATTCTTATAGTGTTAAGATTATTGCTAAATATTTAACCTTTTAGTGTACCAGGTGTACAAGTATGAAATGCGGATTTTTTATCGAAAAAAACATGTTAAATTCGGAAGAATGATAAAAAGTGCTTTACTCAAAGTATGCTCTATCGTTTGTTATACATTCTTCCCATCTTTCGGGCAATTTATGAATACCACGTCAGTAAAAATCTTCTCTTTTTGCTGCGAACCATTCATCGAGCCAGTTTTTCACATCTTCATACGAACCAAAGCGCTGCTCAGCAAGTGCGATGCAAACAAGTGGTAGGAGCCAAGTCTGGTGAGTAAGCCGCATGGAGTAGAACTTCCCAGCTGAGTACTTCTAGCTTGTCGCGAACCGGTTTCTCCGTATTTGATGGATCAGTGTCATGAAGAAAAATAACTTTGTAGTGCCTCTTTTGGTATTCTGTCCTTTTTTTAAACAGCAAACGGTTCAAATCGGTCAATTGTTGTTGGTAACGTTTAGTATTAACCGTTTCCACAGAGTTTAACAGTTCATAATAGACCACGTCCCTCTGGTCCCACGAAACACAGAGCATCGTCTTTCTGCCAAAGCGATTTGGTCTTGCGGTCGATGTGGATGTCGATCTCGTGCGCCTGAGTCTACCCATGATTTTTTACGCTTGAGATTCTCAAAATAAATCCACCTTTTAACCCGTGAAACTATGCGATGCAAAAACGATATCCTTTTGTACTGATCAAGCGAAATGTCACATGTGTTTTTTACGCTTTTCCATTTGCCTGTCGTTTAACTCATGTAGTACCCATCTACTGATCTTCTGAATCTTTCCTATCTCTCGTAGCCGATTGGAAACAGCTTGTTGCCTAACGCCCAATTGCTCGGCGAGTTGTTTTAGTCTTTGCAAATCATCTTCATCTGACAATGCTTGTAATTCCACATCTTCGTATTTTTTCGGCGGCTTTTCACTTTCCTTGTCGGCGACATCGAAGTCACCACTTTTGAAACGCCGAAACCATCCTTCACACGTATCATGTGCTAGAGCATATTCACCATGAGCTTCTCGAAGTAATCGGTATGAGTCAGCAGCAGTTTTCTTCAAATGAAAACAAAAAATTAATGCTGTCCGCGAATGCTCTTTGTTCGGTATAAATTTCGACATATTGAACACAACAACACAACACTTTGCACACACTTTTCCAATTTATCACTCGTGCGCGTCTGACACTTGTTGATGACACAACAAAATGGCGCATTGTCAAATCTTTATAGCACAAACTGCATTCGTGTGCGATCTGTTGTCTGAAATCCGCATTTCATACTTGTACACCTGGTAAATAGAAATGATTCTCCCAGCAAAACTACCAGTACTGCTTTTAAACATCCGTCGCATTGACTATTGGATTATATTCCAATTAGAGTTTTCAATTTGAATAAAGAGGCTGCATCGTCGAATGGTTTTGAATTATTTTTCTCTAAACGTGACAAAGAGCACGGGTGGAGATAGCTGGTGGGCGTTGATGCGCTATCCCGTTCCAGGGTCAGCACTGAAATCTCAGAGAGCCTACTTAAGAATGATAAGTCACACATCCTATGGTGGCTCCTTAGTAATTATACCGAGTCAACAGTCCGACAGTTCTGTCAGATGTTCTAATGAATTTTAATTGGTTTTATTCGTTCATTACAATTATTATAGTAGTATGCAGTATGTGTAGTATGTGCACCTTTGTTCCATCCTACTCCTATCACCACTCCTTCCCCCACCACATCGACTACCTCCACTACTCCACTTTTCCACCGCCGCACTGCCCACTCTGCTTAACCAGTATCGGTAACGTGGAGATGGTAAAGTGAGGTCGTGTGGGTACTCTGGTGAAAAAAGGAGACTAGAGATAAGAGCAGGATGGAGCAAAGGTGTACACATACTTGAAAAAAGGAATAAAATTAAGTGCTTACCTCTGTTGTTGTTGACGTCCACCTTCCTTCGACGGCGATTTTAAACTCCTGTCTCTTACTATCTCACTCATACAAGCACACACACAAGCACACACACAAGCACACACACAAGCACACACAAGCACACACACAAGCACACACACAAGCACACACACAAGCACACACAAGCACACACACACACA
Organism: Cylloceria caligata; assembly: GCA_963942595.1. NCBI lineage: Eukaryota > Metazoa > Arthropoda > Insecta > Hymenoptera > Ichneumonidae > Cylloceria > Cylloceria caligata. The sequence continues at coordinate 30,066,409 of OZ012708.1, forward strand.
CACACACACACACACACACACACACACACACACACACACACGCACGCACGCACGCACGCACGCACGCACGCACGCACGCACGCACACACACACACACACACACACACACACACGCACACACACGCTCGCGCCACAGGGGGATGTCTGATACCCCTACGTGGCGCGTCCCTAGGTGGCGGATAGGGGAAGTCCCTCGAGAAGGTGAGGGTAGGAGGGAAATAAATTGAAATACCTCTCGTGGACCAAACAGACTAGGGGTGGTACCCCGAATAATAAACCAAACATAGCGAGTACGAATATAGGAAAACCGACTACGGTGCAGGGGCTCGGAACCCCAGTATCGGCGCCTGACGGGAGTGAGCGAGCGGGCACCCCGGCGTCGTCATCCAACGACCGCAATACCAGAGAAGCGAACCAAGATCGGATGGAACTTGGAGAAATAGAAGGCACTGCTGAGCACAGTGAGAAGCTTCAGGCCCTCGAGAGACTGGGAAAGCTCATCACAGATCTCTATGACTTCCTGAAGGATAAGAAAAATATCCATCATGAGGCGAAGAGACTGGCCGCGTCCACGAAGAGCGCCTACAGCAAGCTGGACCATGTGCTGAAAACTAACAGCATCAAGCCGAAGGAAATGGGACCTCGACCGGTGACAGCAGTAGGAGGGACACAGACGACATCCTCCTTTCACCGGTCGCAGAAAACGCAGGAAACGCATGCCACTGGCAAAGAGAACGTGATACTTGTTCAGCAACGGTCACACGAAAGTAAGAGGAAGAACCGCACTCCACCATCGCAGGAGACTAAGCCGGCCAAGAAGAAGAAACGGAGAGAACAGGACAACCGGGCTAACACGGAGCGGAAGCAGACCAAGGAACCCAAACAGAACGAGGGGCCGACGAGAGTGAAGGAGCCTGTACAGGTATGGCAGGAGGTATGTAGGAAACCCCGCAAGCAGCGGGGAAAAACTGCGCTACGCAACGCCTTGATCATACAGAAGAAAGGGGTTGCGACCTATGCTGACATCCTGAGCAAAGTCAAAAGGGACCCTAAACTCGAAGAAATGGGAAAGAGAGTAAGCAAGATCCGCAAAACAGCAGCTGGGGATCTAATACTCAGCCTTGACAAGGCCAACCCGACACAAACGGCTGACATGCGCTCAACGATCGAGGAAGTACTTGGTCAGGAGGCCTCTGTCACGAGCATGGTTCAGGAGAATCTTATTGAGATCAAGGATCTCGACGAAGTAAGAACTAAAGAGGAGATCTGTTAAAGTATTATTAAATACCTCAGCGTCGACAACGGGATAGCCATTGATTCGATCAAAACACTCCGCAAAGCTTATGGGGGTACCCAGACAGCGGTCGTGAGACTACCCGCGGATCTAGCAAAGAAAGCCGTAGAGAAAGGAAGGATACGCATTGGCAGGGTAGTGTGCCGCGTTCGCGAGAAGCTGAAACCTACCAAGTGCTATAAGTGCTAGCAGTATGGCCACCTGGCACGGAGCTGCAAAAGAGAGATCGACAGATCCGACGACTGCATGAAATGCGGGAAGAGCGGACATAAGATCGGAAAGTGCAAACGAGAGGCACACTGCTTACTCTGCGAGGAGAAAGGTAGTAAGAATTGCGGGCATATAGCCGGTAGCGGCAGATGCCCGGACTATACGCAGACAATGCAAGTACTGATCCAAAAACGACGATGAAGCTATTACAACTCAACCTCAACTACTGCGAGGCTGCACAGGATCTGCTCACGCGGACAGTGCAGGAGTTGAGAACAGACGTCGTGATCATATCAGAGCAATATCGACAGCTCGACATACAACCCGGGGTTGCAGACACAACGGGCAAGGCCGCCATTTGGTCGTGCGGTAAATGCCAAATCCAAGAAACGATGGAGAAATCATAATCGGGTTTTATGCGTGCTAAGATAAGCGACGTACATATATACAGCTGCTATGCCCCGCCGAGCCTCAAAATTGAGGAATTCGAGGACTTGCTCAACAGACTTGTCAGAGATGCCCGGGGTCGGTGCCCCGTCGTAGTATCCGGAGACTTCAATGCCTCGACAGTGGACTGGGGCAGTGTAAGGACGGATAGGAGAGGGCAAGCCCTTATGGAAGCCCTCTCCTCTTTGGACTTGATTCTGCTCAACAGCGGCACATCGCCCACATTCAGCAGGGGTGAGGCAAGCTCTATAGTAGACCTCACATTTGTCAGCAGCTGCCTGGCTAGAGACAGTGCCAGCTGGAAGGTCACAGATCTCTGCACGCTTAGTGATCATCGTGCTATTTCATGGGAAATCCGATGCAAGAATAAGCGGCACAGACCACTGCCGAAGAAATCGACCGCCATTGGCTGGAAACCAGGAAAGCTTGATGAAAACGTGTTTTGCATGGTCATCGAGGACGCGATAATAGAGGAGGCAAATGCATCGAAGAAGATGTTGTCACTCATGGCGAAGGTAACTGACGCATGCGATGCTGGCATGCCCGGGAAACGCGAAAACAACCACGATCCCCGCGTGTACTGGTGGAATGACACCATAGCCATGCCCCGTGCGAAAAGTTATAAGGCACGGAGGCTGGCACAACGAGCCCGCGGTAAAAACTCATATGCAGCACTGGAAGAGAAACACAAGGAAGCACGCTCCAAGCTCAGCAAAGCCATCAAACGCAGAAAAAAGTAGTGTTGGGATGAGCTGCTAAGCATGGTAGACGACGACCCGTGGGGTCGACCATATAAGGTAGCCATGACCCGGCTGAAGCGCCAGTCAATGCCGACACCTTCAGATCCGGTCGTGCTTCGGAAAATAGTTACAACCCTATTCCCACAGTAACCGGAACATGTCTATCAAGTAGATGCTGGAGAAGGGGAAATCATCCCACCGGTCACATTGGAGGAACTGGTCAAGGCTTCGAGTAAAGTTAAAACCAGTAAAGCGCCTGGACTAGATGGTATACCGAACGCCGCTCTGAAGACGGCTGTCGGCAAGGTGCCAGAGGTGTTGATAGACGTGTATAATGCGTGTCTCAGGGAAGGAGTCTTTCCTGAGCCGTGGAAACGGCGGAGGCTCGTGCTTCTCCCGAAAGGGAAGAAACCACCGGACGAACCATCATCCTATCGTCCACTCTGTACGCTGGATACAGCCGGCAAAATCCTGGAACGCATCGTTCATAATGGAATTGAAGCGGCCATTGAGAACTCACTAGCCAATAATCAATATGGCTTCAGGAAGTGCCGTTCGACACTCGATGCGGTAAACCTAGTTGTAAGCACCGCTAGGTACATAGGCTAGGTACATAGGCACATCAGGAACACGATGGAAAAGGGGAGCGAAGAAGTACTGCTTGGTCGTCACCCTCGACATCAAGAATGCCTTCAACTCGGCAAGGTGGGACTGTATCTAGGATGCGCTAAACAGATTCAGCGTGCCACAGTACCTGAAGAGGATAGTCATGAACTACCTGAGTAACAGAGTCCTCATATATGACACAGAAGGCGGCCCACAAGAGTATAAGGTCACGGGGGGCATCCCCTAACGATCAGTACTGGGACCGCTTCTCTGGAACATCATGTATGACGGGCTTCTGAAGCTGAAATTACCGGACGAAGTGGAGCTAGTCGCCTTTGCAGACGACGTAGCAGTCATCATCACCGCGAAATACCAGGAGGAAGTGAACATGATCTTCGAGGACACGCTAGGACAGACTCAGCGCTGGATGAGATCAGTCGGACTAAAATTGGCTGAAAACAAGACAGAAGCGGTCCTAATAACAAGCAGGAAGATTAAAGAAACGATCACACTCGCTGTTGGCGAACAAACCATCACATCGCAACCCTACATCAGATATCTGGGGGTGATGATAGATGCAAGGCTGAATTTCAAACAACACGTAGAGCACGCCAGTACCAAAGCGGCTAATGTGGCGGTAGTGCTGTCTGTCTGGACTTATGCCGAACATAGGAGGCCCGAGAGAGAAGAGGAGAACACTACTAGCGTCGGTGATCAATTCGGTGCTCACATATGTAATAGCTATCTGGGCAGATGCAATGACAACGGCGGGGTATCGGAAGAAGGCAGAAGCAGTCCAACGGCTGAGCGCACTGAGGGTATCATGCGCATTTCGCACGGTTTCCGAAGATGCCGTGAGCGTTATCGCACGAGCTATGCCCATTGAGATACTGGCACAGGAGCGACGGGCTTTGTACCAGCAAAGACGATTGACTCCTCTGGGACCAGAAGATCCAGGAACGCAGGAGAGACAAAGCAGCATAACGCGCTGGCAGACGAAATAAGATACCTCAACCAAAGGAAGATGGACCCATCGGCTGATACCCCAGGTAAAAGATTGGGTGAACCGAATTCACGGGGAAGTCAACTATTACCTGACACAGCTACTCTCGGGACATGGATGCTTCCGAGCATATCTTCATAAATATAAATATAAGGATTCACTGGAGTGCCCGACCTGCCGCGGTCCAGAAGAAGACGCGGAGCACGTATTTTTGCAGTGCCCACGATTCAGTACGAGACGTAGCGAGCTAGAAGCTGCCCTGAACATTAGTATAATTTTAGAGAACCTGGTGGAAACTATGCTAGCGACGGCTGCGCGTTGGGAGGCAGTTAGTGCCTTCTCTGCAGAAGTCCTGAAAGAGCTGCGAAGAGAAGAGCGGGCGAGAAAAGAAATACGATCAGCGACGAAGTTGCAAGAACCCCTAATCTCATGTACACCACCATAATGAAGAAGGGGGAAGTACGGTAACGTAAATTCAATCGAGGAAGAGCTACGGCTGAGACTTCCTCTACAACGTAATACCTTACGGCAGTTCTGCAGGGGGGTAGGTTTCATAGGAAACTGAAAAGGTCAAAGTAGACAAGGAAGTAGGGTTTTAGTCGATACGGAAAGGGATGGATGATGAAAGGGATCCAGCCCGACACACGGGGAACTCCGCTGTTCCCTATGGTGCGTAACGCATTTCCCCCCTCCTCGGATAAACACACACATACACACACACACACACACGCGCGCGCGCGGACATTTTCATAACCGAGTATCGTCTGCTTCAGGAAGCTCGGGGTCCTCGAAGCTCTCCTCCACATCGCCGCCTTCGTACTCGATGTTAATTTCGGCACCGAAGACTCCAAACATCCCCTAGCGTCTCACAGTGGACGCAGAGCCCGAAATCGTGGCAGTAAATACAAATAACCTCCGATTGGAATGAAAATTGGTATGCAGGGGTTTTTAAGGTCGCTGATTACGAATCTGAAAGCTAAATTATTGTAAACAAAATGGCCGATCCAATATGGCGGACATGGATGTTAAAAAGATGTCCGATCTTGACAAAAATTGGTATATGCGGGTTTTTAGGGTCGCTTATTACGAATCCGAAAGCCAAATTATTGTAAACAAAATGGCCGATCCAATATGGCGGACATGAATGTTAAAAAAAATTAAAAATTTTCAAAAAAACTCCCTCCTGCCGTACCACTCAAAAAAGGATGAAATAATTTACTTATTTAGTATGACGTTTTCGTATACAATGATATATAACTTGCATTAGTTATTTGAATTTTAATTATTATAATTGAATTGAACAAAATTGATATACGCGGGTTGTGAAAGTGACTGATTGCGAATCAGAAAGCCAAACAATAACGTAGCGAAATTATCGTTCAAATTATCCTTTATAATAAGATATAATTCTTTCCTCGTCAAATGTACTTCTTCGTAATGGGACCCTGTAATAAAGACATAAAATTGTATAGAATTTGTGTTGAAGGATCAGATCAAAATTTTAATGAATTTTAATTATTGTAACAAATAAGTAGCCGCAATAATTATTCGTATTTTTTTTTGAAAAGTACATAAAAAACAACAGTTATGAAAAAAAAATTGAATTTAGACTATTATGAAAGAAGTTATGAGCAAAAAAACATAAACAAATATTTTTTGAACGGGTGACCAAAAACATCTCAAAATGTACCAGAAGCCGATTTTTGATGAGTACATGAAAATATGACAAAATCAAGGGAAAAAAAATTGAACTGTCCGATTTGGCGTGGAATGCCCCATATATACCTATATATATATAATAAAAATGTATCAAATATAAATAAAATGTGACGATTCAAATTAATTACTTTAGTATATACTTACATATATATGTATTGTTGTATGTCTACAAAAATAGATATATAAATGATTTACTTGAATTTGTATTTTGTATATATATATGTATATATATATATATTATATATGGTATATGTATGGATATAGTCCTATTGCTCAAGTAGCAGCTGTTCAATGGCCCCATGGCATGGCGTATGGCGCCGCGCGCGCGTGCACGGTCGGCAACCGCCTGTTTTACGTTGCCAAAAACCATAACAGACAAAGTTAGGCAGCTCTAGGCAGCTAATTCCTGTTAATTTCGCAAGCTTATATAATAAACTAAAGGCCTAGACATTGGCTGTCGCAGAATATGGCAGAAAGTATAACTTTTCGGATAGTTGAAAATATAAGTTTACAAAATTCTTTCACTTTATTTGTGCAGTAGTTTATACTACACTTCAATAATTTACATATTTATTTTAAACTCAACCAATGTAAAAATATCTTCTACATACCTCCAGAAGTCGTATCCATGTCTCCGGATTGATTTAAAACACTTCACTTTAAAGTTATCGATTTTATAAGTCACGGTAGTTTTCGCTCGTTCAGCGCGCGATGCGAACACTCGTCTCGAAGGCTAACTTCCAACTGACGCAGCGACGAAGGTATACGGTGAAAAAGGTTCCCCTTTTACAATTTAACGCAGCCATTAGTCCTCTACCTGACTGCCTGCTCAAATATCCCGATTGTAAAAATTTTTTTCTGACTTTTCTGCCACGATTTCGGGCTCTGCGTCTACTGTGCGTCTTAACGAGGATATATTGCGAAAAATACGTTTTTGACTGCGCGATCACGAAGACAGACTGAATACTCAGGATGCTGCTCGTTGGTATCACAGTGTTTAAGGATAACAAATCCCCCTCTAAATCATAACTAGGTGTCCAGCGCTCTGAATGCAGCGACAGCGGCTTTGCACGTGCATACCGCTTTGCGCTGTACTCCTCGCAGAGCGCTTGCTCTGCAGTGAAAGGTGCAGAATATGATGCCGTACCACGAGGGACCTTGATTATAATTTATATATAAATATAAAATAAGAGACACAGTAAGACGATGCATTTGTTTTTAATTAATCAATATTTTATTCAAATCACTTTACACAGATTTACCGTCGCATGCAACATCCCTCCAAACACGATTATTTTCACTCGGAGAGTCCTTCACCGTTTAATTAATTTTTATCACTGTCCGATCGTCGAGAGGTAAAAGCATTGTAATATTCAAGTACTATTCTATCATTTTTCATTACATTATCGCTAAAGAGATTATTAAATCGCGACATGCTGAATCCGAACGACATAAGATGTAGGAATACGATACAAAATTGTTCATACACAGCCCATGTATTACGCTGTAGCTGCTTGAGGCCGTACCGAAAGAACTTGCAGTTTCTTCGTAGCCGTGCGAGATATTGCGGTATTATTGATGGTAACCCGTAGCTATCAAAGTACATTGCTTTTTCATGATGGTTATCGTACATGGCGATCCAATGCTCTCCAGGTCCGTCGTGGTTATCCGTGTTAACTAAGAGTCCGGCCGGTAACGACCATACACGAGAAATTCTGTCAGCTGTGTATACTCCAACAGTATACTATCAACCACTTTCAAAGCGGTAGATACTGCAGACTCTCGTAGATTTGTTTTGTGTTCATGCTGAACACATAGTCAATGATTAAATGATGACATGTACGCTTTGATAGACGTATCTATGCAACATTTATTTTACAGCATCGTCGATCGTGTCACGACTATATGGTGAAGATTTCTCCTCTTTCTTACCCTCTTCCCCTTCGTCTGCCGACGAAACATCCATGTATGATTCTCCTTTAAACGGGTGCTCGCGCAGCCATTTTTTTATTTGGCAAGCCTGCCGCATTGCACAATGCGAAGACGCTGTATCGTTTATCATAGCGTGTCTGAAGCATTTTCGCAAGGATTTCGGCATAAATGTGTACGATGAAGCGCCCTCCTCATCCTCCAGGTTGGAAATTTCTCGACTCGTGATATCGCAAAGAAGTATAGTCTTCTCGTAACCGCGTGTATATTTATATACGTCTTGATTTTCGTAAAATTTCACGCAGGTTTGCATATGCTTGTTTACAGCTCACATCGCCCTCGTACCATTCAAGACCATAAAAATATTTCGAGAGATAATTATTCTCGCTTCTCGAATGCTGTGGTAATTCGGTAAAGTGACACGGTGGTGCGATGATCCAATTAGCAGAGTACGGTCTATCCACTGCTACCACGGCAATTTATTTCGGAATAAATTCCGAGTCTTTACGACGCATTCCCTATATATCCATGACGATATCCATTTTCATGTCCAATCTTTTACGGCGACCCCGCGGCACGAGCTAATAATTAGCGGGGTCGTCGCCGTCATAGCCGCCGCCGCACAGTGGGGCTGATTCCCGAAAAGCTGGTCAAAAGTTGAAAAATGAAGTTTCATTTTATAGGATTTAGAGTACATAGGTGGATAGAGTAATGTTTAAAGAATATAATGGAACATTTTATAAGGGCTAGTGAAGTATACCTGGCAAGTATAAGCCAGTACAAAAGAGACCTTCGCGCAAGTAATAGCTCGATCGTTCGAGCTCATATTCAAGCGTCATATTAAAAAATTCGTACAAAATCGTAAAATTGGTGTTTCTCAATTCTGCAAAATGGAGGTTTCAGCTTGAAGAAAGTCGTTTATTATCATATGCGTCGAAAATTATAACAGATACATATAAATTAATAGCTAAACAATGTCTAAAGTAGAAAAAAATGAAAAATTATGTGCAATCATTTTAGAAAAACAGGGAAAAAGTTAAAAGTTCCGCAGTGTTCCGCTACGAAACAAGTTTTAAATTAAAGTTTGTACTGTTATGTAACAAAATTAGTAAAAATCAGCTGCAGCTAGCTGCAACTTTGTTTTTAGTGCACATTTGAATATAAAAAATTACAAATTCACATTAACCACTTGTTGCACGTTTTTTTCAAATGAATATAATTTTGTGAAACTTGTTACTCGGGGGTTTTTGGGGTCGCTGAATATGAATCCGGTGTCAAAAAAACTAAATTCAAAATGGCGGATCCAATATGGCGGACGCAATTTTCGAAATCGATTGGATTCGCTTGAAATTTGTTACTCGGGGGTTTTGGGGGTCGCTGAATACGCATCCGGTGTCAAAAAACCGAAATTCAAAATGGCGAATCCAATATGGTGGGCGCAATTTTTGAAATCGGTCGGATTTGCTTGAAACTTATTACTCGCGGTTTTTGGGGTCGCTGAATACGAATCCGGTGTCAAAAAAACAAAATTCAAAATGGCGGATCCAATATGGCGGACGCAATTTTCGAAATCGGTCAGATTCGCTTGAAACTTGTTACTCGGGGGTTTTTGGGATCGCTGAATACGAATCCGGTGTCAAAAAAACAAAATTCCAAATGGCGGATCGAATACGGCGAACATAATTTTCGAAATAAAACCACCATTTTTATTTTGTTTTTTCTTAGCTATGCAACGTGAATAGTTCTGTAGCGTAGTGGCTTACACGCTGGATTCGTACATTATTGTTCTCGGTCCAAATCTCGTGTAGGTGATTTTTTTTTATTTCGCATAATAATTGTTTAATAAAATTGTAGTTAAATTAATTCAGCAATTTTCATAATTTTAATAATTATTTTAATGTTATAAATAACTTATTTCGTTTTAGAGTATATATTGTTGGATTCTAACATTTATAGAGGATAACGGAACATTTGAAAAGAGTCGACTGTATACATAGACCTACCTGCAATATATAGGTCTACCTATACATAGTGGAACAGATAGACTTTTTGCGAGGGTAATGGAATATTTGAATAGGGTCGATCACGTCACAAAGGGTCGATAGGCCTACCTGTAGGCCTGATGCAGTTACGAGCTACTTTAACGGGCGTTGACGAAGATGTTATTACAAGGTTCCATGTTATTTTACAAGCTATTTCAAGTGGTCATGAAATTAATGTACCACATTTCCAAGAATACACAATAGAAACAGCTCGAAAATTTGCCGACTTATATCTCTGGTTCTACATGCCTACTTCTGTTCACAAACTTTTAATTCACGGCTCTGAAATAATACATCTGCATTTATTTAAAAACTGTAAATCAAATTATTATACAGTAATCTTAAAAAATGTTTACTTAAACTAAAATAATTATAAATTAACTGTTTGAACATGTTAATTTTATTTCACAAAATCTATTTTGTTTCAGAAAATGATTTTAAGAAATATGTGCTTCAAAGAAAAAATTACTTGCATGTAACTGAAGTACATTCACTTCAATAAAAAAAGGAAATGTAACTTGTGAATAGTAAAAAATAAGTCTTTTAAAAGTGATTTTAATCAATACAATTATAGATGTAAAAGTAGATGTTTTATTACTTTTTATCAAATATACAATTTACTTACAGATTTATAAAAAGTTAATAAATTTTTATAATCGCTATTTTGGATCTGCCATTTTGAATTGTGTCTTTTTCACATCGGATTCATGTTCAGCGACCTCAAAAACCCCCGAGTAACAAGTTTCAAGCAAATCCGGTTGATTTCGAAAATTGCGTCCGCCATATTGGATCCACTATTTTGAATTTTGTTTGTTTTACACCGGATTCGTATTCAGCGACCTCGAAAACCCCCAAATAACAAGTTTCAAGCGAATCCGGCCGATTATGAAAATTGTGTCCGCCATATTGTATCCGCCATTTTGAATTTTATTTTTTTCACACCGGATTCGTATTCAGCGACCTCGAAAACCCTCAAATATCAAGTTTCAAGCGAATCCGGCCGATTACAAAAATTGCGTCCGCCATATTGGATCCGCCATTTTGAATTCTGTTTTTTTCACACCGGATTCGTATTCAACGACCTCGAAAACTTACAGAAACCAAGTTTCATACAAATTCGATAAACATTCCGTATTATAACTGAGTATTTTCGGTTTACTATCGCCATTTTGAACCCGCTATTTTGTTTTTTCACAATTTTGACTTCAGATTCGTAATCAGCGACCCCAAAAACCCTTATATACTATATCTCAAACAGAATGAACTACGTTTTCGACTTTTGACCAGCTTTTCGGGAATCGGCCTCACTGTGCGCCGCTGCGATCCGGCGTCAGTGGAATGCACTCTGGGTGCATGCGCAGCTACTCGATATACCAGGGCTGTACCCTGTGCATTTATCGCCTTTTTATATTTTTTTCTTTTGATCTACGTTTAATTTATATCCCTGTTGAATTTACTACGCTAATATTACTTATAAGTCTTTAGCATCATGATATTTATAGGCAGTATTTTAATGCGTGGAGATTATTAGCTTTCGTTCTCAAGAGCCTAGCCCGTGTATTAGGCTGTCCTCGGCTACCAGAGTGAGAGAAAGAGACAGAGATAGACCGCTCTGTTGTTGTTTGGGTCTGCGGTGCGTTGGCCTCGAACGCAGCACCGACTCAGCTGCTTCCCGTCAAATATGTGTGTCAGGTACCACAGCTGGGCTCTCTTGCTATCAGTGCGGCTGCACCTAGCGAGGGTTGGCTGCTCTTCCTTCCTGGACTTCTACGTTGGCCGGACCTGTGAACAAAACTGTTCCACGATTGCCGAAATTCTGGTCTTTTTATACCAGTCTCCCATCCATTCGGCCCATGCTTTTGGTATAACTATAGTTGGTGGCGGTCCTGTAGCACATTTTCCTGTAGCCCATTGGTAGCCTTGGTACTTTTTGAAATCGGTCGTTGTTTTTTAATTTTCTACCGGTACATTTCGAAGTAACGGGACTTGGTCTTCGACGAGCCGGCCTACCTTGTGTGGGTGACGCTCGGTAGCGGTGCTTCGTGTGTGTGTGCCCCGCGTCTTGAGTTTGTCAGATATAGGCCGCTCTTACTCGGTTTGCGTAACGCGCGGTAGCGGTGACTTGGTGTGTGCACCGCGCGTTATTAGATAGACAGTACATTACAATATTCTATACAGAAATTCTGGTTTCATATTTATAGATCTGGTATATTAAGGTTGCTATTGTTGCTGATCACGCAAATGTTGTAATTCTATGGTAAATTCTTCCATTTGTAGCTACACCTCTTTCAAACGCCGTGCCTCGTAAATTCTCTGCTCTTCTAGTACGACTTCCTATAAATTCGACATTTCTCCTGTTTTTCATGCTCTACTATATGCCAAAGTGGCCTAAAAATCATATTCCGGGTCTTTCAACTCACTCGTAAAAAAGAACGCGTATATCTACTAAATATTTTACGACACTTTTGCAATGTAATGATATTTTTGTCTTTCGAATGGGCTTGGTTTCATTTAAATCGATGCACCCAGTTCTGCAATACTGCGATATGATAATTTCAGGCTAAGTATCGCTCAACTCTAGCATCAAATTTTTATATACTCGTGGCTGAAATATTACTGTTACGTCACGCGCTTAGTCGTAAAGAGGTGCATCATTGCACGGAAGCGTAGCACATCCGCCCTTTTGTTGCAAGTAGAGGCTCACCGAAGTATTTCTGCATTTGCGATTTAACTCACCTAAATTCCCAATACCTCTTGATATGTGTAGAGAAATAAAACATAGAGAAATTATTGTACCGAAAATGTATAGGTTCACGAGATTGGTATGAAGATCAACAATTCATCCTTGTTTTGAATTTATCAAGTCACTTTTATCATATATATTCGTCCATTGTAAATGGTAAACCATTGTTAATGGTTTAATTTAAAAAATTATTTATAGACACCTCCGCGATTGAGAAAAATATATGATTGTTTATACTACTGTATTGAATACGAATTAATTTCATACTTTCTTCATAATGTCTCCGTGCAAGCTATTATCTACATTTCCTTTGCATACTTCAATGGGGAAAAGGTTGCGCGATATACGATAAGTTGCTATCTCTTTGTGATTAGCGCAATCAGAGAGAGGTAGCAACATTACCTAAAAAAGACCCTAACCGTCACGCTGTCCTTTTGAAGATGGGACCAAGGTGAAAACATTGGGAGCATGAGGGACGTTCAGTCTATTTAATGTATGGACAGAGGAACAATGTAGGGAAATTAAGACATCACCAAACACGGTGGAAAGTTTTAGCACCATCGATGTGACACAACGATGTAACAGTTCCTAACCCTTATGAGAGTATATACGATAATTTTATTTAGAGGAATGCCTCGAAAATGTTGAGGCAGCTATCGCTCGACACATATAATTCATCTGAAGAAGTAATTTTAGGTATTATAACTCATGAAAGATATCTTTGTAGTGGTATTTTTTCTGTCATAACAAAATAATGTGTATTTACTCAATACATACATAAATTTCAATACTCAATACATTTCGCCTCTTTTTCAGTAATTCATTTTTACACATACTTTAAGCTGAATATTGTATGGCGACAAAGTTTACGATATTGGACGAACCACGCGGCTGCTGATATGTCCAACTGTAAATCAGCCACCTTTCAGCTCCTCTAATTGTATGATGCAACTCAATTACTCTCACTCCTTTGCAACTAACATTCGGTTTATTTGGTATCGATTGTTAAATACCCTTAAAGCCTACTCTTCCTTTCACCTCCATGTATTACAAACTCCGATAAATCTAACAACTCATCAGCATAACTGAATCTAACAGATGTTTGAGTATAACTATACATAAAATAATAATGTCATGTTAACGTATACACTTTTTTCTAGCACCATTTTGGCACTACCTTTAATATTCCTTCTATAGTTTTTAAGAAAGTTCCGAAATAAATCACCATTTCCTAGAGACTCAAAGCTGTATGGAAACGGCATTAGCTGCCCTAGGTGCAACAGTTGCTATGCTCATAAATCCCGCAGAAAATAGACTAGACGAGGACATTTTTGTCGACTATTTCAGTCATGCTGATCACATTCTAACCGATGTTTTTTCTTTAATAATACTGTTGGGAAATCAGCTGGCGCACGGCGGTCGATCTTCGCCGTGCGTCGACCTGTTGCTGCTGGGTAGCGTGCTGCGCTCGGCTATGCCCGAGATAGCCGAGGCAGTGCCTTGCGAACATGCTGCTTGAAGCAAGAGGCTCGCGCTCTCTCGTTTGACTTCGGCATAGCTCTCTGTATCTCACTCATTTGACTTTAGCGCTCAACGACGCTTTCGTAAAGTGCAGCCATATTGAAAAATTAGACACTTCTGTGAAAACCCTCTTGGACAGCGCACACATCCTCGGTACACTCGCTCGGTCTTTTCACCATCTCACCGGATCTTCTCAACATTTTCGTGCTCATCAGGACTCAAATATACGGTAAGAGTACATCGTTACAATTTCTCTAAATTCAATGACGGTGAGGCGAGTAAATCTCATCAGTACATCAACATAAAGTTTTCATTCTGTGGCGTGCTCTGCAGCACGGGCTGTACCAAGCTTTTCTGATCACATTTTGCCTACTCGATTAATATAATTGCGCGTGCACCTATTATTCACTGTACTTTCCCCCAACTCAACTTGCTGGGAAGGTACTGTGTATATATTCTAATCATTTGTGCATCCTCAACCTCTCACTTTGACGTGCTCTGCAGCACTGGCTGCATCACGCTCTTTCGCATCACATTTCAGCACTCAATCAATTCAAGTGCTAGTACTCTCACTCACTCTCTGTATTTTCTCTTATATAAATCTACTGAGAATTTATTGGGAACGAGTGACATATTCTGCACTCTCACACTTCTCATTCCGTGGCGTGCTATGCAGCGCTGGCTGTACCACGTACACTATACTCAATAGAAGACAGCATACAATTAATACAATTATGTGCTGGCACTCAGACCTGCATTTAAATTCATTTGTATTTATTTTTATATTTATTATGCTGCATTTTTTTCTGATATATTTTGTAGTATTTGAGGTCGATGGTAGAATAAAACCATTTTCTCTACCAACATCTGTCAGTCTGGTTATTTGCCCTGCCGTGAGTGAAAACTCATCATTATCAATATCCTACAGATTTGTTCCACCAACACCAAGGAAGGAATTCTCAACAAATACAATAGATTACTCGGAAATCATTTATCACACCACAGAGAAATTAAAACAAAGCTGCAGGCTTTATGGATGCAATGATTTCGACTGAATGTCTCTATGGCCATAACCAGAAGAATAAAGTTAAGGATGCCAAGAACATTTAGAAAGCTTGTGTACAAATTAAAGACAAAAACCAACAGAAAAGTTTTACGCAGTTTCGACGGCAGGGAATCTCAAAAAACCTACCTCCGGCTTACCAACAAGTTGGTCACCATCGAAAGCATTGGGTATTCAGATTTAAGAAAAACACCTTCCTCAGACCTACTCAGAATTCGTTCTAGACGAATTGTCAGACGACGCAAGAGGCGTCCTCAAAAAAATATCTACGGTAGGTAAAACTGCTGAATATCTACTTTTTTCCTAGATACGTGGAATGATATAATTATTGATGAATATATACTATGTAACTAAAAGGGACGTTTTTTACCATTTACGGAAAAGCCAGTCGAAAAAACTCCTCCTTAACGAAGAATATTAGCGAAAAAAAGTAGAGCTATTTCAATTTGAAATTGACAAGTGTTGGAAAAAGGTGCTATTAGATAATACAATCATAGTGAAGGTAAATTTATCTCCTTTTATTAACAAAACCTGATGGCACAAATCATTTCATTTTTGATTTGATAAAATGAAATAAAATTCATCAAGCCACCACATTTCAAGTTAGAAGTTAATCATTCGATCGGTCTTGCGTTTGCGATTTCGAGGTGATTTCATGAATTCCCTAGACTTCAAAGATGCCTATTTCACAGTGCCGATTTATGAAAAAAACAGAAAAATTCTTAGGTTTAATTTTAAAGGGAAACTTGGACGATTTTTGCTTCATCAATAAATCTAAAACGTTATGCGAACAAAATATAATAAACCATTTGAATTCCTTGAGCTTTTAGATTTGATCTTTCAAAAAAGTACACTAAGGGCTAGTCTAGACTTTTTAGATATTCTATTTTAGACTTCTTAGATAGATGAAAGTAGGGTCAACTCATTTGTAAGAAAGAAATCTGTTGAGTCTGGCTTTGTGGTGCCGTCTGTCATCACAATAAATTTCGAAATGTATAAAAGAGAATTTCGTGTGGTCTTCTTTATCTCCGGCGATGGTGGGCCCTGGACTGGTGTGCTCTCTAGTTCGATGGTGGACCTTGGTATTTCCCTGCGTTGGTCGTAGGCTGCTGGAAGCGCCTGTCGCACACCTGCCCGCTGATGCTTGCTGCTCAGCTAGATGTCTGCTGGTGCGTCCACGTTATCGCATGCCACGATCCGCGGCTCACGGTGAATTTCGGTCTTTGTGGTTTTATTCGCCGTTTTCCATCGGAATTCTTGCGATGAGAATGTTTGTGCCATCCTTGTTCCTCGTCTCGTGGTCATCTGGTGATGGCGGTGCCTTGGAATCAGGGGTTGTGTCTGTTTTCTGTGGTTATGTGAGCTGTGGTATTTGTTATAAAGTGTTGCTCTTCTTGATTTATATATCAGCTGGATGCCGTGAATGCTCTAGATAGTCCAATGGCCCGCTTCTACGGGTTTTTTGAATATGAATTCCTGACTCGGGTAAGTTTTTATGTCTTCCTTCTCCTTACTCCCCACGGTAGCCTAACGCTTCAATGCGGTATGCTCTCTTTGCCGGAGCAGCACTACAGGCTCCTTCTCCTTCAGTTCTCTAGTTTTCTACTTTCGTATCATATGAATTTTGCTTCTTTCTCACATTAATTTGAGTCTCATTTTTTTCTATTCTTTCTATGTTATGACCTTTACGTGGCGATAGGAATTTCTTTATATTGGTGGCTCAAACTTAGTCTACCTCCCAACGCCAATTCATTTCTTATCTGACTCCTATCACTATTTACTCTTGCAGAGGCCATGTTTATTTCTCTCTAGAATTTTCTCATCTATTTCTCTCTAGAATTATCAGGTCTTCACTCTATCTTATTTATTAAAGCGTTTAATTTGTTGTACCTGTGTCTGTCCTTTCTCCGCCGTCCCTATAATTATTCTGGGTTTCTTCTCCGATTACTCCTCCCTACCTGCCTACTCTTACTATTCCTCTCGTTGACTTAATTTCCAATTCATTTACTTTAACTACGAATTATATTGGGTCTAGGAAAAAGTTCGTGGCGTTTTTCCCGATAGATGGCATCAATTGCAAATAAGTCAAGAAACACAAATCGCAACGACACCACTAAACGCTTGCTGGAAAGGTGACACTTCGAGCGTTACTTTGAGTGTATAAACATCGAAATTGGGGCAGTGGTTAGAAAGTTGTTTGCGTTTGAAAATGGAGAAAAGTAATGAAAAATTGTGCTATATTTTGCAATATTATTACGACAAAAGGAAGAACGCTGCGCAGGCTTGTGAAAAAATGTGTGCCGTGTACGGTAAAGATACTTTATCAAAATCTGCTGCGCAGAAATGGTTCGCTTGCTTTCGTTCTGGTAATTTTGATGTGAAAGATGAGTCTCGGTCTGGTCGTCTAATCACTGAAAAAGCTGATGAAATTCTTAAAAAAGTCCAGCACGATAAGCATATCAGCAGTGTCAATATTGATACGGAGCTAGGCATTAACCAGAAAACTGTTTTGAACCATTTACACAATGCTGGCTACAAAAAGAAGCTCGATGTATGGGTTCCTCATGAGTTGAGCGCGAAACATGATAGACCGAATTAACATCTGCGATGCGCTGATAAAACGCAATGAGATCGAGCCATTTCTGAAACGAGTCATAACCGGTGACGAAAACTGGATCACGTACGTCAATCGGAAGCGTCAAAGATCGTGGACAAAGGGTAGTGAGCCGTCACAAGCGTTCGCGAAGCCAGGATTGACGGCGAAAAAGGTGATGCTGTGTATGTGGTGGGACTGGAAGGGAATCGTCCACCATGAGCTACTTCCAGTTGGTCAGACGATTGATTCTCGACTCTACTGTAGACAACTAGAGAGATTACGCCAAGCAATTGAAAGAAAACGGCCCGAATTGATTAATAGGAAAGGTGTTGTCATCCATCATGACAACGCCCGAAAACACACTTCTTTTATGACCCGTCAAAAATTGCGAGAGCTTGGGTGGGAAGTTTTGATGCATCCACCGTATAGTCTAGACATAGCACCCTCTGACTATCACTTATCCCGATCTGTGCAGAACTCTCTCAATGGAATTAAGCTGGTTTCAAAAGAAGCCTGTGAAAAGCACTTGATTCAGTTTTTGAACCAGAAACCGCAGAAGCTCTTCACCGATGGCATCTTGGCTCTACCCGAAAAATGGCGAAACATCGTCGATAATAATGGAGCATATTTGGTTTAAATAAATTCATTTTAACACTATAAGAAAACCAGTTGAATTTTACTAAAAAAAAGCCACGAACTTTTTCCCAGACCCAATTTAATAATTTGTAAACTATCTTAACTAAATTTAATTTCCAATTCCGATTAATCTCTATGAATGACTTTAATGTTCCTACTCCTGCTTCCTTAATAACTTTGGATAAAGGTCAGGCCTTTCTCCGTTAAACCTTTTGATTCCTACAGTAATAGGTCCTGGTTTTTTTTAATGCAGTGGTTTTTCGTTGAAGAAGAGGCGGAAACCTCTCTGTCCCTGGTTTTAAACCCGTCCCCTGTCTCATTTCCCTCTCTCTCTGATTTTATTTGAATTGTAACAGAGTTTTAAATTTTTCAAATTGCCGTAGTCACGTCCTGGCGTTCCCTTCGCCACTAAACGAGGTCAGCTGTTTGCTAACCCGCTGTTATCGACAGTCAGAGAATATTCCGCTCCTCTGACGTCGGATGATTATATCGTGTCTTCCTGCCAGCCGGCTTCGCGGGAACGGCCGACATCTACCGGCCCCACGTCTACTGGTGGTCTTGTGTGTATACGTTTGTGGGGGTGACTACGTCATAGTATCGAATTGCGAAATTTTGCTGCGGTTAGATAATACTATCACAATATGTGAATAGAGTGGGAGCTCTACAATTCTCCCATGTTAGTGAGCTTTCTAGAACGATTAGAAAATTGTGCGAAGGCAGGAAAATATTGCTCAAAGCCAGTGATGCTACACTGAGGGAATTATTTCCGATTCGGAAATTTTGGGACAACCTATCAACCCGTCTGTTATAGCCCTCGACTAGCTCCGCAAGGCTCACGGCCCCTCCTGCCACGCGCGCAGCAACAAGTTAGCATTTGGGCAGTGCATTATGTCACTGACTACGCCGGCGCGCTGTTCAAAATAAAAAATAAGAGATGACTACAATTATTAGCCGCATTATTCCTATGTACTTTTGATGGATCGTTATGCCGGTAACCCGTAAATAAAATATAACGGTTGACGGCATAGTATTTAAAAAGTTATCAGGGGTACAAATTGAAAATGCGGGTTTGATAACAGATGGCGTTACTAACGCTATACGCATCAGGCAGTACTGTGACTATGTTCATGTCAAAGCTACGTCTTATAGCTTTAATTTTCAGTATGTGTCAATTTGTCGCAGTGTCAAATTCATAGTTTTTTTGAGCTCTCAATATGTCGAGTTTCGTGCCAACAAAACAGCATTTGCGGGAAGTTTTAATTTACTTCTTTAATTTGAAGAAAAGTGCTGCTGAAGCACATCGATTGGTCTCCGAGGCTTATCCGAGTCATGTTCCATCGGTTTCAACGTGCGAGAGATGGTTTGTGCGGTTTAGAAGTGGTGATTTTGACGTTGAGGACAAAGAGCGGCCGGGCCAAGTGAAAAAGTTTGAGAATGCTGAATTGGAGGCAATACTCAATGAAGACTCGTGTCAAACTCAACAAGAGCTCGCAGATTCATTGGGAGTGACACAACAAGCCATTTCCCATCGTATAAAAGCCCTCGGAATGATCCAAAAGCAAGGACATTGGGTGCCGTATGAGCTGAAGCCGAGAGACGTCGAGCGCCGTTTTTTTGCATGCGAACTGCTGCTCGAACGGCAAAAACGGAAGGGTTTTTTGCATCGCATTGTCACTGGTGATGAAAAGTGGATCCATTACGATAACCCGAAGCGCAAAAAATCATATGGTTACCCCGGCCATGCATCATCATCGACGGCCAAACCAAATATTCACGGCGCCAAGCTCATGCTCTGTATTTGGTGGGACCAGCTGGGTGTGGTGTATTATGAGCTATTGAAATCGAACGAAACCATCACAGGAGCACTATACCGAACTCAATTGATGCGTTTGAGCCGCGCACTCAAAGAAAAACGGCCACAATACGAGCAAAGACACGACAAAGTAATTTTGCAACATGACAACGCTCGGCCACATGTTGCAGCGCCGGTCAAAACATACCTACAAACGCTGAAATGGGAAGTCTTACCCCACCCGCCGTATAGCCCAGATATTGCTCCTTCCGATTACCACCTTTTCCGATCGATGACACATGGCCTAGCTGACCAGCGCTTCCATTCTTACGAAGAAGCCCAAAAATGGGTCGATGACTGGATAGCAGCCAAGCCGGCCGAATTTTTTCGCGACGGTATCCGTAAATTGCCAGAAAGATGGGAAAAAGTTGTGGCTAGCGATGGACAATACTTTCAATAATTCATTTGTTACCATTTTTTCAGAATAAACGTTCAAAAATAGAAAAAAATCCCGCATTTACAATTTGTACTCCTGATATTATTTTGGGATCGTTCGCTGATAAGGAGATGGATCTCGAGTGAATAAGATAAATTCGTGAATTTACAATAAAAAAGTAAATTGGTCGTTCATCATAAATAACGGCACCTTTCCGTTAGTTATTGCAAGTTATGAAAAAGGATTAAAATACAATGCATATTCTCGAGTTACTGACGAGGAACCAACCTGTTTCGTACGAATCTGTTGAAAGACTTTAATATTTCGGGCGACTCCGATCCGGGACCAACTTTTAGGTTAATATTACACTTTAGGCTAATTTCGGTAAAGTAGTTACTAACTACCTTTGGCGAAATTGATAAATTGAAAGTTGCAAGTTGCTGCAAGCGAGCGCGGTCATTGCTCGCGCCTCACTTCGTACATCAGCACATTCTTTCTACTTCGGGTGAGCGGCCTCGCGCTCGAAGGAGGAATAACGTCGAAATAAATATATTCGAATATTTCGCGGTATAGTATCCCGCCCCCCTTAAAAAGGAAAAATTTTACCCAAAATATATTTTTATCATTTGATTTCTCATGTGGACATTCACAGAATGTGTATACATACACTCAATTTTTTTTAACAACAATACATTATTTTTCCGTATACACAAGTCTTCTTATTGTCGATCTGGGTAGGCGAATCTCACTCTGTTAAGAGGGCGTGTTTCACATGCCCTGACCAGCTCGGATCGCAGTCACTTTGTGGCTGTTGTCGCCCGAGTGGCTCGACGATTATGTTTACCTCTATTAAGGCTACTGGTGCTATTGCACGCAGTGTATAGAAGCTCAGATTGTGGATGTGTATCCCGGCCGAAGTATCCCGTCTCAAGTGGTGTCGAGATTTTCTATTATTTTCGTCTGCCGGAGGTCCAAGCTTGCGAAGCTCTTCTGGATCTCGCAGCACGAAGGGGTAACACTACTAACATATAACGGCCTAAAAAAAGCGTTTAATTGACCATTTTCTTGGGCAGAAGGAAAGGTGATAGAGAAATAATACTTGTGGTAGTTATTGAGTATATATTTAAGTATATTACAAAAAAATGTTGTAGGAAAATATTAAAAAATGGCGACACTGCAGTAATTCTCCCGAGGCATGTTGAATTTTGGCGATCGGCGGCACGCACTGTAACTGGTGACAATTTGAATCTGGTAAAAAGAAAAAAATGTATGTAATCTACACGAGTGTAACTACTGAACCACGTAGGGGATTGTAGAAATATTGACTTTTGTGTAATTGGCGAGTGTTTGAATAAAGTCGTTCAGTTTTCACCAAAAAAAGGACAGTCATTTGTTAATAAATATTGTTTAAATCAACTAATCAAAAATCCCCTATGAAATGTTATTTCAAAGTTGTGGTTGAATTTGCAAATAAAAAGATTGAAAATAGTTGGAGTTATGCTGCGTGCCGTTTTGAAAAATCATATTTCGAGAAAAACGCATTTGAAGTTTTCAAATGTGTTATAAACATGAACAAATTAAAAATTCTACTTTTAGAAAACTCTTACCATTAATCTGCTATCTCAGGACCATAAAGTTGCTCTTTCAAGTTCAAATGTTCCTCCTCAGTTTGTTTCCTGGCCGATTTTAAGTTGGAACGTGCCTCTTGTGCCGCATCTGACAAGGACAGCTCAGCGTACTTTATGCGGTTAACATCGGCTTCCATGCAAAAATTGTAGGACGGATACCAATGTCCATCTCCAAAACTTTCATTATCTGTAGAATATCCGTCAGATTATCATTAAAACCACACACAGCAGTACCTGTCGCTATGTTCAAGACTTTTTGCCTCTGGTATACGATTTTGGAACCAAATTCCGAATTGCAGCATTAAAACTTTCGTTGCTATTTTGCGTATAACCTCCTAAATAATCATTGCATTCTTTCTTCTGCGCTTCAAAATTATTATATGATTTTTTATCCATTATACCTTTGAAAGTTTTGCTATTTCCATCTCCAATGTAGTTTGCATGTTTCAGATCGTGCAAAGTTTCAGAGCGCTCGAATATCTCAACGACAACGTCAACCTCCATTATACCGTTGAGTCTTCATGAAATGCTTGACATTCAACGGCGTGAGTTATATGCCACTCGTCATATTCAATTGTTCCTATTGTACTTATCCAGTGCTCGCATGACTTACAGTATTTCGATTTTACCTCGGCATCGACGATTTTGCCTATGAACCATCCACGAACCATCACCGGAAACAGTAATTCCTTCAAACTGATCATTCTCTTCGCTTTTTTCTTCCTCATTTTGTGCTGCTTTCTTCATATTGGCCTGCCGTATTGTTGCCATTGCAATCGAAATCGTATCCACTAGTTTATCATAGAATGATTGAAATATCGGTCGTGGCTAATCCACGAACGCAGAAAACTTTACAATTCCGTTTAGCCTGACTCCAAGTAGGCGCATTCCTAGGACGATTCGACGGTTGATTTCATATGCGTTCCGTATGAACTTAGTACTTGGTATAACAACTTCTGGGCAGTTTAGACAAGCAATAATTATTTTGAAGCCTAAGCTTCGAGGACTTCTTTCATGAAACGTGATGTCTGCATTGCACGTTTTACATTTCACGTGTTGAGAAATAATAGAGAAAACGGCAAGACAATTTATAATCCTCAATCCGTAATTCACATCAAATCCTGGCCACTGTCTTTTAATTCCTTAGCAGAGGCACTGACTCTTTCCGAATTGCTCTCAGCCTCATATCTATTCTTTGGATGCTTTGATGACATACTGCTTCGACGCCGCGTCACGTACCGACGTTTGCTGACGCCAAGCTAACGTATTATTGTTTTGAAATGCTTTTAAGTATATCCAGACACTACACTATCAACATCTATGGAGGTTTTGAAGAAGTTACAATTCAAAAAGTGAGGATTTCTCATCCGAGGCGCTAGCGGAAGAGCTCGGAATTCCATAGAACAAATTTTTTTCAGGGATTAGACTTTTTCCCTCATATTTTATAAGGTTCAAAGCATCTTTTAAGCCAATAAAAAAAATGATTTTCTGAAAATTCTACAGTGGTCTTACCCCTTTGGTTGAATTTTCGGCTCGGTCTGTGCTGGGGGTGCCTGGGCTTCTATCTCCGTTAGTTTTAAGTAAAATGGCGGAATATAATTTTCCCGGATAACCTGCGATGATTACCCGATGGTCTTGATGCTAAAATATCCGGCAGTTACTATACATACGCCTACCAAAGCCAGTATTCCCGTATTATTTAAAATCTCAAGCCGTGTGGATTTCTTCCCACACTTGATTTTAATGGGCTTTGGGGTTGGTACAACGTATATCCATCACCCTCGCTGCTGCATTGAGACGATGAGGGTGTGAATTAATTTGATAACTCATATCGTGCATTGTTTGCCGTTATCCATGTTGATCTTCGCGTATATCTGAACCTCGCAGGGGGCGTCATTCGTGAGCGAAATCGAAGGATATGTAGGCGGGCAAATATAAAATTTGCTCAATATTTTGTACTTTTGTAGGTCATCGTTTGTCATCTTAAAGAAATTCCAATTCTTCTTGTCAATTACTACATGACTCGCTGTAATGTTCACGTAGTTGTATAGTAGACCATGCCGTCCGCCAGTTACATATGTTAAGTGTTGGCCCTTGGCCGCGCTCTATTGCGACTGGGCAACTGCTGCCAGGCGGCAGGTGTGGGAGTGCGTCGGTGTGGTGGCGTGTGAGCGATCTCGGGAGCAATACCGCTGCGCTCACTCCTCTATCCATGATGTCCATGATGAGCCACACTTTCTCATTTACGTTGCTGAGCAGGGCCTCCACTACAATACTTATAGCATTCGGACTTTCGTCTGAGTGTTGGCGCCTATCCATCCAGCGTGCGTTGCTATTTTCCTAATCGGCATTGGTCATTCTCCAAAACATTTGTTGTAATTCCAGGCCCGTGATTTGATTCCTATTCAGCTTTGGGGCTAGATTGTCTGCGCGCATCTTCTTCCTGATTCCGAGACTTCGTATGACATCGATTCGGTAAATAATGAAATATTATATTCTGGCACGAATATTAATATTGTCTTGTAATATAGAAATGTTATATTTTTGCATACTTCACTGTAATTAGCGGAAACTGTTTCGTGTACTGCCGGGCTTGTATCTCTGATGCTGTACCGTTCAGCCGCTGTTACTTTCCTTATGCAACCATGTTTGGTGCGACGCCTTGCCTTGTCCCCACCCTGGCCATCCGGCTAGCCTGTGGGGCTACGCTGGTCGTGCGATGTAACGCCGTCTCCTAAGGTGCTCTCTATTTTCTCGCATCGTTGTTTTGTGCTAGTATCCGTGACCCGTACCCCATCTGCATGGCTTCTCTGTCATCTCTCTCTGACACGCTGTGATATTGTCTCTCGGTTACGTGTTCTGTCTTCTTCAAAATTTATTTCTCGATGTAGTCTCCCTGCAACTCGATCTATTTGGGCCAACATTTCTCCCATCCTTTTAAACCGTCATAAAAAAAATGATTATTTAAACCTTAAAAATACTGGTTTACAGCGTTTTCCATCTCAGTATTAGAATTATATATTTTTTCAAAATCGGAAACAGGAAAAAGTCGCCGAAGGCTAGATCTGGCGAATACGATCGGTGCGGAAGGAATTTAAACTTCAATTCCTTCATTTTGACATCGCGACCATGCACGTGTGAACCCGGGTGAAACAGGATTATTTTTTGGTCAAATGCGCACGTTTTTTCTTAATTATAACCTTCAATATAACATCAATAAGAATTATTCCAGGTCTGTCCCAAAAAACTGTCGCCATCACTTTTCGTGCAAAGAGAACGACCTTTGCCTTCTACGGAGTTGGTTCCCTCACTGCAATCTACTGCATTGACTGTTGTTTGGTCTCAGGCGTATAGTGGCGCACCCAAGCTTCATCGAAGGTGATCATTCGCCGCATAAAATTCGCTGTATTTTTTTATACAGGCTAATAATAAGACACTTGCGCGACACGTCCGTCCGTATGCGCTCTTGGTCGATCGTCAACAAGCGCGGCACCCAGCACGCGGATAATTTCCTCATATCCAAATCTTGATATAAAATTTTGTCCACCCGTTCAGATGATATCCCACGAGCCTCAGCAATATCCTCAACAGTGAATCGGCGATCTTCCATCACAGTTTGATGCATTAAATTGACCATTTCGTCATTTGCGGTTTTTGGGTACCCGGAACGTTCCTCGTCTAAAATGCTCGTACGACCATGTTTGTACTCGGCCACCTAATATTTGACCGTTGGAAATGTAGGGAGGCTTCACCGTACACAGAGTCTAACTCAACTTCTATTTCCTGAGTCTTTTTCCCTTTCAAATAAAGGAATTTTGTCACTGCGCGATACTCAATTTTCTCCATTGTTGACAGACAATGTCAGCTGATAACTTTGGAAGAGTGCTATATTCGCATGCGCCAGCTGCCTTTTCTGTCCCTTCTGGACTGTGTAAGAAGCATGATAGCGTTTCTCCCCGACAGTGTAAGGCCCGGACCACGAAGGGGTAAGCTTGGCTGACTGGCCGAGTCACACGGTCTCGTCGCGCACGTGCACTCGGTCGTCAACGCTGTATGCTTTTATGATTTTCAGCCAGTCTTCAGCAGCAGGGCAGGTTACGCTATTGCTGCAATTGCTAACGTCGGTCATGGTGTTGTCTCGCTTTGGGTCTTCGGGGAAGCGTAGGCCGCTGTTCCTTCTGTGCCTTGTTTCCTCAGCACGACTATGCGGCAAGCTGCCTCGGGTGTCTTGCTTCTCTGCGCCCACCGCTGACTGTGCTGCTGGGCCTCTTTCCCTCGGACAGACCTTGCAGCTTGCTTTCTCCTTGGCCTTCCTCACCTTGCGGGTTGGCCACACCGTGCTGCAGGATCTCCGTCTTTCTTTGCAGTACTCACAGTCTTGCCCTTGCCTTGCTCTGCGCGGGTGCAGACGCTCCCCCTTCACTGTCCGTACGACTTCACGGCGGGGCTTTGGGGACCAGTGGAGCAACTTGCATGTATGCGGCGAGTCTCACTGTCTTTTTCCTCCGCATTGTATAGCTTAGCCTCTTGCTCTGCCGCGTTGTTAGGTTTGCCCGGGGTATCTTCGGCTCTCGACTTTATGCGGTTATTCGTACACCGGCGCGTGCTGTCCTTTTCTTTCTTGCCGGTGAGCTTAACCTCACGCTCAATGCGTAACTAAGGCTGTCGGGGGTATCTTCGGCCCTTCGCTTTGTGCGAACGTTCGGACACCCGAGTGCGCTGTCCTTTCCTTTTTCGTAGGACCTTTCTTCTTGTCTCACTTATGCTCATGTTGTTAAGTATGTGCGACTCAGGGCGTCTACTGTAGCATCCTTTTTTCCGGCCATGTACTCAACGTCGAACTCGTATTTGGACAATTTAATTCTCTGACGTATGACGCTTGTACCGGGATCCTTTGTTACCTTCGTGGTCACCTCGGCCGCGTGACCCACTGCCACAATCTCGAGCGGCTCGAGTGTTGCTACTACGGGTCCTTGCAGCTTGATCACATGCCCGAGCTCTACCTACGAGAGCAAGCCTATGTATTTGATTGTGGTTATAGCATAGGTAATAATTCTACTGCATGGCGGTAAAGAGATCCTCGCCAAGCCGTCCAGTAGCGGGAAGCAGTGCCTGTACAATTTGAGCATGTCGCCGTGTAGGATGTCCGCTTTATGATGCTTGATAAAATTAAATACGTTATCTGGAACAGTGTAGAACCAGTATTCCACGTCCAAGGCCCGTGTCTGGAGCGTGATCTCCGCTACACTGAGGGGAGTGAATTTCTCCTCCGCTGCCACTTGCAGTTTTATTTCACTTTACTTCACTACAGCACGATGGTCTCCGGTCTCAGGCAGCCTTCTTTGATTATGCTACATTGTGCTCCTCATTGTATCTGCCTTGAGGATGAGTACTCCAGTTGTGGCCAGCGGTGCGACGACATTGAAGTCGCTGGCGGTGGCGCTTGACGCCGGCATCATAACCGAAATACCTGCAACGTTGCTTTGCCTGCCGTATTTTTCTGTTTGCAGGCCTCTGCTGGGCGGTGAGCGTATTCAATCTTAGCGTACTCAGCGTACTGGACTTTGCAGTAGCTCTGAAGAGCGTTGCGGTTATCGTACTTCTCGCAATCTGGTTTCCCGCGTCTTTCGGCAGTCGAGGCTGTTGTACTGACTGCGTCGGTCCACTTCTGCTCTACGATAACCTCTTCCTGCAATCCTTCCACACGTGCTCCGTTTTCGGGCAAAAATTGCAGACGATGTCGACGTTGTGTATCGTTCTGTTCTCACGAGGTACTGGTAGGCTTACTCGTCCCGAATCCTGGGTACAGTCTCGAGCCATGTGTTAAGGTTTTCCGCACATGAAACAATTTTCTTTTCGTGTCGTCGCGCCCAGGGACCTCCTGGCGTGGCTTTGCCTGCCTACATACCTATATTGAGCTGCACCATATTCGTAATCTCGATGGCCCCCGTTACGGACTCGTGGCGATTGGCATAATTGTGTGACCTCACCAGGACCTGCCCATGCCGTCCATATTTGAAGTTGGCCTGAGCGCTCTTCCGCGTGATCCTTTCGATAGTTCCCGTCTCCGCTTCTGATGTGGCGTCTTCGCTCAGCTTATCTATGATGTCTATGGTCATTCGTTCCGCCCTGGCAGCGTTTACCGCAATATCTTCCTCTTGTCTTTGCCGGAGGGGGTTTAACTGGACCTACAGTGCGGTAATTAATTTCCGCTTCCCGTACAAAGCCTTCAGCTCGGTCTTGAGCTGGGCCACCGAGAGAATGGTTTTAAGTTTCATCTCTCGTGCTGCGCTTCCTCGTGGGTACTGCTGAGCACTAACTCCAACAATATTTAATAATCGCCATTCGCGGTCCTCTTGAAGACGGTCTCGCATAATTATAGGAAGGTGTCAACCTCGTCAACGTTGCTTTCATCAAAATGCTTTATATTTTTCAGAGACAATCCGAGATCCAACATTCATCCACGCGGATTCTGTGACCACGTCGGTTTCCCTGAGCTCCAGCTCGAGCTTGCGCTGGCCCTGCTCGTGGTCACGCCGAACTCTCATAAATTCGCGATGACTTCTGTCTACGCCGTGTACCCTTCCCGCACCCGTTTCGGCAGTGGCCGCGTTACCATCCGAGTGGCCGCCGGGTACCCTACGCGATCTGTCGTTCGCAGGTTCTCAATCTCCTGCTCAATCATTGCATCTGTAACGTTAACTAGAGTTCACTCTCTGGTGGCCATATCGATCTAATCGACGCTATCGATACAGTCGTGATATCCAAATGATGCTCCCCTAAGCGGATTTATCTAAGGTGGGGAGATCTGCCTGTCTGCCGGCGGGGATTCGTCCCGTCGACGAGATCTATGACATTGCTCTGCGCGCCCTAAATGCAATGTCCCCGACTGCAGCAGCTAAGCCGGCCGCAGAGTCCACACCCTCGCCAGGTAATGAGGAATCTAGCGAGTTTCCCCTGCGTTTCGGTGGTCGCGTTGCTATTTCCCGGCATGTGGCGACTTTCGTAATTGGCTCTAGCTTTGAAATACTCCCTCTAACCCTCAGATAATTATATTTTATTGAATATTTTGTATCTATAAGCGGAATATTTTCTCCAAACCAGCATGACCTACTGGCCATGGTTTTTGCTAAGATATAGGCATCAGTAATGTGTGTAACCACCACTTACAGAAAGATGGTCTTGCAGACGATCCTGTCCACAGCGTCGATCCTTGGGCGCCGTTGATCTATTGTCCTGTAGCTCCCCTCGGTAGCTGGTCGTGAACGTTCTTCCTGGCGCCGCTAACCTGTAGCTTCGGTGGTTCCTCGCTTCATCCTTTGGTGCATCGCCGGCCGTTGCGCTACGGCTTTTTCACAAGTTCACTCCCGTGAGCACTTGCTTGCACACGTCTGCGTTATCCGCGCCTTGACGTATCACCGTCAATCCGGACGTTCGACAGTTCGACAGCTGTATCTAACCGCACCAACTATTTACTGCACGACTTCACGTCAGATGAACCAGATTTACACGTACTACGCTAGTGTCCTTTGGACGAGCGTATTCGTCACTGTAATCTCACTGTTCCTGCACTTCACGTTGTCCAAAATCACTTTTTGTCCGTGTAAATTGCGTATCACAATCACGTCAGCAGGATCCTACAGCTGTCACCAAAATGTTATGCTGGTAATACATAAATAGAATATTACGGTCGACGGTATAATATTTAAAAAGTTATTACTTTGGGATCGTTCGCTAATAAGGAGATGGATCTCGAGTAAATGAGATACACTTGTAAATTTATAATGTGTTGCGGAGTTATTCTTTGGTGGTGTGGAACGAATCTGAAAGATATTGAAAATAATGAGTTTTCACTCACGGCAGGGTGTGAAATAACCAGACTGACAGTTGTTGGTAGAGAAAATGGTTTTTTATTCTACCATCGACTGTTAAATTACAAAATATATATTTTTTTAAATGCAAATAAATATAAAATAAAATTGAATAATAACTTTGAGAAGCATACAATTATATTAATTGTGATATTAATTGTGAGAGAATGAGAATTGTGATAACGCAGAATATGTCACTCACTTCCAATAAAATCTCAGCTTCTTTGATATCAAGTGTTCTTATATTAATATCACTAATCATGTGAGTTTTCCAATATCAGCATATATATATAACTACTTTGTGGTAGCATTTTCTGTGATTTTATAGATTCCTGTAGTATTATCACTTCCTCATTCAAACGCAGAGGCCGAACGTATCTTTTCTATCGTCACGATAAAAAAAAGTGTAATGAAATAGGCCAAAAGTTCCTAAACGCTATATTTAAAGTAAAATCAGCTTTTCAAAATGCAAACCTTACTTGTCAATATTTTCGAGTAGATTTTGAACATCTCGAACTTTACTTAAGTGATAATTTATATTCGGCTGGTCAGCCGAACGTCGAATACAGAAGTTTTTTTTATTTCCAACTTGCGTGTTAGTGATGAAAGCTTTGATCTCAACGTAATGTCGGATAAATAAGTGAATAAAATAAAAAGAATGATTGCTTAAACCCAATTATCATCTCCGCGCGAATAAACTTGTGATATAACGAGTATGTAACATAGTACCTTAAAACTTTGTGATATTGTAATTAAATAGTTCTTTGGGAATATATCCATCACAAATAATCACGAATCATTACATAAATAACGCAATGGGTACATTAAAAAACTCCAAGCCATGTAAGTCGAACTCGTTACATAAAAATGAATGTGAGTAAAAATGAATAAAATATTGTATTGGGTCTGGGAAAAGGTTCGTGGCGTTTTTCCCGATAGATGGCATCAATTGCAAATAAGTTAGGAAACACAGATCGCAGTGACACTACTAAGCGCTCGTTGGAAAGGTGACACTTCGAGCATTACTTTGAGTGTATAAACATCAAAATTGGTGCAGTGGTTAGAAAGTTGTTTGCGTTTGAAAATGGAGAAAAGTAATGAAAAATTGCGCTATATTTTGCAATATTATTACGACAAAGGGAAGAACGGTGCGTAGGCTTGTGAAAAAATGTGTGCTGTGTACGATGAAGGTATTTTATCAAAATCTGCTGCGCGGAAATGGTTCGCTCGCTTTCGTGCTGGTAATTTTCATGTGAAAGATGAGTCACGCTCTGTTCGTCCAATCACTGAAAAAGCTGATGAAATTCTTGAAAAAATCCAGCAAGATAAGCTTATTAGCAGTCTCGATATTGGTATGGAGCTAGGTATTGACCATAAAACTGTTTTGAACCTTTTACAGGCTACAAAAAGAAGCTCGATATATGGGTTCCTCATGAGTTGAGCACAAAAAACATGATAGAACGAATTAACATTTGCGATGCGCTGCTGAAACGGTATGAAATCGAGCCATTTCTGAAACGTGTTATAACCGGTAATGAAAAATGGATCACGTACGACAATCGAAAGCGTCAAAGATCGTGGACAAGGGATGGTGAGCCATCACAAGCGTTCACGAAGCCAGGATTGATGGCGAAAAAGGTGATGCTGTGTGTGGTTGGACTGGAAGGGAATCGTCCACCATGAGCTACTTCCATTTGGTCAGACGATTGATGCTTAACTCTACTGTGGACAACTAGAGAGATTACGCCAAGCAATTGAAAGAAAACGGCCCGAATTGATTAATAGGAAAAGTGTTGTCTTCTATCATGACAACGCCCGACCACACACTTCTTTGATGACCCGTCAAAAATGGCGAGAGCTTTTTTGGGAAGTTTTTATGCATCCACCGTATAGTCCAGACATAGCACCCTCTGGCTATCACTTATTCCGATCTCTGCAGATTTTCAACCAGAAACCATAGAAGTTCTTCACCGATGGCATCATGGCTGTACCCAAAAAATGGCAAAACATTGTCGGAAATAATAAAGCATATTTGGTTTAAATAAATTCATTTTCACACTGTAAGAAAATCAGTTGAATTTTACTAAAAGAAACGCCACGAACTTTTTCCCAGACCCAATATGATTAGGGTCCTTTTCGCCTGACTCATCATTTCCAACTATTTTGGCTTGTAATCTGCAAAAAAAAATTTATTGGTTTGAAGAAAGTCACTATATGTGTTTATCATTTATGATTTTTTTTATGTTTGTTGTCCCTCTATTTTTTTACGCAAAAACTGACACCAGCGCTTCTCTGATCGGATAAGCCGTGCGGTCGCTACAGCGGTCTGAAGCTTACTAAACCGCTCGAAATCAGAGAACCGGTGCGTGGCACCCACTGCGGTCTGATGACTTCAAAAAGATAGGTCAGTCCTTAGGCTTTATGCCTAGGAACAGACCTATACTATCGTACATTTACATTTTACGTACTGCTTATTCTCAACAAGTTGCCAGGTACACGAGAGAAAAAGTTCGTGACCCTCACTTTCTATGTGAAATATCAGCGGCTGCGTTGTAAGACGTTGTTATGTCAAAATGTGAAAGATTTTTTTCTCGCTTTTCTGATCCTGAAGCAGGCTTGAGTAGATGCATTCACATTTTTTTCGGCAAAATGAACCGTTTTATGCTTTTTCTCCTTACGCGCTCGGCCTTCGTACCTTAAGAAAGATAACTAGTAGCCCTCTCGATCATGACACTCTTTCGACTTCACTTCTCATTGAAACCACCATGAGTTTTTAATCTAGTAATTTGCTATTGACATCTCCTTCCAGGAAAAAGAGCCACCCGTCAGCATCCCACCTTTTATTGGTGGAAGGGAAATTATCCAGTCACCTTAATGAAGAAAGGGATGAATGAAAAATCCGTCAATTGGATTATACTCACTCTAGAGGCGCAGATGCTTTTTACACGAAGACATCAGAAATATCAAATTTCTTAATTATAGATTCACCGCGTGGCTACTTCATTGATCCTCAGATACGATATAAGCTATAACAATATAACTAAATAGAATAATTTTTAAATAATTATAAGTTTGCTTGTGTTTGTTTATGCGTTAATCTCGACCAAATTGTCTAAGATGGAATTTTTGACAAATCGCAACTTGGGGTGAGAGTCAGCGCCACCTGGATTCCTGCGTTATCGATCTTTTGATAGAAAGATCTCTAACAATCGAATCATTAATTTTTGTCAACTCTGATTGCCTCACTCATTCATTAAGAATTAATGAATGGTTCTCCGAGGCAATCGTTCTCCGAAAAAGACAAAAAAGTATATAACTAATGTGATTAATAAACAATTTACAATTATCACATCATCGTGAGTGTTCGAGAATTCAGATGTTGGAGATAAGTGGACTGTAAAATTGTAGCAGGTGAATTAATAGTCAGTACACAGATGGGGTTTACAGTAGCATTAATTGTTCCACCTTAAAATGCCGTGGACGAAATTACATAAATAAACAAGTAAAATATGGAAAATAAGGTATCAAAATAGGCATATAAAAAGAATTAATAAACGAGATGAGCTTTTTACCACACACGTTTATATTAATCGGTGTAATTTGATGAGATGTGCTGTCACGATCGGGCCTCGCGGTGAAGCTGTAGCTGGGTGCACGACACGATGAGCCAAATGTTGATGTACTAGTAGGCCGACTTCAATATATCAATGCTGATATGATGGATGAGTTTTATGGAGACCGTAGGTCGGCAAAGTTGAACGTTGAGAATAATTACAATGCACGGAACTATGTTGAGCACGCACGAATCACGACCTGTTGCTTGGCTCGCTGATCTAGTGCGAGTTTACTGCTCCTAAGAGGTGCTGCTGCTACATAGCAACAGCAATCAGTTGCACACGCTAGCCTGCAGTGCGCAGTCCAGCAACGCGTAGCAGAATGCTCAAGCATTCTCAAACATTCCGCCCGCCATCAGCAATGTGGTTGCTGATTCTCCTCAATGTGATGTTCTGCTGAGGGAACTGGCAGCACTGCAAGCTTGGCGATGGACCGTGTGACCGTCGCCGTAGCTGTCTTCACGGCCACCACCCTTGTGAGCCCGTCACTGCTAGGATGCAGCGCAGTCACTCGTGCAAGTGGCCACTTGAAGGGTGGAAAGCGCTCATCCCTGAGTAAAACAAGGGAGCCGATCTGGATGTTGTTATTAGGGAGGTGCCATTTCGAAATCGCCTGTTGACGCTGGAGATAATGAGCAGACCACTGTGCCCAGAAAGTTTGCAATTTCTGCTGTATGAGCTGCCATCGAGAGAGCTTTGCGATTGCCAGACCCTTCAGAGATGGTTCTGGGATGGTGGTAAGTGCGCTGCCAATGAGAAAATGGCCTGGTGTTAGAGCTGAAACATCTTCAGGATCGTCGCTGAGCGGCTCAAGAGGCCTTGAATTGAGAACAGTCTCAATTTGAGTCAGCAGTTCCGTCAACTCCTCGTAGGTGAGTACTGTTTCAGTCACCGTCCGACGGAGGTGATGCTTCACCGACTTCACTGCTACTTCCCACTTGCCACCTACGTGTGCTGCCGCTGGAGGGTTGAGCCACCATTGTACACGATCCTGTAAGAGAGCATTTGCAATGATGAGATGTTCAGATGAGCATGATGTGAATAGTCGCCGCAGTTCTTTGCTAGCTCCGATGAAATTCGTACCACAATCTGAGCTGAGAGTAGGGCCGAGAAGCGCCGAAAATCAGCGAGGAATGCGTCGGTTGAGTAGTCAGTGACGACCTCCAGATGTATCGCCATCGTGGCCATGCAGACAAAGACACAAATCCAGTCCTTGTGTGTTTTAGCCCCTCGCCCTCTCCATGCCTTGAGTATGAGCGGACCTGCGTAGTCAACTCCAGTATCTGTGAACGGCTGTACAGGTGCGATTCGAGAGAGAGGTAGTAGACCCATTAGTTGTTGAGTACGGATCCCTTTCTGCCGAGCACACACTACACAGCACAAGATGTGAGCCTTGACTGGAGCTCTACCCCTAATGATCCAGTGAGCTTGTCGAACTTGCACGAAGTGATCTGAGTTCCGCCGTGAAACGTGCGCTTAAGCGGTTGGTCTATGATGAGTGATGAAAGACGAGACTGGCGAAGCAAAATTGCTGGATGACACGCTTTAAAGTTGAGTGCTGATTGTTTGAGCCATTCTCCCACCCTGATTATGCCTTGTTTATCGAGGTAGGTTGTGAGCCTCCTGGAAGGATGAGAAGTTGGTAGCAGCATTCCAGATAGCATCACGTTAAGCTCCTGCGAGAAGAAAGCCGCCTGGGTTGCCTTGACCCAAAAAATCTTCGCTTCGTCGATCTCGCGTGCTGAAATGAGTATGACTGGCATTGAGCCAGATATCCTCTTGAGCCGTGTTACCACCATCGAGCAGAGAGCTGTGAGTCGATACAATTTGTTGAGCGAGGAATATCTTGTAACGGTATTTTTCTTACGTTCACATATATTTTTATTTATCGTGGGATTTTGGGCCCGACACATAACTAATTAACTTAGACTGCATGGTGGTTGATAATGATGCTTTATTGTAAGAGATCAGTTTCATAGAAAAAAGACGTCACTTCTTAATTTCGGTCCTTTCGATTTTCCGTAATCTTCTATTTATACATGTAATTCTATCGATTATTTCCGCAATTTATTATACTATCTCCGATGCACGGATTCTCAGTATTTTTCGGCAGTCTGTTATGGTTCGTAGCACAGTATCACTATATATATATCCAATACGCCGATATATCTATACTGCACCACTCGCTATCTTTCCTCGCACTCACTCCTTTGTTAGAGCGTCTCAGCTCTATTTACGATTCTTTCGCTCTGTCTCTGATGATGCTTTCTCTCGCTTGGTGTCAAACGGTATTGCTCGATACTGGTTGCATCGGTATCTCGCCTACTGGTTATATTACTTCGCATTCGCTCTTTTTATGGGGTGTATGAAGCCTATTCACAATTCTTTTTCAGCCACTCTCGTTTCGCTCAGACACACTTTGTTACTCGTATTTTGCCGCTACGGGATTGGCTTATTCATATTTTTCCCTTTCTTATCCTTATTATTTAATTCTACTTACTCTTATTTAATTCTAATTTTCCTATCTTCTACATTTCCTGATTCGATCCTCTCGGTTTCAACAATTCAGGGAATTCCCTCGATTATATTTGTGATTATTTCTACTTATTCGAGCATAAATTCTTGGTATTCCGGGGCTCGAGCTACGGTTATGGGTCGAGGCCTCGGTCTTGTCGTCTCACACACACACACAGCACTACTTGGATAGAGTGTAGAAACTCTATGTACAATTCTTTTCTCTTTCTCTCCCGTCTTACTCGCACTCTGTCTCCTTTCCACTTATGCGATTTTTCGTTTCTCGATTCTCTCGTAGGTTTAAAAATCCAGTTTATTTATTTCATCCCGGAATCTGTTCGCTGTTTTTGATGCGCTCATGTTCCATATCTAATCTATTCTCTTAATTGAAACACTTAAAATCTACCCGCTTAACCGTACTAATTAAACCTATGCATCTACTCTATTTAACTTGTCGTCTACTTAAATTGTGATAAATCGATAATTTCCACACTATATAATTCGCTATTGTTAATGATTTGGGCACTTTCTCGTCTCTGGGCACGACTCACTGATTTTATTTTCTGGAGTGAACACAGACCCTACGATAGGTATGATTTGAAATAACTTTTGAATTTCGATTTTCAATTTGAATTTTCTGTTCTCACTTTTCGTACCTCCACCGTTTAAACGATTTCGCTAAGAGAGCTTCTCTCTTTCCGCACCGGCCTTTTATAGGCCTCCCCTCGCCGCAGTCCCCTCTGCCGATTTCCCTATCATCATTTAAAATATAACGCATCTTCAGGCTTTCGCGATATGCCGCTGCCGCGCTCACCGCCTTCCCCTCGCCTCCCAGCAAGGCCAGCTGGTCGCTGACCCGCTGTTTTCGTCAGCGAGGGAATTTCGGAGCGGCGACAGCTCCTGTTTTTCTGTCAGGGGCGATGGCCTATTGCCCGCAAAGCTCGGTACTCTTGTACCGAGTCTTCGGCTCAGGTGTTTTTATACTCCTCACTATTCCTTACTTGACGCGTTATATTTCTTTTCGGGCTCTCCAGCCGTTCCCAATAATAATCGATGTTCGCAAGCGTGCCTTATTTTATGGCATCGATTATTACTGCGCTTGCCCCTACGCTCATGGGTGTAACTTCGTTACAATCTGTGCACCAGATCCCAATGACAGTCCTGCTTCGATGTAGCCACCATGAGGGCTACCCCTGGCCGAGTCTCCAACACACCTAGATTCTCGGCCAATGCAGGCTGAGCAGGCCATGATTTCTGCGATTGATTGAGCCATCGTCGCCCCGTCAACCACAACGGATGAGCTCTGAGCTGTTCTGTGGTTAAGCCTCTAGAGGCACAGTCCGCCGGATTGGGAGCGCCAGGAACATGTCGCCACTGATCTCGCTCTGTGAGATCTTGTATTTGAGTGACTCGGTTCATAACGTAATCCGTCCAACGCGACGGATGAGTTTTGATCCACATGAGCGTGACTGATGAATCCGTCCACAGATGAGTAGATGCAATGTTCAATTTATGTGTGGCTTGAACACTTGAGATGAGCTTGGCTAAAATCAGCGCTGCTGTGAGCTCCAACCGGAGTATGGTGAGCTTTTTGAGCAGTGCAACCTTGGATTTTGAACATACGAGTGACGTCACTTCGGTTCTGGACGGTGAGATGACAGTGATGTAGATCACTGCCAACATAGCTAGCTGAGATGCAACTGAAAATCCATGCAACTCCACTGTAGAGCCGCTCTATGAGTTGAACCGACGATAAATTGAGATCTTGGCCAAGTGAGTGAGATTCTCCCTGACTGCAAGCAAACGTGATGAGACGTGGGATGGCAGTTGCTCATCCCATTTGAGCTTGTGTAGCCAAAGCTGCTGCAAAAGCATTTTGGTACTTATCACAATTGGTGAGATGAACCCGATTGGATCAAATATCTGAGCCACTTCAGATAGGATGAGACGCTTGTTGAAGTTTGCAGGTGCTCAGCTAAACCGGCTAGAAAAGACGAACTGATCTTCGTGCGGAAGCCACGTAAGTCCAAGTATTTTGGTTGAGCAGTCGTTCAATATAATTTCTGAGCCAGATGACTCGGTAGCAGCGATGCTGGCCAGTATATCCGAGTCTGTTACGTGCCACTTGGCAAGGGAGAATATGCCCGCCATGCACAACTCCTTTAGCTGTTGAGCAATCTGTTTCAGCTGTTCTACTGTGTCTGCCCCTCCAAAAATGTCATCCACGTAACGGCCATGCTTGATGGATGACACCGCGAGTGGAAATCTCATACCTTCATCTTCCACGAGCTGGATGAGTGCTCGAACTGCCAGAAAGGGTGCAGCTTTGGTGCCGTAGGTGACTGTTTTCAGCCGGTATGGCACCTCCTCGAGCTGGTCATTGATCCAAAGAATTCGTTGCAAATTGCAATCCTCTTCGTGTACCAGGATCTGTCGGTACATCTTGGTGATGTCTGTGGCAAAGATGTGACGATGATGGTAAATCCAAATAAGCACGTCTGAGATGTTGAGCAGCAGATTGGCACCAGTATGCATGATGTCGTTTAAGGAGAACTCAGATGATGTTGCACTTGAGTCGTCGAACACCACTCTTAATTTTGTAGTGGTACTCGCTAGTGTGAGAACTCCATGATGCGGCAGATAATAATGCACTGCACTTGATGATAATGCAGGCGTCTTCTCCATATGACCGAGCTGCTCGTATTCTGCCATAAACTGATGGTAAAGCTGATTGAATTCGTCATCCCTCGAGTGTCGTTTTAAAACTCGAGACAGACAGCGATGAACAGAAGTTTGTGATTTATGTCAACCCTCTTGCGAGAAGGCTGTACCCCGGGAAGAACCCACACCAGCACTGTTAACTCACGTCCGGTGGTCGACGGACAATTATGTAATCTTGACTTACCATCAAAGCCACAAAACCTTTTGCCCAACAAAGTCCAACCCATTTAAAGGTTGTCCACGGCATAGCCGTGAAACTGCAACAACCTCCCTGTCTCCCAATTAGTCCGAAGACTTAACGTCTCGCTTGGTGAGCACCCGAGCCTACATCTTGGCGGGGTTGCCAATTCCCGTACAGAAAAGACGGGACCCAGGGCAAGAAATCACGAAACACCTGACGTACACCCGACCCTTTCCAGCGGCACGTACTTAGCCTGGTACAGAATACCAGACCCTGGTACAGCCATCTTCACAAGCCGAGACCTCTTCCAGCAGCACGTACATCCGAGTCTAGTACAACGTACTCCGGACTCCGTACGGCCGCCTTCAAAAGCCTAGTACACAGGATCATCGTGATATCAATCTGGGTCGCACAGTCCACCATCTGTGTGCGCCGTACAGCGATGAGCAGTCGAAAATGTACTCCCCAAGAGCGTTGCTGGTGATTTGAGCGGGATCCTGACGATGTACCTCTCTGACGAGTCACGCTTATGCGCCGACCTGAAGTCATCCTCACACTCCTGTTCTTCAGATGTGAATGAGCTGTCAGTATTGGTTGGTAATTCCTCTTGGACTCAGAACTTCATGAGAGCTTCTTACAGTGCTTGTTCCTTCTGTTGCAGGTGAGCATGATAAGATGAACTCTTAAACGGTTACGCTGAATTAATTGGTCCAAGCACCAGCCAATCGAAGCCCGACAGCTGAGCAATTAGCATTAAATGTGAGCTCCTGATGATATTAGGCTTGATAATCTACCCATTAACGTCAGCCCCGATGATGATGTCGATTGACCGAGGGCCCAGAAACTCTGAGTCTGCCAATTTGAGCTTCTTGATGTGAGGCCACGTCTGAGTTGGTATTTCCACAGATGATAATATTACCGTTAAAGTTTTGGGGATGTGAGCATTCATAGTGGCAATAGCGGCTGTGCGGGAGGGTTTTGTCGGTCTATTCCTTGCGAGTTTCTTTGGCAGATGTCCCCCGGGCAGATGAGTAACCAGCTGTGCTGGGTCGTACTGACGCGTTAGATGAGCTTGATGATACCTTTGATGTAGAGGCTTTGATGTTGACGCACGGTTGACTTGAAGTCGCCTCGATTCTTTCGAGTGCCCTGACCCGGGCTGTGACAAACTCCTTGACCTCGCGGAACGCTGGAAATTCCTGCGAAGCTCCAAGTGATCTCTTCCATGCTTCCCGTGTCAGCCTGTCCAGTTTTCTTGCCACACGATGGACCAACATGTAATCCCAGAGTCGTTCGGTGCTGCTAAGTCCTCTGAGAACGGTGTCTGCCTCAGACACTGTTGCAATAACTTCAGCACCAGACGTCGCGTCTCTCTTAGATGGTGTAGTTACGGCAAAAATTCTGTTGAGGCGCTCTTCCATTAATACTTGTTTATTTTCGAACCTGGTCGTAAGAATTTCCCATGATCGTTGCAGGGGTTCTCCTGTGAGTCCTAAACTAGCGATGAGCTGTGCTGCATTACCGGTTACGCTGCCCCGTAGGTAATGGAGCATGTCTACACTGGACAGCTGTTGCTGATCCATGATCAAAGACTGGGACATATCTCTGAAGGGTGGCCAATCTGAATATTTCCCGTCAAACTGCGGCAAATTGATGTGAGGCAGCTTCGCCTTGGCTTGAGATGGTGCGGCAGGTGCAGCAGATAATTGAATACGTATCAAGCGACTTCGCAGTGATGCGATTGCCATCCTCGCAGTTAGTGTAAGCTTGGACTCCTCCAGATGCGTATCACGGCTGAAATATTCGTGGTCAACGAAGGCAATTGGCCATGTCACTTCAAAGTACTCGTGTACTTTGACGAAGGCTTTGTGGTGCTCGTCGATGAGCCCACAGCGAGTCGAGTTCTTCGTTGGACGTCTCGTTTGCTTCTTGCGGTAGCGCCTGATGCACCAGCTTGATATCATCGATACAGCTCTGCTGTGATTGAGCCTTGAAAATTAGCTCGCTTGGTAGTCGAACAGGCGAGTTAGAGCGAGAGCTTGTGCGTGTGGATATTTGGCCGATAATAGGTGGTGGCACCAGCAACTTCTTTGCAGAAGCCTGCTTGTTTCCATCGCCGCCTTGAGTTGGCTTTGATTTATCTGCCATGATAGTATGAGAGAGATACTAGTTGGATTTGAGCAAACTTGACACTTTTGGCAATAGGCGATACACTTTGAGCACCAAAAAGTATAATAGAGAGGAGAAAGTAAATAAAATGGAAAGTAAATGGCTGACGAAAATAAAA
The DNA here is from genome assembly GCA_963942595.1 of Cylloceria caligata. Taxonomy (NCBI): domain Eukaryota; kingdom Metazoa; phylum Arthropoda; class Insecta; order Hymenoptera; family Ichneumonidae; genus Cylloceria; species Cylloceria caligata. The sequence continues at coordinate 30,108,002 of OZ012708.1, forward strand.
ATCTGTCTACCGCCCCTGCATTCTAAAGCGGGAAAAACACGAGGGTCGATCAATAAATAGTCGGCTTGGTAGAGAAAATCGCGTTTTTTTGGACAAAAATCTTTTTATTTTTCAATATAATCTTCTTTTAGCTCCATACACTTATTCCAACGATTTTCCAATTTTTTGGTGCCCTCCGAATAATACGATTTCGGAAGGTCCTCAAAACGGTGGGTGGTTTCAAAAGCTCATGTCCTCGCTAACTGAACACCAGCCCCTCATAATAAAATATTTCGCGAAATAAATTTTATTTGCGAGCGACAAACACGAGGCCGGCTCGGCTTTTCTGCAGTATTGGTAAATGGTAGAGGGAAGGTGTCAGTCAAGGTTTTCTACCGAAAATTTCAACAGATTCTTTGAGAGGAGACAACAACAATTATTTTATTACTACAATAAAAGTTACAACGTTGGTCACTAATCTCAAACAAGCACGGTCGGGAAGTGACAGACGGTAGCGTGCTTGGTTCCCGACGACTCAATTTCTCCAATAACATTACACAGAGTATATTAGACAGGTTACAACACTCACTTTTTTCTATCAGTCTTACCATACGCTAGACAATCACCTGAATATCCACAGACACAAACATCCACTAGCGCTACGTGATCTGCCCGGTACAGAGAATGAAATGAAATATATATGGTGAAACAAACTCGAATAAAATCGAAAAAAGCTTATTGTTCAAAATGGGCTAAAATACTTAACACAACAACTTGTTGGCTATAACAAAAACAAAAGTTGAAAATATCATAGGTCACAGAAAATAAAATAGTTAACAAAATAGATCAAACACAATAAAATGAATAAAATTGAGTAGGGGAAGGTCTTTGCTCTTACAATTTATTTCGGCGCTCACACTCGGACTACGGAAGAATTCACCAATTTACGCCGACGGCAATACAAAATACACGATAATTTGGCTAGAGACTCGATTCTCCCAACGATTCACTCAAAGTCAAAGTGCGCATCATTTACACCCAATATCACTCTTGTTATTCGGCCTACTGACTCAGACATCCTTAAACTCTCATGCGCTTAAATTTATAGCATTCAAGAAACAACAAATGAAACCCATTCGGTGATCCTTGAGGGTTCGTGAAGGGAATTAATTATCAAATTTGAATACTGGGTAGTAGTTGTACAACCGCTAAAATAAAATACCTTAAATTCCCGGCACGATAGCGTGCCATCACGACAATATTGCTCGGTTTTTCTCATCAAAAGTGAAGCCAGCTTCCCACACTCAAACAAGAGTTGAACGACGGCCTTACCGGACGTTTGTAGTAACGAGGGCCTGTCGAGAAATAGTTTCGTGGGGGTCCAAAATTGCGGTTGGCTGGTGTCGGTTCTTACCGGACAGACACGGAAGCGGAGACGATAGTAACGTCTTGTTCCTGCGATATGATACGCAAGAGTCCGACTATACGTTGACTCTTGCCGCTTGAGCTGCCAACTCCCACCCTCAAGATCTTGAGAGAAGAAATTACCCAATGGTACGTGCGCGTGACTTAAATTGGAGGCTCATCAGAGGCACCAGCGGGAGCCTATGTTCTTCGAGTGTAGCAGCAACATGCCGCATCATGGACTTGGTAGCGTAGACAAGATTGAATGCTGCTGAGGATGGTTGGACCCTGTGGTCTCGACGAGATGATGTGGTTTCGGAAGCTCGAGATCTTTGCTCCTATCGATAAAGTAGTCCCCCTCCATAATTTCTCTATTACTTTCCACGTTGTCGCTCGGAATACGACAATAATATCACCGCACGCTCGGGAGTGACATAGAAAAGAAACGAAAAACCAAACGAAAATAATTCCATGTGATGGTACGCCCTAATAATGCCATGTTGGATGGCCTCGGGGAGGACTTTCAGCCGAACGAGGAGTTTGACATACGTGTCAGCCACCGCGACGTTTATATTTCTGACATAGGCTAAAAATAACCCATCACAACACATATATATATATATTTACGTACCTGTGTTGTATAAGTGATCATTTTTTCATAGAGTGACGAAGGCGTGCAACTGATAATAATTGATAATTATAATTAATTGAAGTTTTCAACGACGGTTGAGAATAGAGTACAAACCTCCTCTGATAGTAAATAAATCTATAGAAGCCAATGTTATTTTTAAAGCATAGCGTAAAGATACTGTTGAGAATTCCTGTGGTGTTGTTGGATTGAATTTGAAAGATATTGAAAAAGGATGAGTTTTCACTCGAGGCAGGTGTGAAATGTAACCAGACCAAATTATGTAGGTAGAAAAAATGGTTTATTCTACCGTCGACTGTCAGACTACGAAAAAAATAGTACAAATAAATTGAAAGTGAATTTTGATTTAATATTTGGTGAGAAGCACACAATTATATTATTTGTGTGCTGTCATTTGTGAGGTGAACGTGGTGCAGCCAGCGCTGCAGAGCACGCCACGAGAAGAGATTTAAGAGAATGCACAAATGAAATATAAATATCACCAATAAATTGTAAGTTAATTTACTTAAGAGAGAAAATGTTAATTAAGTGAGAGCACATGCAATTATATTAATTGCGTGCTGTAGTTTTGAGGTGAAACGTGGTGCAGTCTGCGCTGCAGAGCACGCCACACGATGAGATTTTATGAGGATGCACAAATGAGATTTACTCGCCTCACCGTCATTGAATTTATATAAATTGTAACGAACTCTTACCGTGTTTTGAGTCCTGTTGAGCACGAATACGATGAATAGATCCGGTGAAGTCGGTGATATTATCCGAGGTGAGAGTAGAGGATTGTGTCGTGCCAGCAAGTTTTCACAGAAGAAACAAAAATTCTCAAAATGACACAGCAATCTTATTTACAAAAACGTCGTGATGCGAAGCTGAAGTCAAGCGAGAGAGACAGCCTCGCGCTTAAGCAGCATGCCTGGGAGGCACTGCCTTGGCTACCTTCATGATATCCGAGCGTAGCACACTATCCAGCAGCAACAGGTCGACGCACGGCAAATATAGATCGCCGTGCGTCAGCTGATTTTCCAACACATACACAAAATAGAAAAGAGAATTGGAATTAAGTCACGAAGTTATAAAGAAGCACAGCGTAGAGGTAAACCATACAAAATAGCAGACCTTAGTGAAGCCGCAGAGATATAAATAAGCATAGGGTAAAAGGAACGTGTGGTAAATAGATGGATCTATTGAAGCAGCAGAGATGCGAACAATTGTTATCTACATTTAGCCTTAATGCTGTTGCACTTTGTATTACATTAATGAAGAATCTATGTTCACTGTTGAACTATTCCTGGCATATAGATTTGGACAAGATATTATACAGTTAACACCTGTTCGCTATCTCAATTTTATATTCTAACGATAGACCTTCACCACTGATTGTCAAAGGTAACTAAATTAACTGATATGTTATGAATATATATGAGCTCTCCGATAGAAGTGTGGGATAACCAATACTTCTAGTAGATAAAAAAATTATAAAGAAACGTTATATTGTAATGGTACTTGTCGTTAACATTACCCTGAAAGGGTTTTCTTCGTACTCGAGCAGGGAGGAAAGTAATTTAGGCTTTTGTAATAGGTAAAAGTACGGTTTATTCAAGAAACGCAGTGTAAATTTTGGTGATACATTAAATGGGAATATGAATATAAAATCTAATTATCGATCTTGATCCCTCTTTCTTGGTATGGTGGCTACCACGCGCCTTACAATACGTTATTCCCGGGCACTTGAGTGCATTTATAATCATGTACGTTGGAGAGTCTAAATAATTTTCGAGAATCTTATATTGAACAGATCTACGTTGGTCAATAATGTGTTTTATAATGGAGTATAGCATTTGATCAATAATATGCTCTAAGATGTGAAAATAGACGTTGATAAATCATATAATTTCTAATGTAAAAATATTTGTTGATTAATAATATACTACTGTGTTCAAAAAGTAAGGTGAATTTTTTATTTAAACTTCCCGCGTTAACCGAATCGGACAAATGCATTTTTTTCAAGTTGGTAGGACTGTTAGTGACATCTGTGACAAATTACATGTCAATATCATCATTAGTTTTTAGTTTACGCTTGGTTTTGTTAACAAAGAAAAGTGAATTTGGCGATTTTTACGTTCTCGAATTTTGTTGAGCAAAGAAGTGCTATTAAATTTTGCTTGCGGAATAAAAATTTCCGCCGCTGAAACGTATCAAATGTTACAAAAGACCTTCGGTGACGAGACTATGTCACAGTAAAATGTTTACAAGTGGTACAAAGACTTCAAAGAAGGCAGAGAACGTGTTGATGATTTGGAACGCTCTGGACGACCATCGACATCAATTGATGAGCAACACATCAAGAAAATCAAGGAATTGGTGCTCGAAAATCGTCGATTAACAATTCGAGACCTTGCCGACATGCTTGCAATATCATTTGGATCGGTGCAAGCAATTTTGAAGGATCATTTGTGCCTCAGAAGAGTCAAATCGCGTTTGGTGTTAAAATTCGCGTTTGGTTCTTCGTGAGTTTTTTGCCAAAAACTCCACTCATGTCGCTCCACAACCACCGTATTCGCCTGATTTAGCACCGTGTGACTTCTGGCTGTTCCCAAAGCTCAAGAGACCACTCCGGGGAAATCGTTTTGAGTCGATTGAAGAGATCAAACGTGAATCGCTACGCGCATTGAAGGTTATACCTGACGACGACTTTTTAGCATGCTTCAAAGATTGGAAAAAACGTTGGCATAAGTGTATTGTAGCTAGGGGGGATTATTTTGAGGAGGACGAAATCGATTTGGAAGAATAAATTTTAAAAAATTATTTTTAAACAAAATTCACCTTACTTTTTGAACACAGTAGTAATTTATAAAGTGAAGATAAACGTCGGTCGATAAACGTTTTACCCGCCGCGTTCGCTAGGTAAGATACTTTAGCACGCGTACCGTCGGTAAATGGCCGGCAGCTGCTCGTAGCACTTGGATTACCCTCGGATCTCTACTGAGTTGATCAATACTCGCTTTCTACGTCACAGGACCGTTGGTGGGAGTGGAGCTCCCGCCCGGTACTCTGTGAAGGCCGACTCGCTCGTCCACCTGACCGCTGCTGCGATCCGGCGTCAGTAGGATACACTTTGGGTGTATGCGCAGCTATATCAGGGCCGTACGCCTTCTATATTTTCCCTGTGATTTCCTGATTTTTATTTAAACTAGCATATTACCCGTGGCTATGGGTATCTTTAAATGCAATTTCTAAATAGGTGAAAACAATGCCGCACATCCGTACTTAACACTTACTTTTGCCTATAACAATTCTATAACGCGTTCTTAGCTTCAAAAGTAATATGATTTAATGTAATGTAATGGACACATTATATTACATTTGTCATTACAGTATAATACATTATATTACGTTGAATCATATTACTTTTTTTTTTTTTTTTTTTTTTTTGAGGAAAAATTCTTTGTGGACACCCGGGGTAGTGCTGGACTCCTACCGGCTAAAAAACCTCACTTTAACTTCTGTACCGTGTCATATCACTGAAGGTAGTTCTTCCCTGAAGTGGTAGAATCACCAGGCTGCTTGGTGACCTCACTCTGGAGCAGGCCACATAAAACTATCTATGTGAGAAACACTCCTCCTTTAAGTCAATCCCTGCCATCTTCAGCGAATGCCCCTGGGACTTGTTGATGGTCATAGCAAAGCAGACCTTGAGGGGGAACTGCAGCCTCTTGAACTCGAAGGGGTACTCTGATGGTATGAGTGGTATGCGTGGTACAAATACCGACTCCCTCCGAGCACAACACCAGTGAACACTGTGGCCTCAATAACGTTTCTATAAAGGGCCTTCACTCGTTGCGTGGTGCCGTTGCAAAGCTTAGGCGGGTTGAGATTCCGCAGCAACACCACTGGAGCCCCCACTTCGAGGAGAAGCTTGTGGGGTGGGAATCCAGGAGGGTTGAGGGAATTGAGGAACTCCACAGGGTAGTGAACCGCGTTATCCATTTGCATTACTGAATCCACAGACCTATATTCCATTTCTGCCTCTTCGAACGAATTAAGTAGAATGTCATTAATGATAGCAGCGTTATCATTCTTGGGGGTCAGAACGGCACGCTTGCATAGACAGTCCATAGACTAAGGTCTGTTAGGGTCATCACTACTGCGCCCAGGCCTATAGGAATAGTCACCTTTCCCTTGGACTCAGGATATTCTCCATCCCCTATTTTCAGTAGAAGTTCGGAAAATTCCCCAGCGGAGACATCACCTCTCAAGTGGACCCTCATGTTCTTCCTGAGAGAAAGTTTGCAGATAAAGGGCCATAAATATGACGCCTTCATGCACGCCTTCATCTCGTCAGCTCGAGTTCCCCTTGGCACTACTGGCAAAGTCTGCCGAAAGTCTCCAGCCAGAAACACAGTGACTCTCCCATCACTCCATCGTTGCCTCTAATGTCTTTGAGGGTTATGCTCAGTGCCTCAAAACCCCGCTTGTGCGCCATGGTGCTCTCATCCCAAACAATGAGCTTACAATCTCGCAGCACTTTGGCCATATTGCTTTGTTTTGAGATGTCGCACAGAGGTGTTTCTGCATGAATGAGATTGAAGGGCAGCTTAAAGGCAGCGTGGGCCGTCTTGCCTCCCTCCAATAGCGTAGCAGCGATGCCAGAGGATGCGACAGCCAAAGCGATGCCACGATCACTCCTTACCTTCGCCAGGAGCAACTTGATAAGGAAAGTCTTCCCAGTACCACCAGGAGCATCCAAGAAATAAACTTGCCCAGCACCTGACTGAACGCTGCTAAGGATCTGCCGATGGACAGCGAGCTGCTTATCCGTTAGTAAACCCTCGTTATTCGACACCACTTGTGCCAAGGCGTTTGTATCGTAGCTGGTCTCCCTCAGATAGTCCTTATTTACCAAAACTTCTCCAGACCTTATTGGTTGAGGCAAGCCGTACTGAGGCAAACCCTGTCCTCGCAAAGCTAACACTGCATCCTTAATCAGTACCAGGCATCTGTTGTACACCTGCACCATCATCTGCTGCGCACTATCTTGCAACTCTCTTTCCTCCTGGCGCGTGATATCTTCTGAAAAACTGTCTTTGTACTTCTCCTAAAGACTAAGAGGATCAGAGAGTTGACAAAAAACCAACATCACCGTGAAGAGCTCTCGGAGCTTAAACGGAGAATCACACAGGGCAGCTTCCTCCAAAGTAATATCCCAGTGATTGGCATCCTCCAGCAAACCTAATGCCTTGCATGTAGACTGGAATGTAAGATGAAGGACACCATTCACAATCTTCAACTCTGAAAAAGAAGTTGGACCTCTAACCTCATGTAGCAACAGACGGAGATAATAACATTCGGTGTTACTTGGGTGAATGGTGTACACCCTTCCCAGTGCATTGCCTCTCTTCACTCCTGACCGGCCATCGACATCGTTCTCTCGCTTCCTTCTCGCAAACTTGTTATTCTCCCATACAAAGTAATAAGGGACCTCAGGGTACAGGAGGGTTTTTGCAAAATCGTCATTTTTGCATAACTCGAAGAAAGCCAAGAGTGTTGTCTGAGGAGGGTTGCTAAACTTCTCGGCCAAGTTGTCGGAGGTGAAGTACACACGCTGATTATTCTCGAGGTAAACAGCCAGATGAAAAATAGTGGGATACCTCTCATGAATAGGGAACGCTAATATCCTCCAAACCGCCTCCGAGCTACTAATGTACCGCCCACTCTTATACATCTTTACTTCATCCTTCTCATTCTCCAGAGCAAAAGACGCCTAGTCACTGCCCTTGTTCACGTACTTGCAAATGTATTTAATGGACTTAACAGAGTTACATAATTCTACATTGATGTGAGCATCGAAAGTGTGTGACAAGACAGGGTTGTAGGGCACCACCCAGCGGTTGTCCAATTTTATCCTATTGATTTCTACAGTGAAGCCACCGTCAGCTGGAGACCTCCTACGATACTGCGGATATGTATCGTCTCCTGTCTGAGTGTTCTTGAGAAGTGGCCGCGGATACTTCTTACTGCAACTACCTCCTTTCATGCAAGGCGAATTGTAGTTCAAGCTACCGCAGGGCCCATGAATCATGTTGGCCTTGACAATGTTGTGGAGGAGAGGATCTTGCTCAGGATCAGGTATTTCGGCACAGATGACTTTGTCGATCATGTCGGAGAAGCCACAGCAATATATGAATGTGAGGCAGACCCCGCTTTTGTCACTCGACAGAGTACATAAAACACCGTGCTCCACCAACCAGACTCCCCTTGTTCAAAAGAGATATCATCTCCTTCACCTTGAGATAGAATACCCTGGCTATGATGTCATGACGATCGTGAGACTTTTGTCCAGGCAGCAGTACATTTGTGATATCCTTCCACCTAGGATTACAGGTGAAAGTGATGAACAGATCAGGACGGCCGTAATGGCGAACACATGTCATGGCGTCTTGAGTCCGCTCATGCATATAGCGAGGTCCCCCAGTGAATGATGAAGGAAGCACCACCATTTGACCCAGCTGAGCAGCGTCAGCATCCTGTCTACTCACAGCGTCCTTCAGGTGAATATAGCTGTATGCCCTCAGCTGTGCCTGATTGTTCCTGATGTAATTCAACCTCTCAGTCTCTATTTTGGCATACATGTCAACCAAAAATTGACTGAAAAGGAAGCGGAAGTACAAAATATGGTTGACCTCCCCTTGCCTGACCATAATACGATAAGAGTAAAAACTCGCTTCGGAGACTGTCTTATTGAGGAGCAACTTGGTCTTAGAATCGCGCTGAGGCAAGGCAATAGAGTACCCATCCCCGCCACGGCAAAACAGAAGCGGATACTGCAAGGCGTCGTATGACCGATGAATTTCACCAATGTGCTGCAATGTGTTGTTATGGCTCTGCAGCACAATGTCTCGATGCTCGAATTGCTAACCAACAATCACCAGAGCTACCTCATTTGCTGTTGGTGCATTGAAGCGACTTCCATGAGCGTCAGCTGGCTTTCTATCTGCATGGATAACGACTTCGAACTTCTCGCAGGTTAGAGCTACCTTGTCCATGACAGTCTTCAGATCCTTTATATAGCTATTGATGTCGTGTAGCATCCTCTGCAGTTGTTTGACCAACCCCTGTTTGACGTCAGAAAATTTGCTGCACCTCAAGCGCACTTCCCTTTGGTCGTCGCCCACAAAATAGATTTGCAGAAATTGGGCTTCCTGTTGAGGTGCTGGCAGCAGACTTCCTATCAAATGATACACCTGCCCCTGAACTTCCAAAGTCGGTATGAAACCATCTCGTAGAACCTGCTTAGCCTCAAATGATGTCATGTTGAACCAACCATTATACTTCCGAATACGGTCCATGAAGTGGACATGCTCAGGGTGGATATCCATTACCAGGCTGTAAAAGGGTCGGGCAGAGGTTCGAAGGGCGAATGCTGCACCTTGCCACCGCTGCAGCACATGCCGCGGGGCTCTTCCTTCCACTTCAAAGCATTGCAATATATGCATTTGTGGCTCATAGTACCCAGGTCTACAGTGCTGTCTGCCTCATAAGCCACGTCAGGATCATATGCCATGCCTGAGTGAGCCTTGACTTTCCATGGAAGTGCTCGCCTTTCTACGCGTCTTCCAGGATTGCTTTGCTCATATCGAAATTCTGCCGCTCTGTGCACTTCAGGGTGATCTTGCTGGTACCTGGCCACCGCATCAAGGTGCACTTCAGGATGATCTTGCTGGTACCTGGCCAGCGCATCACGGTTCACCTCGGGGTGATTTTTCTGGTACCTGGCTACCGCATCACGGTTCACCTCGGGGTGATCTTTCTGGTACCTGGCCACCGCAGCACGGTTCACCGCAGGATTATTCTGAGCATATTTCCTTGCCCCATTCTTAGGTTGCTTCCTCCTTTTAACATCGGAATATCTGGCACAACGTTTGCCAGGAAGTGTAAATAGGAGTCGAGCTGGAAAAGCTGGGAAAGAGGTAAAGGCTATGAGAAATGTAAATAGGGGTCGAGCTGAGAAAGAGATAGTAAGGTAAGCACTTCTTCAGGTTCACGTGGCAGGTACGCATAGAAGTGGCCCCTAGAAAGGTCCTGCGAAAAACGTAACCTTCTCACGGAATGACCTTTAGCACCGACACTCTCATAAAGCTCGCCATTGCGGTAAACTTTGAAGACGAACTCGAACAATTGGCCAGCCGCCACAAGTTCGCATAAACCACCATAAGTAAAGGGTCGGGACATGTGAGCGAGGTACTCAGCAGAGCTGGTGTAGTTATCCCCCTCGCTGTTGTGGGACATGATGGAGAACTCCTCCCAGGTGTCCACCACGTGCCTGACGATTAGCTCACGCACCTCCCTAGCTATTAGCTGATTATAATATATAAGATATGAGAGAGAACGGAACAGGCAAGCTCCTTCTCCCGTGATGGGGACAATAGTGTGAGGCACCATCTCCGCATTAATATTTAAAAATTCAATTGCCATACTAACTTAAAACAATAAAGAGAAAGGAAAAAATTTATATAAGCTTGGAGGGGCGGATTAAGGCTTGGGAGGGGAACCTTAAAAAATCCCTTCTTACTGAGCGTCTACGACACGAAGGGAATATATCCCCAGAATTTCAAGTTTCTAGGCCCAGGGGTTTGGGCTGGGCGTTGATGAGTCAATCAGTCAGTCAGTCAGTCAGTCAGGACTTTTCTTCTTATATACAGGGGTCTGCTGGGAAGGTATACTACTTTGTTTTGCCGCCATTTTGGTAAACGTTAGTCTTGACAGTTCATATTTGGCAGTCGTGAAGTAGACACGTGGCAAATTTATTATGGAAAAATATTCGATAAACCAACGTGCTTTAATCGTTAAAACATTTTATCAAAATCAATCATCGATTACTGTGACGATAAGAAAGTTACATGAAATTTTTGGGAGAAACAAATGGATATGTGAATAAACAGAATAGTCGGTTCTGGGCAATGGAAAACCCTCAAATTATTCATCAGTCACCTTTACATCCATTAAAAGTGACAGTCTGGTGTGCAATTTGGTCAGGAGGAATCATTGGACCTTACTTCTTTGAAAATCAAAACGGCGTAACGGTAACTGTGAATGGGGAGCGATATCGTGATATGATTGAAAACTTTTTAACGCCACAACTGCATGCTTTGGGCTTGATTAACATGTGATATCAACAAGACGGTGCCACATCGCATACAGCCAGGATTACAATGGAATTACTGCGAGACCTCTTTCCACAACAAGTTATTTAAAAAAATGGTGATGTTGATTGGCCTCCACGGTCGCCTGATTTGACTGCTCCGGACTTCTTTTTGTGGGGATATTTAAAAAGCAAGGCTTATGCAAACAAACCAGGAACGCTTGAGCAACTCAAACAAAATATTCGTGATGAAATTAATGAAATACCGCGTGAAATGTGTGAGAATGTAATGAAAAATGTGCTCAAAAGGGCTCGCATTTGTGAGGCTAACAGAGGCGGACATTTATCTGATATTGTATTCCATACATAATTGCCGACATTAAATAAAACATTTATCAATATAAGATCCATTCTCTTTCATTTAATCAAAAATTATAAACAAACAAAGTAGTATACCTTCCCGGCGGACACCCTGTATATAGATAGAAGATAGATAGATAGATAGATTATTTTCCTATCTTATTCCCGATGCTATCGTGTAATTCCTATCACCTTTAGTATGGTGACATTATATCTCCGTTATTTAATATCTTGGTATTTTATGTCCGGTATTTTAATACGTGGGGACTATTAATTTCGTATAGAGAACATAGCCTGTTGTATCGTGTTATCTCCTGCTTCCAGAGAAAGAGGCCGCTTTGTTGATGTTTGGATGGCCCGTGGTGCGTTGAACTCGAGCGGAGCACAGGCTCAGTTGCTACCCGTCAAGTATGGGTCTGGTGCTACAGCTGGGCTCTGTGGATATTGGTGCGGCTGCAGCTAGCGAGGGCTCATTTGGTCTTCCTTCCTGGTAGCTGGACTTCTGCGTTGGCGGGATCCGCGAACAAAAGTGTTCCCCGAATGCCAAATTTCTGGTCTTTTTATACCAGTATCCCCTCTGTTCGCCCTAGGCTTTTGATATTATTATAGATGGTGCCGGTCCTTTAGCACATCTCCTGTAGCCCATCGATAGCCTTGGTCCTTTTTAAAATTCGTCGTTGATTTTTAACGTTGGTTTTTAATTCTCTACTGGTCTCAGATGGCGCTCTCTTATTTGTGCTTTTCCTACCGAATAACGGAACTTTGCCTCCGACGTGCCGGCCTACATGGTGTGAGTAACACGCGGTAGCGGTACTTCATTGTGTGCACCACGCGTCATGAGTTGACAAGTATAGGCCGGTGTATTCCGTGTGAGTAACGCGCGGTAGCGGTGCCTCGATGTGTGCACTGCGCGTTATTAGACGACCAGTACGTTACAATATATCAACAACTTAGGAGCACACAGTGAGGAATGGAGGATTTAATATAAGCCACAGAACTGTCAACAAGTAAAGCGTAGAGCTGGGGAAAATTGCGTTGCAAACTTTGTCGTCGAATGTGTACAATGAAAATGGTAGGTTAGACTCGCTGTACGGTAATCAGACTAACAAGGAAATTTCGAAAAATCCCTCCCGTCATACATTCTTCCCATAGCTATGCTTCAATTATTCTTTTTGTATACATTATTTTGTGATTACAATGACTTTTTTGGCAGATTCGCTATTTTAACCACTTCGTATGTATTCGACAATACGTGCTTTGGAAATTTTCAGTTTGCTTTATACCTTCTGGTAACGTATCGGAAGTATAGGAGACCGCTCACGTAAATGTACTTATCTTATGATAGGTTTTTTGGGCATTCTGTTTTGTGACATTATACTACTTTTTGGGAAGTATCGATTAGCAACCATGGTTAAGCCAAAGATGACATTGATGACTAAATATTTTGCTTTAGAATAAATGTTAAAACCAGAAATAAATCAGAGATGTAGTAGTCAAAACAAGCATGCAAAGTAGCACCTTCCTCATTATTTTCTTACCATTTTCGACCTTTCACAAAGCTTCCTCTAAATGAAAGTATGTCGATCAAAATTGGTTTCTTGATAGAGGAAGCTTTGTGAAAAGTGGAAAATGATGAGGAAGCAATGTGCAAAGTTCGAGACTGCGTCTTTGTTTGTTGTCAATGATAAAGACTGAAATATTATATAACCAAAATTTCGTTTTCAAGAGATAACAAATTCTAAAGTGTTATTTTTCTCACAGTTTAAAATAATATAATAATGAACACTTTATTCAATAACAAAAACTTACTGCGTATCTTGTGGAATAAATATGCGATCAATAAATCAAGCCATTCATAAGTAACAAAGGCCTATTAATAAAGCTAGCATCGGTAATGGTGAATTTAGGAATGTCATGTTCTATAAAATCCGAACGCTTTTGTGAATTTTCATCAAATTTGCCATCAAATATCCCTGAACAAAATCGTTTTGTTCAATGCTTCGAAAGTAAAAGCAGTTATAACTTAAAAATTCTATATTTCTATAAACTCCGAATCCTTCTTCCGATTCTCATCAAATTCAATTTGTAGAGCTACCGAACATTCTTTGGTCCCTGTAAAAGAGTGGAATTCAACTGGTCAACGTCGATGTGAGCTAGAGCAATTCCGTTAATTTTTCTAGAAATAAGGAATCCTATAATATCCTTACCTCTTTATAGATTTATCTCAAATTCTATACAGGTTGTCCTTGTATATAACTCTATTTGTCAACAACGATTTAGTTGGATGGATAGCAAAAAAGTTGCAGCAGCTAGAATGCGAAAACACTTTTCTGCAAAGTGCCAATTTCAATAAAAGCTTCGCGGAAAGCGCTCTGCAATGATTGAGGCGATAAAAGGGAATGCGTAGAAAGAGCCGAAGGCGATTCCAAAACCGGCCTATGAAAATTGTTTTAAAGATTGGAACAAGCGTTGTACTATGTGTATTCCTTACACATAGTACAGTGGAGATTACTTTGAACGGAATAAAATAAATATCCATGAATTGAACCGTTTTCGTTTTATTGACAAATTACGGATACTTTTCGATCGTAAGGTACGAGAGAGAGACAGAGACAGAGACAGAGACACAGAGAGACAGAGACAGAGACACAGAGAGACAGAGACAGAGACAGAGACAGAGACAGATACGGAGACGGATTCGGTGGCACGAATGCTTCAGAAGTGGCCGTGATTCGGTCGAGGATAACGAACGCAGTGGCAGGCCGTCGACGTCGAAAACCGATGAAAACATCGATAAAATCGAACATATGTTGGCCGAAAACCGCAAATTGACCATCAGACAGCTGGCAGAGGACTTGAACATCGCTTATGGATTCCCTCAAGACATTTTGGTTAGTGAACACAGACCTGTCGCTGCAAAACTGATACCGAAAGATCTCAATTTCATGCAAAAAAACGACCCCGTTAAAATCGCGATAGATATGATTTCCGAGGCCGAATCCGATCCAACATTTACGAAACGGATCATCACTGGAGACGAAACGTGGATTTATGCGTATGACACGCAATCCAGACATCAAGCGAGTGAATGGCATGCACCGAACGAGCCGAGACCAAAAAACGACGTCGTTCTCAGTCTAAAAAGAAGGCGATGCTTACGGTTTTCATCGATAACAACGGTTTTGTGCATCATGAATTCTTGCCAGAAAAACAGAGAGTCAACGAAGAGTATTATTTGGGCGTCAGAAGGGGCATTCTCAAACAGTCCGCCCGTCAACAGCAATGTGGTTGCGGATTCTCCTCAACGTGATGTTCTGCTGAGAGAACTGGCAGCATTGCAAGCTTGGCGATGGGCCGTGTGAGCGTCGCTGTATCCGTCTTAATGGCCAGCATCCTCGTGAGCCCGTCACTGCTAGGATGCAGCGCAGGCACCCGTGCAAGTGGCGACTTGCATGGTGGAAAGCGCTCATCCGTGAGCAGAACAAGTGAGCTGATCTGGATGTTGTTGTGAGGGTGCTGCCATTTCGAAATCGACTGTTGGCGGTGAAAATAATGAGCAGACTACTGAGCCCAGAAACTTTGAAATTTCTACTGTATGAGCTGTGATCGTGAGAGCTTTGCGATCGCCAGATCCTTCAGAGATGGCTCTGGGATGGTGGTAAGTACGCTGCCAATGAGAAAATGCCCTGGTGTGAGAGCTGACACATCTTCAAGATCGTCACTGAGTGATTCACGAGGCTTTGAATTGAGAACAGCCTTAACTTGTCGCCTTAACTTAACTTAATCTCAACAGTATCGTCAACTACTCGTAGGTGAGAACTGTTTTACGTAACGTCGACGGAGGTGATGCTTCACCGACTTCACTGCTGCTTACCATTTGCCACCTATGTGCCTTGCCGCTGTACGGTTGAACCGCCATTGCACACAGTTCTGTGAGAGTGCATTTTCAGCGATGAGATGTTTAGATTAGTATGATGAGTATAGTCGCAGTAGAGCCGTATCGACGCAATCAAGCTGGTGCTACCACAGGAAGCTACAGTGGGGACATGCTCTATTACCTGCGGGGCAGCGTAACCGGTAGTGCAGCACAGCTCATGGGCAATTCTCACAACCAGATTCGAGAATAAACGACTGTTGATGGAGGAGCACCTCGACAGCGTTTTTGCTGTCACCACACCCCCTGAGAGAGACGCGACGTCTTTAGCCGAAATTATTGCGACGGTATCTGAAGCAGACACCGTTCTCAGAGAGCTGAATTGCACCGAACGACTCTGGGATTGTGTGTTAGTCCATCATGTGGCAAGAAAGCTGAACAGACTGACACGGGAAACATGGAAGACATCGCTTGGAGCTTCGTAGGAATTTCCATCGTTCAGCGAGCTCAAGGAGTTGATTACATCCCGGGTCAGAGCACTCGAAAGAATGAAGGACTCCAAGACAACCGTACGTCAACGCCAAGGCTTTCATATCGAGCTCAACTAAGGGGTCAGTACGATTCAGTACAACTCATCACTCATCTGCCGGGGGGGGGGGGGGTGGTATCCGTTAAGGAAACTCGCAGGGAGTGAACCGATAAAACCTACCCATGTGACTGTTGCTGATCTCTCGATGATTACGTGGTGATGTGCCCAGAGTTCCGAAACCGCAATATCACGGAACGTCGTAAGATGGTTGACTAAATCTATTTGTGTTACAACTACCTGGGAAGACACAACGTATCGTCGTGCCGCTCAATGAGGAAGTGTAAGGATTGTTGTGCCAAGCCCCATACCATGTTCCACCAGGAGTCGTCATCCGGCTCAAGACGACTGCCATCCGGTACGTCTGCTCAACCTGCAACTCATTGAGAGGGAGGTGCAGTTGTCTAGAATTCAGGACCGCACAACATAGTCAACACTCCTCGCAACTGCTTTAGCACTCATTAAAATGTCAATTTCAATTCATGAAGTTTGGCTCCTTCTAGATCCACGATCGGAACAATCTTTCGTATCAGAAGCGCATCCATTCCGATCTCAAACACGCGGATTGGCTCAGCTCACTCATAATTCTCAACACACAGCCGCTGTTGTCACTGTCACTGTCATCATGAATGCTCACATCCTCAAAACTTTAACGGTGATAGTACCATCAGTGGAAATACCAACACAGACGTAGCCTCACATCAACAAACTCAAATGGGCAGACTCAAAGTCTCTACGCCGTTTGTCAATCGACATCATCATTAGGATGATTATGGGCTCTCGAGATCATCAAGCCTAATATCATCAGGAGCTCACCCTCAATGCTAATTGCTCAGCTGTCGGTGTTCGGATGGCTGGTGCTTGGACCAATTAATTCAGCACAACCGCTTGCCAGTTCATCTCATCATGTTCACTTTCAACAGGAGGAGCAAGCACTGCAAAACGCTCTGATGAAGTTCTGGATCCAAGAGAAATTATCAGTCAACACTGACAGCTCACTCACACCTGAAGAACAGGAGTGTGAGGATGACTTCAGGTCGACGCATAGGCGTGACCCATCCGGGAGGTATATCGTCAGGATCCCGCTCAAATCACCGTCAACACTCTTGGGGGGGCTCATTTTCGACTGCTCATCAATGTCTGTCTCGAGTTTAAAAATGACACTGGAGGGATGACGAATTCAAATAACTTTACCATCAATTCCTGGCAGAATACGAGCAGTTCGGCCATATGGAGAACGCGCCAGCATTATCATCAAGTGCAGTGCATTATTATCTGCCGCATCATGGATTTCTCAGGCCAGCGAGTACCACTACAAAATTGCGAGTGCTGTTCAACGGCTCAAGTGCAACATCATCTGGGTTCTCCTTAAACGACATCATGCACACTGGTGCCAATTTGCTGCTCAACATCTCGGACGTGCTCATTTGGACTCGCCATCATCGCCACATCTTCGCCACGGACATCACGACGATGTATCCACCGATCCTGGTACATGAAGAGGATTGCAATTTGCAACGAATACTATGAATCAATGATCAGCTCGAGGAGGTACCATATCAGCTGTAGACAGTCACCTACGGCACGAAAGCTTCACCCTTTCTGGCAGTTCGAGTACTTATCCAGCTCGTGGAAGACGAAGGTGTGAGATTTCAACTCGCGGTGCCATCCATCACGCATGGCCGTTACGTGGATGACATTTATGGAGGGGTAGATACAGTAAAATAGCTCAAGCAGATTGCTCAACAGCTAAATTAGTTGTGCATGGCGCGTGGATTCTCTCTTGCCAAGTGGCACGGAAGAAACTCGGATATACTGGCTAGCATCGTTGCTACCGATTCATCTTGCTCAGAAATTATATTGGACGGCTGCTCAACCAAAATACTTGGACTTACGTAGCTTTCGTACAAAGACCAGTTCGTGTTCTCAAGCCGGTCCAGCTCGGCACCTACAAACTTCAATAAGCGTCTCATCCTATCTGAAGTGACTCAGATATTTGACCCGCTCCGGTTCATCTCACTAATTGTGACACATGCCAAACTGCTTTTGCAAGAGCGTTGGCTACACAAGCTCAATTGCTGATGACGGGCGGAATGTTTGAAAATGCTTTAATACTCTGTTACGCGTTGCTGGATTTCGCACTACAGGCTAGCGTGGACAATTGCTTGCTGCTGCTGCTTAGCGGCTGCACCTCACAGGATCAGTAAATTCACACTGGGTCAACGTGCCAAGCAACAGGTTGCTGCGCGCACGCGCTCTTCGACTGCTTGGCGAGACAACGGCTGCTTCGTATATCCTAGTCATGTTGCGTTTTGCTCTTGCACGGCTTTGACCGTTTCCTTGATTCGTGCGCGCTTATCATAATTCTGTGCATTTTCAGTATTCTCATCGTTACACTCATGGATGCAGCAAAACTGAAGTGTGTGGTCGGGAGTTGTCATGATGGAAGACAACACCTTTCCTATTAATCAATTCGGACCGTTTTCTTTCAATTGCTTGGCGTAATCTCTCTAGTTGTCTACAGTAAAGTTGAGAAGCAATCGTCTGACCAACTAAAAGTAGGTCATGGTGGACGATTCTCTTCCATTCCCACCACACACACAGCATCACCTTTTTCGCCATCAATCCTGGCTTCGCTAACGCTTGTCACGGCTCACCATCCCTTGTCCACGATCTTTGACGCTTCCGATTGTCGTAAGTGATTCATTTTTCATCGCCGGTTAAGACACATTTCAGAAATGGCTCGATTTCATTGCGTTTCAGCAGCGCATCGCAGATGTTAATTCGGTCTATCATGTTTTTCGCGCTCAACTCATGAGGAAGCCATACATCGAGATTCTTTTTGTAGCCAGCTTCGTGTAAATGGTTCGAAACAGTTTTGTTTCGACATTGCTGATATGCTTATCTTGCTGGAGTTTTTCAAGAATTTCATCAGCTTTTTCACTGATTGGACGACCACAGCGTGACTCATCTTTCACATACAAATTATCAGAACGAAAGCGAGCGAACTATTTCCGCGCAGCAGATTTTGATAAAGTACCTTCACCGTACACAGCACAAATTTTTCCACAAGCTTGCGCAGCGTTCTTCCCTATGTCGTAATAATATTGCAAAATATAGCGCAATTTTTCATTATTTTTCTCCATTTTCAAACGCAAACAACTTTCCAACCGCTGCATCAATTTTGATATTTATACACTCAAAGTAACGCTCGAAGTATTACCTTTCCAACGAGCATTTAGTGGTGTCGCTGCGATCTGTGTTTCCTGACTTATTTGCAATTGATGCCATCTATCGGGAAAAACGCCACGAACTTTTTCCCAGACCCAATATATGCGAGTTCATATGTATGCTATTCCTACGCTTAGAAATGTATTCATTACTGCATTTTGAAGAAAAGTGCTGCTGAAAGTTATCGTATCTTCGGGAAATTTATAGTGTTCATACTCTATCTCAAAATACTTGAGAACGTTGGTTTAAACGCTTTAAAAGTGACGATTTCGATGTGAAAAATACCGAACGTCCAAGTCAACCGAAAAAGCTTGAAGACCAACAATAACAAGCAGTATTGGATGGAGAGATATGTCAAATAGAAAAACAATTTACAGATAGATTAATCATTGCTCAGCAAACCATTTCCTATCGTTTACAAGCAATGGGAAATATTTTCAAGGAAGACCGAATCAATGGAAAACCGTAAAGTCATCAGTAAACTGTTGCTTCAACGGCACGAGAGAAAGTCTTTTTTGCATCGAATTGTAACTGGCGATGAAAAGTGGATTTATTTCGAGAATCCCAAACGCAGAAAATCCCGGGTTGATCCAGGCCAACCATTAACATAGACTGCAAGGCTAAATCGCTACGGAAAGAAGACAATGCGATGCCTTCTATGGTATCAGCAAGGTGCTGTGTATTATGAGCTTCTAAAACTAGGTGAAACCGTTTATACTGATGGCTATCGACAACAAATAATCAATTTGAACCACGCTTTGATCGTTAAACGATCAGAATGGGCTGAAAACACGACAAAGTAATTCGATATTTTTCTTGAAATTATCGGGTTTTCTTGGATTACAAAATCCGCATTATTAAGCAGTACACCTAGTAGATGCGAATTAAAAACTAAACGTGGTCATCCAGCACATGACCCTTAGATTTTTGATGAACAGATGCAAATAATACTGAATCAACTCTATCTGAGTGGATATTAAGCAATAGAAATTCACATTGTCTATGCGCTTGTTTCGGACAAGGAAATGACCAGGAATTGCAACAAGATCGTCTAGTATTCCTGTTTAATCAAAACATATTTATACAGGAGGAAGAGCTGCGTTAGCTTCGATTTGGCGCAAGACTTCAGACATGGGAGAAGAAAGTAACTTGTTGACAGATATTTTATCTGCGAGGTTACTGGGGAAGGCCTCACTAACTTCAAGACTTGGTTTCGTATGCTATTATCTATAACATAGTCGCGGATTGGCATGGATTTCAAAGTAACTATAAATAAATTCGCAACAATACCTACCCTACAAATATCAGATACTAGATAGTCAATGCCTAGAGAAGCGACAACCATTGTAGCTATTTTATGCGAGGTATTGGTTAGCGAACTCGGAATTTCCGCAACAGTGATTACTTCTTATTCTTATGTGCCGAATTTGCTCATCATGTTGACAAATATGCTCGTCATGCTCATGTACTAAGACGACGAATTTGCCTTATATCAAAATACGTATCAAGCGTTATTCAGGGTAACGAAACTATACCAAACACATATAATCAGACGGATCCATACTCCACACTACCAACACTATGAAGACCAGTGATACGAGAAATCAATTGCCGTTACTCGAGCTATAGTAATACACTCAACTATAGTACTGTAACGTGGCAAAATCCTCAAGCGCTACGTCCTTCTCGCACGACGGCTGCCAACACGATCTTGCAGGGCTATAAGGCGTAATCGCCGTACTCTAAATAATTTTTTTTGTTTTTTTTTTGTATTTCTTTTTCTTAAAATCGTACGACCGAGGAGCGGAGAGGAAGAGGAAAAAAAAGGCGGCCCACACCTCTTGGCGGTTTCGGGATCGAGTCACCCTTTCGTATGAGAGAGAGAGAGAGAGGATACAGACATTTTCCATTTCTCGGGGTCGGGATCTACAGCCCTCCCGCTCGACGTTAATCTACGGCCAATATGCTATTATCTATTCTCGGTCATCTGATCTACTAGCAATAACCAGTCTATCTCACGGGGCTCACCTGCCGGACTGGACTACACATGGTTATTATCTGCTATTAATATTTGCGTCGTCCAGCCGAGGCGCTAGACGCGGTCATCATGCGACACCGGTTCCCCCAATTAACCGAGTTCGGCTCGCTAAGAGGGGGTCATAGTTCACGGGCACGCGTGCCGAACGCACCTCGAGGCTTTTTCCCGGTTACCGTCGAGCGAACAGGACGTATCAGCGAGTATTATATCGTCCCGCTCCACCGTTGATTTCGTCGAAATCTATCACCACCTATCGTGGGTACCGGGGCATATCTTTTGAAACAACGAGGAATAAATCGAGGATGGTATCGAGAGGAAAGAATTTCGAGACGATTTTGCGTTAAGAAGGATTGGCAAAGAACATCGCATCGTCATCGTTCCGGTGAGCTCTCTTCCCTTCTACGGTCTTTCGCCATTATTTGATTATTATTTTTTAAAAAATTCTTTGGAAAGTTCGATTCGAACTTAGTCGTACCTGCGATTCTGATATACCACGCACAGAGTACGATTTGTATCGGGACAGACTGCGTCGAGTGGAGTGTAATATCGAGATCGTTTGGCGGTTAGAGCCGGGAAGAAGTAACTTCGTTCGTCATTCTTTTTTTTTTGTTACTGTTCTGTAGTCATTTTGCTGTAAGGCCGCGCGCGTGTTGATACATCATCCCGTGGTCAGATTGTATAGGAGGGATTGGAATGTCATAGGCCGTGTCGCGGACTTGCAGGAATAATTGACACTTATAGATTTATACTATTGCATTCGCCTCATTTTATTTTATTTATCTCTCTTATTATGTTGGACATTGTTTTATTTCTGCGAACGCATGTAGTGCGTACTCAGCCGTCGTCCCGTGTTGGTACTTGATCGTGAGGGATTAGTACGGTTCGAGGCGTATCTGGCCATGATAAATAGTTCGTTCGTTGTTACCGTTCTGTAGTCGTGTACTGTAAAGCCGTGCGTGCGTTGGGCCGTTATCCCGTGTTTGTTTGAATGTGTGAGGGATTTGAACGGGATAGACCGCGTCACGGATTTTACCGGACAATTGATTTTATATGGACTTGGATCATTTTATTTATTTTTCTTATGTCGGACATTATTTTATTTTGTGAACTTATGCAGTGCGTGCTCGGTCGTCGTCCCGTATTTGGAACTTGGTCGCGAGGGATTGGTACGGCTCGAGACGTATCTCGCTTGGACTTTTGTAATCCGTTATTTGGAATAATTTAGGGATTTATATTGTTATTTTAGTTCACGATACTTTCTCGATTTTGCGGCCTGCAATGTGATAGTTGGGAGGTTCGAATCAGTAAAGGCTTCGCGTACGTGACCTTCCGACGTCCCGTAGTTATAGTTGTTGGATGTATGTCTGATTAGTTCGGTGTAGGCCATATCGCGAGCCGAATTGCGAGGCGACCTGTCAAGTTCACTTTGCCTGGCCGTGTTTTGGTCGTTTATCGCAACCGTCTGAATATAGGTCGTGTATGGGAGAGAGTGAGAGCCGAAACGAGTGCCGGGATAAAATATGCTGCCAGATTAATTAAGTTTATGAATTGTTAAAGAGTTACGTTTACGGGACATTCTGTTTGAATTCATTATCAATGTTTATTGAAAATTCGTAATTGTTTGTTAAGAAATAAAGAAGTTGCCCGAGTGGCCTTTGTAAGTCCCGTACCTGCTATCGTTGTGTAAATTATTTATTGGTGTTGTTTTATTAATTTGACTTTGTTTATTGTTCCGGTCAGGGGTATTTATTGACCCTATTTTATTGATTTATTTTATTCATCGACGTTAATGACTCATTTCATCTGTATTACTGGATTTTATTCGCCTTTTATTCGAGGATAATTCTTGGCTTGACAGTCCGAACCACCCACTATGCCTCGAACAGCTGTAGCTAGCCTGGATTGAGTCTGGCCTAACATCTCGTTATTTTTCGTTCCGGCGCGTAAGCGCCTGGCGCCCAACTCGTAAGAGAAAATAAAAGGAAGGAAAAATAGCTTGGGTCAGCTATAGGTAACGTGGTACGTTGAGGAGCAAATTTACGTTACAGTACCAAGAGAATACTGAAAAGTAATCAACGAGGGACACGTTAATTACCATAACCGAAGACAAGAAATTAACGGGCAACAAATGGGCTACAGGAGATGGGCTACAAGACGACTATCAGATATAGTTATACCCTTCTATACCGGCAGAGCCGGGAAGAAGAGCGGGGAAGTCGGTATAAAAGGTCACGACATACCATCATCAAGGAGAATTTGCTCACAGATTCTCACCAACGTCCAGGTCCAACTAGCAAATCGAAGGAACACCCGCTAACCAGCCAATGGAGGACCACCTAGCTAACCAAAGGAGGAGCATACGAACAGCACCACTTCAAGGACCAGGCCTGATACCTCTGAGGCAGCTAAGACGATCATCTCCTAAGGCCAACCACTGAGCCACCAGTCATTCAATCAGCCTAACATCGGGGTCAATGATATCTCACATCAAAAAGAGACCAATGTGGTATGGATAAAAATCTATAAAATCCATGGGACTAAAAAAACACCCTGAAATTCAGCTAGGGCCCCTGTCGTCGTTCCGATGCACCGATGCACCAAAGATGCATCTCGCTGACGTCTCCACCGCAGCAGTGGCGAGGCCAGCGAGTAGATAGCGTAGCCAGGAGAGCTCGAGCGAGATCGCCGTCCCCACCACGGTCCTCGAGATATACATATAGGATAGGCTAGATCCGAGGGCGAGGAATAATAACAGAGCTAACATAGGGAAATTATCGATAGCAAGCCCGGTAGGATAAATCTCTCCCTTGCCTTGCGTAGGAACTATACTGCCATACCATTAGATAAAATATTTCATTAATTTAATATAAAATCTTTAGGTTCTTATAAGAGCTTTTTGTAAGGTGCATAATCACCCAAATTTATTAAAAAGGAGTGCCCATTTAAATATTATTAATAAAATCTATGATATATTTTTATGTGTATAATTCATTACATTTGTCAAATAGACCCTACTTCTACCCAATACTGAAGCCTGTATTAATTTCCTCCCTGCTTCAGTCCGAACTAAAACTTTTTCAGGGTCATGATAACCTAAAATATTGTTACAGTATATTTTGCACAACTTACAGGAAACAAATAATCGGTGGTAATTTAATCACCCAGAATAGCCTCTAGAACCAAACAAAAAAAAACCTCTGAATGCTGGAATACAGGTCTTCAGACCCCACGCTTGCAATTTATTCGATATCTCGTCGTCCATAGTATCAGATATCTCATCGTTCGTTTTACTATCTCATAGAGGAAGCTTCGTGACGGTAAACAATTTTTTTCCAGTTTTCAATGCCAATGTGTTGAGAATATCCCAACACGTCGAATAATTTAATAATAAATAATTTAATTTAAATGTTCTGATGTGCGCGCGCGCGCGTGTGTGTGTGTAGTATATTTTGGCAATGTAAAATTAAAACGTCAGTTATGCCGCGGAATTCTATTTTTATTTGCAATGAAAATTCCACTAATTGCGACATTATTGCTCCATCGCTTTATCTATATGCCGCTCACTCGCGAGTAGAACGAATGTGCTGACGCTCGAAGTGTGTCACGATCAACGACCCGCGATAAAATGCAACGAATCAATTTCGGCGAATTCGGTGAGTAAGTACATTCACGAAATTAGTCTAAAATAAAAACTCGAAACGGAATGGTTGGTTCCGCGTCAGGGACCCAAGAAATTGTTAATAATTGTTAAACCGTTATTGTGTCACATTTACGCTTGTGATAGTTTGACGGCTTTCGACTGTAAATTAACTTTTTACTAAATATTATACCTACGACCGTGTTATCTGAAAATAGCCGTTCGATGGCATAACATTTTGGTGGCAGCGATGAGATCTGCCTAAGTGAACGTGACACGCGCCGTTTAGTGGCAACAAGTCATATCGGGCAACGAGAAGTTCTACAGACATTGACAATAAAGTGATAACTACCACTCGTGCGGAAGTCACCAGTGCAGTTGGAATCCCGGTTAGAGCCTGACAGCCGTCAAGGTGTACAGTCGGTGCAATTTAGTAAACGGAAGCCGAATTATCGACAGGTTCGGTTCCACGTAGTTCGTTGACGGGACAGTAACGCACAAGTGTGCAAGCAAGTGCCGGAAGTGACCAACCAATTAGAGGATTAACGGCGAAGAAGGATGCCGACGACAGGCAGCGGAGATCACCACGACTACAGGTCAACAGAACCCTGATCGTCATGGAGAGAATCGTCTACAAGGTCATCTATCTCCAAGTGGCAGTGACGTTAATACTATAATATACAACCTGTAATTTAAAGCCAGTGGGGCGCGCTAGTACAAAAAAGAAAAATTACCTATTAAAACTCTCATTCAGATAACATTGAGAAATATATTTTAGTTAAAATTGGTTAAACAACATTCAAATTAGTTGCTTTATGCTGTGCAGTAGAGCCGCGCGATGGATAAGCCGAGGAAATTCGCTCGAGCTGACTTTGTCCAGCGAGAGGGTAGGCGTCACGACCGGCCTAGAGACAGCAATATGCGATATTCTGTACCGCACTCACAGGGCATTACAGGGGCTCTCCCTGACGGATAAAATTCCCGTCGATAGACAGGTGGTAATCGCTGGTCGATCGACGAGCAATTTGGTGTTGACCGAGTCTGGGGTACATCGTTTAGCAAGTGTGAAGGTAGTTGAACCGGCGACATGGCTGCGGAAGAGCAGACCCCGCTATGCATCACCGATGCCATGGCGGAGCGCGAAATAGAGAACTTACGCAAAATAGATCGCGTGGGCTATCCCGGTGGCAACAGGGACGATGACGCGCTCTTTAGAGATCGGGGTAAGGAAGCGCCGGGAGGAGCTTGGTAGGAGACAGTGTGAGTTGGACGGATATCAGCATGAGCTGCAGAGCAGCGAGCGCGAGTTCGAGTAGGAGTTTAGGTTGCAGAAAATGGAAATCCCAACGACCAAGCGGGATCTGGCCGATACGCTGACAGAGGTGAAAGCGGATGAGTTCAAACTCATTCAGACACTCAGGAACGGCGGATTCCATTGGCGTTGCAGAGATGATATAGCGACTAGGGGGGGGGGTGAGTTTGGCTGACTCAGAGCCAGCACTGCGGTCACAGAGGCGAACCCTGTTCGAGGAACAGGACCATCCGTTGTCAAACTATGCGGCTCAAGGAGGTCAGACGTGGTCCCAGAATGTGGCTCTGAAGAACACCAAGCATTTCGATGGAAGCGATGCGAATGAGTTAGACACATTCGTACGATCCTGCGAGACCGTCTTCGAGAGGGTCGCAGATGGGGATCACGATATATTGTTGGAGTTGATGCTCAGCAGCTAGCTTGGCGGAAGATAAGCACGTGAAATGAAACACAAGATCATCTTCATAGTGGCTTAGCTCGAGACTAAGCTGGAGGCCCTGTATGGAAAGCGGAGGTCACTGTCCACGTAACAGGTCGAATTTAATTATGTCCGACAATGCGAAGGCGAAGGTATAGCGGTTTCTGCTGCGGGGTCGGAATGGATCACCTTCGATATTATCATGAAGTTCAGCAAAGATGCTACCGCGGAAGCAGAAATTGGAATTATAGAAAAGAAAACCAGGAGAAATGCTGAAGCAAACTTCGAGAATGGACTGCATGGGCAGGTCCTAATCTTGGTACGGTTACGGAACTATACAACTCTCTATAAGTCCGTGACGAGAGCCATATAATTATAAAATATGGTGCAGCCCAAGGTAGGTATTGGTGGCGGGCAAAGCCACAGCAGGAGATTGCAGGCTGCACCATTGCAGGTGGACAAAAATTGTTTCCTCTGCGGGAAGGCAGGGCACATGGCACGAGACTGCACTCGGAAGTCTCCCGATGTCAAACCAATCTAAGACCGTGAACGAGGTGGCTGTCGTTTGCAATTTTGCAAAAGAAAAGGGCATCTGTGGAAAGACTACCATGAAAGGGTGCAGCAGAGGAAAGAGGGTGAGTTGACGCAGCCTGCTACGTCGCACCAAGTGAAGGATACCGGCAAGGGTGCCACGAAGAACACTGCTATGGTAGCTTCAGGCAGTGGCAACTCAGGACAACGAACGCTGGGTACGACGCAGCTGAATATGCTCACTACGCTACCAAGGTCTGAAAGTTCAGATGGTACGGTCGCAGCTAAGCCGTCGCTTTAAATAATGCAGATAACGCTGTTTCCGCCAAGTATCACTGCCAACAATTTCGATATCGATATATGATGTGCCACTGTCGGTTGATGGGGTCTTGACTTTGAAGGCAGAACTATTTGAAACCAGAAGCTATCGTCGAGGACAGCGATATGGAGTCACAAGGCGCAGCGGGGGAGATTTTTACATCCTTATGTAAAGCAAATGTCATCCTGGAAACACCAGCGCTACGAACAGAAGATTGGTTCTATGGCTGCTTGGTATGGAGTTTATGAAGAAGCGCAAGGCGGATATCCTCAGCGGCGGACTCTAAAGGTATAAGGGTCACAGTATGCCCCTAATAGACGGAGCTACAAAAATCACTCTGCCACCGCTAAGTGGAACAGTTACATACGCAGCGACAAAAAGTAGATTCGTCGGACTGATCTCCATAGTGGGTCACGGTGGCGGGGTCGTAGTAGCCGAAATATGCACCGTCAGCGCTGAAAGGGGAACGGCCGACTCGCAAAACTGCAAGGAGGGCTCGGTACTCGGTACCTGGATCAGGAGGAACGCGCAGCTCAGGACGAGATAACTAACCAATATGAGAACGTGCTCCATCCGCCGGGTGACAAATTGCCGTGTATCCACATAGTAGAGCATTGCATACCACACAGGACAAGGGTGCAGCCGATTAAGGTACACCCTTACCATTTGCCGGAGACCCACAAGAAAAAGGTGGAGAGGCAAATGGAGGAGATGCTGGCGGACGGCATAATCCGGCCTACCCGGAGCCAATGGCCGTTCCTAGTAGTAGCCAAAACACGCGACGCAGCGGGGGTGAAAAAATAAGAGTTGTGGTGGATTTTAAGAAGCTAGCGAGGGAACGATCAGTAGTAGTATGTGTACACCTTGGCTCCATCCCACTCCTATCCCACTCCTTCCCCCCACCACGCGGCTACCCCCACCACGCGGCTACCCCCACCACCTCACTTTTCCACCGCCGCGCTACCCACTCTGCTTGACCAGTGTCGGTAACGTGGAGATGGTAAAGTGAGGTGGTGTGGGTACCTTGGTGAACAAGGAAGAGTAGAGATAAGAGCAGGATGGAGAAGAGGTGTACACATACTTGGAATAAAATATTTAACTCACCCTTGTGTTAGCGGCATCTGCGACGACTCTCCAGGGTGACGGGCACACACACACACACACATATATATACACACACACGCATTCTCTCTCTCTCTCTTACTCACTCACACACGCGCTCACTCACTCAATCACATCAAAAACCACAGTTACGCGTCAGGGTAATGCGGATTACCCGCACCCATGGAGCTTGGGCACCGTCAGGCGTGGGCATCCGTATCCCGATCAGCGTATCGTTACCGTATGTTTCTTCGTGCAGGTCATGATATCCGTCCTCGTCAATGAAATGATCGAGGCCGAATACAGTACACTGCAAAAGCAACACAGGTAGTACGCTAATCGGTGGCTCAGGGTGAAATAGCTGCTGCCAATCGACGTATATCGTTTCATCGATGTCGACAAGCAGCACCTCGCAGCACCCGTCATCATCCATGTCGATGATCTCCCCGCGCATAGCCCTTTGATGCCGCACAACGACACACGAGGCTCCCGCACATAAGTCCTCAAATTTAAAAGCACTCCTGTCTACAAATCCGTCAATATATAATCGCTTCAAATCGTCCTCTAGTCTTTGCCACGCAGCACACATTAATTCAGTGCGCAGGAATATTGTGTTATCCCACGCAACGCAAACCACCCGAAACACAAAAGCCGCGGCTAGCAAGAAGTTATCGTACCGCGGATACATTTTTCTCTATTTAAACTCTCGACGTGCACTGCTAAAGACAGACTGAATGCTCCGGATGAGGCTGGCGGTGATCACGGCGTTTGAAGATAACAAACGCCCCTCTGAGTCATAACTAGGTGTGCAGCGCTTTGAATGCAATGTCAGCAGTTTTGCAGGTGTGTACCGCTTTGCGCTGTGCTTCTCGTGAAGCGAATGCTCTGCAGTAAAAGACGCAGAATATGATACCGTGCCGCGAGAGACCTCGATTATAATTTATATACAATTATAAAAGAAAAGACACAGTAAACCGATGTATTTGTTTTTAATTAATCAATATTTTATTTAAATCACTTTACAGATATTTACCGTCGTATGCAACATCCCAGCAAACACGGTAATCTTCGCTCGGAGACTCCTCTGCCGTTAAATTTATTTTTACCACTTTCTGATCGTCGAGAGGCAAAAGCATTGTAATATTCACGCACTAATCTGTCGTTTTTCGTTACATTATCGCTAAAGAGATTATTAAATCGCGACATGGTGAAGCCGCACGACATAAGGTGTAGGAATACGATGCAAAATTGTCCACACACATCCGACGTATTACTCTGTAGCTGCTTGAAGCCGTACCGATAGAACTTGCAATTTCTTCGTAGTCGTGCGAGATGTTGCGGTATAACCGGTGGTAGCCCGTAGCTATCAAAGTACATTCCTTTTCCATGATGGTTAACGTACATGGCGATCCAATGCTCTCCAGGTCCGTCGTGGTTATCCGTGTTAACTACGAGTCCGGCTGGTAACGACCATACACGAGGAATTCTGTCAGCCGGGTATACGCCAACGGTTGAAAGTGGTAGATACTGCAGACTCTCGTAGATTTGTCTAGTGTTCATGCTGAACACATAGTCAATGATTAAATGATGACCGCCACGCTTTGAAAGACGTATATATATGCAAAATTTATTTCACAGCATCGTCGATCGTGTCACGACCACATGATGAAGATTTCTCCTCTTTTTTATTCTCTATCTCTTCGTCTGCTGACCAAACATCCATGTATGATTCTCCTTTAAATGGATGCTCGCGAAACCAATTTTTTATTTGGAAAGCCTGGCGCATTGCACAATGCGAAGACGCTGTATCGTTTATCATAGCGTGTCTGAAACAATTTCGCAAAGATTTCGGCATAAATGTGTACGATGGGGCGCCCTCCTCATCCTCCAGGTTGGAAATTTCACGACTCGTGATATCGCAAAGAAGTATAGCCTTCTCGTGACCGCGTGTATAGATGCGTCTTGATTTTCGCGAAATTTCACGCAAGTTAGCGTATACCTGTTAACAGCTCACATCGCCCTCGTACCACTCCAGACCGTGAAAATATTTCGAGAGAAAATTATTCTGGCTTCTCGATTGCTGTGGTAATTCGGCAAAGTGACACGGCGGTGCAACGATCCAATGAGCAGAGTACGGTCTATCCACTGCTATCACGGCAATTTCTTTCGGAATAAATTTCGAGTCTTTACCACGCATTCCCTGTATATCCACGACGATATCCGTTTTCACGTCTAATCCGTACAGATGACCGAGTTCGACTGATTAGTTACTCGCGGACACGCTTCTACGTGTCTTAACACGAAATAATTTTATGCCGACATCAGCACATTTTTCGCTTATCCGGTAAAATCCACCATTACCTGCCGAGAGGCATCAATTACAAGGACATTATCATATTCCGCGTAGACTACACAATTTATCGTTGAAGCAAGCGCATCCTCAAATCGTACCTCTATTCTCACACTACCGTGCTTCATTAAATTCCAATGTGTATTGCTGTTCGCCGAAAGATCGGGTGTCAAATCAAAAGCAAACAGACAGTATCCATCGCGATAATTATCGCGATCGATCGAATTACCGTCGTTCAAGAAATGTATTCCAGTTCCCGAAAACAACGTTTGAAAAGCATCCACATATAGATGATTTTTCGTGAAATCAGGTTGTAACGGTTTCGAAGGTATTTGAGCACCATCTACATACAACGAGAGATAATTTATCTTGTAATTTTGGAAATTGAACGGATTCATACTGAAGTCACCGTTAAACGCTTTGTTATCGATAAAACCGATAATTATACGCTTCGGCAACTGACCTAACACGATATTATCGATAGTCTCTCCATGAACACCAGAGTGTATTGAAACGGCTTTTACCTCGACTCTCGTAAGAGGATATTTAGCCGTAGATTTTGCCAGAGTTCTAGCATGTGAGAGCAGCACACCAGGAGCTATTTTTGTTCTACGAATGAGAGACGATGCCTTGAGAATCTTTAAGCCGCATTGACCATTCTTTGTATCCCCCACAAGACAAAATGAATCTCTAGACCGAACCAGCCGTAGGCGCATCTCGACACCGTTTAATAGGAACCGGTCCTGATTGAATATATCGCAATGCAGATGACCGAGCAAGTCTACAGTTTTTTCGACATTTAAAAATTGTTTTCTCTTCACAAGACCCGTATTTTCCGATGTTATATCATCCATTTTTCCAGGTGTATCGTCGTACCAGAGAACGCTCGTGAGATGCGAATTTTTTGCTGCTGGACCGTGATTCAAAAGTGTTTCTATGTACGCTCGATAAGCGTAGGCATTATTTGGAGGTGAAACTAATTTTTGATTCAGGTATACATCCACCTGATTAAACATAGAATACAAGAGATTGTTTACAGGGCCGGCACTTACTTTTGACGATGTGCCCGCGGCAATTTCCGTAATGGTAGGAGATGTTATTTTCACTCTCAGACTAAGCATAGTATGCGCGAGATCGATATACTCATCACCCTGTCTGGGAATAGCAAATTCAATCGGTGAATCATCTGTTAGCGAAGATATTGGTTTGTAATACACCCAATTGCAGCCTTCGATAGTAGTTTGCGTCGGTGGGAGTGAAAATAATTCAAGATCCGATTTAAGACACTCGCACGAGTGCGCATGTAGAAAAGCCATCTTGTTTCAGCTATCCAAAAATATCTGCAACTGTTCGTTGACGAGTCTTCTTTTTCTTATTGTTCTTATTATTCTTCTTCTTCTTTATTGTTTTTCTCTTTATTACACTTTTATTTTTACGGGAGATACGTCGTGGTTTACGTTCGTTCGATGAATGAGGAGTACGTGAAATTTTGCGCTTTTTATAACCAGACCCCCACATGAGAGTATCAATTTTTTCAGAGGCTTTGCGTTTGAGATTACTGCCTGATTCTCGCGCTCTCTCGTGAATAGCATCTTTCACAGCTATATTTCTATCAAGGATATCACCGGCTACGTTTACACCAGCGCGCAACGCCTCTTTTCTAACTGCTTTAGCGCCCTTCTTTGAAAGTGGTAACACTCGACGAAACAGGCCCCCGAGAAAGCTACCAATACCATGTCCTCGCTGATTAGGTGTTCCGATATAAACATGGCTAATACCACCGTACCCGCGACGACCCCATCCGTGCTGCACACTGTCAATATCATCCATAGTGGTGTAATCAATCGTGGGACCTTTTGAAATGTAGTGTCACAGTCAACGTTCCCTGCTCGAATGGTATAGGATCCCCAAATTCGTCTCTTATATCGATCTCGATAGTGTGTAAATTATTGCGCAAGAGAGGTATATATCGTGGCGTTGAAAACGATTTAATTTTGATCGAACCGTACGGACAGTCATCAGTATCAATGGGAACAACTCGTAAGAGGGGTGTTTGTACATCGCCTATAATATAGCTCTCGCAGATATCTGTGTATAAAAACATGCTGCTCGGTATAGCACCGGTGAGAGATGCAGGCCTCGACCCTGTGTATTCGCAATGCGGTTCTGTCATTACGGACCAACAAGCCTTTTCCGAGAATCCTAGTAGCCTTGCGATAACGGGCGATACGCGAAAGTCGTGGTAGCGTAGATCGTCGCATACGCGTGCCACTTCGACCTTCCCGCTCGGAAGCGATTTAAAGCGCAAATGATCGGCTACGTGAGGTGACTGATTTATACTCTCCAAAAGAACGTCTATAGAGCGATATACACCAGGTGCTACTTGGTCTCTATCAGCGCTCCTCCGTGTTAAAAGATTTAAACCCGATAAATCATAATCACCATCCTCAAAAGTTACGAGATTTTCTACAGTAGGAACATGTAAAAGAGTCATCGGATAAGCAATTTCCACAAGAGAAACAGACCATTCTCCGTGCAGGCGTATCTGACGCGGTAGTTTTGTAATAAATTTCGTCGTCGTATTATCCGGAAAATACTGCATACTACTGTTGCTCGGTAGTACGACAAAGAAAGAGCTATCCTTGGAGCTCATATTTATCACGAACGATGATCCCGAGCGTTCTTCTTCTTCTTTGTCCTCTTCTTCTCTTTCGTCTTCTCAGATGACGGAGGCACTCGTACTCGTGATAATTCTGCCTCGTAGAAAATACCGTCGATAGTCTCGTTATTCGGATCGTGTAAAATATACACGAATGGTTCTCGATTCACCGATATTCGTTGAATCTTGAATAATTCGTTACTCCAACCACGCTCATATCCTTTCACGAAAGCTGCTTTAGCTGTACTGATACGTACCAAGTCACCGACGCTGTACTTAGGCTTTTTAATTTTTTTCGCGTTACACTCGTAACGCCGTGCTAAATTGTCTCGGGCTATAGAGGCATTTTCGAGGGTTACTTCGCTCGGAGGAATACGCGTTCCGCTGTGTCTAGTGTGATTATAAGCATATAAAAAAATTTGTAAAACATCGATGTAACGCTTATTTCGCGTGTATGTAAAGTAGCGCCACATTCGCTCTTTTATTGTTCGATTAAAGCGTTCGGCAATCGAGGCTTTTATATCAGGGTTGCGAGCAGCGCGAAAATCGATATTCTTTTTCTTGAGAATTTGCTGAAACGGTGCGCCGATAAATTCTTTGCCTCGATCAGTTTGCAGTTGTTGCGGGCGACGATTGTTACTGCGCGCGAGTATGCTTGTGAGACCGCGGGCCACGTTTGCGCTCGTTTTGTCACGCAAAGCCTCGACCCACGCGTATTTGCTCAACACATCGATGACAACAAGCTAATACGCGTACCCATCGTTGTACGTGGCTATCGAGCGAAGATCAGCTAAATCAGCCTCTCATACATCGTCTATATTACTCACGCTATACGTACGACGGGGAAATCGTCGTCGTACGAGGCGATGTATGTTATATGAATCCTGTGTCTCGAGCCATGGTAAAACATTTTTTCGCGCTACTCTTCGATCCACCTGGGCCAAATTTTTTGCTCAAGAATAGGAAGCAGGATGAGCGGTGTCATAATAGATTTTTTTAAGAATTTTCATACTTTTAGCGATAACCAGTTAAATGGATTCTTTTTCTTTTTCTTTTCTAACTGTATGGGTGGTCGATATTCTGCTTGTGCGAAGTTTTGCAATTGCTCGTCCTCTTCTTCATTCTCCTCCTCCCCCTCGATGATGTTGTTTTCAGCCGTGAGCATTATATCTCTGTTTGAGTGTGCGGTCTCGGCCTCGTCATCGTTGTTGTTGCTACCGTTGCTGCTGTTGCTATCGTTTTCACGCGGTAAAATAAGACGCCGCTGTGGTGTCGAGGATGATGTAGGTGTAGGCTCGTGTAGTAAAGCGGGATTACCGATGAATTCACGTGGCATCTGTATCGCTCGCAGGAGTTTGGCAAAGCGAGATCGTCCGATGGGTTTCTCGCGTTTTCTAGCTCGCATAGCATCGTTAACAAGATCAACGATATTGGAATTTGAAATTCTTCTGCCGTCTATGGAAACAACGCCGTTACGATCCCATGTCATTTTTTTACCAACAGCGCTGCGATGCGAATTGCGAAGCAACGATATTGCTTTAGATTAAAATTTTTTTGGTACGCTATCGATAATAAGTGTGTCATTGAGTCGAGATTTAACTTTGTTCATTAAAGTGTCGTCGGATTTATTCTCGTGGCTATCGAGTATTGCTACTTTTCGTTTTGATGAAATATTCGGTACGGCATTATCGTACTCGACCATGTGAAGATAACGCTGTAAGACCTGTTGGTAGGCTATCCACTTCTCTCTCTCACTCTTGTACGAGTGAGAGTTCAGAATTTCACTTAGCTCAGAGTCGAGGCGCGATAATGGCGTGCCGGTAGTCTGTACGGAAGGCAACGGGTCTGCACTAGTAGTAGTAGTAGTAGTGTAGTAGCAGCAGTAGTGGCGAGTCCAGCGAGACGATGTATGTTATCATGAGGAATAAGTACCATCTTTCTGGCATATTCCATGTCTCGTGTAGGTCAAGACAGGCACAAGAAGCAACTTGAGAAATCCGACACAGTGCTCGACGATGATCTTCCTCTTACCGCTCCAATTTCCCCTTTTGGCGGCTAGTCGTCGAAGAATTGTCGCGTGCCTCCGAAGATGATTCTTTTGCACGTTGTTCAGACTCACGTTTCCCTGTAAAACGTTTAGAGCACACTCGCATATACAGTGTACGAGCGCTACATCTGCTTTGCGCAAAATTGCACGTCGTTGCTCTTGCTTCAGATAACACAACGCTTGCAATATAATTATCTGCTTTTTATCGAGAGGTCCGCGCAACGCCATTACAAGCGCATTACTGGTACATCGCGCGACGCATCGCGAACTTTTATTGCTTCTTGAGGCACGTAAACGTAATGGTATTGGTCATCGGGAAATATACAGGCGCGAAATCGACAATTATCAGGCGTCGATTGTTTCAAGTCGAATAATAGATAGCCGTGCGGTGCGGCTGTTGCATCGAAATATACTTCCTGCAAAAATCGCGGATTCTCGGGACATACCTGGCGGGCTAGGTGCTGAATTTGCGCGCGATCTCGCGGATTTTTGAAGACAACGATATAATTAGCGTTTAAGGAGATATCGCGCTGCCCGTGACCCTGATGGAAGAGATTTTGCGTGATGAAAATGACACTTAGATTTTTATGATGGCTACCCTTGGTGAAAAGATCGACCACGGTATTGTTGGATGCCTCGCGCATTAGATCGTCAATGACCACAAGTTTAGGTCTTGCATCATTCGAGTAGTCTACTGCTTGCGGTAAACCCTCGCGAAATTCGATTTTATCACCGTATTCTGAATACACGGACTGCCACTCTGAGTAATAAAAAAGTATACGCTCGAACGGGACATCCGTCATTTCGCGCATGTATTTAAAGAATTTTTTTACAAAATATGTTTTACCACAACCCGTAGGACCGCTTATCACAGCTGTCCACGGATGTTTCCAACGTGTATCCATATCGACGAGTGTCTATCAAAATCAATCAGCAGACTCTTAAATAAGCTTATACCGCGGCGGCGGCTGCGGCGGCGGCGGCGGCGACCCCGCGGCATCAGCTATTTTCGCGGCCTTAAAGAACTGATAAGGCGCGGCGCGCCTGCACTAGCTGATGAGGCGCGGGCCCGCGGTATAAGCTAGTGTTTACGCTGTATGTAAATTAAATAACGATAGTTTTTATATTTCTCACAAATAAAGCAATATTTTTATTTCACTATGCATACATCTCTATATACAAATTTTACGAATCATCAAATTCTAAACAGCAATATTATATCCACGGATGTAGCACGAGAAAGTCAGAACAAAAGGAAACACTCGATAAGAAAAACGGGACAAAAGAATCAACGATGAGAAAGTCAGAACAAAAGGGAACGGTAGAGAGATAGCAGCTACTGCTACGAATCGCAGCACAAAAAGAACGATCCGATAACGGTTTTATACATAATAAATCAATTTTTTTCAATGTATTGTACACAGTAAATATGTTACATGAAATTAGACAAAAAGATTATTTTTAAATATCGCGAATTCAACCGTAAAACTATGAACTTTTTTGCGTTATACTAATTAGCGTATTTCACAATAGCCATACGGTACAGTAGAGTGCAGTCCGTGCCGTTTTCGCTTCGTGTTAACAGGTTCGCATGATTTCGTTTCTTTACGCGTTACTACATGATGAAATTCCGTACGTCGAATAGCGTCGAATTTAAAAATAATAGGTACGCTCCTTGCTCCTGTCACGAAAGATCGTAATGTGTTATAATTTACGTGACGGCTATTCGCAAAGTTTAGCGTGATACCCTTCACTCTACATCTTTCAATAATCGTACCGTCGGGTTTACGAACAAGGTATGCGTAAAATTCTGGTCCACCCGAAACGAACGAAGTTATATAACTACCAGGCCCGTATTCACTTAATTCATCCGTAAGATCTCCTAGAAATTGACTGATTAGCGGCTCATACTCGTCACCACCGGGATGGCTCACGTAAATACAGGAGTCCGTATCGCAGTACAATATTCGTCGCCCGAGCCCCTCAAGATAACTGTATATTTTTAGGCGTGCGTGTGCCGTCGTGTATGCTGCAATCACGGCGTTTGATGTCGGTGATGGTTGGATAGCATCGCGGTTGCTCACATAGTTCACATACATAATCTTGTGATTAACCGGTAGCATCCCCGTCACCTCAATCTCCGGACTCGTTAGTAAATTCATTAGCTCCGCGCGCGTGAAAACGATAACGGTTTTCGTGAGATTCTCTCGTTGACCAAACTTTCCCCAGAATGAATTAAGAGCCAATTTCGCTAGTGAACGTAAACCCGGATTTGGCTGCAAAGCACTTCGCTCGAGATATACACCCTCAGACTCCTTGTACAATGCTATAAAACGCTCTATTGCTTCCTCGTCATCGTTACACTCTGTTGGCGGACCACTCGCCTCCTGTTTTATTTTTAGGAATGTATCGATGTACTCGGCAAAATGACCGCCTCGTCGCGTTGTCGAGTCATACTGCGTAACAACGTATTGCCAAATTTCATAGATACGCGTCACTTTATAGCCGAGCGACACAGCTTTTCTCAGTTCGTCCACGACCCATGTGCCGTCAAACGCTCGCTCAGTCGTGTCATCGTGTGTACAAACCTCGGATGTGTCCATATCTATACAGCACGTTCTACACAGGGGGAACAGTAGTTTCCCATGCATGCGAAAAGGCAGTACGGGTATATACAAATCGAGCGGTGCCAGCACGGTACACTTCACGAGACCCTCGACGACACTTAGATCGTTTTCAAGTCCTACGAGTTCTCGACACTCGTCACCTACGTACAATTTCGGGTGTCCAATGGGATATTTTCCATTCTTACATACCCACGGATACAGCGAGCAAACATCCACATAGCGTATCCGCTCCATATTCGCGACGTCGTACAAGCTTACAAAATTTTCCGTTCGACCGCCAAAGAATGCATCGCGTGGTTCGAGAGGCGCCTGCTTGACCATGGCGTGATTTTTCACGTATGTCGACGCTTCCTCGTTATTCTCGAGTAATCTGTCAAAATCGCATTCTTATATTTTGGTTAGAGTTTACCCTTTCGATCTGATTCGCCCGGAAATAAGACCGGTACGCTCGTATCGCTCATCCATTGTATCGCCGAATATGGTTCGAGCATCTCTATTCACACGATAACATCGCGGACACCCATGCCAAAAGCAGCCGTGAAATTGAAGAACGTGATGGACCCCCGCATCCACGTAGTAACCGTCGACAGCCGGTAGGCCGGCCGGAGGGCGATACTCTCTCGTGCGTCCAGCATGAGCGATAACGCAGTTGAGCTCACGCTCGAGCCATACGAGCTATACGACGGCCTTGCGCGATTGCTTATCGCCCCCGCGATATCCTCCTGGTGGTAACACCGCAATGCGATCTTTCTGTAGAAAATTCTTTCGAAATACTCTCATACATGCTGATGCTATCGTGCATGCTTCTGTAAAGGGGCACACGCTCCCACAACGTATAAGTAACTCTCGAAAAGCTAAACACGCTCGTCTCAAAACCGAAACATCTGTACGACAATATTGCACAAATTGCGTCGCAAAATCAAATTTATAATCTACGCGACTCGATTCTTCCTCATACCATTTGAAAAACGGCTCGCGATCCGCTGAGTACATGGTATCGGGTGAGTAAAAATGCAAAGCCGGCAGAGGACCTGAGTAATTCTGATATTCCGGTGTGTTGAATAAATAAGGAAATGTACCTTTTGCCACCTCATCAGCGAAACCAAAGGCCTTAGGTAAAGCGCTAAGAGCCATGGGTAAATAGTTTAGACTATCGAGAAAAACGACATCGCCAATTTTCATCGAGACAATCTTCGTACCATTCATAATCAGAGAGGGCAGCTGTGTTCTTGCACCTCGATTAAATACCGTAGAATAAATTGTGCGTCGAAACATCTAGCATTATGGGCGATAAAGATGGTCTTTTTAAATTTTTGCGATAATGCCAATTTTATGAGATCCCCAACAGGATCATCGATAAACACGAATTCACGTTTACCACAGTTAGCACAATCGGTCTCTATATCTGTGATATCCAGACATGCCATACATACGCATTGTGCGACACATAAATTCGGCTCGTGAATTCGTATCGATTTATCATCATGCAATTGCTCGTGTTGCTGCGTCTCAAAATCATAAAATAAAAATCTCGTGGACGACTTGTCTTTTTTCTTCTCCTTTTGCGCATCTGGTTTCTTAAGAGGTGCTATAAAACACGCATGCGTAGTCGGCCGCGTTTGTTTGCATGTAGTACAAAACGATATACCGCATACATGTATCTTTTTATCTGTGGTTTTAATCATACGCGAGCAGCCTCTACAGATTTTCAATGCGTTACAGACGCTGTACCGTCTATATTTACGAGACGTGATACCCGCGGAGCTCTCACTCTTGTGATGAGCGAGGCAAAAAGCACCAAAGAACGAACGATTACAGTCTGCGCAATACTCAGGCTGAGAGTCTCTATTACCGTTGCAATAAGTGGATTTACATCGAGCACATTGATAGCTACATCGATGCTCGAGTACTCGAATATACTTGGAATTACATTGTGTGCAGAACCCCCGACTACCTAGCGCACCGGCGAGATTTAATATCGGTTGATAGTGATGAGAACGCTCGTAATAGAGAATAAAGAGTGTATGATTAATTTTACCTGTTGCGTTGAGTACGTATTTTTGCCCATCGTACAGAGCCGGAACGCGTTTTCCGAAGGTGAGAAATTCATAAACAACAATCGCTATACCCTCGTGAACCAAGTACTCCTGAAAGAGCTGAATTTCGCGCACACCACACCCCCTAGACGGTGTCGTTACCCCTGCATTACGCGTGAGCTCTATCGCTGCTGTATATTGCGAACCTCGAAGCCCGTTCCGAATTTGACACCATCGTCTGTGTAGCACTCCCGCACGTATTTGACCGCGTTCGGCATGCGCTCGGGCAGTGACAAGGGATCGTTGTAGACACAAATTATCGCGATTACTTATGCGTAAAATTGACTTTTTTGCTATAGACTCGTGTGTAAGCCTAGTGCCCACACCAGCTCCTTCGACGCCTCGTACTATACATGTTGTCATTCTACATGTACCAGCGTCTATTCGAAATTCGCGCGCGCTCTGAGCTACACTATTAATTAGTCGCCATATATCGTCGGGAACGATGTCACGAGCTGGTCGAAATGATAACCATACAGGTCCTTGCGCAAAAGACGGTACGGTCGGAGTCATACCCACATAATCATGTCCTTCGCACGATTCTGTAAGGCGTGTGAGAACATCTCGTACACCTCCCTCGAACCATGTCAGATGATCGATACTGACCGGTGGCTGACGAAAATAAAAATCTGTCTCTCGACCCTGCATCCTAAAGCGTGGAAAATAACGTCTCTGCTCGTTGTCGATACCGAAACGTTCACCAGGAGGCAAAATATCACCACCCCGTGCAGCAGTCCTTCCATCGCCAGTCTGTCCACCTGCAGGCATAATTAAACCATTTATTAGAATTTTTATTTAATTTACTTTAAATTTTTGTTTGTCGCTGGCTATATACTATGCATATAACTCGTGTAACGTAAGAATTACAAACTTATATTTGCTTCTATTCCTCGAATCCGTCGACTGCACCCCGGAACCGCCGACGCATTTCGTAAACCAACTCGATTGTCGGTGGTCTCGGCACAGTGAATCGTGCAAAGCGAAAAACGTTTGGGTGCGTCTCGTACCCTGCTTTTTCATTTTACTATTATTATCCGCGCAATTTTTTTATTTTTGTCAGCGTAGTTGTATTATTAAAAGCTTACCTGAATCTACAGGGTTCTCCTCCTCTTCCTCCTCCTCGTCGTCATCGTCTACGTCTTGCTCCTCCTCCTCTTCCTCCTCCTCCTCTTCTTCTTCTTCTTCTTCTTCCTCCTCCTCCTCTTCTTCTTCTTCTTCTTCTTCTTCCTCGCTGTCTGTATTGCTGTTGGTATCATCGTTTGAACTGTATTGTCGCGATGGGCCTGCGACGGATTCATCTGGTTCTCTCGAGGGGCCTGCCATGAAAAGACCGTTTGTAGGTTTATAACCGCAGAATGGCTGGGTCAAATTTATCCAGCGATTCCCTACGGTGCTGTCGCCATCGTTGTCCCTGCTATGATCATCTGAATCGGCTCTACCCTCCTCATCGAAATCATAGGTGTCGGATCCCATTTCTGCGTCCTCATACCGTCGAACTATATAAAAATCTTATGAAATAAAGGAAATAAAATAAAAGTAATTAGCGCTGTATATTACTTACGTATTTCATTAAGTATGCGCTGCAGAGCAGGCTCATTCAGCCAACCTCGTCGACGAATAACACGCACCACCGAATCAATAATTATTTGATTATCAAACAATCCAATATTATACGCGTCAACTAAATCGCGTTGATGACACTCGCACAGCATACCGCGAATTTTACGAACAACCGCCTGTGTCGGAAGTTCCCATAGGGTGATCTGTAAATTTCTTCTACCCCAGCGCGAACGCAACGACGGTCTACGCTTCAATATAAACTCTATCAATTTTCTTATCACTGAGCGCTCTACCACTCTGACCATGATTGTGCTGTTAGAGTAGTAGTAGTAGTAGTAACCACAGTAAATCAGACAATTAATTAGAGAATTTTCAAAGCGGCTCACTTTTATATATATTCCTTTAACAAGCTCTCTCTCTCTCTCTCTCTCTCTCTCTCTCTCTCTCTCTCTCTCTGCATATTCTGCAACGATGTAATGAATACGACTAACCAAGAAGATGGCCGCACGCGATCGCTTTACAAAAGCAAGACCTAGGGAAATATTTAGCGATGGTGATGTACTTAGTTATCGAGTTTCGCTGATGAAAGTCATATTGTTTTCATTTAATTTCAGGGCACTCCGCCATGAGGAAAATCATCAAATTTCACCGACGAATATTATTTAGTTTTCATGGTACATATTATCTGTATGTCGATGTGTGCGTGTGCGCATAAGTGAGCGAGAGTATGCAAGAGTTTTGGGATATATTTGCTGCTGTTACTAGGCTGTTGAGGAGAATGCGACAAATATCAAAGGATATTGGCTAGCAATTTTCAGGCGTATGATTTGCAGTATCAAAAGAAGAGGCAATGCAGTTAGGTGGTGGGGGAAATCTGTATAAAACGGAGTATGAACACCACCGACGATTCATTCGAAAAGTTACAGTCTACACGAAAGCAATAAAAATGGCAAATAACGGTGGTAAGCCTCATCCGATATCGCTGTATATAGCGAACCCCGTTATGTACGGTTTAAATAAATCATTTGGTAAAATAATCGTAGCCGGGTTCGAGTTGAACTCTACGTGTACGCTTACACCGGTGGTGAAAATATTGTCGAATACTTTTACCGGAATTACACTCGTTGCGGACGAGTGGCGAGTGTTTAAAAGTGATTTTTCTCGCGTACAACAATATTTCGAAGCTCATGGGACTAATGCCGAGAAAATGTGTAAT
Organism: Cylloceria caligata; assembly: GCA_963942595.1. NCBI lineage: Eukaryota > Metazoa > Arthropoda > Insecta > Hymenoptera > Ichneumonidae > Cylloceria > Cylloceria caligata. Next base: position 30,151,132 of record OZ012708.1, read on the forward strand.
ACCCGCATAGAGCACACAACGCATTACACACTTTTAACCTCGTGTTACCAGCACAGAGCTGTGTCATTTGGTAAAATAAGCGGTAGCGCTGATGAGGAATACGAGAATCAAGAGGAATCTGGAGAATCGAACCGGAAACGCTTCTTAAAATACTCTCCAAACATTGTTCTTCAGCGGTCTACATTTGATATGCTCGTCGAAATAAGTAGAAGAATTGATATTCATATGCAGGCTCTAGAGAGCAAAAGTGAAACGATTCAGAGGTGTATGAACGAGGTGGTATCATATGTCCGTGAAAAGATAGTTGTCAGTGAAATGCCTCGTGCAGTAGCGTATGAGATCATCGGTTCCAAGGACTTCTTTGAAGAAGCGCTCGAACACATCGCGATCTTGCTAACGCCAGAGGATACGGAGTTTATGAAAATTATTTTGTCCGAAATAATTGTGCTGTTTCGTGGTCATATCGCTGATCATGCATCGGGTGTTGCGTTGCGAACGCAATAATTCTACGTATGCGCAGCTATTTGTGATAAAGAAACTGTTGTAAATAATTGTATATAGTGTACATATACTCGCTATGTATATATCGCTCGAAATATTATAAAGTATACACCGATGTCAGTCACAGTGTGAGAGAGAGAGAGAGAGAGAGAGAGAGAGAGAGAGAGAGAGAGAGAGAGAGAGAGAGAGAGAGAGAGAGAGAGAGAGAGAGAGAGAGAGAGAGAGAGAGAGAGAGAGAGAGAGAGAGAGAGAGAGAGAGAGAGAGAGAGAGAGAGAGAGAGAGAGACAGTTGTAAAACCGAAGCATCAGCAAAGGTCGGCGCTAGAAAGAAGACGGAGCGCTCGTCTCTGTTTCATTAACACAGCAGATCATGGAATACGTGCCAATGTCGATTAGCAGCAAAGCAGCAGAGCTTGGTAAGTAAAAAATATAAAATAATTTTAAATCATGTGATATTTATTTTTAATTAAAAAAATAATGTTTTGCAGAGCGAGCAGCCCCTGCATATGAGCCGACACCGAGGGTTCGTTATACGTGTCATGGAGAGCGAGAGGAAGATACATATACTGTACAGATAGAGCTAGCTTCGGGAAAGAAAAGTGCCACCTGACATCCTCATCCACAGTTGTCGTCGGTGGCAGAAGATCATCAACGCTTCCAACTTTGTATAATGAGGCGTGGCCTATCAGGTAAGACAATATCGATTATTCTGTACACGATGTTTTTTATTGATCAGTGCGCTCAATTAAATAGTTGTTTCGTTCTTTTCTCAGAAGTACACTATGATGACAGCGTCGACAGCGAAAAATAATTTAAAAGCAATATTGCGAGTGATAATACAAATTAATTTCATATAGCGATAAAAATAAAATTAACGGTGAAGGAATCTCCGAGCGTGGATGACCGTGTTTGCAGGGCTGTTGCATACAACGGTAAATGTGTAAAGTGCTTTCCATAAAATATTGGTTAATTTAAAAATATCTGATCTTACTGTGTCTCTTATTTTTATAGCATAATAATTAGAGAATTATAATTGAAGTCTTTCTCTCTCTCTCTCTGTGGGGGATCATATTCTATATCTTTTACTGCAGAGTAAGCACTTTGCGAGGAGCATAGCGCAGGGCTATGCATGCTCGAAAACCTCTTTCGTTGCATTCAAAGTGATGGATACCTAGTTATGATTCATAGGAGGCTGTTATCTTTATGCCCGTGAAACTCTCTAGTAGCATCTCGAGCATTTAATCTTTGGCATCCTACTTGGAAACAATAAAAGGCAATATGTATCCACAATACGGGAAGGAGATTTTAAGCGACGCGTTTTGGTGCCAATTAATGTTTGTCGAGAGTGTGATGAGTGTGTTTCTGCGTACGCAGGAAATGTGCGATGCATACGACGAGCTGGAAGAGCTCCTACGTAGTGTGTATTTAGTGGAACGTCGTGGAAGACCCATTGAACTTGGGGAGTCGCATATCGGCATGTCCTGTATTGTGCCTCGTTTAAATAACGTTGTCCGCGGCAAAGTGGTTTACCCGGACTTTGATGGGTACTGCGAGGTGTTGCTAGTCGATTTCGGCGAAACTATTTACATCGACTGGTCTCACCTATTTCATCCGGAGCCTCTAGCAAGTATGCTGCCGGTTCTTGTCATGGAGTTTTCCATATACGGACTCGAACGCGTGGATGTTGCAGGTATCGAGCAGCTCGTCGGAGAAGCGTGCGGTGGAGATGACTTGATCGCTGTCATGATGCGACCTCTTGCCGGTGATAGCGTTCCGCGGGTTCGCTTATCGAACGGTGAACGCATGGATGTGGTGGCGTTTATTATAGAAGCCCTCGGTGATGAGATAGATATCGGCTACGATATCGATGCCGTGGACGAGGGCTTTGACGAGGACATAGTAATGAATTGAAGACGGTGTGCATGTGTATGTGTGTGTGCGTGTGTGAGAGAGTACGTTCGAGAGACAGGAGTTTAAAATCGCTTTGGCAGGAGGGTAGATGCCTACAACAGCTGCGGTGGTGGTGAGTACATAATTTTATTCATTTTTCCAAGTATGTGTACAACTTTGCTCCACCCTGCTCTTATCTCTACTCTTCCTTGTTCACCAAGGTGCCCACACCACCTCACTTTACCATCTCCACGTTACCGACACTGGTCAAGCAGAGTGGGTAGCGCGGCGGTGGAAAAGTGAGGTGGTGGGGGTAGCCGCGTGGTGGGGGAAGGAGTGGGATGGAGCAAAGGTGTACACATACTACTATCGGTGACTCATACCCATTGCCCAGCTTCACAGAGATGTGGGACCAGTTGTGAAAAGCTCAGTATTATACCACGTTGGATCTTGCCTCGGGATTTCATAAAACCCCGACGGCAGAGGAGGATAAGGAGAAGACAGCCCTTTCCACCTCCCAAGGACATTTCGAATATAATCGAATGTCTTTCGGATTGAAGAACGTAACTCTGACCTTCCAGAGCCTGATAAACTCCGTCTTAGCAGGACTGCAGGGGGTGAAGTCCTACGCATACCTAGACAACATCGCAGTACATTCAGGGTAAACCCTGAAGGAACATACCGAGAGGCTGAGCAAAATATTATCGCGACTGAGGGAAGCGAAGTTATCCGTGCAACCCGGTAAATGTCAGAAACACAATACCTGAGACATATCATCTCCGAAGAGAGAGTGCATGCGGACCCCAAGAAATTCGCAGCAGTGAAAGAATTTCCAGTGTCTTGAAATGCAAAAGCAGGTGTCCAATAATTCCGAGGCTTAGCAGAATACTATAGGAAGTTCATAAAATACTTTTTGAAAAATACCAAACCACTAAATGAATTGATAAAAAAAGGCACCAAGTTCGAATGGACGGCGGTAAGAGATGCAGCACTCGAAGAGCTGAAAACAGCACTGACCATAGCACTGGGGTTGCAATATCCGGATTTTGAGAAGCTGTTCGTGGTTACGACCGACGCTTCTGAAAGAGCCATATGGGCGATACTATCGCAGGATAGAATCAGAGACGAGCTATATGCTATGCAAATCGCACGATGTCTAGAGCAGAAGTAAATTACACTACAACGGAGAAAGAATTGCTCGCTATTGTCTGGGCACTCGCTCAGTTCCGACCCTTAATATACAGAACTCGGTACAAGGTCGCGGCTGACCATCGACCGCTCACCTGGTAATTTAGAGTACAGGACCCGAGCGATGGACTAATGCGATGGAAAATAAAGTGATCAGAGCATGAGTTCGATGTCGAATGTAAAACAGGGAAGAGCAATATAAATTCGGATGCTTTAAGCCGCTTATGTATTGCTACAAGAGCCCAAGAGAGAGCGAGAATTGACACAAATGCTTCGGATAAGAATAAAGTTACGACGCTTAGTAGGCCGCCCGAATGACGGTATAAAGAGGAGCACCAAGGAAAAAGAGCCGCCTGCAGAAGAAGAGCGAAGCAGCATACCCGAGAGGTAAAACAGTGAAAAGCGTGATGCAGAGACTCGCACCGTGCCTTCAGAATGCTTTACCGATCCACGATGCACCATCGTGAAGTCGTGTGGTTGGGGTAGCGTAAGTGAGGATGCTCACGCAAGGCGAGGCATCGAGCAGACGAAAAGAAACAGCCACTGCACGGAAGTACAACATGGCCGACCGGCCAAGCGAGGGCAAGCGATTCGAACAGCATATCTCTGCTTGTGAAAACTGCCACAAGAATAAGTTGAGGAAAATTGAATGGGTGCTGATGGCCTTCATCGACACCCTACACGATCTTTTGAATAGGTAATGATTTACATTGTAGGACCGCTAAACAAGACTGTAACTAGGAGTAAATACATACTTATGATTCAGGACACCCTCACCAAGTTCAGCACGGCAGCAGCGATACTGAACCAAGGCTTCCGTAGCGACCAAGGCACTGGCAGAAGATTTAATCTGCCCGCATGGCACACCAGTGTGAGATAGTTACACTCTCTAGCCTCTTTTATTATTTCGAATGGCTATTAGATCCTAAATTATATTCGGAAGCACCAAGTACAGCGGGCACTAGGCCACCGAACCCAAAGATGTGACAAAAACTAGCTGCGCTACACCTCCGGAATTCCCTCGCTGCCCTAAACAGCAGGTCAGCGACCAGCTGGCCTTGTTCGGAGGCGAGGAGAAGACGGGTAGCGCAACAGCAGTAGCCCGAAACATTATTAGAACTCGGTAGATTTAAAAAACGAAGCCGATAATGACGTAGAGGGGTACCAGATTGGGGGGCAAGCTATAAAAGAGCCTGCGCGGAGGGAAAAGCTCTCTTATGCTCTTTACTCTTCTGGCAAGGGTTGCCAAGTTGGAAGCGATTAAAAAATAAAGTTGTGCATATTTCTTGAGTTATAAAAATGTATTCATCCTAGTATTTGAGTGGAATACGCGATTTTGCAAGCTAAAAATATTCGTGTCCGTGGAACAGCGAAAACGACAGAAAAGAAAGGACAGGCGAGTCATTAAAATTATATTGAAATTCTTAGTGATATATTGAGTCAACTGATATTGATCTAGATTTAGATAGTTTTTAAGTTAATATAATTAAATGTATACAGTTAATTAAATAGAATTAAGAGTAATTTTAGGCGAATAGAATTAAGTCGCATGGTATTAAAACCTGTAAGATAGCGAGAAGTGTATAAACGTGCGAGTCTAAAGGAGATAGTGATGAAGTGAAATGAGGGATAGAAAGAGAGAGGTATAGATACAATAGAGACATCGGTCCGAAGAGCGAGTGTTCGACGCGTTTAACTGTGCGTGTGCGTGTAGAGTAACCGGGTCACTACTAACTCCCAATACAAGAACAGTCTACCGAGTCGAGTGCACCGAGAGCCTATGTAAACGGAATAGCCGAAAAGAATTGTCAAAATCATCGTAGGAATTACAAAATTTAAATAAATTGTACTGGTTATCGGTACCAGAAAACCGAACGTTAACATTCTGTCTTTCATTGTTTGCATAAATAAACCTCACTCTCACCTACCTAGAAATCTACAACTAATTATACCTGTGATCGAGCTCGAATTTTCCCTGGGAAAATAAATTTAATGTCAACGAAAAAAATTATCGTTACACCAGAGACAATTCTGTCAGACCAAGGGACGAATTTTCTGAACTCAAATTACAAAGTGATGTGTCGATTGTTGAAAATGTAAAAGATTCAAAAGGCAGCATATCATCCAAAGGACAACAGCGCCCTAGAGCGATCGCATCGTACCCTCGCCGAATACCTAAAGAATTACATAAATGAGAATCAGGGTAATTGGGACGCATTGCTGTCATTTGCTACGCTCAATACAATACCATTCTACATACGGGGACCGGACTTTCCACCCATTGATGATATATGGACGCGAAGCGGCGCTGCTGACTGCGGTAAAAGGAGAGCAAGTGCATGCCGCGTGGACCGTAGCTCAGGAAAATCTAGAGAGCGCGAAGGAGAAAGCGAAAGCAACGTACGACAATGGAATGAAGAGTTCGGAATATCGCGTGGGAGACCGAGTCCTGCAACGCAACGAAATTGTACGCCGGAGGAGATCGGTGAAGCTTATCCCCCAAATGGACAAAACCCCACGAAATCCTAGAGAATACGTCCCTTGTCTATACCAGGTGTACAAGTATGAAATGCGGATTTTTTTTCTAAAAAAACATGTTAAATTCGGAAGAATGATAAAGACTACTTTATTCAAAGTATGCTCCATCGCTTGTTATACATTTTTCCCATCTTTCGGGCAATTTGTGAATACCACGCCAGTAACAATCTGCCCCTTTTGCTGTGAACCATTCATCGAGCCATTTTTTCACATCTTCGTATGAATCAAACCGCTGCGCAGCAAGTGCGTGACCCATCGATGCAAACAAGTGGTAATCGGAAGGAGTCAAGTCTGGTGAGTAAGACGCATGGGGTAAAACTTCCTAGCTGAGTGCTTCCAACGTGTCGCGAACCGGTTTTACCGTATGTGATGGAGCATTGCCATGAAATGTTTTTCGCGCCTCTTCCTTCAGAGATCAAAATGTAGTACCCCTCACTTTCCACAGTGTCGCCACAAAGTTTTAAAGCAAAACTTTTTTGCTATGAGTCCCTATGCTCTTGACGCGCCTGCGCTGTTAGCTATCCTTATTCTTTCGCTTTGTGTCAGCGTCGTCACACGCGAAATATTAATAAAAACGCAAAAAATTCAGAAAAAATGGGAAAGAAGAGGAATCACGATCATTTAGCATCGAGGGAGGAGAAGGAAAATAAGGATTTAGTTGATAGACTAAAAGAAATACTGACGAATATCGACCGAAGGTATAAAAACGTAAGTTGAGGCGAACATAACCTATGCTTACTGGGAAAAAAAGGACGCTACGAAAATTGATACTTTCTGAAAGATCAATTACTGACAAAGATTTGTTGGTCTGGATACCTAGTTGTTGTGCCAGCGATTTGATTGCTCGGCAGAGTGCCTTCGGTCTGAACGAGGCGCACGCCTTCGTTTGACGAAGGAATGCAACATACATTGTTCAGTCTCCATGGGTCTGACCCTCGGAAATAGACATTTTCATTTGATGAAAAATTGAACAATTTAAAAACGATGTAAGGCAAGTATTGGCATTATGCCAGTTTACCTTCCAGGATGTAGATCGAGCTCGCCGCATCGTCGGGATCGCTCTCGAATCCGTCACAGGAGGGACGGCGAATGCAGGCGGAGATCAGATCGCCGCAGCTGGTCTCGAAATCGCTCACGACACTCTTTCGGTCGATCACAACGTTCGAAGAGCCGTTTACGTCACTCTCGTCGCTCAGAGCGTAGTCGCTCGGGTCATTCTCATCGCTCAGGGCGTAGTCGATCGCGAAAATTTGACTATGGCTCACAACAATCTCCGCAGGAGTCGGAGGGAGAATGAGAGGAGTCTCAAATACTGACTCAAAAAAATGACGAGGTGGAAATCGTCAATGAACATTTTCCAGCGGACCCATCGGCGCCTGAAACAACAGCCCCGGTCAACACTGAATAACAGGCAAGCGTGACTGCTAAAGAATATACTAAATCAGCCTGAGCATGAAGCTGACCGTCAAGAAGACGTATTAAACATTATTGGACCGCGTTTGGAACTGGACCAGAAAAAGGCCCCTTCATTCTACAAAGATATCGTTATTCGTTGGATGGAAATCTTCAAAAAAGAGCTTTCTAAGGAGGAAAACAAGGGCCTCATGGAAAAATATAATATTCCGGAAAATTGAGGATTCATAGTTGCCCCGGTGTAGAACTCGGAGATTGTTACCGCGATACAAGATAATGTCAAAACAAGAGACAAACGTATCACCAAAAAACAGGAGCGCATTGCTTCCTGCATGGCAGCCATGGGAAAAGCTATCTCGATTACACTGAAATCGGACAGTCGAGAAAAACTCGAGTTGCTTAAAATTCTGAGTGACACAGGAAGACTCCTGGCGTTTCTCTAGAAGCAGGAATCAGAAATTCGCAGGAGTTTAGTCCTCGCAAATCTCAACTCATCTATAAGAGAAATCATGACGTGCTCGACAGTCGACGGTTTCTTGTTGGGGGCGAATCTGGAAGAAAAAATCAAGACTGCGAAGACGATCGAGCGTGCATCGAAGGACCTTGTTCAACCGGAAAAAATCATCAAAACTCAAGCACTCAAAAAACCAGAGGGGCCCGCCGGCGCAGCGTCAGTTGATGCGCAAGAGGAATTGGACGTCGAGTGGGCCAAAGAGACGGACGAACGACAAATACGGCTCGAGGCCGAAGAAAACGCATCCACAAAAGACGCGGTTCCCGGACAGACGCCGTTAATTTCCAGCGTAGGTAAAACTGCGGGCCGATTACGGGTTTTTAATCGGGCATGGTCAAAAGTATCGTCTGATCCTGTAATTCAAGAATGGATCAGAGGATTTAAAATTCCCTTTACATCGCTTCCTGCGCAGGGTCGGATCTTGGAAAAAACGGATCGGTCCAATAACGAAAAATTCGCGATCGCGTGCGAAATCGATAAATTATTAGAAAAAGTCGCAATACAGACGATTACTCCGTTTTTGAAACAGTTTTTATCAAATATTTTTTTAGTGCCGAAACCCGACGGTCTGCAAAGATTTATTTTGAACGGGACGCGTTATTACCTCGTATCGATAAAAAAGATTTCTCGAAAGATTTTACGATTCCAATATAGCGGCGTATATTACGAATTTAATTGCTTACCGTTCGATTTGAATGTCGCACCGTTCGTATTTACAAAAATACTCAAACCGGTGGCAGCATATCTAAGGAGACAAGTATTTAGATCCGTTTTCTACTTAGATGATATTTTGCTTATCGGAAAATTATACGAAGAGTGTGTTGAACATTTTCGAGCTACGACGGCTATTCTAGAAGAACTCGGGTTCATAATCAATCGTAAAAAATGTCGTAGGATTCCCGCAAAACGATGCTAATATCTAGTGCTTATTTTAGACTCGGCGAAGATGACAATCGAATTGCCAGAGGACAAGATCCAAAAATCTCTCGATCTATTGAAAAAATGTAGAAAAATGAAAAAATGCTCGATTCGTGAGTTCGCATCCTGCAACGGTACTCTCGGCTCGTGCTGTCCAGCGCTAAAACATGGCATGATACATATAACACGGTTCGAAAAAGTCAGATTATTAGCACTCGAAGCAAATAATAATAATTATGACATGACGATGATTATTCCGGAGGAATTAAAAGAAGATATCGAGTGATGGACGCTTAATATACGAGTAGCCTCAACCGTTCCTCTGAATGAGCCAGTATTCGATTACGAGATTTTTACCGATGCTTCGCGTATAGGATAGGGAGCAGCTTGCGAAGGTCGGTGGGCAAACGAACACTGGAGCACGGATGATTTGAAGTTCCACATCAATCATATCGAGTTGGTAGCCGCATTTTTCGGACAAAAATGTTTTTTAAGCCATAAAAAACAAAGCAACGTGCTTCTTCGTATCGACAAAACCACCATGATAGCGTACATAAATCGTATGCGAGACAGCCGGTTCGATAATCTTAGCGATATAACGAAACAAATTTGGGATTGGTGCGAGGCCAGAGATATGCGGATTGTTGCGGGATACATTGCATCGGAAAAAAATATAGAAGCAGATTACGAGTCACGAAAATTACAGCCCGAGACGGAATTCGAACTCGCGGATTATGCGTTTCAAAAAATAGTAAAGGTGTTTGGTGAGCCAAGAATCAACCTGTTTGCCTCACGAACAAATACGAAATGCGAGCGATATATTTCATGGCGCCGAGATCCCGAGTCATTCGCGATTGATGCTTTTACCGTAGAATGGAATTAATGGTTTTTTTACGCTTTTCCGCCTGTTGTGCCGCGAACTAATTGTTTGTATATTATTTCGCCATTGTTCCTCCTTTGCGTGAGGCCCACTCACCAAAGTAGAAAAAATGTGCAAACGTAAGCAACAAGCTGCCAGCAATGACTGCTGCGAACTCGAGCTACGACTTGCTGGAATTCGCAAGCAAAGATTATTATGAAATCCATTTCGACACTCGGTTTCGGTCAATGGGGCAAAAAACTGCTTCGCCTAAATCAGTCTAAAGTTTAACATCAACCTAAACGGTTGATCGCGGGTCGGACTCGCCCGAATTAAAAGATTCTATCAGTTGATTTAGACGCGAGAAGTTGGTTCCTCGTACGGGCTCGAAACCACGATTTATTGTAATATACTTCTATTGACTTTTAAATAGACAACGGAAAGTTGCCGTTGCCTATAATAAACACTTCCATCTTACATAAATTCACGTTTACACGAATTACTCGAGTTCCATCTCCTAATCTGCAAACGATCCCAAAATAATAACTTTTTAATATTATACCGATTATCAAGTTATCCAATTACGCGGTACCGGCATAACACGCCATTCTCAATAATTTCGAGAGTTTTACGAAAAATTTGCCAGGATCGCGCAGAGAGCAATGACCACGATGCCGAATGGAAGTTCCTGGATTCTGGGCTACAGATTTCGTTACTGTGGCTATATTTTCGAGTGACTGACAAGGACAACGACGAACATGATCTTCTGATCCATCAGCGTAAATTTGGTCTCAAATGTTGTAATTAAACGCCTCACTGTCGATTCATTTGGCGCATTATTGCGACCAAAAACTTGACGTAATTGGCAAACTGTTTTCGCAAATTTTTCACCATTTTTGTAATGTGTTTTTACAATAATTAATCGTTGTTGGTTTGAATACTTCTCCATATGCTTAAATCGCGTGGTCTGTACGTGACAAATGTGAAAAAAAATCACCGTACAACTCGTATTAGCAAAATGGCGGCAAATTAAAATCCGGCGCTCTTGCTGGGACACCCTTTAGATACTCATAATATCCGAAAAGTCGACGAAAAATCTTACGAGATAAAAATTCCGGACCGAATAAAAAGCAACCGGTATTGTGCTTACCGTTTTTCACAGAAGATAGGTCTCGATGTTTAGCGTCGGCTCTTAGAAGTTACTTAGACAGAACAAAAGATTTACGTAACGCGATTTCGAGTCTTTTTATTTGTTTCAAAAAACCGCATAAGGCGGTTACGTCGCAGACGTTATCTCGCTGGGTAAAAAACACTTTGTCCATAAGCGGCGTGGATGTTAACGTTTTTTCTGCGTACAGTGCGCGTCATACCCCCACATCAGCAGCAAAACGGGCTGGCGTAAGCGTCGATTTAATACAAAAAACAGCGGGCTGGACACAGGAGTCCGCAACCTTTAGTCGATTCTACGATCGAGAATTTTTGCCAGACGAAGTCCAATTCGCTGAAGGTATTCTCGGTAATAGAGGTTAAGGTTTTTTGTTTGTATGAGACCTTATTTATTTCTTGAAATATGCAGTGTGTTTGAGAATCCGTCCAGATGTGTTGGATGGAATCTGAGAAGATATTGAAAAAATATGAGTATTCACTCGACGCAGGGAAAAATAAAACCAGACAGAAAGATGGTCTATAGAGAAAGTGGTTTTTATTCTACCATCCACTCATTCACTACAAAATATCTAAAATAGAAAAAAAAAAAAAAAAGATATAAATTAAAATACAAAGAATTGAAGTTAAATTTTGATTTCAGTGAAACATTTCAGCAGCACATAATTACATTAATTGTGTGCTGCATTCATGAGTTACTTGAGTAGCACACAATTATAATAATTGTGTGCTGTGATTATTGAGGGCAGTGTACGTGCTGCAGCCAGTGCTGCGGAGCACGCCACGCAATGAGATATGTGAGTGCGCAGATTGATTTTACTAATTCCAGGATCTTCTTAATAAGCTAGAAAATTTGAATGCACAGAGAGTCAGTGCTGGCACATGCAACTCTGGTGCTTGAATGCTGGAATTCTACTAGAACGGACTGTGAAGCAGTCAACGCTGCACTGCACAACAAAATGAGAGTATGAGGATGCACAAATGAGTAGAAATATTCACAGTATTTTCCCAGCAGGTTTACTGGGGGGAAATACAGTGAATAGAGAGCACATGCGCAATTATATTAATCGAGCAGGCAAAATGTAGTGATGAAAACCGTGGTACAGCCAATGCTGCAGAGCACGCCAAAGTGTGAGACCTTTATGTTGATGTACCGACTTATTTTCTACTCCTCACCGACATTGAATTGCACTGAATTGTGATGGTGTACTCTTACCGTGTATTTGAGTCCTGTTGAGCTTGAAAATGCTGAGAAAATCCGGTGAGCTGGTGAAAAATCTGAGAGTCTACCGAGGATGTGTGCGCTGTCCAGGCGGTCTTTCACAGAAGTGTCAAAAATAGCAATATGGCTGCGTAATACGAAAGCGTCGTTGAGCGCTGGAGTCAAATGAGGGAGATAGCCGGCGAGCGAAGCTGAAGTCAAGCGAGAGAGATAACCTCTCGCTTAACGCGGCATGCCTGCGAGGCACAGCCTCGGCTCCGCGAGGCCCTTCCTCGGCTATCTCCGACCCAACCGAGCACGGCGTGCTACACAGCAGCAACAGGTCGACGCACGGCGAATATCGATCGCCGTGCGCCAGCTGATTTTCCAACACAGTGCATAAAATTATATGCGTATTCTTGCATTCTCGCGTTTTTCTTTGTTTCAACTGTTATATACATTAAAATTTTTTTTAAAAATAAATATAAGAGTTTTTTCTCTTTGTTTGATCTCTTCGAAAGAGGCGCTCATACAATCACGATAGCACTTCACTTAGGTAAGTTCGTTTGATCGTTAAGAAAAACGACTGTAGTGTTCGGTATTCTGACCTTTTTTCAAGCAGCGAACGGTTCAAATCGGTCAATTGTTGTTGGTAACGTTTAGTATTAATCGTTTCCACAGGTTTTGGCAGCTCATAATAGATCACGCCCCTCTGGTCCCACCAAACACAGAGCATCGTCTTTCTGCCAAAGCGATTCGGTCTTGTGGTCGATGTGGATGGTACGTCTGGGTCTACCCATTATCTTTTACGCTTGATATAAAAGGAAGGAAACGGGCCATCAAATCCACAAAAATTAGCGGATCGCAGCAAAACTATACAACACAGACTATTTTTCAAAACAGTGAAATTTTCCTTTTTGAAGTTTTTTTTCAAAATTCTGAAAAATGCAGCGTTTCATCGAATACGACGTAGAATACATGTTACCGGGGGAACCGTACTTTTCAGAGATCATCGAAGTGGAAAACCCAAGCCGATTTCATATCTGGAAGAAAGACGACGAGGAACGTAGAGAGTCGTTCTTCAAGATGGTGGCAACCACTCCACGGAACCACCCTTATTAACACAGGATTTTGGAGGATGAAGCCTCCCCCCGGGAGAGCGGTGCTCTTCCTCTTGATGGACGAAGAGGAGACGGGAGAGTATTCGTTTTTCCGGGGGACGCTCATGAGAAAAAGGACGAACGGAAAATATTACGTGTGGCTAGGTGACCTTGCAAAGAAGGTTTCCGTGGAGATGGAGACACTCTATACATCACCAAGTCTGTACCTTGGAGGTCCCTACTTCGCCATAACATGTGGAATGGACCAGCTCGGCCCAGCAGAATTAAAGTGGACGAAAGGGGCAAGGGATCACTTTATCGAGATCACAATGTCGGGAACCGTAAAATGTACATCAATAATTAAGACCCTGTTATTGAGGCAATTTGGGTGGACGTTCATACAAGCCTCAACAGCAAGGGATATGATGTCGCGGAACAGCTGCCCCAGAGATGGAAGGCAAGAAGGCGACTGGCTAACCCTGATTTCGAATATGGCCCGGACGGGGGATATCTCGGCAAGCATTTCCGCCAGAAGAGACTGAGGGAAAGAGCAAGCGCCACGAGCACAGCTGGGGCAACAGCACAGCTCACTGCCCGAATCCCGATCGAGGAATGGTCGGATACTGTCGATGCGGAGGAGGCCGCGGAGGCCAGGTACATCGAGTGGCTGGCTACTCCGGAGCCAGACGAGGAGACATGACGACGTTTGTGAATTGGGGGGTAATTACACGGACCGACAGGTACGAGACTGACAGTGACGCGGACCATGGGAACGATGACGATGGATTATAAATAAAAGATAAAAAACAATCAAAATATACTCGGGTTGAATTTGATTACATAGATTAATATAGAAAATAGGACTAGATTTTAAACCGGGCGTGCGACTTAGCATATAAGAAAGAAAAAAATTACATATTTACAGCTACTAGCCCGCAGCATTAGACTTTGCTGGGAACGAGAAAAATTATATTCAAAATTACGATCGAGTCAGGCATTGCTGATCGAACAAAAGTCAAATCAATAGAAAGTAAACTACGAACGTCGAGCCAAGTGAACTCCTTGGCTGCCGAAAAAAGCAGGTCAGAGATCAGCTAGTTTCGCTAGATAGCGAAGGGGAGACGGGTTGCGCAGCGACGAATGTAAGAAATCATAAAAACACGTAAAATGTAAAAACGGTTCAAGCGCACCGAGGACTGCGGGTACCAGACTACCGAACCCGGACGAGGTCTGACAAGAACGGGTTATGTCACACTGAAGGAATTCCCTCGCTGCCGTAAACAGCAGGTCAGCGACCAGCTGGCCGCGCTTGGTGGCGAGGGGAAGACGGGTGGCGCCGCAACGGCAACTCGAAAAATTCGGAAACCACGTTAGATTTAAAATAAAAATCGAAAATGATGTAGAGGGGAATGAGGCAGCGGGGCAGGGTATAAAAGAGCGCGCGCAAGAGGAAAGGCTCTCTCCTCTGAAGTCTTAGCTCTTGTCTTACGTGCTTTTTGCGGAAAAGTGTACAACTCCTACAGCATCAGTTTGCAACTTTTACTTTTACATTTTTCTCAAGATACGTGTTCTTTTTTAAGAAAAGCGAGTCAGTGAATTAGAGAAAGAACTATATATATATATTTCTATATTAGAGGAAGGAGGAAAATAGGCGAGTAATTTACTTAATAAGAAAAACAATTAGTGAAATATCAGAAGCAATTGATAGGAATATCAAATCGAATAGAATTGAAGCGAATAGCAGTTACGCGCGTAGCATTTAAGCAAGTAGTGTGTAAGCGAGTAGGTTTAAAGCCGATAGAAAGGAAGCAAATCAACTAGTAAATAGAGGGGATTATAAACATAATAAAGACATCGCCTTTAAGAACAAATTTACTTGCGTGGTTTGAGTGTCTACGTTGGGTGACAGGCCTACTACCAACGAACAATACCAATAACAGACTACATAGCTAGGTGTATCGACGAGCTACGTGAACGAGAAAACGAAAAGAATTGTAGAATAATCGCAGAAATTAACGGATTGAAAATGCAATGTACTGGCTAACGGTCCCAATAATCCGAACATCTATATTCCTCGAATTGTCTTGGTGAATAAACCCAATTTTTGCCTACCTCAAAGTCTAAATTAATTATCCCTGTGTTCGAGCCCGAATTCTTCCTCTCGGAAGACAAAAATTAATGCTAACGATTAAAACTACCGTTACAGTATACTGCTGGGAGTTGTTCTCTTTCACCTAATCTGAGCTAAAACTTGGTTAACTTATAACATATATTTTAATTCAAACCCAATCGTAGGGACTGAAAGCCTTCCATTAATGAGAACTAGATTGCCAAACTGTCATGAAACATATGGAAAAGTTTACTGGATCAGATCGACATAAACTGATTAAACTTGTAGTGGAACACCTATTTTGCTATTATCTCGTGGAAATATTTGAAAAAGTTTGCGACGAGGTCATTATCGCATTCCCAGCTGAACACGGAGCAGTTTACTTCGTCCCGTACAAGCCAAAAATTAGTGCTGCTCCTCGCACTTTGTCGTGTGGAAAATTCTGGTCGAAACATATGAAGTATAACCGCTTGGAGACCCATTGAAAAAAAACGCAAAAATCTCCTCAAGTCCGAACAATGATGCAGCCTTTTATAGTCGGAACTGCGCCAATAAAAAAGCTGACAAAAGTCTACTACTGCTACGTCTACGAAATCACGACCCCAACTAACAAATCATTCACTGCAGTTGCGTCCCTCACAGCAGATTTTAAACGTTTATAAAAACGACTAATGGCGGTCAATTAGTACAGAAAATTTAAATATTGAGCAGAGTATTAAACTTCTAATATTTCGTTAACAAATCAAACAATATTACTTATAGGAGGAGAACAGGGAAGCCAGTACATTGTCTTCGGCCGATGGCTATGACGATAAATCACGAATTGTTTAAAACTAGAATTACGTAGAATTCACGGAAAAAGTTATGGATTGCTACGCAGAATTACCTAGGAGATAAATGTATATATTCAAACGTTTTACGTATTCGAATTTGTAAATTAATTAAATTATCGGTTTTTCGCGATGTTTAACAGAATTAATTCCTACGCCCCCGTGTGCTGTGGGATGCACTTGGAATTTATTCGAAAGAGAATTCGTGTACTGGGCGAGAACTTCTGGCTTAAAGATTTTTGTTAAATATTTAATTTTTTAAAGAAGAGATCTCTCATTAGGATTTAATTATCTCATTTTTCTCTTGTTTTGATGAGGAATGTTACCTTTCATCTTGGTCCTCGTTGTACGAAAATTAAGGATACTTAACTTTGGAATTTGGAATTTGTAGGTAGGGTGGACGTCTACCTCACCGACCGTTGCAAGGTGGTCTTTTTATCAGCGATCGATCCTAACTATGCTTATGCGATGATCATGAATTCGCACCATGGGTTTCATCGACACGGTTTGAGTTCACGATTTAATTGGTACGTTACGAGACTTGGCTGTGTAATTGTGCAGGGAGAATCCTGGATTTTTAGATTTTAATGAAGAATCTAAATTTATGCAGTGAGTTGGTATCTCTGTATGGAGCTTAGCACTCAATTTTTAAGCAGAAATAGAAAATGTCTCGGTTGCTTTTCGCGATTTTTACCTATTATTACGTCAGCATGGATGAACCTGTTTATTCTGGTATCACTGAACGGACCTTCATACTCAACTTTGAGTTATTATGATTTTGTCTGGCGGAACAGGTTGGCCCCGCCTCCGTGACACGATCTTGACCTCTGATAGGTTTGCGCCTGTGCGTCCTCATACATGGTTTCCTTCATTGGTAAATCGTGGGATTTACCTCGAAACGCTGGTATAACCATCGGACGTTGTTTTATTCCATTTTAGCTACTCATTTCTTTTCGATGGACTAGGAATATTGTCGTTTCTAAATATTTCCTCTGTGAAATTTATTTGAAGAATCTACGTCGCTCGTACTGAGAGCATAGGATAGCGATTCGCTATCTTCGTCGAGTGAGTTGGGTCGACAAGACGTGTCATGCGTTCCTGATACTGTGGTTTTACGTCCGATGCACAGTTTTAAGGCGCCAATCGTTAACCTTAAAAGGTTATCGATTAGGGCTTTTTACTGAAATTATCCTGGGGTTTCCGTTTACGAAGAGTTAGTCGATGACCGGTCCATCCGCAATAAAATTTCGTTGGAGACACATGCAACTATGTGCAGAGTCTAGTGAGCCGGAACGCTCTGCCCGGGGTACTATGGCTCGTGTAAATTCACCTCTTTAGAGACGGGTATCCACGACGCTGTGCGTGGGACTTTTTATTCCGAAGAGAATCCTATTAATTTCGTTGAATGAACCTGATGGATACGATGCAAGGCGTGGGAATTAGAAACTTTAAACGAATTCTAATAATTTTAATAACATAATAGTTTTAAAATGTGATGGGTGTGCTGTTAAACAGTACAACGTGCTCTCATGAGTTTCGGTATCAGAAAAGAGCGACGAGGCGCATTGCGTCGTGTCTTATATATTTTTCAGTCGTGTTCCCCGAGGGGGTGACTTTGGTGAAATCACATGATGTTTGTCTCGATTTAACTCCTAAGTGAGAGAGACAGAGTGGTGTGTGGGTGTAACGCTTTATTTCGAATTATTATATTCTTCTACCTCGCTGATGTATAGGAGATTAAGCCGAAGTACTCGTGAGATTATAGTTATTCGTTGTATATTATTTCTCTACTTGCGGTAGGTTCCTTGTTGATTTCTGGCTTTTTGTGGTACCTATTTGTTTTTAAATGTGTTCATGATATTGTTGTATTCTAGCTCGCTTGTTTTAACTCGGTTCTGAGTGTTTGTATTGTGACGTAGTCACAATCCTAAAAGGACAGAATAAGATAAGAATAAATAAAACAAAAATACCAATAAACAAAATCATGGATAATATCTGAAAAGGGAGCAAGAGGAAACAAAATAAAATTAAAAAACACAAATTGATACAAAAATAATCATTTATTCATCATATTCATAAATCATTTAGACGACACGTAAGAAAGATTAAATTGGCAGTAGTCTAGGCGACACCACGAACAAGCTGGATCCTGTCACATTCCTTCGCTGCCGAAAAATAGCGGGTCAGCGACCGGCTGGCCTCGCTCGGGCAGTGAGGGGATGTAGGGGCAGGATGGCGGGGCGAGCTGAAACAAAAGAAATTACATGAGACAATAGAAGAGAAGAGTTAAAATAGAAGAGTGGGAAAGAAGAGAAAAGTATAAAAGGCAGCTTCAAACCGAGAAGACTCTCTTATCAGTACAAACCACCAACCAAGCCAGAACTCGCTTGTGCACCGGTATCCAAGTTTTTTTTTATAAATCCAAAAGATTCATATTAAATCTGAGAAGTTAACAGACAAGGTTGTGAGTTAGTCGACGAATTTATTAAGAACATTAATAAATAGAAAAACACAACACAAGTGAGTGAAAAGAATCATATAACGATTAAGAGCGGACAGTATCGGACCGGTTGAATAAAACAAGAAATATCCTAAAAAAAAAACAAATTAAGAAGAGGAATTTGGTGGGATTAAAATAAATAATTAAGGTTTATTGTAGGAGAATTAAGAAAATAGGCTAAGACGGTTTGGGTAGAATAATTAGAAATAAGTCCAGTTAAATTCTAAGAAGTATTATTAACGCAGCGCATCGATAAGTGGTAAAGACTCGGTGTTGGCACCAAGGAGTTTCCAAATGAAAGCCTATAGAAAGGAATAAGTGAAACAACAAGGAGAGAGAAAAGAGAAGAACAAATAACAGTTAGAGCAATTATAACTTAAAGACATACTACAGTAGGTCTAAGATCTGCGATAGGTCCCCGCTTCAAGAGAAGAGAGACACTTGGAGCAAAATTTTGAAATAAAGCTCAGAAAATTAATTAAGAATTAGGTTTAGGAGGGCACTTGTGAGCCCGACTCATAGAAACTTAATTTAGAATTTTAGGACAATTAGAAAAACAATTAGGAGTGAAACAATTTCAAGAATCCTGTAAAGCGCGTCGCATGAAAACGACACTACCCATCAGGCATAAAAGAGAAGAGAAAGATAAATTAAAAGATCAACTCACCAAGAGCGAAGAGGAACCGGAACATCCAGGTCCAAGGCCAAAGATTTCTGGAGGAATCCATCGAATAAATAATGAAAAATTAATAATCACTGGGGAATCATAATCCAGTAGCTGTCATTATTCCACACCTAGAAAAGATCACTCGCGAACCAGGACCACGATTATCACGGAGAAGCACGCTCAGAACACACGGAACCGGCACGAACACAACAAACAAACAGCCGAACACGGAACAACGCAGAAAAACAACGTTTTCTGATTATTAATTAAAACGACGCGTACGCAGACACAGACCCGGCGTCCATACCGGCTGACCGACGCGCCAGCAACAACGACGCAAGCCCAGCAGACAGCACGTCAGCAGCCAGGCGGGAAAAAGATCAAGACGGCTGAGCTCGATACCGCCTAGTTGAGATATCCACCGCTCAGCGCAGAAGTCGAGAATCTGATAACCTCGCGGGTAAAGAAGAACGTGGAACCATCAGAGCAATTAGACACCACTGATAAATTGTACGGTTAAAGGCGCCAAAAAGCCTCACAACACAAAATTCTATGCAACTTATTGAATAAACCTTACTTATACCTCCTATAGAAGTCTAAAATTAATTATCGTCGTGTTCGAGCCCGAATTCTTCCCCTCAGAAGAATAAAATTTAATGATAACGTAAAAATACCGTTACAGTATTTATTTCGGTGTGAATACGGTCTTTTCTATGTTTTTTCAGTCGTTTCTGACGTTTTCCGTGTATTATTAGTTATTGACAGTGTCCTCGTGCTGGCTGTGTGTCAGGTGACTTATTTTATTAAGTGCGCAACTAAGTTCTCGCTGTTTTTTTATATGAAAATGCAACTTTATTGTGAAAAAATGTTTACAAATGAATCATTCCAAATATTGCCCATCGCTAGTGACACCTTTTTCCCATCTTTCTGGCAGAGCTCGAATACCGTCACGGTAGAAGTGTTCGTCTTTTGAGACTATACACGAATCAAGCCATTTTGAGATGTCTTCATATGAGCTGAACTGCTGATTAGCCAGACCATGTGCCATCGAACGGAACAAGTAATAATTGGATGGCGCAATATCTGGGGGATATGGCGGGTGAGGTAGGACTTTCCATTTGAGCGTTTCTAAGTAGGTTTTAACGGGTATGGCAACGTGAGGCCGAGCACTGTCATGCTGTAGAATCACTTTCTCGTGCCTCTGCTAGTATTGTGGCCGCTTTTAGCGCAGTACTCGGCTCAATCGCATCAATTGAGTCCGAGACCGTTCCCCAGTGATGGTTTCGTTCGGTTTCAACAGCTCATTATAAATACCACCGCCCTGGTCCCACCAAATATACAGCAAAATCTTCGCAGCGTGAATATTCGGCCGAGCCGACGACGTAGAAGCATGACTGGGCAGTCCCCATGATTTTGTTCTCTTTGAGTTGCTGTAATGAATCCATTTTTCATCACCCGTAACGATACGATGAAGAAAACCCTTCTTTTTTTGCCGCTGGAGCAGTTGTTCACATGCGAAAAAACGACGCTCAACGTCTCTTGGCTTCAAATCATAAGGAACCCAAGTTCCTTGTATTTGAATTATTCCCAACGCATGGAATCGCTTGGAAATGGCTTGGCGGGTAACTCTATAATGCTAAAGCAAGCTCTTTTTGCGTTTGGCACGGATCCTCATCGAGCAATGCTTCCAATTCAGCGTCTTCGAAGGTTTTTGGCCTTCCTTCACGCGAACGGTCGTCAACATCAAAATCACCGTCTTTGAAGCGACGGAACCAATCACGGTATAGTGTCTGAAACATTTGCGTCTAAATAATTGCACACGTTATGATATCATGGATAATCTTACTTTATTATATGTTATCGTACACGCGGGACAGACGATGGACTTTTGATGGTTGACGCTCGACATGGTCTACTTGGCCTTATACGTTATTTCAAAACGGGGCTACAGGTAGTTCACGGGATCAACACCTTGCGGTAGATGGCGTATACTTCCGGGATTTAAACATCACACATGGCATGTTGTTTCACTTAGAGCAGCATCTTCGTAAACTTTTTGGAGTTCTCGATGCGCTTCAGCCATCGTTTTCTTCGAATGAAAGAAGAAAAGCAACACTTCTCGCAAATGGCGATTATTTGGCATAAAATCAGACATTTTCACACAACCAAAAGTATATGACGCAAAAACAAAATCACTAATATGTCAAAGCGGTTTGTTTACCATGTGTCTAAGCTTGGTTCATGACGTTTTGGTTATGTCCCAATCGACCAGCGATTACTACTGGAGCCATTTCTTGAAAAACAGCGGGAACTTAGTTGCGCACCTAATATTTCTCTTTTTTAAGTGATAATTATATTTTTTTCTTCGTTTTAAGCGTTTCATCGTTTGGTGACTCACAAGGAAGGATAGTTTGGCGTCCCCCTCCGATTTTGATGAAACTCACGTATGTTGTAGAGCATCGAAAACTAAAAAAGACGTATTTTTTTTTATAGGCAGAAAAACATTTCTAAGGGGTGAAATTGCCCTTCAGGGAGGGGTATGGGTTTTAGCGTGAAAAAAACACTTTTGTGCGATTTTTTTTAGAAATATGGATTGAGCAAATTCATTAAAACCTTTTGTACATTATTAAGTATGATTTCAACAATACTCAGTAATTTTGTTATGCGAAAATATCGACAAACAAGCCGGTGACGGAGCTTTTCCAAGAACGTCTTTGGAAATTTGCGGTGTGCACTGTATCTCAGCTGGAAATTATCTGAAATAAAAAATCAATAAAATTTAGTCAAATTATCATTAAATCCTCACCCCAACGTTCTCTGATTATTATTTTTTAAAATTTTTAATTTTTGCTGGTCATTTAAAGTGAAAATTGCTCTTTTTTACGAAAAATTCCGCCATTTTGTAAGTGGAAAACCTTTTAAATGTAAAGAAAACATGTAAAACTTAACATTGGGGGGAGGTAAAAGTGATAAATCTAAGCGACAAATGATTTGACCAAATTTTTTTTTATGGAGAATTTTTTTGGCAGTTCGCACCCGGTTATCGTCAGCGCTACCTAGATCCCTGTGTTATCGATCTCAGAAAGATCTCTGACAATCGAATCATTAATTATTTTTGTCAACTCTGATTGCCTCACTCATTCATTAAGAATTAATGAGGCAACCAGACCTGACGATTTGTAACTTCTAAAAGAAATCGTGAAAAAATATTGCCACAGCCCGGGTGGGGGGTATTTTATATGTAGAAAGTGTTTATCAAGTTTAAAATGAATCGGTAATGTAGTTTTTGAATAGTAGTGCACACGGACTTTTAAAAAGTGGTGTTGAGAAAAACGCGTTTAAAGTTTTAAAAGCTAAAAAAGTGAATTTCTTTTTTTAACTTACACTGAATTATCGATTCCAGCTCTATAGAGTAGACACCCTGCAGCAGCTTCGATGTCTTCAGCCTCTTTTTTCTCAAGTCTTTGCCTTATTTTGGCTTCTTTGCTCTGCTGCTGAGGATTTATCTCAGCCCTGTTGATTTGACAGCTGTCCTCCGATCTTGCGTATTCATGAGCGCTCGGTTCAACGCTGACGTTTATATCTGACAGAAAGGTGAGAAAAGGATGCAAATTCAATGATTTGTTTGCTGCCAGATAATTTTTTCGGTGCAATCCTCCAAATTAGTTGGTTCTTACTCAGATCTTCGTAAATCGGTTTAATCGCTTGTATGGCATCTTCTGGAAGTGGAATGTAATTATGTTCAAAAATTTCCAGTCCTGTTGTGGCCAGAGCTTTTTGATACGGACACCACGAGTTCTCGCCGCTCGCCCACTTATCGTGTTAAGGGTTATCGTCTGTCGACTACTAGTGGTAGTACGTTGCCCAGATGGCATTTTTCATTTTCTCTACCGAATCACAATTATACCTTATTGCTGCTCCGTAGTATAGACTCAACTTATCGATGACTTTTCCGTTGAGTTTTCCTTTGCCGCCGAGTACTTTACTTTGCCGTGTTCTACCTGTATTTTTTCCTGTTTTCACAATTTTATCTTCAACAGTGTTTCTTACCAGATCACGTAGACGTCTTCCCATTCTCATATTCACGTGACCTACACATTCTTTTTTATTTATAGTGAAATGTTCACCGTAAGGTTTCGCTTGCACTAAATTGCCGTAAGTTTTGCTGTCTCCGTCTCCGACATAGTTGCTGATCTTTGCTCCATACTTTTCCTCTGAGCGGTGGAACATTTCGATTACTGCGCATACTTCTATATTACCTGATGGCCTGGTGTGATTGGCTTGACATTCAGCATTATCAACGTGTTCTTCGTGCCACTCTTTAAATTCAGCAATACTCAACTTTTTTCCCCATAATTTGCAGAGCTGACAATGCAAACTACTTACGAAAATATCAATAACTTTTCCAATCCAATAACCAATCAATGAAGTGACGCCAAACAAGGAGCTGAATCCTTGCTTCTGCCACGTGCCATCGCCAGAAACGGTCAAAGTATCAGACTCCGCATTTGCACTTGTTTTCTGTTTTCCTTCGTCTGCGGCAGAAAGGAGAAAATTATCAGCAGTCGTTTTGACGTAGGAGCAAATCGGAGCCATAGTATACAAATAAGACGGTTTAGACAAGACCTTCTTTTGTGCAACTTTTGAACTCAACTGAACCATCACACTGAGCACATTGAACCAAACTTGAAATTGATGAGAAAACAAGCAAAAAATCGATTATTCTATAATGTTTTTCAACGTCTTCTGGCAGGCTCGCACTGGTATTCAACTTTATTTTTTTCGATGATGCACTCTTCGTATTAGCTTCATCCTTATTTTGTTTCTTTGGAATAGGCCTTTTTTTCGTTCCGCAGAAATAAGTTCTTGTACCTTTTCGGTCATCTCTCGAAACTTTAGATACTCTTGGCATTTTTTAACAGAAAATATCTTGACAAAATTATAAAATCACTGAGAATAAGCGCACAATCGAACGTACAACAACGAATTGACACTCGTCTCTCTTTTACAGTGTATAATATACACGTATAAAATATGTATTTACGGCTTAAGTTACCTTCTTTATGTGTCACTTCATTTACATTTTCATTCTTATTTTCTCCACATACTGATGTACCTGGTCTATAAATATGAAACCGGAAATTGCTCATAGATGGCCCTAGCTGTCAATGTAGTTACCGTCAAACCGCGTCATTGGCGCCATTTCCTTGTTGACATCTCTGATAAAGATTTTCAACTCACAACAATACAAGTTTCATACAACAGCATAGTTTGTAATAGCGTTGAACATGTCGAATTTTGTGCCTGGAAACTACGATTTGCGGACAGCATTGATTTTCTGTTACCAATTGAAGAAAACTGCTGCAGAATCGCATCGAATGCTTGTCGAAGCTTACGGTGAGCATGCTCTTGGTAAATCACAGTGCTTTGAGTGGTTTAAAAAATTCAAAAGTGGCGATTTTGACGTGAGAAATGAAGAACGTGGAAGACCACCGAAAATGTTTGAAGACAGCGAATTGCAATCATTGTTGGATGAGGATGACGCTCAAACGCAACAACAACTCGCGGATCAATTAAATGTGACACAAGAAGCCGTCTCCATACGTTTGAAAGCCATGGGAAAGATCCAGAAGATAGGAAAATGGGTTCCACATGAACTGAATAAAAGACGACAGGAAAACCGAACGACCACTTGCGAAATGCTGCTCGCCAGGTACCAAAGAAAGTCATTTCTCCATCGAATTGTGACTGGCGATGAAAAGTGGATATATTTTGAGAATCCTAAGCGTAAAAGATCATGGGTAACTCCAGGCAAACCATCGACATCAACTGGGAGGCCAAATCGCTATGGACGGAAGACAATGCTGTGTGTTTGGTGGGATCAGAATGGTGTGATCTATTATGAGCTGCTAAAACCTGGCGAAACCGTTAATACTGAACGCTACCGAAAACAAATGATCGATTTGAATCAAGCTTTGCGTGTAAAACGACCAGAATATCAAAAAAGGCAATACAAAGTGATTTTGCTTCATGATAATGCACCATCACACTGAGCAAAACTGGTCAAGGAAACGATTGAGGCGTTTAGTTGGTACTTTCGCATGCGGCTTACTCACCAGACTTGGCTCCGTCCGATTACTACTTATTTGCATCGATGGGACACGCACTTGCTGAGCAGCGCTTTACTTCTTACGAAAATGGCTCGATGACTGGTTTGCCTCAAAAGAGCAAAAGTTTTTTTGGCGTGGCATCCACAAATTTTCAGACAGATGGGAAAAATGTATAGCTAGCGATGGGCAATACTTCGAATAAAATATTTTTTATCATTTTCATAAAATAAACGTGTATTTTCTATACAAAAATTCCGGTTTGATATTTGTAGACCTAGTAGTTTTCCGTCGATTATGTACACTTTTGCAGTGCGCGAGATGTTTTACATATGTGCTTTTTATCACAAGTTTTCCTTTCCACCGATAGCTTTTTACTTTTAACATCGCAATACAACCGGTGAACGCGTCGAACATACACCTAACCTCGAAATATGGTATCCAGCGCGTAACCAGGCAGTAGGCATCTAGGGCGTATGATGGTGCGAACCGACAAACTATGAGTGAAGAATCCTACAGTGTTGTCACGTCTTTCAGTTTAGTGAAGACATTGCATATCTGTAATAAAAATATTAAATATCCATAGTTATATTGACTTACCTTTTTGACCACATTTTAAAAATATTTATCAATTAACACTAGTAAGCAATATCACTGAAAGTATCAAATTTTTGTTCTTTAAGTTGTATTTCAAAGTATATTCATTCTCAAAAGTTTCATTCAAAAAAGTTGAATATTAATACAAAATTTATCAATTAACATTAGGAAGCTTTTGAGCTCCTGGTGTTGTCCAATCTGCAAGATATTGAAAACACTCCTGGTGTTGTCCAATCTGCAAGATATTGAAAAGGAATGAGTTTTCACTCACGACAGGTGTGAAATAACCAGACCGAAAGATGTAAGTAGAGAAAATAGTTTTATTCTACCATCGATTAGCAAACTACAAAAAAAAATGCACAAATAAATTTTGAGTGAATTTTGATGAGAAGCACTTGCAATTATATTGATTGTGTGCAAAAATTTGTAAGGTAAAACGCGGCGCAGCTCGCGCTGCAGAGCACGCCACGAGATGAGAGTTATGAGGATGCACAATTGAGATTTCCACACCTAACCATTATTGAATTTATGTAAATTGTGACGGTGCACTCTTACCGTGTATTTTGAGTCCTGTTGAGCACTCCTGAGAAATCGGTGAATATTGTCCGTGGTGAGAGCAGTGGTTGGACCTGTCCAAGCGGTTTTCACGAGAAGTGTCAAATCTTTAAGATGGCTGAGCAGTATAAACGCGTCGTTGTGAGACATGGAAGTCAAGCGAGAGAAACGACCTCTCGTTTGCGTAGCATGCCTGCGAAGTGCTGCCTCGGCTATCTTTGCGACAGCCGAGCGCAACACATCACCTAGTAGCAACAGGTTGACCCACCGCGATTGCTGTGCGTCAGCTGATTTTTCAACAGAAACAATGTCAGTGAAAGATTTCATTTTGTCGTTCCCCAAGTTGCATTTTCAGGCATATTCATTCTCAAAGTTTCATCCAAAAAAGTTGGCTATTAATACAACATTTATCAATTAACACTAGGAAGCAATGTCACTGAAAGATTCCATTTTGTCGTTCTTCAAGTTGCAACTCGACGTATATTCATTCTCAAAAGTTTCATTAAAAAAAGGTACATATTAATAAGTAAAGCTGAATAAATACTTTTGAAGGGAAAAATACATTTCTCATATCAAATTTGAGACAGTGCCTACATTTTATGTCACTTACGACTTTTTTTACTCTATACAAACAACAAATAATCGAAAATTCCGAATTTCGTGTACTTTTCTCTAGGTTTGTACCTCCCATACATCCTTTAGAAGTGCACTCAATTAACTCCTCAAGCCGAATTAACCGAAATAAGACTGGCGTAGAAGCGTACTTGTATAATACCAGGTTATTTATAGGGAAACCAGAAGAAGCATGAGCGGCGGGGCGCCGGAAGTCACCGCGTGGCCAGAAGGATCTGTAGAGGCAATGCCTGTCGACGGTTGGACTTTTTCGGACGCTCAAAAAACTAGCACCTTTTCTGAATATGCTCCCCACTTTCGGCAATCTCTTTCTACGAAGAATCGCCCGAAGAACCACAGAATTTGGAAATCAGTCGCTTGAAGGTTGATGAAGCTGTTTTCAGAGTGATGCCATACTGAAATAGCAAGACATCGCTGGAAGTACTCAGAATACCAACACTTCGAGAAGTGTTTAAGCTTGTCCTGAAGATGTTGCCAACGAGATAACCGATATTCTGCCATTTAAGTAAGAGATGGTTTTAGCATGGTGGTGAGTGCTTTGGTGATGATGAAGTAACACAGTGCTGAAGCTGAAGTGTCCTCTGAATCATCCAAACGAAAACAAAGTGGCTGAAAATTGAGAACTGCCTAGACTTGCGTGAGAAGAGTCGTAAATTCTTCATACGTAAATGCAACCTGTCTCAAAACTCTGCGCAGATGATGCTTTGTGAATTCAAGGACCACTTTGTCCTGAGGATGGTCAGCGAAGAGATCGTGCCGATCGTTTCTGGTGACCATGCCTTGAAGGATGCTCGTAGAGATCCATCTGCTCCGGTGAAATTCGTCCCACAATTACTATATGGCGTATCCCAAATGCCCCATCGACCGGAAAACCGCCGACACACTACAATGAAGGCCTCCATCGTGTAGTCCGTGGCTAACTTGAGGTGAACCGCAAAATTTGAGAAACAGTAAAAAGATAGCGACGTACCCGTTATAGGTTCTTGCTGCTCGTCCTCGCCGAGTCTCGATGGTGAAGGGTCCCGCGTAGTCCGGACCGGCGTAAAGGAAAGCACGTGAAAGTGTGACTCTTAACGAAGGCAATTGCCCTATGAGGTGCTGAGCTTGAAGTCCCAGAAACCGAACGTATATGGTGTAGTGTAGGATGAAGGATTCTATTGGAGCTCGGCTACTCAAAATCCAATACGATCTGTGGATAAATGCCAATGAATTTTGTGTGTCACCGTGAAGAATCCTGAAGTGCGCGTCTGAAATGACCGAGATTATAAACCTTAAAGTACGAGGCAAAATTGATTAATATTTTGCCTCGGGATCGAGAAGCACTTTTCCGGTTCAAGCGGGTTCCACAATTATCTCGGGCCGCACTACTCACGCCGGGATACCTAAATAGGCGAGAATCTTCGGGCCACACCTCACTTAATCGACATATCTCGCTGCTGAGCTCCTCATGATTTCAAGCGAAGCTTCACTGCCACGAAACAGCTTGTTGGCTGCCCTCACTCCCTTCATCGCCCACACGAAGAGTGCTAGTTCAGTCGATGAAGGGAGTGAGGGCAGCCAACAAGCTGTTTCGTGGCAGTGAAGCTTCGCTTGAAATCATGAGGAGCTCAGCAGCGAGATACGTCGATTAAGTGAGGTGTGGCCCGAAGATTCTCGCCTATTTAGGTATCCCGGCGTGAGTAGTGCGGCCCGAGATGATTGTGGAACCCGCTTGAACCGGAAAAGTGCTCGTTGACGTGAAGCCGCTACTTGTAGAAGCCGATTGAGAAAAGAGGACTGATCAATTAGGTCTCGAATCGGCTGAAGAGGACCTGAAGCAGATGCAAAAGCGAGACCTGGATGTTCCTAAAGATCACTGGCGGTGTCGGTGTTAAATGAAGAGACCGGCACATTCAAAGGTGGCTGTGAGAGCTACCTCGGCCCGTGCTACCAGAGAAAATGCCATAAGATTTTCCGAGGAGTAAGCCCGCGAGATGCATAATCTGCGGTTTTCTCCTTGCTCGAGATGAACCACCAGATTCCATGTGACCTGAGTCCCTTATGGAACAGACCCGATTCCGAATAATGTTCTTCCACCGTGAAGGGTTAGAAGTGATCTAGATGAGTGACATCGACGAATTTCGAGCCGATGAATTGTCAACCGCATAATGTGCTACCTTGGTCTCCGAACAGACGAGTATACCATAACAGTTAAAGTGTCCGCCGGTGAAGTTGACGGAAGGTAGACTACATCTGACATGGACAATTGTGAACTGTCCGAGAATCCGTGAAGTTTGACCGTTGACGAAGTCGATTGATCCTGGCGTGAGGAAATCCAGACGGGTTAGTTGAAGACATTGAAGGTATGCCTATTGACTAGAAGCTGAAAATGAACAAAGCGAGGAAGTGAGCTTGGAAAAAAACAAATGCTATTATCGTCATGCTTGGTGTCGAATCGTAAATTGAAGAGTCCTTGACGGTAACAATTCCCTGCGTGTGCCTCACTGATTGAGTACCAATGCCGACGATGATAATGGAGGTAGAAATTCGTTCGAGGAAAAGAAGGTCGGCGACACCTTCCGTTATGGAGGATAATTCTGCGCCAGGGTCGAAGGACGGATGAATCTGATGTGAAGAGCCCGAAGTGGAAGAACGAATTGCTTGATCGGTGACCAGCAATACTGAAGATCGAAAAGCTTGCTGTCTTGATAGCGGAACCGTGGCGGAAGAGGCTTAGTTTGACACAGTGAGTAGTGGAAACTCTGAAGAGACTGAAGTTTCCTTACATGAGGCTGAAGTGGTAGAGACCGTTGCAGTGTTCCTGTGAAGAAGAAGTTCTGCCATTGAAGAAACGTTGAGAAAGTTATGTCTAGTTCTCTTTTCATGACGACGAGGTAATTGGTTCACTTGACGTTCTCCAAACTTGTGAGGTAGCCAAAGAAGAATTGACCGCAAGAGATGGATGAGTGAATGGTGTTTGTCTTGCGATGGAACCTGGTTATGCATAACCAATGTTTGTTGACAGTTTCCCGTCTCTCCTTCGGCGTCTTCTGCTTGAAGAGCGGGTACACTACTTAGGAAGTGCTCGCCAAGAGAAAAGTGGTAAGCTTGCATGGCGGAGCCGGTCGGATAAAGTGGCCAAGTAGCTTTCATATCGACAGCCGTACATGTTCTGGTAATTGCCTTGGAGTCCTTGCTAGTTGAAGTATCAGCTGGCTTCGAAGAAGAAGTTCGTAAGGTGAAAGCGTTTCCGGATGAACGTGCTGTTGAAGTATGTCCGGAAGAGCAAGAAGGGGTCCCTGAAGAACCCAGTTCGATGCTCTTGAGCGCTCTTGCTCGAGTCGTGATGAATTGCCGAAGTTCTTGAAGTGTAGCAGAAGAAGCCATTTACTTCATCCCCCACTACTCTCGGAGATAGTAATCGAACCAAGACACGATTAAGTGAACCAGAATAATGCCTAAGGGTCCGAGAAATGCACGCAAGCAAGTGAGAATGCATGACGGTTTATATGCTCGTAAATTAAACAATTATTTAATTAATGATTACAACAATGCGCCACCGATCGAGGAGATTTTCCAGCGGTGTGGGGGGAAAACCGTAATGTCAACGCTAGATTCAACTAGCAGTTTCTGGCAAATACCCCTCCATCCAGAATCGCGGAAATACATAGCATTTCAACATAACGGGAAGTGTTATGAATTGACAGTGACGCTGTTTGGTCTAAAAACTAGTACGGCAAGCCTGATAAGGGCTCTCGACATGGTCCTAAAAGGTCTCGATTTTGTAATTAATTTCGTCGACGATCTGTTGATAATGTCAACTTCATACGAAGAACACCTCGATCACGTGAGAGAATTATTTGAGAGATTTCGACCGCACGAAATGACATTAAAATTCAGTAAATCACATTTTTTCCGAAAAGAAGTGATTTTTCTTGGACATATTCTCACGACCGACACCCGACCCAGAAAAGATAAGAGCGATCCACGAATATCCTCGACCTCGCACCATGAAACAACTGAAAGTATTTTTGGGATTAATTAATTTCTACACGAAATTCACGAATTGTCATGCGCAAGAGAATACACCGTTATTAAAACTTCTGAGGAAAGGTACCCATTGGAAGTGGGATGAGGTCATGGAGAAAACATTTTTAAAAGTAAAGGATCTATTCTGTGAGGAAATAGTGCTCAGATTTCCCGATGCAAAGAAACCATACACGCTCATCACAGATGCAAGTGGATATGCGCTCGGAGCGATTCACTCGCAAGAGGATGAAAATGGAGAAGCGAGGGTGGTGACGTTTGCGAATAGAACGCTTAAAGGGGCTGAGATCGGGTACATGATGACCGAGAAAGAGCTATTAGCGATCGTGTGGGCACTTAAAAAATTTAGGACGTATTTAAGAGGAGCCCGGATTCAAATTAAAACCGATCTTAAAGCCGAAGTATTTTAAAAAACGCGTCGGTTTACGGCCGAAAGGCTTATGAGATGGGCATTATCTATCCAGGATTACGACATACAAGTAGAACATGTCACTGGAAAATCGAATGTGGTAGCGGATACATTGAGCCGTGTGAGAAGCAACGATGAGGCACCGTAGACCGATAAGGAAGGGATCGTGGTGGTCGCAGGAATGCTGGCAGAGAAAATCCCACGCGAGCTTGCTAAGAAACTAAAGTGCATAAGGAATATTCAACGAGAGCAGGAAGACTTACGAATTATCATGGATTTCCTTAATGAGGATAAAGAAGAACAGCAATTTCGACTAGAAAAAGGAATATTGCAGAAGAAATCGAAGAATAGAATTTGGCGGGTTTTGATACCAAAGAGCATGATCCATGAAATAATAAAGGCGTGCCATGCCATGCATGGACATCTCGGTGCAAGGAAATGTTTCCGGATGCTGGAAGAGGATTTCACGTATCCACATCTTGCAAAAGTAATTAGGAGTATCCTCGCTACCTGTGACGTGTATCAAAGAAACAAGATTGCCATACAAACAAGCTACGCCGCGGTGCAAACTATAATACTGGAGAGACACGGGGATTTAGTATCCATAGATTTCTATGGACCCTTGCCCGCATCAGTAGGTGGAGTGAAGCATATTTTGGTAACTTTGGACGCATTTAGTAAATTCGTAGTTCTATACCCCATGAAAAAAGCAAACACCTCCACAGTTATTAAACGAACATTTGATGATTATGTCCCGAAGTATGGAAAACCACGTAGGATTCAATTCGATCACGAAACACAATTTACTGCTAAAAACTGGATACAAAAGCTCAAGGACGAGGGTATCATGGCCGTATTTTCGTCGATACGGCACCCCCAAGGAAATATCGTTGAACGGGTAAGTCGTGAGCTTGGAAGGTTCTTTCGAGTTTTCCTAACTAATAACCATGCAGGCTGGTTTAAGTGGGTAAGAATAATTGAAGACTGTATAAATGAAAGTCACCACGATACAACCGACTATACACCATTGGAATTACAGTGCAGAAAGAAGCCTTTACGGGAATGGAATAAGCAGATGGGCATAAGGAAGGACGAGGAAGATGAAACAACGTACGAAATGAAGATTGAAATGGTTAGGGAAACGATAGAAAAGAAAGGCCGGCGTCGGGCGGAGAAATTTGACTCGACTCACAGATTAGCGAACTATGAGGTAGGCGAACTAGTTGTGATAAAAGCATTAAAGGTATCAGACCCGTTAAAATAATTAACTTCGAAATTTATGCCGCTGTATGAGGGACCGTATAAGATTATATACGCTTGGCGACTTATTTATTAGTAGACCTAGACAAAAAGATGACAATAAGAAAGAGGTAATTTTCACGCCAGTATATTTAAGAGGTATGGGACAGAGACAGAAAAGACAGAGGAGAAAAGAGAGGACACGATAGACGCAGCGACTGAGGAAAGGAGTGAGATAGCGCGAGAAGACTCGAAACGAAAACAACGAGGTAAACCCGTGGCTGTACAGGTACCACACCAATACACCGGTAGGGAGTTATCGAACTCGATATTGAGCCATACCGACGGAAGCCTTTGATGTCACCACAAACGGTCGTTCCGCGAAAAATGCTTCGAATTCCGAGGAAGTGGGATAATTCGGAGGAAGAGATGCGACACATAGAGCACTTATCTGGCCGAGGCCAACGGTCAAAGGGGAAGTAGACCATCAGTAGGGGACCAGGGAATATAGCCATGATAAGAGTATCGAAAATACTATAAAAGGAATGGGTAGCACTGGGACGGGTTACATACTCAGAATGCGTCAGAAGCACCAAGAGCGAAACAAAACAGAAGTAAAATATATCGGTTCATTGAATACGGAGTACAATACTTAACACCGGGAGAGCCCTATCAAGCCGAGGTGCTCAGAATTGAAGATCCGGGAAGATTTTATGTGTGGTTAAAAAAGGACGAAAATCGGAGAGAAAATTTTTTGAAATCGGTCGCCACGACAAGGAGAGAACATCCAGAGGTCCACCGATTATTGGAAGAAGAAGCACATGAGGGCCGGGCGGTGCTCTTCCTGTTAGAAGACGAGGACGACATAGAAAAATGGCAATTTTTCCGAGGAACGGTGATGAAGAAAGGGGACAACATGTATGATATTTGGCTGGGGGATGTGGCAAAGAAAATTTTGTTTCCCTAGAGGATCTTTACACCTCACCCAGCCAATACCTCGGAGAAACTTATTTCGTCGTCACTGCGGTACTTCACACCCTCGCAACGGTGGGAAGAAGGTGGACGACTCGGGCGAGAGACCGGATGATCGCCCTGACTGTCAACCAAGTGATGGATCTCTACATCGACGAAGTAGACCCGATCGTCGAGGCAATCTGGGTCGAGATTCATGGCACCCTCGATGATCAGGGATACGACGTGTCCGAACAACTTTGCCGAAGTAAAGAAGCAAGACGGGTAGAGCTAAATTCGGTTTTTCACTATGGACCAGACGGCGGCCGTTTTGGAAAACACTTTCGGGAAAAAAGGAGGAGAGAGAAGGCACGAGAGAGTGGCCGATGACGCGCGCGGGCTCCCATGAATCACACCCAAACACCAAGTCCAGGAACGAGGACAGGAGAGAACGCTATGGAGGATCTGTTGCGGGAGCTGGTTTCGCTAATCGAGGAACATGAGACTTCCCGGGACTGCAGCAGCGAGGAGGAGTGGGAGAATGAAGTTTCTTTTGAGGGGTTGGGAACCCCATTCATGAAGAAACAACTGCAACATTGATCGAATAGAATGTCATTGCACCTACGGACTCTGACGAGATGGACAGCGACGCGGACAGAGGAAATGACAGTGACGGGCTATAAATAAATTTTTTTTAATAAATAAAAAAATGGTGTTTTGGATTATTTGCGAAAACCCTCTCTAGAGATAAGAACTAGTTTATGAGAATTGCGTGCGCAGTAGATTAAGTAACGGCGAGTTAGAATAAGAACACGGATCTGGTGTTACGTCCTGACGTAACGTCGCGTTTATTTTTTTTTCTTTTCGATTACGTTAAAGTACTTCTGTTTTAATTTCGCTACAGTAAAAGTAACTTCTCAGATTTTTCTCTTATTTTCGAACTTCTTAAGAGGAGAGGAGAGCGATTTTAGCGACGGAGATTGGAACAGGGTGAAGATGCGGCTCTACCGACCGTCTCCCGGGAAAATTAATCTTGTAAAGATGGAATTTCTCAGCGCTCCCGGTCAAAAGGCAAGCTTTCAAAACATGGGATCTACTGTGTAGACCCGGTTATCGACTGCCATTTATGGATCTATTATTCAGCGCAACCTTATCCTCAATCCTAGACCAAGGGTTCGGCTAGTCGCCGTCGGAGCGTTGTTGGTCATAGGGGAGCAGTTGGAGGGAACGCTATCACGTGACCAAGCGACCGCACCCTTTCTTCTCGCTCTTGCCTGAAATCTTCTCTCTCTCTCTCTCTCTCTCTCTCTCTCTTTACAAAGATGATAAAATCACGAACAATTATTAACTGAGCAAAGCAATTAACAAAAGTGGAGGAACTGTTGATTTAAACGAAAGAGTTATGACTATTAAAGTGTTCACACGAATACTGTAGGTAAAATATCAGCAGCAAAGAGAACAATTATGCTTCCATATGGAAGCTACCCAGGGCTGTCACTCGAAAACAAGTACAACCCACATTGAATTAATGAGCTTAATAGGTAGAGTCGGGTAATAGAAAAAAGATCAGTATACGAGTATCAGGATTAATTTCTTTTTTCTCTTGGGATTATATTAAAAAGTCTCTCGTAAAATATTGGAATTTATAGTAAAAATACCATCATGAATATATAGAATATGTTATGCATATATGGAAAGGATAAAGGAAATATTAGGATAAATTTATGGTGAAATAGCGAAAAATTGACAAAAAAACCAGAAAGAGATGAGACTAAAATCGAGTTGCAATGAAGCTTCCCTTGCAGGAAGGCGGGGCTGGCCGACTCTCCACGCAACGATAAACGCCTTGCGCGAGGTCTGAACAGTGATCTAGCTGACTTGCGTACGGACGAAATATACGAGTAACCGAGTCGGGCGAGTCGCTCTCAAGAAAAGTACTCTCTCACTCTCTCTCGTTTCCATGCATAAAAATACTTGTTTTACCAGCAAGTTATTTATATGGAATGTGTTACACATATATAGAAAGGATAAAATAAAATGTTACGATTATTTTACAGCTAAATACCAAAAGTAAGACGAAACGAGAAAGAGAGAAAACTGTAACACGTTTCAATAAAGCTTCCTCTGCAGGAAAGCGAGGCTGGCCGACTCTCCGCGCAACGATAAACGCCTTATTGCGAGGGGCTGAACGGCGATCTAGCCGACTTGCGTACGAACGAAATGTACGAGTAACCGAGTTAGGCGAGTCGCTCTTCAGTAAAATCCTTCGCTCTCTCTCTCGCTCTCATTTCTATAACACGAGAATAATTGTCTAACTAACAAGTTATTCAAGAAAACTTATTAACTATATAAGTAGAGTAATTACTAATTAAACGAATAACCAATAATGATTAGAATAAGCCATAATTCAACAAAAATATTTATACTAATAAGAGATTAACGCAGAAATCAGCTTGCATACGATGAGTTAACTCCAGAATCTGTAACAAAATGATTACTAGTGGTTTGATGTGAGGGATTTAATTAAGTTCCGTATAAACGCTGAAATTCTCAGCCATTACCATAGACACATCTACATAGAAGCGAGCATAAGGATATTACCTAGACTTAGAAACTCTATCAAGAGTAGGCCAAGAAGAGGGGTGGTAAAAATCGCCTCATTTTCAGGGGAAAACGCCTCGAGCGCGTTTCCTCACCTAATCGCATGGTCCTCTGTGTATCTCATCGCGCGGACAAATCAGAGCGCGCCATACCGATGCACTTGCATAGACCTATGGCTCTGCATGTCGGAAAGCTACTCTGCGGGGTAAGGGGAATGAATACGTGTATGATTGAGATAGACCACGGGGAAATTCTTATAATCAGGATAGGGTTTTATTCCTTCTTTCCTTTTTACGCGCTTGACGACAAGAATTTTCGACGCTCAGGAGCCCTATAAAAGGCCGCGAAAATCGGCCGGCGACACAGTTTCACGGAGAGTAAAGGAGACAGTTTCACGGGGAGTAAAGGGCTAATCACTCGCCAGGCAGTCAATAAGTCGCCAGGCAGTGAGTCAATACCATTGCGCAGAGGTGTACTGCCATATGGCGCGTCCCCGGGTGGCGGATAGGGGAACGCTCGCCTTCACGCTGCGGACGGCGGGCAGGGGTGAAATAAAATAGCTCCCGCGGACCAAACTCAACCCAAGCTAAGGTGTTAGATACCGTGCCGAGGGCTGCATGGCATCTGGGAGAGATGCCACAAACGGTTCCCCTGGGGCAACTGGTCCAACCCCAGGCGTATTTAGTGGCCTTACCCCAGTTACCAGGCTCTGCTGGGGTGGACGTTTAAAACCTACGTACTCGTGGGATTAAACATGGAAGTAAACAAACAAACACAAAGCGAGGTGAGCGGTATAGACCGAGCCAAGGAGCAGCGGGTAAAGCAGGCAGAAAACGCGTCAGGAAAAGGTGACCAGGGGAAACAAAACAAAAAACAGGAGGATGAAAACAGTACAAACGGAGCGAGGGGGAAGCTGGCGAAGCTTGAAAAAGAGGAAGAGAAGGCAGTGATGAAGCTGAAGGACAACCTGTCGGATATCGGCGCGGTATTGGAGAAATACCGCAACGTGCACGTTACTATTAGAGAACCTGCGAAAGAGGCCATAGTGCACTTCGAACACCTGATGGAGCTTAGAGCGAAGCTAGCTGAGGCCCGCGCCTTGTATGTACAGGAGCTGGGTACATCAAGTATAGGAACTGGATGCCACTGCGACGGAAAAGGGGCAGCAGACGCAGAAGGCGGCACTACCGAGCCACACACACTTAGGGAAACAACCTCTCAGGATGGAGTAACCTCCCGAGCGAACCAGCAGGAGGCCCCAGGAAGGAATAAGCAGGGCCAAACACCAAAAGCAGTCCTTAGGAGACTGGCCTTGGAGAAAAAACGACTAGCAACCTCGCCTCCCCAGATGACAACGCCTGGAAAGAAGCAAAAGAAAGAGCAGACAAAGGAAAAAATGGAGAAGCAACGTACTACCAGCGGAGAAACTACGGGCGATCCTAAAGAGAAAACACCTGAATGGGAAGAGGTGAGCCGGAACAAAAACAAGCGCGTCAAGAACGGCGGAAAGCCTGAGACAAAGGCAATACCAAGGAGGCGGCCGGAGGCCATCGCCGTGAAGATAAAAGGGAAGGATGCGTATGCGGATGTCCTCCGGAAAATCAAGAAGGAAGTGAGCCCAGAGGACTGCGGAGCAAAGATTGTCGGGATAAGGCGAACCCGTAGTGGAGAGATTCTTGTCGAGATCCAGAAGGGCAGTGAAGGCACCGAAAAACTGAGAAAGGCGGTCGCGGAAGCGGTCGCTGAGCAGGGATCGGTACGGGCGATGGGGCATAGCTTCAACATCGAAATCCGAGACCTAGATGAAGTCACGGAGGTGAAAGATGTACTCGAAGCAATAATAGCAGCAACCGAAAACTCAACAGAGGACTCTATCAAGGTTAGACCTTTGAGGAAAGGCTATGGCGGTATGCAAACAGCTGTGGTAACGGTACCGAGGGAAACTGCGGAAAAACTGCTAAAAACGGGTAAGCTGAAGGTAGGCTGGGTTCGCTGCCGTGTCAGACTCAAGGCCGAAGTTTTAAGGTGCTTCCGGTGCCAAGGTTTCGGCCACGTAGCACTAGACTGTAAGGGACCAGATAGATCGAAACTGTGTCGACTCTGCGGACAAGACAACCATTTGGCGAAGGAATGCAAGAGGAAACCCTTCTGTGTAGCCTGCAGCGAAGCCTCTCAGCAGGGGGATGCAAAGCACATCCTTGGGAGCGCAAGGTGCCCTTCCTTTCAGAAGGCGATGAGAAGGGACGGAAATGGCTAGATTCCTTCAGATAAACCCGGGTAGAGGACGGGTACCTCAGGA
Source organism: Cylloceria caligata (assembly GCA_963942595.1). Taxonomy (NCBI): domain Eukaryota; kingdom Metazoa; phylum Arthropoda; class Insecta; order Hymenoptera; family Ichneumonidae; genus Cylloceria; species Cylloceria caligata. The sequence goes on from OZ012708.1 coordinate 30,189,942, forward strand.
TCTTCTTATGCAAGCAGCCGCAGAGAAAAAGGCAGATGTTCTAATTATCAGCGAACAGTACAGGAAGCCTGATACCGGACTATGGTTCCAAGATACGACAGGAAGAGCAGCCATAGCTGTCACAAACAGAAACACGAAGGTTGGAGCGATCGGCGAGCCAACAGCGGACTTCGTGTGGGCCGAAATAGATGATATGCGAGTTTATAGCTGTTATTTCTCGCCAAACCTGGACTATGACAACTTTGTGACTCAGCTCGACAACCTCGAAGATAGCCTTCGAACTGTCACCGGAGAAGTGCTCGTAGCTGGCGATTTTAACAGCAAGTCACCAGAATGGGGTTCCAGGAGACTCGATCGGAGAGGAGAAGCAGTTTCGGAGCTGATAGCTAGGCTCGACCTCGTTGTCTTAAACGAGGGAAGTGAGTTTACGTTCCGCAGGGGGCATACAGGCTCGGTAGTTGACATAACGCTTGCATCAGCGGGAATAGCTGCACGAATACTAGGATGGAAGGTGCTAGAAGATGCCACGCTCAGCGACCATCAATACTTGCTTTTCAGTATAGAAAGGGAGGCAGGGGTACACCGGGACCCACGGGAAAGCGAGAGCACCGAGGAAGCCGGATGGATACTGCGGAAGCTGAATAGATTCCGGTTAGCGGAAGCACTCGAAACCGCAAAACAACAGGGGCGGTTCCAAGCTCTAGAGGAAACTCGAAACCCTGACTTGATAGTAAGGTACGTCATCGACATCATCACCGCAGCATGCGAAGCGGCGATGCCGAAGAGGAGAAAGGCTCCCGGCAGGAGGAAGATGGTGTATTGGTGGACTCCCGAAATTAAAGATCTACGCGATAAATGCAAGGCAGCGCGAAGGGCAGCTCAAAGGAAAAGAAGAAGAGGGGACGCTCAAATATACAAGTCTCTACAAACAGCCTTCAAAACAGCAAGGAAAAAACTACGCATTCCCATTAAAAGCAGTAAAAGGAGAAGTTGGGAATGGCTCCTACGCGTAATCGAAGCTGACCCGTGGGGACTACCATACCGCATAGTCACCAAGAAACTAGGAGTCAGGCAGCCCATACCAGGACTATCGCGCCCAGAGAGGATGAGGGAGATGGTCGGCACGCTTTTTCCTGCTCAGCAAATTAGGGATATCCAACCAATACAGACGACCCAGGAAGCCATCGATGGTTTTACTATGGGAGAGCTACAGGATGCAAAAAAACGGCTCCAGCCCGGAAAGGCACCAGGTCCGGACAACATCCTAAACGAGATACTGACAGCGGTGATAGAGATATGGCCGGAACTCTTGCTAACGGCTTTCAACGCATGCCTCTACAAAGGGGTATTCTATGAACGATGGAAAAGACAGAAGCTGGTCCTCTTACGCAAAGGGGACAAGCCTCTGGAGGATCCATCTTCGTATCGCCCGATCTGTCTCCTCGACAACTCTGGTAAGATGCTGGAGAGAATGGTGCTCCAAAGGCTAGGAAAACATATCGACGAAAACGGGGGTCTATCCCAGCGGCAATACGGTTTCCGGAAAGGGAAATCAACGGTCGACGCTATTGCAAGTGTGATTGACACGGCCAAGAAGGTCAAGCAAGGATCCTGGAAGACAAAAGGCTTTTGTGCTCTGGTGACGCTCGACATCAGAAACGCCTTCAACTCGGCGCGGTGGGATGTCATCCTTAACGCCTTGGAAAAGAGGCGAGTACCGGTGTACCTAAGGAAAATGATAAGCAGTTACTTGAGTAACAGAACCCTGGTATACAACACGGAAGAAGGTCAGGTTGAGTACGAGGTGACTGCAGGGGTTCCGCAGGGATCGGTCCTCGGACCTTTTCTATGGAACGTCATGTATGACGACCTGCTGAACCTGACACTACCGAAAGACGCTACCATCGTCGGCTTCGCGGACCATGTGGCAGTCGTAGTGACAGCGAGAACTCCAAGCACACTCGAGGTGGTCACAAATGAGTGCCTCCGACGAACCAGCAAATGGATGAAGGAAAATGGACTGCAACTAGCAGTACATAAGACGGAAGCAGTACTGGTAACGGACAAGAGGGTGTTCATACCACCGAGCATCACTCTGGAAGGGCAGGACGTACCATGGGCAAAGGCGGTGAGATACCTCGGGGTGCAGATTGACAGCGGGTTACGATATGTAGAGCACGTCGTCAAAATAACCGAGAAGGCAGCAGAAACGGCGGCAAGGCTCGCAAGGCTCATGCCAAACGTCGGAGGACCTTGAGAGGCGAAAAGAAGACTGCTGAACAGCGTGATACATGCACAGATCCTCTACGGTGCGGAAATATGGGCACCAGCGGCAGAGAAGGTCGGAGCAAAGCGGAGACTTGCAGCTGTACAGCGGCGAAGTGCTATACGAGTGATTTCTGGGTACAGAACCGTATCTGAGGCGGCCGCCCTCGTTCTAGCGAGTACACCGCCAATGGAGCTGTTGATTCGCGAAAAAAAAAGAGATCTATGAAGAACTAAGGCAGTACGACAGCAAAGATGAAAAGGACCAGGTCAAAGACGGCGTCAAGGAAAGAGCGCGCAAAAGACTCATGGAGAGATGGCAGGCCCAATGGGAGGCAGAAACGTCGGGGCGATGGACCCATAAACTCATCCCCCATGTAGCGCCTTGGTAAGGTCGTGCTCACGGGCAATTGGGATACCATATTACCCAAGCGCTTACGGGCCACGGATGCTTCAACTCCTACCTAGAGAGGTTCGGAAAGAGGACCAGCGCAGAATGCTTTTTATGTGGCTAAAGTCCAGATGACGCAGAGCACACCCTTTTCCGGTGTCCAGCTACGGAAATCGAGAGGTCCGACGCACAGGTGAAACTCGGCGGCACAATGCTTGAGGCAGGTAATCTGACACAAGTTATGCTGCGAAATGAAAATGATTGTGAGGTCGTCAAAGCATTCATCACGGAAATAATGATGAGAAAAGAAGAGGCCGAAAGAGCGTGGAAAGCGCGGCCTGCGGCAAACATTGAAATCGAGGCAGAGCAAAACCTCTAACATAGGCGGGATAGAACGGACGATAGACGTGGTCCTAGTAGTAGGAGGCAGCTCAAATCGAGCGGAAATCACACCCTATGGAAGTTATGCTAACGCGGTACCGATAGGGGGTGAGGAGAGGGAGGAGGGGTTTTAGTCGGTAAGAATCCGACACTACCCAGACGACCAGGGTGTCTTATGTAAGATTTCCCCTCCTTCCGAAAAAAAAAAAAAAAAAAAAAAAAAAAAAAAAGGCAGTGAGTCAATAGCCCGCAGGAGTTAGACTTACGTTTCACGGGGAGTCAAGTTAGGCAGTCTCATGGGGACCAAGTAGTACACTTCAATAGTTTTTCACCGCGGCTCAATTTCACAAAGTATAGTTTCAAGTAGTACAGAGTACGAGTACAGTACTTATAATTATCAGGAGTACAAATTGAAAATGCGGGATTTTTTTCTATTTTTGAACGTTTATTCTGAAAAAATGGTAACAAATGAATTATTCAAAGTATTGTCCATCGCTAGCCACAACTTTTTCCCATCTTTCTGGCAATTTACGGATACCGTCGCGAAAAAATTCGGCCGGCTTGGCTGCTATCCAGTCATCGACCCATTTTTGGGCTTCTTCGTAAGAATGGAAGCGCTGGTCAGCTAGGCCATGTGTCATCGATCGGAAAAGGTGGTAATCGGAAGGAGCAATATCTGGGCTATACGGCGGGTGGGGTAAGACTTCCCATTTCAGCGTTTGTAGGTATGTTTTGACCGGCGCTGCAATATGTGGCCGAGCGTTGTCATGTTGCAAAATTACTTTGTCGTGTCTTTGCTCGTATTGTGGCCGTTTTTCTTTGAGTGCGCGGCTCAAACGCATCAATTGAGTTCGGTATAGTGCTCCTGTGATGGTTTCGTTCGATTTCAATAGCTCATAATACACCACACCCAGCTGGTCCCACCAAATACAGAGCATGAGCTTGGCGCCGTGAATATTTGGTTTGGCCGTCGATGATGATGCATGGCCGGGGTAACCATATGATTTTTTGCGCTTCGGGTTATCGTAATGGATCCACTTTTCATCACCAGTGACAATGCGATGCAAAAAACCCTTCCGTTTTTGCCGTTCGAGCAGCAGTTCGCATGCAAAAAAACGGCGCTCGACGTCTCTCGGCTTCAGCTCATACGGCACCCAATGTCCTTGCTTTTGGATCATTCCGAGGGCTTTTATACGATGGGAAATGGCTTGTTGTGTCACTCCCAATGAATCTGCGAGCTCTTGTTGAGTTTGACACGAGTCTTCATTGAGTATTGCCTCCAATTCAGCATTCTCAAACTTTTTCACTTGGCCCGGCCGCTCTTTGTCCTCAACGTCAAAATCACCACTTCTAAACCGCACAAACCATCTCTCGCACGTTGAAACCGATGGAACATGACTCGGATAAGCCTCGGAGACCAATCGATGTGCTTCAGCAGCACTTTTCTTCAAATTAAAGAAGTAAATTAAAACTTCCCGCAAATGCTGTTTTGTTGGCACGAAACTCGACATATTGAGAGCTCAAAAAAACTATGAATTTGACACTGCGACAAATTGACACATACTGAAAATTAAAGCTATAAGACGTAGCTTTGACATGAACATAGTCACAGTACTGCCTGATGCGTATAGCGTTAGTAACGCCATCTGTTATCAAACCCGCATTTTCAATTTGTACCCCTGATATTAACGAGTGCAAAATCGGGAATATTGAACGTGCAACATTCGACTGCTCATGTAGTTTTATTTCAATGAATAATTATTAATACGCACCAACGCATAAGTTCGATTTTGAGTTTGTCCGACTACACCAATCTACGTCCAACCAACGTTCAACAGCAAGAACCACACCAACAAACAACCGTAAGTACAATTTTCAATTACCAATTAAAGTTAAACCTTGCTCCGCGTGAAATTGTCATTCAAGTCCCAACCCATTATTCGTGAAGTGATCATCCCTAACCAAGAACAAAACGCACTCCAGCCCTATCCCGAGTAAATTTCCGCGAGGTTAGACTCAAAAACGGGCTTGCGTCTTCGATATTTTCTCGTCGGGTGTGGTAAAGGGAGGATTTAATCTCCTTGACCAGAGCACGGAAAATATACACCGAAACGTACATCTATGGTAAAGTCGTGGGTTTTGTAAAATAGGCCGCGATTTTGACGTAACAAATTCTGGGGGCTCGTCCGGGATCTTAGAGTGTTAGTTTTGTTCAAACTAATATTGTTAAAATAATCAACAGAAACGAAAATGTTTCTTTTACTTTTCGCTTTTTACCGTGGTTTTGTAAGCCGATTTAATCCTCGAAAATCGATTTTTAATTTTTATTGAGTTTTAGTGATTCAATTCATTTCACGAAAATTAATCCCTCCTTACTACTGAATTTTGTAAAACGATTTAATCCATAAAATCCACCTTTCCTCTTTTTACCGCATTTTCGAGAGTTGATTTATTTCAAAGAAATTGATTTTTTACTTTTTATTAAATTTTAACGATTCGATCCACTTCGTGAAAAATTATCATTCTTATTACTGATTTTTCATAAAACGATTTAATTTATAAAATCCAATCTTTCCCTTTTTACCGCATTTTCGAGAGTTGATTTATTTCAGAGAAATTGATTTTTTTTCCTTTTATTTAATTTTAACGATTCAACCCATTTCATGAAAATTTATCATCCATCGCTATTGAGTTTTTAGAAAACGATTCAATTCATAAAATCCAACCTTCCCCTTTTTACCGTATTTTCGAGAGTCGATTTATTTAAGAGAAATTGAATTTTTACTTTTATTGAATTTTAACGATTCAATCCACTTCACGAAAAATTATCATCATTTACTACTGAGCTTTTATGGAACGATTTAATTCATAAAATCCACCTTTCCCTTTTTTTACTATATTTTCGAGAGTTGATTTATTTCAGAGAAATTGATTTTTTACTTTTTATTGAATTTTAACGATTCAATCCACTTCATGAAAAATTATCATAATTTATTACTGAATTTTTATAAAACGATTTAATTCATAAAATCCACCTTTCCCCTTTCTACCGTATTTTTGAGAATTGATTTATTTTAGAGAAATTGATTTTTACTTTTATTGAATTTTAACGATTCAATTCACTTCATGAAAAAATATCATCATTTACTACTGAGTTTTTATAGAACGATTTAATTCATAAAATCTAGCTTTCCCTTTTTTACCGTATTTTCGAGAGTTGATTTATTTCAGAGAAATCGATTTTTTACTTTTTATTGAATTTTAACGATTCGATCCACTTCATGAAAAACTATTATTCTTTACTACTGAGTGTTTAGAAAACGATTTAATTCATAAAATCTAACCTTTCCCTGTTTATTGCATTTTTGAGAGTTGATTTATTTCAGAGAAATTGATTTTTTACTTTTTATTGAATTTTAACGTGCCAAGCCATTTCATAAAAATTTATCATCTTTTTAGAAGAGTACCCGCTATTATTCAAGTTATTTGGTGAGCCTTCTTCGTAAGTAAATTGACCTTGTGGAAATCAAATGTGGAAACTAATATTCGATAATGACTGGTGAATAAAAAAAAGAGAAGATAGAAATTGTATTGAAAGCTGCATACGTGGATATATATTCTTACGTTGTACTCCATTACATGGGACCATTGGAAAAATTATTGGTACTTCAAGTGCGTATAAGGGAACTTGAGGTTCTCGCGTAAGAACTCATTGAAGAAGTCACGCCAGAAATTTTCTTAAATCAACTCGGCTTAGCACGAATAAAACAGCAAGAAAGAATAATTGCTAAAACATACGTGAGGAGAACTACAAGGAAAATAGATTCCCCGAATATTAATTATAGAGAGTAATATTATATTTGTTTTAACCAGACAACCATCAGACTTCTTGTGTTGTTTCTATACGATTCGCTCCGTAACATTAACTTCTTGGTACTATCATTTACATAAATTCTGTCAAACTACCAGGCGTTGAAACAGTTGGCATACAATCCTGAAAATATTAATAGAATTACAAACAGTTCTGTTATTCACTCCTACGTTGCTCATCTTAACAATCCTCTCGAGCGATCACTAGCATTGTTCACCTCCATTCATCCCTCATAACATTGCACCTCCACCTGCACGTGCTACTCTTTCTGCCATAGGCCTTGAAGAAATCCACCGTCTCGCTTACACCAGCAGACAACCTTCTAAAGCCCTACCTCATCTATTAAATCCACCGTCTCGCTTACGCCAGCAGACAGCGTTCTAAAACCCTACCTCATTCATTAAATCCACCGTCTCGCTTACACCAGCAGCATTCTAAAAACGATACCGCAACTATCCACTTTTCAACCTAACACATGGGCAACCAGATTTGCCCGCGCACGTATCACTAACAACACAATTATCACAAAACACATTACACTAGTGAGAGAAATCTTATGTTTTAGCTCCTCGCGCAAGTGAGTCCGGGGCTAGTAAGGTTCGCTCACGAAACACATTACACTAGTGGGAGAAATCCTATGTTTTAGCTCCTCGCGCAAGTGAGTCCGGGGCTAGCAAGGTTCACTCACAAAACACATTACACTAGTGGGAGAAATCCTATGTTTTAGCTCCTCGCGTAAGTGGTGTTAAGGCTAGCAAGGTTCGTTCACGAAACACATTACACTAGTGGGAGAAATCCTATGTTTCAGCTCACCGCGCAAGTGAGTTCGGGGCTAGCAAGGTTCACTCACAAAACATATTACACTAGTGAGAGAAATCCTATGTTTTAGCTCCTCGCGCAAGTGAGTTCGGGGCTAGCAAGGTTCACTCACAAAACACATTACACTAGTGAGAGAAATCCTATGTTTTAGCTCCTCGCGCAAGTGAGTTCGGGGCTGGCAAGGTTCGCTCACGAAACACATCATACGAATAAGACAGACATAACTATACGTGCCATTTACTAATTTTGACTATTACCGACCTGAATCATTCATCCATGCCGAAAACCCGTAGAGCAGGAAGAAAAATTCAAGTACAAAAATTAAAACAGCAACTCTTAAAAACACAGTACCAAGTTCCAATAATTGCGTGCAAATCGTATAACGAGCAAGATCCTAGAGTCTTTGACATTGAAATAGAAAGCAATAATCAAACTATCCCTCTCGAAGGAAGAGAAATAACTAGAGAAATAAAAGTCACCGTACAAATAATCAACGTATCTTATCAGACACCGATATAGCTCGGCTATTAGAAGAAGATTCAGAAGAGGAGAAAAATCTAAGCAACGATGTCCCTGGAAATTTCGGTTATCTTAACGATGTAGAACAGCTGGAAGACGTAGCCTCTCCATAGAAATCAACGACCACTGGTCACGAAAACGAAATTTTTCAGACGCCTGCAGCGAACAAGGCACCACTAAAGAAGCCCACCGTAAAAATGAAAGCTAATATGCCTCGGGAGACACGCAAGAATGAAAACATCGAAACTAAGACTAAGCAAGTGACCTACAGTGTTGAGAACTTTCCTCTGCCATCCGACACCCCTTTAGATCGACCGAGTAACCAAACACATGTGCCGTTACCAGTCTTATCCGACAACGATGTGTCCCTTAAGAACAACGAATCTAGCGAGAAAAGCGAACTCAAGGACCATAACCCTCGAGAAAACTCAGACAGAACAGTACAGGGAAACCATGCACGTGAACTCTTCAAATGTAGCGAAACAGAACCCCTAAGCGACAATATGTCCGACGTAGAACCTGAGAATTCACTTATATTGCCCGCCACCATCCAGCATAAAACTACGAAGGGTAGGATTATTCCTTCCAACGTCAAACAATCACGAGATTTATTTCACACTCGAAAAGATAATTTAGTTTATTTTGTTTCCACTGACTGTGCACCGATAGACACTGGAGCTATTGAATTACGAGATAACGACAATTTTCCACACTTAAAGAATCTAGAATTTAAAAAAGTTCAATCTATTATGAAACGAGCTCACAGATTCAATATAGCTTTGTCTATCACAGATAATTCTGGAGAAGGTCCCACATTAATTTTGGAAAATATAGTAGAAGCTTTAAAAAGTGCTCGTTATTTAACTGACAAGTTATCATTGCAAACCGTCAGCATTGCAAAATCAAGTTTTATGTTAAACGTGCCATGGGAAACATTATGACTCAAATTCGATTAATATTCGCACAAAACGACGTTAAAATCATTATTTGTCACTGGTTAGTTAGACAACCCCCAGTGGAAAGACAAAATGAGATTATTGAAGAAATGCATTCGTCAACCATAGGCGGACACAGAGGTGTCAGTAAATCATATAATCGAATTCGTAATTTGTATTATTGGAAAAGATTTAAAACTGACGTCCAATTGTATATTCAATGATGTTTACAATGTCAAGAATTTAGTCCGCGTAAAAACTAAACAGCCTATGATCATAACAGATACTCCAGCAATAGCTTTCGATAAAATTGCAATGGACATAGTAGGCCCTATGCTAAAAACTAAGCAAGAAAATGAATATATACTTACAATTCAAGATCAATTAACAAAATATTCAGTAGCAATCCCTTTACCTAATGCAAAAGCAGTAACGATAGCAGAAGCATTTGTCAAACGATTAATTTGTTATTTCGGCTCACCCAAAGCGGTACTCACTGACCAAGGTAGTAATTTTTTGAGTAATTTCTTTAAACAAATTGCGAAATTATTCAAAATACGTAAAGTTAGAACTACAGCATTTCACCCTCAATCCAATGGATCATTGGAAAGATCGCATCATGCTTTTGGTGAATATCTTAAACAATTCACCACTAAACAAAATAATTGGGATGAATGGGTTGAAATGGCTATTTACAATTACAACACGAATGTACACGAAGGTACTAAGCATACTCCATACGAAATGGTTTTTGGCAAGATAGCCCGTACCCCTTCTAGTATGCCCCCTGCCGACATGGAAAAACTCGCCACGTACGACGAATATCTAACGCAACTGGTCACGCAAATCCATGAAATACAGAGTTTGGGACGACAAAATTTGATAAAGGCTAAAGAAAATTCCAAAATATATGAAGACAAAAAAACTAATCCTGTAGCATTTAAAGTGGGTGAACCAGTATTTTTGCTTAAAGGACGAAAACCAGGAAAACTCGGTGACCACTACACCGGTCCGCACGAAATAAAGATCATATTAACGAGCGGTAACGTACGTATTAAACTCTCGAACAGAGACATTATTGTACATTCAAATTGATTAAAAAAATCGAGAATTGCATACTAAGATTTTCGAAATAATTTTTCCAGAAACGTATTTTGCATAAAAATATATGTTGGAAAATCAGCTGGCGCACGGCGATCGATAATCGTCGTGCGCCTACCCGTTGCGCTGCTCTACCACGCGTTGTTCGGTTGAGTCGAAGATAGCCGAGGCATGGGCTTCGCGCAACCGAGGATGCGCCTCGTTGGCACGCCACGTCGAGCGAGAGGATGTCTCTCTCGGTTGACTTCGGTTTCGCTCACCGGCTATCTCGCTCAACTGACTCCAGCGCCCAACGAAACTTTCATACTCGCAGCCATCTTGAGAATTCGGCACTTTTGCGACACACATCTTTTGGACAGCACGTGCATCCACGGGACTCTTGGGACTTCACATCAACCTTTTTACATCGGCATCGCTCAACATATCTCATCAGGACTCATTGCTCAAGGTAAGAGTGCTCTGGCATAATTACGTCTTAATTCACTGTCAGAGAGGAGAAAATGGTACATCAGCACTGGGTCTCACTTGTGGCGTGCGTTGCAGCACATGCTGTACCACGTTCTCCTCATGTCGTTTTGCCGGCTTAATTAATATAATTAAGCATGTGCCTCATATTCACTGTATTTTCCCCCAGTAAATCTGCTGGGAAAGTACAGTGAATATTTTTTGCTCAACCGTACAGCGTCAATATCACTGCACTCAAACAAGGTTATTGCAAATGCCCTCATTAATTCGCTGCAACCACTTTGCAATACACTGCTAAGTGGTTGCAGTGAGTTACACACAACCGTGTTCGCACTCAATGGTATCAGCGTGTCGTGCTGCGTAGCTTTCACTACGTTGCACGCACCGCTGTCTCAAGTTTAAATTCAGCACACAATAAATACAATTGTGTGCTGCTCACATTAATATCAAAATTTCAACTTGCTCATTTAATCATAATTTGTATTTGTTTTCAAAATTCAATATTTCAGACAGTTTTTTAAATTCAGTCAATTTGGTGTAAACTTTAACTGTAGTGTCCACGCATTGTCTGTTAAAAATTGTATTACTACAATAAAAAGGAAGATAGAATAAACCGCTTCCTCAATATAACATCTCGGTGTCTGGTTTTATTTTCCCTCTTGTATCGAGTGAGGCTTCATTCCTTTTCAATATCTTCACAGATCGGTCAAGCCATCACCGGACGGATTCTCAACATTTTTGTTGATTCTCAACTTTTTGGTCCTTCGAGCCGGATACTCGACTTGAGCAAGAGAGACCAGGGTTTTCTACCTTCCGCTCTCATCTCTATACGCTCATCGGCTCATCTGAAGTAGGACTCTGCGTAGCCCATCGCAGGATCCTCATCGGCTCATCACCTCGTCAAGCGGAGCAGCAAGTGGGATAAAGTACTTCTCTGCGGAGAATCTTCGTTACTGTCTAACTTTCTCTACTTGTTCCGTGTGCAACAGGACTAACAATGTCTGAGGGCACTCCGAAAGACTCTGGGGTGGCACCTGGAGTTCTGGACGAGAAAATGACATTGGTGGTTCCTGGGGCCGGCGTCATTCCGAGGAAGACCCGATCACCGTCTTGACTGACAACCGAGATGGTGCTAAAGGTTCAATCGCAGCGGCGCCGGATTGCTCGTTTGCACACGGTCATTGCTCTGCTCAACGAGGGCGCAGACTCCCTCTCCATGGCTTCGCTCAGTTCCATGGTCGAGTAGGTCACGGCCTCCGACCTGCATGGACCACGAGTACTTCGCCGATGATTTGCAGAGCATTGAGGTGAAGCTCGCACTCGACTGTAAGATCATAGCACGGAAAGCCATGGAGAGGTTGTGCTATAACTGCCTCAATCAACACAATGGGATGTCGCCGCGGTCGTCCTCTCATCGGTACATCTCACACGGAACTGCTCAACATTATTGGCTACTGCATTAGCACACATACACACATCGGTATCAGCTCATCAAGCAAGACTTCTCATCGATCCTGGGTCGGAATTGACTTTCATTACGGAAGAACTCTTTCGTAAGCTCAACGCAACACGCAAGCACTCATCAATTCCGATCACAGGGGTCGGTGGAAGGCGCTCAACGCAGACACATGGCTCGGTACAGCTCACACTGTGTTCCACTGTAACGGTAAATTTGTGCCTCAACGCACCACGTTACCTATAGCTGGCCCAAACTATTTTTCCTTCCTTTTATTTTCTCTTACGAGTTGGGCGCCAGGCGCTTACGCGCCGGAAGGAAAAAATAACGAGATGGTAGGCCAGACTCAACCCAGGCTAGCTACAGCTGTTCGAGGCAGAGTGGGTGGTTCGGACTGTCAAGGTAGTCGTTATTTCATAAAATTCATACATAGAATTAGTCAATAAGATTCGCTAATAAAATAAAATCAATCTAAACAAATAAAACCAATAACCAATAAAAGATGTCAGGAAATAAATTAAATAAATAACAACAACAACATAGCAGGTACGGGATTTACAAATGCCACTCGGCAGACCGTTTATTCAATTACCAGGACTACTAGTCCTCCAACAAAAATAATGACCAAGAAAAATATAAATAAAATATCCCGTAAACGTAACTCTTTAACAATTCATGAACTTAATTATTCCGGCAGCATATTTTATCCCGGCACTCGTCTCGGCTCTCACTCTCTCCCATCCACGACCTATAGTTAGACGGCTGCGAGAAACGACCAAAACACGGCCAGGCAAAGTAAATTTGACCGGTCGCCTCGCAATTCGGCTCGCGATACGGCCTACACCGAACCAATCCCACATACATCCAACAACTATAACTACGGGACGTCGGAAGGTCATGTACGCGAAGCCTTTACTGATTTGAACTTCCCAACTATCACATTGCAGGCCGCAAAATCGAGAAAGTATCGTGAACCAAAATAACAATATAAATCCCTAAATTATTCCAAATAACGGATTACAAAAGTCCAAGCGAGATACGTCTCGAGCCGTACCAATCCCTCGTGACCAAGTTCCAAATACGGGACGACGACCGAGCACGCACTGCATAAGCTCACAATATAAAATAAAGTAAGGTCCGACATAAGAAAAATTAATAAAGTGATCCAAGTCCATATAAAATCAATTGCCCGGTAAAATCCGCGACGTGGTCTATCCCATTCAAATCCCTCACACATTCAAACAAACACGGGATAACGGCCTAACGCACGCACGGCTTTACAGTACACGACTACAGAACAGTAACAACGAACGAACTATTTATCATGGCCAGATACGCCTCGAACCGTACTAATCCCTCACGATCAAGTACCAACACGGGATGACGGCCGAGCACGCACTGCATGTATTCGCAGAAATAAAATAATGTCCAATATAACAAGAAAGATAAATAAAATAAAATAAGACGAATAAAATATTATAAATCTATAAGTGTCAATTATTCCTGAAAGTCCGCGACACGGCCTATGACATTCAAATCCCTCACACACAATCTGACCACAGGATGATGTACCAACACGCGCGCGTTCTTACAGCAAAATGACTACAGAACAGTAACAAAAAAAAAGGACAACGAACAAAGTGACTCCTTCCCGGCTCTAACTGCCAAACGATCTCGATATTACACTCTACTCGACGCAGCCTGTCCCGATACGAATAGTACTCTGTGCGTGGTATCCCAGAATCGCAGGTACGACCAGGCTCTAATTATCGTTCATATAGATCGGCAATATCAATTACAAAAGACCGTGGAGAGTAAGAAAGCTCACCGGGGCGATGCTGCAGTGATGCTCTTAGTAAGTCCGGGAAAACTCAAAATAGGGCCGCAAGATTTTCTCCTCGATTTATTCCTCGTTGTTTCGGAAGATATGCCCTGGTATCCACGATAGGTGGGGATGGATTTTGGCGAAATCAACGGTAGAGCGGGACGATATAATACTCGCTGCTACGTCCTGTCCGCTCGACGGTAACCGGGAAAAAGCCCTGAGGCCCTGCCGGCACGCGTGCCCGTCAACTATGATCCCCACCTATCGGTCTGAACTCGGTCAATTGGGGGAATCGGTGTCACCGGAGCGCCTCAACTGGACAACGCATAAAATTAACAACCGATCCTTGGGATGTATAATGCTGCCCGGCCGGTGAACCCCAAACGACTGATGGATCGCTGCTAGTAGGTGCTGATCGGCCACAGATAGCGTCGTATCGTTATTCGATCCACATCCAGCGGGACAATGATATTTTCCAATGGATCAAGATGGAAAGAGCCGGTCGGTGTAATAGGTCGCATCCAGAAGCCAGCCATCAACAGACGCGGTGCTCCCCTCCGTCCGGTCGTACAAATTAATAAAAGAAATAAAAAAAAACGGAAATAATTAAATAGAGTACGGCGATTATTCCTTACAGCCCTGCGAGATCGTGTTGGCAGCCGTCGTGCGAGAAGGACGCAGCGCTGGAGGATTTTGCCACGTTACACCACATACACCAAGGAGAAAGTCCCGGTACTGGCTCACATTCTCAACACGGTTACTACTCACTTGCCATCCTTTGAGTCGTCAGTTCGTACATGGCCTCACATAGTGAAGCTGAAACTGGCTGACCCTGACTTTCTCACACCACGACCAATCGATATCATAATTGGAGCAGATATTTATGGACAGGTTATTAAACCAAATATTCTCAAGGGCACATCATCTGCACCTATTGCACAATTATCGATATTTGGGTGGCTCATCATTGGACCAACAAACTCATGCCAATCTGACGCACTCACTGTTCATCATGCTGCGGTGCAACATGACGATCAGGAATTACAAAATGTGCTAACGAAATTTTGAATTCAGGAAGAGTCACCAAAGGACACAGTAAGTCAACTCACACCAGAGGAGCAGGCATGCGAGGATCATTTTCGAGACACGCATCAGCGTGATTCTACAGGCCGGTACATCGTTCGGCTTCCTCTTATATCATCGCCTGCGAATCTTGGAAGTTCACACTCACGAGCATTTCAGTGTCTGCAACACACTTTACGGAAAATCTCAAAAAATGCTGAATACGGTCAGCTCTATACACAGCTCATGGACGAATATGAGCAACTCGGTCATATGGTGAAGGCGTCAAAATCAGGTAAAAGTGAAAAGCATTATTACTTGCCTCACCACGGTGTTCTCCGACCAGAGAGCACTACCACAAAATTACGTGTTGTACTTAATGGGTCGAGTTCAACTTCATCAGGAAAATCTCTCAACGACATCATGCACACCGGACCGAATTTATTGCTCAACATTTCGGACGTGCTCATTGGGATCCGTCAACATAGACACATCTTCGCCACTGACATAACAAAAATGTATCGTCAGATCCGAGTTCATCCAGAGGATTGGAATCTTCAACGGATTCTATGGAAAGATGGTCAACTCAATCCCGTACCTTTTCAACTAACTACGGTTACATATGGTACACAGGCTGCGCCATATTTGGCAGTTCGAGCACTTATGCAGCTAACCGAAGATGAAGGCCATCGGTGTCCGCTTGCTGTGCCAGCTATCAAATTTGGCAGGTATGTGGATGATATCTTCGGTGGGGCGGATTCAACTCACCAGCTCATTGAAATAGCTCAACAGCTCAAGGACTTGTGCATGGCGGGCGGTTTTCCACTCGCCAAGTGGCACTCGTCAGACCTCAAAGTATTTGCTAATATCTCATCATCACCGTCAATCTCAGCTATCTCAACGGACGACTGCGAGACAAAACTCTTGGCTTGACTTGGCTTCTTCATGAGGACAAGTGCACATTCTCTTCACGGTTCAACTCAGCTCAGGAAATTTTCACACGCCTCGTTTTCTCCGAGGTGGCTCAACTCTTTGATCCAATCGGTTTCGTCTCACCAGTTGTGATAAGAGCCGAAATACTCTTGTAAGAGCTTTGGCTTCACAAGCTCAACTGGGATGGTCCACTGCCATCCCAGGTCTCAACACGAAGGATTGCAATAAGAGAAGATCTCACTTGTCTGCAGACTCTCAATTCCTCGGTGGTTTAACACATGGAGCAACTCAACAGTGGAATTGCACGGCTTCTCTGATGCATCTCAACTGGCCATGGCCGCAGTGATTTATATCACTGTTGACTCAACTTCCACAGGAAAGGTGGCTTCACTTGTTTGCTCAAAAACGCGCGTGGCACCACTCAAGAAGCTCACCATACCAAAGCTTGAACTGACTGCAGCTTTGTTGTTAGCTAAGCTGGTTGCATACGTTCAAGCCACACTCAAGGTTAAAATTTCATCTACTTACCTGTGGACAGACTCATCAGTAACTCTCACCTGGATCAAAGCACATTCTTCTCGATGGAAGGACTATGTCCGAAATAGAGTCGCTCAAATACAAAAACTCACACCCAATGCTCAATGGCGTCACGTGGCAGGCACAAGTAATCCAGCTGACTGTGCCTCGCGGGGCATATCAACATCTCAATTATGTTCTCATCAGTTGTGGTGGTCAGGTCCACCGTGGATGGTGACGCCCGATGAATTTTGGCCGAAAGCCACAACTGACGTAGAGAATTTGAGCATTATGGAAGCTCGACCGGGGGTAGCTCTCCTCGCCGCAATACAAACGCCAGAGTATCGTTGGGAACTCATTTATCGCTGTTCATCGCTCTTAAAATTATGTCGTCTCACCTCATTTCGTGTCAGGGCGGTGGCAAAAATGAGGAGGAGGTTAGAATCGGCAGGAAACGATCCACTCACTGCGAGAGAAATGGCAGCAGCAAAAATGTTTTGGACAAAAGCAATACAAACCGTGTTTTTCAAGCACGAGGTACAAGTGCTGCAGTCAGGCTCGCAAGTTCCATCTGCTCACCCCTTCAGTCGACTAACAGCTTTTATCGACGAGGAGGGTGTAATAAGAGTTGGAGGTCGTCTTTCACAATCAGCACTCACTTATGAAGGAATGCATCCTGCTATTCTGCCTCGCCATTCTCGATTTACGACTCTCATAATAGAGCAAGCTCACGTGCGTACTCTTCACGGAGGCACGCAGCTCACACTAGCTAAAGTCAGGCTAACGCATTGGATCATTGGCGGTAGGGCTCCTGTGAAATCTCATATATTACATTGCGTGGTGTGTGCTCGACAGAGAGGAGTTCGTGCACAACAATTGATGGGCCAGCTTCCTCTGTCACGAGTCACACCATCGCGCGCATTTACTCACATAGAAGTAGACTACGCCGGTCCTCTCACGCTCAAAACTTGGAAGGGTCGAGGCAGCAAAACACACAAAGGCTGGATCTGCGTTTTTGTGTGTCTCGCCACTTCGGCTCTGCATCTTGAGGCCGTCAGTGACTACTCAGCTGACGGCTTCCTCTCAACGTTCAGGCGATTCTCATCGAGGCGTGGCATTCCTCACACCATCTATTCTGACTGTGGCACCAACTTCGTTGGTGCACACAATTTCATACGTCAGATGTTCAGTAAGGCTTCGCAAGAGCATCATCTCATCGCTTCTTCTCTCGCAAATCAACAGATTGCGTGGAAGTTTAACCCACCTGCGGCACCACATATGGGTGGAAAATGGGAAGCAGCTGTAAAGTCCGTTAAATTCCATCTGCGGCGAACGGTGGGTGATACAGCACTCACGTTCGAAGAGCTCTCAACGCTGCTTGCTCAAATCGAGGCTATACTTAACTCAAGGCCTCTGGAACCGCTCAGCGATGATCCAGATGACTCATCAGCACTCACGCCTGGACATTTTCTCATTGGTGGAGCACTTACAATGGTCCCAGAACCGTATCTGGAAGATTTGGCAACCTCACGGCTCTCAAGGTGGCGATTGTTGCAGCAAAAAATACATCAATTTTGGCGACAGTGGTCTGCACATTATTTACAACGGCAGCAGTCAATTTCAAAGTGGCACCATCCTAACAACATTATCAAAGTTGGCTCGTTGGTCCTGCTCACGGATGAGCGTTTTCCACCGTGCAAGTGGCCACTTGCACGAGTCATCGAGTTGCATCCGGGCAAAGACGGACTCACCAGGGTGGTGACCCTCAAAACTGCTACCACCACGCTCACCAGGCCAATCAACCAGGCTCAAACAAGGTTATTGCAAATGCTCTCATTAATTCGCTGCAACCACTTTGCAATACACTGCTGAGTGGTTGCAGTGAGTTACACACAACCGTGTTCGCACTCAATGGTATCAGCGTGTCGTGCTGCGTAGCTTTCACTACGTTGCACGCGCCGCTGTCTCAAGTTTAAATTCAGCACACAATAAATACAATTGTGTGCTGCTCACATTAATATCAAAATTTCAACTTGCTCATTTAATCATAATTTGTATTTGTTTTCAAAATTCAATATTTCAGACAGTTTTTTAAATTCAGTCAATTTGGTGTAAACTTTAACTGTAGTGTCCACGCATTGTCTGTTAAAAATTGTATTACTACAATAAAAAGGAAGATAGAATAAACCGCTTCCTCAATATAACATCTCGGTGTCTGGTTTTATTTTCCCTCTTGTATCGAGTGAGGCTTCATTCCTTTTCAATATCTTCACAGATCGGTCAAGCCATCACCGGACGGATTCTCAACATTTTTGTTGATTCTCAACAATATACGATGTTTAGATGGTACGCACTCATGCGGCACTTTCTTTTTGGATATCATGTGATAATGAACATAGAATTTACATAATAAAATTGATATATACGAATGAAAAATCAGAAAATAAAAATAAAAATAAAAACATATATATATATATCATACGGGAGTATACATAAAACTACATACAATAAGCTCTAATAACACTCCATATTTATTTTTATCAACGACATTTCAATACTAGGAGACAATTTTGGCATAAACGATACCGAGTCGTCCACCAAATACCGTACTATAACGCATTAATCAAATAACCCTCTATCCGATAAATAAACATTTCAAATATGAAAGGATATAATACATACATATAATCATAGTAATAATAATAATTGTAACAATAATAATTGTAATAATAGTAATAGCAATAATAATAATAACAATGATCAGTGTGTTCAAATTTTAGTGAATAGAAATTTTTCTTAAACGTTTCAAACCAGGCAAACATAGTTACCTATACGCCAACGCAAACGAGATACCAGGAAACGCACTCAAAGACAAAGTATTAAATAAAACCTCTTGAAGAAAAAAATATCTTAGTGTACCCCGATCAGTTTTAGAATTCAAAGGAGAGAGAGAGAGTACAACCAAATATAAAGAGAATGCCATAATAACTATAATAAGAACATTAACATTGTAACGAAGTGATCCTTGTACTCGTTGATAAATCGCGAAGTCAATGTTACCATACGAGATAATTACTAGGCGTCGGCTAAATCGCAGCATCGATCGCTGTGGATAGCTGTGGATATCTGTCAGTGGTAGCATATACCGTACCTACGGCCTCTGTGCGGACTTTGCACCCGTACTGTGTACGGTAACGACAATTGCGGTGTGCGCACACTCTGTATCGTACGATTTGGGTGACGGATCGCGTGCCCCCCAATAATTCTTCCCAGTCACTGACTAGCCTTGTCCGTTGCTAGATGTAAATTATGCCACCCAAAGGCATTAGTGTTTAATTGTGCACAAGGCTAAATGAATAATCCTTCGCTATATAAGGTATTTATAAACCATTTGTTTTATAATTCATAATATACGCAATCCTGCGAGTCGCTATAAAGATCCGTTATAATTAGACCACGCAACTGAAATCTCTCCATTACCAGGGTTTCAGTGGCTGGGTTTCGATACCAGGCATAATTAAATGGTTAAAGCAGTACTAGAATATCAAAACTTTTGCCAAGAAATCTATATCATGTGGATACTATCGTAACGTACGGAAAATACGTTTTTGCAATAATTTCTTTGAGCGAAACCGCATCGGTGGAATACACCTTCCATCGCAGTACCGAATAGTTCGAACAAGGTGTGTTCGTGGCTCGTGAGGCTAACGGCAAACGTCGTCGGTCCATCTGTATACGGCTCCCCGCATCCCGTCTATAATTGCGAGCGGTTTGCGTTGATGTCAACAACATTCCGTAAAGCTAAGTTTTAATTAGTATCGTGCTGGTACTATTATATATATCTCTGTATCTCTGTTTATCATCATTATCTTGCCTTAGACTTGACTTGTTCGACGATTGAAAATGCATAATATTTAACTAGTTGAATTTAATATCTTAATTTATGAAATATTCGAGCATATCCCTGTATATTGTGATATCTCGAGTCGCTTGTCGTTCTGGCGGTGTCCGTACAGCCCGCATAAAGTTATTGCATGATTTATAAGTGCTAAAGTAAAAACTTTTGAATAAAGAAAGCCAAATGTCTGTGAATATCAACATCACTTTATGAGTTCTGATGATGTGTGTATTGTAGTAAGACTTTGTCGATTAATATAATATATTATGTATATATATATATGAAATTTCACGAATTCATTAAATGTTATGATAGTTACATGAGTCTCGAGGGACATTTTTCCATTGTCATGCCCAGAGAATAACTGATTACCATAAAAATTACTAAATAAACTGAATCATCTAAAAAACGAATAAAATTGTCATAACATATACCAGTAAATATACGCATAAATATTTTTATTAACATAACTAAATAAATACACTACTATTTATACCTGCATCTTAAAAAAGATGAATTATAAAAGTGTGCATATCATCACTAAGGATGTCATCAAAAGGCCCACGCGGCATGTAGTCATACGAATAAGTGCGTCTCAACAGTTACCGTAGTTGGCCAGTAAATTTTCTAGACCCACGGCCACTTGCCACAGCAGGATTTTATTACACCGGGCAGAACGACGAGGTCTTGTGTTTTGATTGCAGAGTTACTATTAAAGAATGGGAAGTTGGTGATATACCAATGCATGACCACCGTAGGTGGCAAGAACAATGCCGTTTTGTCCGCGGCATACCCTGTGGGAACGTTCCCATCGGGGCCCATCCACAAGATGTAACCTTTTTTTGTGAAAAAGAACGCCACGACTGCAGACTAGAAATAAGAATAAACGCGACCCCTGATTGCCACAAGGATATGCCTGCAAAGAAGAGCGATTTGACTCCCATGTATCCCGTATTCGAAGATTATGCTAAACGAGTAGACAGCTTCACTTACTGGCCTGGAAATTGTGAAATTAATATTGCAGTATTAGCAGCAGCCGGATTCTTTTTCTCGGGCAGCCAGACTAAAATCAGGTGTTTTCATTGCGGAGTATCATTAGACAATTGCGAAATTTATGACGACCCTTGGAAAAAGCATGCTATATGGGGCCCTAATAGTCGTTACATAATAATGAGTATAGGAAGCCGACCACCCGGTCAAACACCTCGTCGCCATCCTTTTTCCTCGCTAACCCCCGCCTCTCAGACAGAACTGTACGAGAGCCCCCTACCTGCGATCAGAGATTTGTCGCCAGACTATTGGAAAGGCTCCGAGCCACCCTCGACTGTCTAGAATGGGCATGTTCCAGGGACGACGGCCTACAGCCCTCGTACCCCAGCTACGAAAACTATACAGACCGCATGGAAAGCTTCATTTCCTGGCCTGAGACGCTACCGATAAAACCAGTAACATTAGTAGATGCTGGATTCTTTTATTCTGGGAAAATGGACAGAGTAACTTGTTTTTATTATGGAATTAAAATAAAGCGTTGGGGAACGGGTCCAAACTTCTTACACTTACACGTCTTGCTAAATCCAGGTTGTCGATTCCTGAGCATGACTACGAATACGTTCCCATGTTCCTCTTTGTCCACCAGTCTTACCGATACAATTACATCATTACTTCACAGACCTCCCGCTCCCCCTCCATCGCCCGCTAATTAAGGTAATCATGCGAACCAACATTCCGATACAACGGACAAAGACGAGTCAGACGAAAAACTAATTACTTCACATCGTCGCAATTTCCGACCTCCCTCATGTCAAATCTGCCATCACCAACCTATAAACGTGACGTTTCTCCCTTGCCTTCGCGCAAATAATTGTTACAAATGCAGCAAAAATAGAGAAACATGCGATGAATGCAACTCAGAGATACAGTGCATCGTGCTTGATCCCGAATAGGATAACGATAACAAAGAGAAAACTAAAAATTTCATTTAAGCATAAATTGCCAAATCTCGAAGTACAGTCTCAAATTAACTGTTGATGGACCTCGCGAATCTCAATACACCTACAATAAAATAGTAAGAAATCTTCGATTATCGAGAGACTATTTAAGAATATAATGAACATATATTTTTTTTCTTTAGAAAAGCAATGATTACCACACCGTCACTTGGCGATTGATTTATTGTCGTACATATACTCCAGATATCCTACGATTGACAGCATCCTAAAACAATACCAATACTTTCAACGCCGCATGAATTAATCACATGTAATTATTGCAGGAACAGTAATATACAAATATACAACAACCTCTGAATTCATAAAGAAATTGTTCAATGCTCAGTTAATCTATCGATCCAACAATATCCAGATCGCAAGTGTGGTTCTCGGCCCTGTCATTAGGAGCAGGACCAAGTTACCCATATTTTTGAATTTAGGAAGACCAGTCACTAGCTCTACCGCTGTGTCTTCAATACCTACCTTTCCTATTTCCAAAACCCCACGTAGTACCGAACAGATTACGATCGAAAACTTGGTGGACTACTTGTTGGAAAGCGACTCTACATCACGCCACCAACCACAAGCCCCCACCGACGCTATTCACTCTCTTATCAACAAGTCGTGTGACTATTCAAAAACGCCATAGTGGGACACTGGTACCACTTTCGTTACACAAATAGTAAATATGAAAAAAATGTATAAGCAAAGGAATAATGCAAGGAAAACTTCTCCCAACACCAAATACTCACGTAAGTAAATCTATTTTGAGCTAAAACTATATAACCATACCCTTACATATATATTTTGATTCATAATACACAGAATTATTTTATTTATGCCTTTTCGCACTCTGAAAAAAAAAAGGTGTTTCATTTTTTCTCAGAAATAGGAATAAAAAGAAAAAGGAAAAAAAAAAATATACATACTTAAAATAAAACAAAATAATATAAAGAAAAAAAAAAGCAAAGAAAAAAAAAGATATATAATAATAATAATAATCGTTAATCACACTATGATATTGCATATTAGTAATGCACATTATGTTTCACAGACACAAGAGTTTACAAGTCACTCATTCCGAGGGCCATCGTACCACACTGTATATCTCAACGAAACATCTGCATCTCCTCAGAGTAAAAGGAAGCATTCGTTTTATACTAGACGATCGTTGAATCCTTATACCTAATCTTATGGGGCCAACCATCATGAAGGCGAGACAATACGAGCATCCACACGAACGTCCAGCATCATATGGACAAAAATTTCAAGAACTTCACAAACGTCCAGCATCATATGGACAAAATTTTAAGAACTTCAGGAACACCTACAACTCTAAAGAAACTTTACGAACGCTAAGAACTTCAAAACGCTTAGAACATCAAGAACTTCAAAACGCTTAGAACGCCAAGAACTTCAAAACGCTCAGAACGCCAAGAACTTCAAAACGCTTAGAACGTCAAGAACTTCAAAAGGCTAAGAACTTCAGAAACCAACATCCACGAGCTATTGAATCAACACCAAGTCCGTATGAGAAAATTGATACCTACATATTCTTACATACGTCAGTTGCTATTATTCAAATCAAGTTAACCACTCCGATGTGTGGTATAGGAAAAGAGAAAAAGGATATTTTAACCATGTCATTAGACATAAATAATATTTGAATGACAAAAAAAAAGAGAGAACAAATATTCTAACGAATCAAATATTTAGACAAAGATTACGAATTATAAGAAGAAGTAGAATTAAGAACACATACAATGTAACTAGGAAGTCACGTTCGATATTCACCGTTATTTAATCATAAGTAACTGTTGGAGAATCAGCTGGCGCACGGCGATCGATATTCTCGTGCGCCTACCTGTTGCGGTGCTCTAGCACACGTCATGCGGTTGAGCCGAAGATAGCCGAGGCAGGGCTTCGCGAACCCGAGGATGTGCCTCGTTGGCATGCCGCGTCGAGCGAGAGGGTGTCTCTCTCGCTTGACTTCGGTTTCGCTCACCGGCTATCCCGCTCAACTGACTTCAGCGCTCAACGTTAATTTCATATTCCGAAGCCATATTGAAAATTTGACACTTTTTGGCTACACACCGGTAGAACAGCACGCACAAAAGGACTCTCGGACCGTTTTCATTGGCACCATACACCGGATTCACTCAACTTTCAAGCTCAACGGGACTCAAATACACGGTAAGAGTACACCGTCACAATTCAGTGCAATTCAATGTCGGTGAGGAGTAGAAAATAGCGGTACATCATCATTCTTGTCTCACTCTGTGGCGTGCGCTGCAGCACATGCTGCACCACGTTCTCCTCACTGTATTTTGTCAGCTTAATTAATATAATTAAGTATGTGCCTTATATTCACTGTATTTTCCCCCAGTAAATCTGCTAGGAAAGTACAGTAAATACTTTCTGCTCAACCATGCATCCTCATTCTATGTTGTATTGTGCTACGCAGTGCTGACTGCGTAGCTGTTCTCACATACAGTCACAGCACTCAAGCAATGTTAATTGCAAGTGCTCTCATTAATTCATTGCAACCTCTCTGCAATACACTGCTGAGAGTTTGCAGTGAATCACTGACATACACTTTCACACTCATTACTCACAGCGTGTCGTGCTACGCACTACTGACTGCGGTACACGCACTGCTCTCAAAGCTCAAGCTATCGCATCCAGCACACAAATTAATATAATTGTGTGTTGCTCAAGTTTCATAACAAAATTCAACTAAATTTATTTACCTGGAAACTTTCTGATTTTTGTGACAATTATTTTATATCAATTTTGGTGTTTTACAAATTTAACTTATTTTAACATTTAACATTTTTCTCAAAATTATAACTAAAATTGTATTTATTTTTAGCTTTTATATTTTTCGAAATTATATTAAAATAATATTTTGTATACCACATAATGGAAGGTAGAATAAACCACTTCCTCAATATAACATCTCTGTGTCTGGTTTACTTTCCCTCTTGTATCGAGTGAGGCTTCATTCTTTTCCAATATATTCGCAGGTTAAAGATCTGTCAAGGCACATCGGACAAATTCTCAACAGTAACATTTTAGAAAAAATTCACTTAGCTTATTGTACGGTTGCAAAAAAAAAAGAGGTTAAACATTTCAAAGAAAAGAAAATACAAAAGTAAAATCAAGAAGCGAATGAACAAAATCAACAAGCGAAGAAAATAATAAAAAAGGAAAAGAGAGAAATACAAATGCCCATAAATAAAGGGACGCATATACCAGGTGTATGCATAAGTTTTTTCCGGTTTTTTGGTAAAAAAAAAACACGTAATTTTCAAGGGAAATTAATTTTTGTTTTATTCAAAATATTAGCCATCGGCTTCTACACATTTCGCCCATCTTTCAGGTAACTTATGAATACCATGCCAGAAAAACTGCTTGTCTTTTGCGGCAAACCATTCGTTGAGCCATTTTCCAACTTTCTCGAAATTGCTGAAGTGCTGCTCTGGGAGCGCGTGCGCCATTGATGCGAAGAGGTGACAGTCAGATGGCGCCAGGTCTGGCGAATACGGCGGGTGCGGAAGGATGTCCCATCCAAGCGATTTCAAGGTGTCTTTCACTGCTTTTGCTGTGTGAGACGGCGCATTGTCGTGTAACAAAATCACTTTGCCATGTCTTCTGGCCCATTCCGGTCGTCTTTCGATTAATGCGTGGTTTAAATTAATAATTTGTTGGCGATAGCGTTGTGTATTAACGGTTTCGCCGGGCTTCAAGAGTTCATAATACACAATACCGCTCTGGTCCCACCAAACACAGAGCATGGTCTTCTTGCCGAAGCGATTTGGCCTCGGTGTTGAAGGACCGGCTTCGCCAGGTGAAAGCCACGATTTTTTCCGCTTCGGGTTTTCAAAATAAATCCATTTTTCGTCACCCGTCACAATTCGATGCAAAAATAATTGCCTTTCGTGGCGTTGAAGCAGCACTTCACAAGTGACTTTGCAATTTTCTATTTGACGTTCATTCAAATCGTGTGGGACCCATTTACCGAGTTTATTGATCTTCCCCATTACTTGTAAACGTCTGCTGATTGTTTCTTGTGACACATGTAATGCTTCTGCTAATTGCCGTTGAGTTTGAGTTGGGTCATCATCCAATAACTCCTGCAATTGCTCGTCTTCGCATTTTTGTGGTCTACCCACTCACTGTCTTTCACATTGAAATCACCACTTTTAAATTGTCGAAACCATGTCTCACATGTTCTAATCGATGGAGCGTGTTCACCATATGTTTCTACCAGCGAACGTTGACTTTCAGCAGCCTTTTTCTTTTGATTAAATAAGAAAAGCAATGCGTGCCGCAAATGTTCTTTTTCAGGCACAAAACTCGACATGATCACTGAACGATAAAACAAAGACGCTAGTTTTTGGCGGACTCAACTTGTGTGTGTTTGTAGGTTAATGTCAGATGAACAAAATGATGTATGTGTCAAATTAATACGCTGCGTACTTTTCGCTGGCGCCATCTCTTAGTTAAACCGGAAAAAACTTATGCATACACCTGGTATAAGTACAATAACGTAACACCTATTGTCGGAAAATATGAAGCAACGATATAATTAAGTTAAGAATTAGGACCATATAATATTCCTACTAAGCATAGTACGGACAAGTCCGAAGAAATATAATCGCACATATGCATACACTTAACGTAGAACAGTATTTAACCAAAGCGAGAATAGCAATATAGCCAAACCGTTGCCAATCAAATATCCTTTCTCTATTAAAAGTAACATTTTGTTTGTGTTTAACGAAATTCGTCATGGTACGAATCAAAAGCTAGTACCACATACAGATTCCAAGATCTTGCAAGAGACAAGTCGTTAAAAGAAAAAGAATAGTACAACAGCATAATTGGAAAATTGTTATCATTCACCCTCGGATTCGATTATTAGGCTTCTCCTAATAATCGTTTTAAGAGGGACGGGGGGGAGGTGTTACTTCCTGACGTAACGTCGCGTTTATTTTTTTTTCATTTCGATTACGTTAAAGTTCTTCTGTTTTAATTTCGCTACAGTAAAAGTAACTTTCCAGATTTTTCTCTTATTTTCGAACTTCTTAAGAGGAGAGGAGAGCGATTTTAGCGACGGAGATCGGAACAGGGTGAAGATGCGGCTCTACCGACCGTCTCCCGGGAAAATTAATCTTGTAAAGATGGAATTTTCCAGCGCTCCCGGTCAAAGGGCAAACTTTCAAAACATGGGATCTACTGTGTAGACCCGGTTATCGACTGCCATTTATGGATCTATGATTCAGCGCAACCTTACCCTCAATCCTAGACCAGGGGTTCGGCTAGTCGCCGTCGGGGCGTTGTTGGTCATAGGGGAGTGGTTGGAGGGAACGTTATCACGTGACCAAGCGACCGCACCCTTTCTTCTCGCTCTTGCCTGAAATCTTCTCTCTCTCTCTCTCTCTCTCTCTCTCTCTCTCTACAAAGATGATGAAATCACGAACAATTATTAACTGAGCAAAACAATTAACAAAAGTGGAGGAACTGTTGATTTAAACGAAAGAGTTATGACTATTAAAGTGTTCACACGAAAACTGTAGGTAAAATATCAGCAGCAAAAAGAACAATTATGCTTCCATATGGAAACTACCCAGGGCTGTCACTCGAAAACGAGTACAACCCACATTGAATTAATGAGCTTACCAGTTAGAGTCGGGTAATAGAAAAAAGATCAGTATACGAGTATCAGGATTAATTTCCTTTTTCTCTTGGGATTATATTAAAAAGTCTCTCGTAAAATATTGGAATTTATAGTAAAAATAACATCATAAATATGTAGAATATGTTATGCATATATAGAAAGGATAAAGGAAATATTAGGATTAATTTATGATAAAATAGCGAAAAAAGGACAAAAAATACGAGAAAGACTAAAATCGAGTTGCAATGAAGCTTCCCTTGCAGAAAGGCGAGGCTGGCCGACTCTCCACGTAACGATAAACGCCTTGCGCGAGGTCTGAACAGCGATGTAGCTGACTTGCGTACGGACGAAATATACGAGTAACCGAGTCGGGCGAGTCGCTCTCAGGAAAAGTACTCTCTCACTCTCTCTTGATTCCATGCATAAAAATACTTGTTTTACCAGCAAGTCATTTATATGGAATATGTTACACATATATAGAAAGGATAAAATGAAATGTTAAGATTATTTTACAGCTAAATACGAAAAATAACACGAAACGAGAAAGAGAGAAAACTGTAACACGTTTCAATAAAGCTTCCTTTGCAGGAAAGCGAGGCTGGCCGACTCTCCGCGCCACGATAAACGCCTTATCGCGAGGGGCTGAACGGCGATCTAGCCGACTTGCGTACGAACGAAATGTACGGGTAACCGAGTTAGGCGAGTCGCTCTCAAGTAAAATCCTTCTCTCTCTCTCTCTCTCTCGCTCTCGTCTCTATAACACGAGAATAATTGTCTAACTAACAAGTTATTTAAGAAAACTTATTAACTATAAGTAGAGTAATTACTAATTAAACGAATAACCAATAATGATTAGAATAAGCCATAATTCAACAAAAACGTTTATACTAATAAGAGATTAACGTAAAAATCAGCTTGCATACGATGAGTTAACTACAGAATCTGTAACAAAATTATTACTAGTGGTTTGATGTTAAGGATTTAATTAAGTTCCGTATAAACGCTGAAACTCTGAGCCATTACCATAGACACATCTACATAGAAGCGAGCATAAGGATATTACCTAGCCTAAGAAACTCTATCGAGAGTAGGCCAAGAAGAGGGGTGGTAAAAATCGCCTCATTTTCAGGGGAAAAACGCCTCGAGCGCGTTCCCTCACCTAATCGCGTGGTCCTCCGTGTATCTCATCGCGCGGACAAATCAGAGCGCGCCATACCGATGCACTTGCATAGACCTATGGCTCTGCATGACGGGAAGCTACTCTGCAGGGTAAGGGGAATGAATACGTGCATGGTTGAGATAGACTACGGGGAAATTCTTATAATCAGGATAGGGTTTTATCCCTTCTTTTCTTTTTACGCGCTTGACGACAAGAATTTTCGACGCTCAAGAGCCCTATAAAAGGCCACGAAAATCGGCCGGCGACACAGTTTCACGGGGAGTAAAGGAGACAGTTTCACGGGGAATAAAGGGCTAATCACTCGCCAGGCAGTCAATAAGTCGCCAGGCAGTGAGTCAATAGCCCGCAGGAGTTAGACTTATTTTTCACGGGGAATCAAGTTGGACAGTCTCATGGGGACCAAGTAGTACACTTCAATAGTTTTTCATCGCGGCTCAATTTCACAATGTATAGTTTCAAGTAGTACAGAGTACGAGTACAGTACTTATAATTATTAACGCATTTGAAATTGGGAATATTGAACCTGCAACATTCGACTACTCGTGTAGTTTTATTTCAATAAATACTTATTAATACGCACCATTGCATACGTTCGATTTTGAGTTTGTCCGACTACACCAATCTACGTCCAACCAACGTTCAACAGCAAGAACCACACCAACAAACAACCGTAAGTACAATTTTCAATTACCAATTAAAGTGAATCCTTGCTCCGCGTGAAATTGTCATTCAAGTCCCGCCCCATTATTCGTGAAGTGATCATCCCCAACCAAGACCAAAACGCACTCCAGCCCTATCCCGAGTAAATTTCCGCGAGGTTAGACTCAAAAACAGGCTTGCGTCTTCGGTATTTTTTCATCGGGTGTGGTAAAGGGAGGATTTATTCTCCTTGACCAGAGCACGGAAAATATACACCGAAACGTGCATCTATGTTAAAGTCATGGGTTTCGTAAAATAGGCCGCGATTTTGACGTAACACTGGCGACGAGCAGCAGAGACAGCAGAGATTGGTAGGTATATAAAAAAAAAAGAGAGAGAAAAAGAAGAAAAAGAAAAGAAAGACAAAAAAGAAAAAAAAGAGAGAGAAAGAAGAAAAAGAGAAAAATAAAAAGAGATCAAAGAAAAAAAGTACGAGGGATCAGAAGAGATCTTTGGACGGTTTGCGAATGCATCTCTTTCAATGATCTCGGGGGATAACGTAACATAGTTACAAATTACGAGCCTACTCTATTATTTCGAACGGCTATAAGAGCCGAATTTATATTCGGAAGCACCGAGTACAGCGGGCACTAGGCCATCGCACCCGGACCTAGCACAAAAACGAGCTACGTCACACCTCCGGAATTCTCTCGCTGCCGTAAACAGCAGGTCAACGACAAGCTGGCCTCGCTTGCCGGGGAGGTGAAGACGGGTGGCGCGGCCGCGGATAGCGGGGAAATTAAGAAATCGCGTTAGATTTAAAAATGAAAGCCGATGAGGACGTGGAGGGGACCAGATTGGGGGGAAGGCTATAAAAGAGCTTGCGCGGAAGATAATGCATACTTATGATTACGCACTTACGCTTTTAGCACAAGTCTTTTAGCTTAAGGCGATATATCAATGTATGAGAATCAGTTACGATTACATTTTGGTTAAAATCCGTGGTATTGTGAGTGAAGAAAGATTGAGTCTGTGAAAAACGAAGACTGCAGAAAAAGGAAAGACAGGCGAGTTATTTCAATAATATGAAAAATAATTAGTGGAATAGGGTAGAAATTGACATTAATCGAGACACAGATAGGTTTTAAGTGGTTAGGATTAATTTGTATAGAGTTAATTAAATAGAATTAAGCGAGTAATTTTAGGCGAATAGAATTAAGTCGCATGGTATTTAAATCTGTAGGATAGCAAGAAGTGTATAAACGTCCGAGTCAAAAGGATATAGTGAGGAAGTGAAATAAGTGAGAGAAAGAGAGAGGTATAGATATAATAGAGACATCGGTCCGAAGACCGAGTTTTCAACGCGCTTAAATGTGTGTGTGTGTGTGTGTGTGTCGAGTGAACGGCTCACTACGAAACCACAAAAACAATAACAGACTACCGAGTCGAGTGCACTGACAGCCTATGTAAACGAAATAGCCGAAAACAATTGTAAAAATAATCGTAGGAATTACAAAATTTAAATGAATTGTACAGGTTATCGGTACCAGGAAACGGAACGTTAACATTGTGTTTTTAATTGTTTGCATAAATAAACCCAACTCTCACCTACCCAGAAGTCTACAATTAATTACACCTGTGATCGAGCTCGAATTTCCCCTGAGAAAATAAATTTAATGTCAACGCTAAAAATTACCGTTACAGTCCCGAGTATCTAGAGCGAGGCTCTATTTTGGACCTCTCGCTCTTCTCTTCATAAAATTCTTCGTAAAATGTAATAAATAAAATTCTTACCAAAATGTTCTTTTTCTTATTTAATTTCTAATTTTCTATTCTCTTCTTATACGTGATTCCGTCACATTAATATTTATTTTTTATAATAAAAAATAATGTCTTGCAGAGCGAGCAGCCCCTGCATATGAACCGACACCGAGGATTCGTTCTTCGTGTTATGGAGAGCGAGAAGAGGATACATACACTGTACAGATAGATCTGGCTTCGGGAAAGAAAAGTGTCACCCGCCATCCTCATTCGCAGTTGACGTCGGTGGTAGCAGATCATCAACACTGCCAACTTTGTATAATGAGACGGGGCATATCAGGTAAGACAGTATCGATTATTCTGTACACGTTGTTTTTTTTACCAGTGCGTTCAATTGAAATACTTGTTTTATACTTTTTTTAGATGTACACTGTGATGACACACCACCCACAGCGAAAAATAATTCAAAAGCAATACAAGTAATAATATTGGGTCTGGGAAAAAGTTTATGACGTTTTTTTAGTAAAATTTAACTAGTTTTCTGTTACGTCCTGGACGCAATCTTTTCTCCATTTTGAGCTAGAATGCGCTGGCTCGGGATTGGAGGATGGTTTCTGGTGAGGGGCGAGTTTTATAAATAAAGTATTGGAACACAGAATTTACCACAATATGCACTATATATAATATATACAGTAGCGGACAAAAGTTTAAGACGATGAATTACAATTTGGTTCATAGATCTGTTATACAAGTACTAACGTTTCTTTCGGCTTGTTGTTTTTTTACAATACATGTGTACGTTTGAACTTCATAATGTAGAAGTCTCGGTCGTCAAATGTAAACAATATAGATTATACAATTTTTTTTTTCTTCCAACCATCTGTAAACAGCGGACATTAGTTTAAGACGATCTGTCGAACAAGATACCCGTAGTCGATCCACGCAATAATTTGATATATTAATACTGTAAATAGTTTGTGGTGTATCATCCAGTGTCTTAAGTTTAATTACGTACGAAAAGAGTATGGGTAAAGCCCGTAATTTGTCATCAACTGAACGAAAACTAATCGTGTCTCTACGGAAGCAAAATGAGACATTTTTTTCAATTGCAACTCAAATGAATCGATCAGAAACTTCTTGTAAGCAAGCGTGGTACAAGTTTGTGAAGACTGGGGACTATTTTGATCGACCAAAAAACGGTAGACCGTGGAAAACCACGCCAACGCTGGATCGTCGGATTCATCGATTAAGCGAGAGAGATCGTTTTCGTTCAGCAGTCGATATCAGAGCTGAAATATCCAGTAATAATAATGCACAAATTAGTGTAAGAACTGTCCGAAGACGATTAGACGAATTCAATTTGAAAGCACGAAAGCCACGGAAGAAGCCGATGCTCAGTAAAAAGAATAAAAAATTACGACTGCAATTTGCTATGGCTCATCGGCATTGGACAAGTGAGGATTGGCAAAATGTGCTATTTTCGGACGAATCCAAATTCAACCGAATTTGTTCTGACGGGATACTGTATGTAAGACGTCGAATTGGCGAAGATTTAAATCCTCGATGTGTTTTACCGACAGTTAAGCATGGAGGTGGAAACGTAATGGTGTGGGCATGTTTTTCTCGCAATGGTCCTGGACCAATACGCCGAATTAATGGAATCATTGACCGTTTTCAATACTTGGATATATTGAAAAATACTATGTTACCGTATGCCTACGAAAATATGGGTGATAATTTTATTTATCAACAAGATAATGACCCAAAGCATACGGCTCGGGTAGTGAAAAGTTTTTTTCAAGATGAAAAAATCACTTTATTACCGTGGCCGTCGCAGTCGCCGGATTTAAATCCAATTGAAAACTTATGGTGTACCATAAACAGAAGGGTTCAAAGAAATAAACCAAAAAATTTTGACGATTTGTACTCTTTGGTTGAAAAAACGTGGAATGAAACAACTGTGGACGACTGCAAAAAATTAATTGATTCAATGCCTCAAAGATGTGCTGATGTGATAAAAAATAATGGACTGTGGACAAAGTATTGAAGGGAGGAAAATATCTGTATATTATCTACCAAAAAATATTTTTTTACGTATAGTCTTAAACTTTCGTCTCCGAAGATATCAAACAAATTTATGTTTCCTTTGTTTATTGTATCTAATGTTGTTACGCGCAAAATTGAATTTATGTAATAAATATATGAATTAATGATTAATTAGCTAATACAAAAAAACATCCACTGAGTCAATTCTTTTCATAAAAAAATCAACGATTACTTTTTTTTTCCTCTCCGTCTTAAACTTTTGTCCGCTACTGTATATATGTAATCAGTTATTATTGCATATTCGAACATATTAATATAGCCGTATTCACTGTATATATTAGCACACATATATATATTAAACGGTTAGTAAATATTGCGCGCATCTAACATTAACATAAACTTTTAAATGATAGAATATTATACAGGTATGGTAATACGAGGACCGACCGTCGTGGTCGGCCTCCGGAGAAGAATGAACTAATTTAAATGAAGAAAGCAGTGCCGATGGCACCGCTCAAGAATTATACAAAAATGATTTGCGGGGCGCAGCGCGTCTCGCCGATGGGCCGCGTCCCGCTGGTTAGCGTGTGAATGCTTACGTTAGCAAAAAGTAACAAGTGACTTGCGGGTGCAACGCATCTCGCCGATGCTCCGCATCCCGTTGGTCAGCGTGTGAATGCTTACGTTAGCAAAAGGTACCAAGCGACTTGCGGGGCGCAACGCATCTCGCCGATGCTCCGCGTCCCGCGTCAGCGTTTCCACGCTGACCGAGTCAAAAGGCGTATACGTATTAAATATATAATATATGTATATATATAATGGTACATAGTAAATTTTGAAATTTTACATGGGAGGACCCGGGACGTAACAATCTTATAGTGTGAAAATGAATTTATTTAAACCCAATATGCTCCATTATTATCGACAATGTTTCGCCATTTTTTGGGTAGAGCCATGATGCCATTGGTGAAGAACTTGTATGGTTTCTGGTTGAAAAACTGAATCAAATGGTTTTCACAGGCTTCTTTTGACAGCAGCTTAATTCCAATGAGAGAGTTCTGCAGAGATAGGAATAACTGATAGAGGGTGCTATGTCTGGATGCTATACGGTGGATGCATCAAAACTTCCCAACCAAGCTCTCGAATTTTTTGACGGGTCATCAAAGAAGTGTGTGGTCAGGCGTTGTCATGATGGAAGACAACACTTTTCTATTAATCAATTCGGGCCGTTTTCTTTGAATTGCTTGGCGTAATCTCCCTCCCTCTGTCTCTCTCTCTCAGACGAGGCAGACGTCTTTGTCAGATGCTCCATAATACTCATAATTATATTATTATAGTGGAATGAAGTCATATAAAAGTATGAAAACTATTTCAATGTGATCCGTTTTGTGTGGTGAACATTTTGATCTAGCAAATGGCTTGGTAGCTATCGTATTAACGGTGCTAGCAACATATGGTATTCGTGCGATAAAAGTTCTCACTCGACGAATGTGGTGTGGGCGGCCATTATCGCTGCCACGGTGACACGTGATTAGTAATACGTGGACGAACAGGCGATCGCGGTGATTATGATATAGTTATCGGTTGTTATGTACAGGTGTACGCGTCGGTAACTTATCAGCTACTACAGCAAAACATGGATAATACGGGCGACCACGACGAGTATCGGTGCTCCGCTCGCAAAAAAAAGCAATCAAAAGCCATGTAGTACGATGCAAAATTGAAACGAAACTTTTTTACCATCCAGGGTGTGTGAATAAGCATAAAATAATGGATAGGAATCGTGAGCTAGTACAGTGCAAGGGTCAATTTGATACATTGAAAGCAGAAGATAAACTTCTGAAGACTGACTGATAAAAATAGTGAAAGCAATGAAGGACGAAATCGCTTGCAAGAATGAAATAAAGAAGATGATCCAAGAGATAATTGGTGCAGAAATGGGAGGTGTGAAACAACAGATAGAAGAACTGAAAATAATGATACAGGGAGAAGGTTCGAGCACCGCAACGGTAACCTACAGCGATATACTGAAAGAAAAAAAAAGGAAAAGGTAATCATCATCAAACCAAAAGTGTAATAGAAAAGCGAAAAACTAAAAGAGAGATAAAAGAGAAGGTGGATATAAAGAATATGGTGGTGGGAATAATAAAACTGAAAAAAGGCAGTAATGGAACTGTGATCCTGGGCTATGAATAGGGAGAAGAAAGTAAAATACTGAAGACTGCAGTGCAGGATAGAATGGTTGACGGTTTTAAAGTTACTGAATCAACGCAGATGAATCTGAAGATAAAAATAGTAAATGTGAAAGAAGATGAATTTAAATTGACCGATGAAGAACTAGTTTACACAATTAAGAAGCAGAAAGAAATAGAGGAAACCGAAGGAAGGGATATGAAGATCGTGAAAAGATTAATGAAGGGAAGGGAACAGGAGCGAAAGAGAAGAGGAATCGGTCATGGATCAATAATACTAGAAGTAGATGAAGTAAGTCACCAGGAGCTACTTAGAAACGGTAAGCTCAGCGTGGGATGGAGACAATGTCCGGTTTTCAATCACGTCAATGTAAAGCGATGCTTCAAATGCTGGGACTATTATCATATAGCGAAGAATTGTGCCAGAGCAAAAACCTGCTACAAATGTGCAGGAAAACACAACGCAAGAGAGTGTACAATAAATAAGAGTAAGTGTGTAAACTGTACGTTTAAAAACCAAACGTACAATCTGAAGATAAATGTAGAACATAGTGCACTCGACTGGGAATGTCCAACATACAAAAGAGTGTTGCAAGAGGAAAGAAGAGAACGGGCTAGTTACAGTAGCAATCACAAAAGGAAGAGACGATATGGTACACGAATGCGCAAAGTCTTTTAGTACACAATGATGAGATACGACACCAAGTGGTTAACAGAATGAAATCTGCAATCATAGCCTTATCGAAGACGAGGATGACTGCTGAAATCGGGGACAGTGAAGTATATATGCCGGGTTATAGTGCAATTAGGTGCGATGCAGAAAATAGAAACACAGGAGCGGCCATACTATACGTAAGAGATGGTATTAAATATGAATTAGTAAGGAAGAATAAAATTGAATCAAACTGCTGGAGTGTAGCAATAGAGGTTAATGATAAGATATATAAAGGAGTTATAATAGTGGTGTACCATTCACCGAGTACGTCAGATGCGGAATTTATAAGATTCATAGAGGATATCACTGAAGAGTTAACAATAAAAGGAGATTGTTTAATAATAGGAGATTTTAACATAGATGTCAAGGGAAACTCGTTCTATAAAAAACAACTAGTATTAGGGATGTTAAGCTTAGGGATGAAACAGTATGTAAACGAGCCAACGAGAATATCGCAGGATAGTCGAACAATTATTGATCTTGTATATGCAAATACAAGCGTGCAAGTGCATGTGGAACACGAACCAAAAATAACAGACCATGCGTGGATAAAAGTAGTATTAGAAACGAGCAATACAGAGTGTAAACAGAGAGAATATAATACCAGGAACTATAGTAAAATTGACGTGAAAGAGTTTAGAACAGTGTTAAAAAACTCGGTGCGACAATGGACAGATTGAGATATAAATTGAAGGGCAAAGATATTTGTCGATAGTATAGTAGATATTTTGGACATAGTAGCATCAAAAAAGGTAGTTAGGATTCCAAACGTATGGGAAGCTAAAAAATGGTACTCTGATGAGATAAGAAGGGCGGTATGTAAAAGGGATAATGCTTACAGTGAAGCAATTCATGAGGGACAGGATAATAGCTGGGAACAGTTTAATGTAGAAAGAAATACACTAGTTAAATTAATAAGGAAAGAGAAAAAAGAATATTACGAGAATATTATAAACTGCAATATGAACGACCCTAAAAAAATGTGGAAAACTTTAAAAGAACTTATTAGAGGGGAAGCAACCAGAAAGAGAGAAATTGGAAATATACATTTTTAAATATTGGATGATATGGCGGAGAGAAGGACGGTTGACAAATTTAATGTGTTTGAAATACGTTGAAAGTATTAATGACATAGTAAACTCAATTCAAGAGAGAGATGCATCTGAAAGGTCAGGTAGCAGAAGAATTCTGATGTGTGGTGGCGTGGGAAACGAAAGAAGCATAGAAAATGTTGAGAATATCGGAATAGAGGAACTCGATAAAACAGTTAAAGGACTTCTGAAAATGAAAGGTACAGAAGAAGGAATATCAAGCGAAATACTAAAGTTGGCGTTCAGTGCAATTGAACAGGAGTTTATTGATGTAATTAACGAATCCCTAAGGGAGGGCTATTGCCCTAAAAGTTGGAAAACGTCCACGATCATACCGATACCAAAGATAGAGAAAGCCAATAACGCGAAGGATTTCCGGCCAATTAATATATTGCCATTGTACGAGAAGGTCCTAGAGTTCGTAGTAAAGAGTCAAATCAAAAAGTATTTGGAATCTAATGAGGTTATAACAGAGCATTAGTCGGGTTTTAGAAAACAATTTTCATGTTAAACGGCGATTCAAACCGTGATAGACGAATGGAAATTAAACATTAGCGAAGGGAAAATAGTAGGAGTAATGTTCATGGGCTTAAAACGAGCATTTGAGACAGTGGATAGAGAATTGTTAACAAAAAAAATGTTTCAATATGGAATTGGAGGTAAAGTGTTACATTGGTTTAGGTCGTACTTAAACAATAGAACGCAAAGAATACGGTTTAATGAGGAATTTTCGGAAATTATTGCAACGAAATACAGGGTACCACAAGGATCCGTATTAGGGCCTCTGCTGTTCATTATACAGGGTGCGCCATCTCAATCTGGTCGATGGAAGTATTGAATAACTCTGACAGATTTTAACCGACCAGCGTCGTACAACACGTTTCATATAGGTTATTTCAGTACAATTTCAACCATGTATCGCTATACGCCGAAAGAACGCGCCGAAATAGTTTCGCTTTACATTGAAAATAATCGTTCAGTTGTGTCAACTCAGCGTGCGTATCGTAAAAAATATCGCGGACGTTCTGCGCCCAAAGGCGACACTATCCGTCATTTAGCTTCAAATTTCATGGAGCACGGGTCTGTAGCGAATCTCCAACATCAAGCTCGACCGCGTCCAGGTCGTTCAAATGAAAATATCGAAGCTGTTCGACAGAGTGTTGCAGAAAATCCAAATGTCTCATACCGCCGCCGGTCTCAGCAATTAAACATCAGTGGAACCACTTTGAGAAGGATTTTAAAGCAAGATCTTCACATGTTTCCGTACAAAGTGCAGTTGACTCAAAGATTATTGGAAACTGACAAGCCGCGGCGCTCAACAATGGACTATTTGCGTCGGAAGTTCCCAGGACGTGTGATATCAAAGAAAGGTGATATTGACTGGCCACCAAGATCGCCGGATTTGATTGCACCGGACTTCTTCTTGTGGGGATTTTTGAAAAGTAAAGTCTATGCCAACAAGCCGAAGACCATAGAGGAGCTAAAAAACAACATTCGAGCCGAAATCGCAGCGATGTCGCCCGAGACGCTGGCAAATACAATGGAAAATGCCGAAAAAAGAGCTC
The DNA here is from genome assembly GCA_963942595.1 of Cylloceria caligata. Classification (NCBI taxonomy): domain Eukaryota; kingdom Metazoa; phylum Arthropoda; class Insecta; order Hymenoptera; family Ichneumonidae; genus Cylloceria; species Cylloceria caligata. The sequence goes on from OZ012708.1 coordinate 30,229,239, forward strand.
ATTTTTGTCTCAGTAATAAAGGCGGACATTTGATCGATGTGGTTTTTGGAAACTAATCAAAATAAATTGTAATGAATCAAATTTAATAAAAAAATACGACTTTGTGAAATCTGTTGAAAATTCTCTAAGTTATTCAATACTTCCATCGACCAGATTGAGATGGCGCACCCTGTATATATAAATGATATGATACACTAGTATATGTTACTCGAGACAGTAGTGCGGAGGTGGAAAGAAAGATGAATGGGGCATTAAACATAGTGGAAAGATGGATGAATAGGAACAAACTGAAAATGAATGCGGAAAAAACCAAATATATGATTGTGAGGAGTGTAAGAAAAGAATTGAGAGAGAATATTGTACTGAAATGCAGGGATGGAACCGAGTTAGAGCGGGTTGAGGTAATTAAATATTTAGGTGTAATGATAGATGATAAGCTACGAATTAAAGACCACTGTGAGTATATGTTGAAAAAAATAGGTAAAAAAACGAGTGTTCTGAACAGGATAGGGTAATATATATCGGCATACACCAGATGTGTTGTATATAAGGCAACCATAGCACCGCACTTTGAGTATTGCGCAACACTGCTAGTGGGTATGGGAGAGACAGAGTTGAATAAACTGCAGATAGCGCAGAACAGAGCGATGCGAGTCATATTGCAATGCAGCCGGTATGCCAAAGTACACGATATGTTACAAGCGGTTCAGTTTATGAGTGTGAGGCAGAGACTGTATTATAATGTGTGTATATTTATTTTCAAGGCTATTAAGAAATTATTGCCGAAAGAACTGACGAGTAAATTCCAAGTTGATAAATCTAGAACGAGTCGGGAAACGCGTCGAGCGGTAAATATTGTAATTCAATTTAGAAGAACGAGAAGTGCGCAAAAGAGTATATTTTACGAAGGAGTGAAAATGTATAATGCGTTGCCAGCAGAGATTAAAGGATGTGTAAAACTAGTTCAGTACAAGAGTATGTTAAAAGCATTTATTGTAAGTGAAATAAAATAAGTTCAATATAAACGTAAGATAAGCATGTAAATTATGTACATCAAATAGTTGAGAAAGATAATAAACATCTAAAAACTCTCTCTCTCTCTCTCCCTCTCTCTATCTCACTACTCTCGCAGCTACATCGCTAACACCTTCTCTGTCACCGCATTGGATCGCACTTACAGGCACCACGTTCCTAAGTGATTGTCTCCGTCGTATAACTTCGCGCCTACTCACTCAGGATCAACGCATCCACCTTTACGTTGAAACATTGGACTACGTAAGTGCATTGCAGTGCCTCGATTGTTCTCATTGTACAGAGGCCGAACTATTTTCTGACATACGTATGCCTTTACACATACATATCTATACAACGAGCCTACCGGACTCTTACTGCACTCTATCTTTGTTTACATTATAAACGTTGATTGTGTGTGAGCACGTGTATACACTATCTTCTATATATACACGTGTCGTAGCATTGTCGAACCAACCTTGTAGGAGGCATTGTGCGGAGCAACATTTTATTATTTGTATTCTGGTTATCTAGTATTCTGTATGACTAATCTTAAGTGTGATAAGTGCAACAAGCGCATTGCAAATAACAGTGCCTCGTGCTCAATTTGTTTGAAATCTTTTCACCCTGGTTGCGGTAAAGCGTATCTCTCGTCTAAATCAGCTAATACTAGCTGTGTCTTGCATTTATCCAATATGCCTAATTTGAAGCAATCACCGCCGTCATCCCATAAACGTTCTGCTCCTATTTCAATGATATCTTCGAATATACAGCAATCATCTCACGTAGATCATCGACGCACACTTGATACGTCTGAAGATTTAATCGGTTCGCCTGTTAATGTTACGAACGTTGCTCGGCAGTGTTCACCTACGAGTCAACAACATGCGCTCAACAAGTGTTACGTCAAAATCGCGGCCTAGCTTACGAACCCACGAATTTAACATAGATTTCACGTTTCGGTGTATCTTTTCCGTGCTCTGGTCAAGGAGAATAAATTCTCCCTTTACCACACCCGACGAGAAAATACCGAAGACGCAAGCCCGTTTTTGAGTCTAACCTCGCGGAAAATTACTCGGGATAGGGCTGGAGTGCGTTTTGTTCTTGGTTGGGGATAATCACTTCACGAATAATGGGGAGGGACTTGAATGACAAGTTCACGCGGAGCAAGGTTTCACTATAATTGGTAATTGAAAATTATACTTACGGTTGTTTGTTGCTGTGGTTCTTACTGTTGAACGTTGGTTGGGCGTAGATTAGTGTAGTCAGACAGACTAAAAATCGAACGTAGGCGTTGGTGCGTATTAATAATTATTTATTGAAATAAACTACATGAGTAGTTGAATGTTGCACGTTCAATATCCCCGATTTTACAAGGGTTAATAATTATAAGTACTGTACTCTTACTCTGTACTATTTGAAACTATACTTTGTGAAAATTAAGCCGTGGTGAAAAATTATCGTGCTGGACTGCTTTATTTCCCGGCAAACAGTACTACTTGTTGCCTTGGAAAAATTCTAATTCACTGCCGGCGACTTATTGACTGCCAGGCTAGTGATTAGTCCTCTACTTGACCCCCCGTGAAACTGTGTCGTCGGCCGATTTTCGCGGCCTTTTATAGGGCTCCTGAGCGTCGAAAATTCTTGTCGTCAAGCGCGTAAAAGAAGAGAAGGGATAAAACCCTATCCTGATTATAAGAATTTCCCCGTGGTCCATCTCGACCATATACGTATTCATTCCCCTTACTCCGCAGAGTAGCTTCTCGACATGCAGAGCCATAGATCTATGCAAGTGCATCGGTATGGCGCGCTCTGATTTGTCCGCGCGATGTGCTACACAGAGGACCACGCGATTAGGTGAGGGAATGCGTTCGAAGCGTTTTTCCCCTGAAAATGAGGCGATTTTTACCACCCCGCTTCTTGGCCTACTTTCAATAGAATTTCCTAGTTTAGGTAATATCCTTATGCTCGCTTCTCTGTAGATGTGTCTATGGTAATGGCTTAGTTTTCCAGCGTTTTTACGGAACTTAAATAAATCCTTCACATGAAACCACTAATAATAATTTTGTTACAGCTTCTGTAGTTAATTTTGACGTATGCAACCTGATTTCTGCGTTAATCTCTTATTAGTATAAATGGTTTCGTTGGGTTATGGCTTATTCCATACATCATTGGTTATTCGTTAAATTAGTGATTACTCTAGTTATAGCTAATGAATTTTCTTAAATAATTTGTTAGTTAGACGTTAGATTTCTTATAGTTAATAAGTTTTCTTAAATAATTTGCTAGTTAGACGATTATTCTCGTGCTATAGGAACGAGAGCGAGAGAGAGAGATAGAGATTTTACTTGAGAACGACTCGTCTAACTTGGTTACTCGTACATTTTGTTCGTACGCAAGTCGGCTAGATCGCCGTTCAGCCCTAGCGATAAGGCGTTCGTCGTGGCGCAGAGAGTCGCCCCAGCCTCGCTTTTCTGCAGAGGAAGCTCTATTGAAACGCGTTACCGTTTTCTCTCTTTCTCGATTCGTTTTACTTTTAGTATTTAGCTGTAAAACAATCTTAACATTTCATTTTATCCTATATATATATGTATAACATATTCCATATATATAATTTACTAGTAAAACAAGTAATTTTATACATGAAAACGAGAGAGAGCGAGAGAGTTCTTCTCTTGAGAATGACTCGCCTAGCTTGGTTACTCGTACATTTCGTTCGTACGCAAGTCAGCTAGATCGCTGTTCAGACCTCGCGCAAGGCGTTTTCGTTGCGCGGAGTGTCGGCCAGCCTCGCTTTCCTGCAGCAGAAGCTTCATTGCAACTCAATTTTAGTCTCATCTCTTTCTCGTTTTTCTGTCTATTTTTCCCTATTTTACCATAAATTAATCCTAATATTTCCTGTATCCTTTCTATATAGGCATAACGTGTTCTATATATTTATGATGGTGTTTTTACTATAAATTCCAATATTTGACGAGAGACATGTTAATATATAGGCATAACATGTTTTATATATTTATGATGGTATTTTTACTATAAATTCCAATATTTTACGAGAGACATATTAATGTAATCCCAAGAGAAAAGGGGAATTAATCCTGATGTACTGATCTTTCTTCTATTACCCGACTATACTTGGTAACCTCATTAATTCGATGTGGGTTGTACTCGTTTTCGAGTGACAGCTATGGGTAGTTTCCATATGGAAGCATAATTGTTCTTTTTGTTGCTGATATTTTATCTACAATATTCGTGTGAACATTTTAATGGTCATAACTCTTTCGTTTAAATCAACAGTTCCTCTGCTTTTGTTAATTGTTTCGCTTAGTTAATAATTGTTCGTGATTTCATCATCTTTGTAAAGAGAGAGAGAGAGAGAAGACTTCAGGCAAGAGCGAGAAGAAAGGGTGCGATCGCTTGGTCACGTGATAGCGTTCCCTCCAACCGCTCCCCTATGACCAACAACGCCCCGACGGCGACTAGCCGAACCCCTGGTCTAGGATTGAGGGTAAGGCCGCGCTGAATCATAGATCCATAAATGGCAGTCGATAACCGGGTCTACGCAGTAGATCCCATGGTTTGAAAGTTTGCCTTCTGACCGGGAGCGCCGAAAAATTCCATCTTTACAAGATTAATTTTTCAGGGGAGACGGTCGGTAGGGCCGCATCTTCACCCTGTTCCGATCTCTGTAGCTAAAATCGCTCTCCTCTCCTCTTAAGAAGTTCGAGAATAAAAGGAAAATGTGAGAGGTTACTTTTACTGTAGCGAAACTTAAAACAGAATAACTTTAACGTAATCGAAATAAAAAAAATAAATGCGACGTTACGTCAGGACGTAACACAAGTCAGATAGTGAACTCCTCATGACCATGCATGCCAATCTCTGTGCTTTCATTGCTCAGCAGACAAATGTTAACAAAGATCACACGGATAAGCTAAACTGCATCCAAAACCATACAAAATTATTAGAAGCGCATGAGTTAAGATTTCACGCCTCGAAGCAAACAATGTTCAATTATCTCAGCAGAATGCTAACCTATCAACTGAACTCGCGATGATTAGGACTAACTCCTCAGTTTCGGCAATTATATCGTCTCTCTCTGCTGAGATCACTCTTTCCAGGGTGCCTATCTTTATTGACGATTCTAACGAGGTAATAGTTGGAAAAGTTTTTCGTGCCCTTGGAATCTTAAACCTCCTCGGTGATGTTTTAGATATTCGTTGTTTCAACAATAAGAGGAATTTTTCGACTATTGCGCAAACTAATAGTGAATCTTCCTCATCAGCGCTAAGCCAGAGAACATCGAAGTCTTTGATACTGACTTTAAAATCTCACCAGATTAAGGATTATATAATCAACAAAAAGCGAACAAAACGAATCTGTCCTTCAGAGGAGTTTTTGGTTTGGACAGTAAAGGAGTGGTATTTATCAATGAGTTTCTTCCTGCAGCACTCTATAAGCTTCCATGCCTCACTAAGACTCCAGCTTCTGAATGCAATTATAAATATGAAGGGGTTCGCTCTGGCAAGATTCATGTTCGTAAAGGAGATGGGCAAGCGCCAGTTATCATTACCGAGGAAACTGACTGAACAAACTGACAAAAATGAGTTTGACTACCACAGTCAAATCCGCTTCTTTCGCTTCCCTCAACATCTTCGTCGCTTTTGAAGGTTGCCCAATTCAATGCAAATTCTGTTCGTGGTCACATTGAACTTATTCAATCGACTATAATTGAAGATTGAACGACCTTACCTGTAAGTGAAGTTCAATCATGATTGTATGAGCGTTTCTTCCGAAGAGATCAGAATGTAGTACCCTCTACTTTATGCCGATGTCGCCACAACTCCCAAGTGTAGAAAAAAAAAAAAAAAAAAGAGGGTTGTTTACTCCCGACGCCAACTCGATTCCTCATTCTTCAAAGCGATGCCGAAACAACAGTAGCGGGGTTGAAATTTATGTTTCAATGAAGGGTCGTTTTCACGGGCGGGACTGATCTCTTCGGAAGAGGCGCTCATACAATCATGATTGAACTTCACTTACAGGTAAGCTCGTTCAATCTGAAGATTGAATTGAAATTGTATTTCGCGCCTCTTCCTCGAGATCAGGATGTAGCTGTTTAAAGTTATCTACTGTTGCGGCATTAATTACATCCAAGGGACTAAGAGATAATTGAGCTTTTTTATATGATAAACTCAATAGTTATTATTCAACCTGGTCAACTTATTCTGAGACCAAAGACTGTAATCTTAACATCAAAATAATTATTTATTTATGATTCTTATTTAAAATAGTTAATGCAAACGAAGTTTTATCCTCTATAATATTACGTTTGTAAAACCGCGCAAAAGTGTTGGATTTTTGGGTCCAACCCGCAGTTTTTAGGATAGTCTCAATATTGACTCCATCTCTACTCGCCGCTGAAGTTGACGCATGTCTTGTGCTGTAAGCGCTGAAGCACGAAATGTCTATACCACTGGCTTTTAACATGTTTTTAATCCACCTACTCAGTGTTTGCGTCGATATTGCTTTGTGTGGTTTTTTAAACGAAACAAATAATTTTCTTTCAGATCCTCGCAATTTTTCTGTCTTTTTTAAATATTGCCTGAGCGCGGAAGCTGGACACAGTATTTCCTCATGATTATAATAAGGAATAATTAGGGTAGGTTGTGCTCTACCAACGCTAGACGTCTTAATTTTATCTGGGATCTTCACTTCTAAGTGATCGTTTCTACTAACGATATTTTTTATATCAATGAGTGCTAGAGTCTGCATCCTTTGAGCTGTAGTCAAGGCTAAAAGAACCACTAGCTTCTTCGATAATTTCTCCAGAGGGAGATCGTCTGCTGGGCCCCACCGACGGAGCGTAGATAATACCACTTCTGGATCCCAGGTAGAATTATATTTAGGTCTTGGCGGACGCAATCTAGAAATGCCTTTAAAAAATCTTCTCACTTGTGTGTCCTCTCCGACTTCTGGCCCCAGAATCAACGCAATCGCCGATCGAAGAGTGTTCAATGACCCATAGGAGGCGCCTTTATTATATTCTATCGTAAAAAAACGCAGTAGATTTTTTACGTTGAAATGAAAAGGGTCCCAACCATTTTCCACATTGAAAGTCCACCACTTTCTCAACCCACTATCATATTGTTTCAGAAAAGAGCCACTGAGAGACGCCACCATGATCTCTGTCGCTTCTAAAGGAACTCGCTTTCTTACTAGCGCTTCCCTGATATAACCCCTGCAGCTAGGGTAATCCTTTTCCACAAAGGATGTGGCTGGTTGTCCGGTGATCTTAAAAGATTAACGCTCGGATTAAAGAATATCGGAGCAGAAATCAATAATGCTCTATACACAGGAAACTAAGCCTGAGCTGGCCAATGGGGCACCACTAAAATTCCTTCTGACTTCTCTTGTCTAACTTTCTTTAAAACTCCTAATATAATAGAGAAGGGAGGAAACGCATAAAAAAAAATTCCTTCCATTCTACTGTAAACGCGTCTATTGCCCACGCATCCGGATCTTGTTTCCATGCGATAAATTTCTCACATTTCGAGTTAATTCTCGTCGCGGAAAAATCTATTTCGGGTATCCCGAATTTTCGCGTAATCTGTTCAAAGGCTTCTAAGGATAGAGAGAACTCTGTCTCTGGTTCCAAGCGTCGCGACTCAAAATCTGCCTCTACATTATTAGCTGATCGTATATAGGAAGCGAAAATCCACAAATTTTTCTCCTCGCACCAGTCCCAAATTTGCTTCGATAAGTCATTTAACTTTGGAAAACGTACTCCGCTTTTCTTATTAAGGTAAGCTATTGCTGTAGTGTTATCTACTCTCAATAAGATATCACAATTACGCAGATCCTTTATGAAGCATTTGAGGCCAAAGACTACCGCTAATAACTCTAAATTATTTATATGCAGCTTTCTTTCTTGCTTACTCCAAAAACCATGGGCTCGTTTATTATTACAAAATGCGCCCTAACCTGTGAGAGATGCATCTGAATATATCTCGACACGTGGTTTAAAATTGCTAAGATAATTAACCGCCTTTTCGATATTTACTTGCCACCAATCTAGCTCTTTCGACAAATAATCTTCTAGAGTCATAATAGATTCGTAATCATCTCCATTACGCATGAGGGCCACAAATCTCTCTCTCTCAAACAATCTCATGTGAACACGTCCATATCTTAAGGTTGGGCAGCATGCTTCTAAAGAACCTACAAACGAGGCAAACTCCCGAATTGTACATCTTTTTAGCCGTTTAAATTTTGAAATCATTCTTTTGATTTTAACTCGATTTTCTTCTGGTAATTCCACGGACATCTGTCGTGAATCCAAAATTAGTCCCAAGAATTTACATCTTTTGGAAGGTATTAATTTGCATTTCTGTTCGTTAATTATGAAACCTAGTTTCTTCAATAGATTGGAAGTTTCACGGACATTACGATCGCAGGATTCAAACGAATCGCCTAATAAAAGAAAATCATCCAAATAATTTACTGACACGAACCCTTGGTTTCTTAAGTACGATATTACTGGTTTTAAAAGTTTCGTAAATGTGTACGGCGCAGTATTAAGTCCGAAAGGCAGACAATTAAACTCAAATATGTTACCTTGAAATATAAATCTCAAATATTTCCTGTCCGACCTTCTAATAGGGACTAAATAATAGGCATCTTTTAAGTCAATCGATGCCAGGAACCAATCCTGTGACAAGAGGCCACACACCGTTTTGTGGTCCTCCAGTTTAAAATGCTCCGTGTCTATGAACTTGTTTAACATCTTTAAATTCAAAATTAAACGATGCGACCCATCTTGCTTCTGTATTAAAAAAATACGAGAAGTAAATTGCTCGGGGTGTGATTTTACTGTGCTAATTACGCCTTTCTCTTTTAGTTGAGCTATCTGATTTGAAATTAAACTTTGCTCGCAAAGCGACCAATCTGGCTCCTTAGGAACTATCCTCTGAACAACCTTAGTGCTGAAAGGAATTATATAGCCGCGTAGCCAGTTCAGGATTGTTCTATCCGAGGTGATTTTTTTTTACAATTTGACTGGAAATACTTAAGTCTACCGAGTGATAAATCTTAAGCGACAATGTTGTAGACCAAGTTTTATGATGGAAATTTTCGGTAGTTCGCAACCCGGTTAGTGTCAGCGCCACCTAGATCCCTGTGTTATCGATCTCAGAAAGATCTCTAACAATCGAATCCTTAATTATTTTTTTGTCAACTCTGCTTGCCTCACTCATTCATTAAGAATTAATGAGGCAACCAGACCTGACGATTTTTAACTTCTAAAGAAATCGTGAAAAAATATCGCCACAGCCCGGGTTCGAACCGGGAACTCCAGAATGCTAGCCTGGTACGTTACCAATTACGCCACCGCGGCTCTAGCAACATCAATTCACGATCTCTATTTAATGTCAAGTAGTATACCTTTGTTTTTGTAGATTAATTAATTAATCATTTTGTATGCGGTCATATGTTTCTTCAGAGTGATAAATCTTAAGCGACAATGTTGTAGACCAAGTTTTATGATGGAAATTTTCGGTAGTTCGCAACCCGGTTAGTGTCAGCGCCACCTAGATCCCTGTGTTATCGATCTCAGAAAGATCTCTAGCAATCGAATCCTTAATTATTTTTTTGTCAACTCTGCTTGCCTCACTCATTCGTTAAGAATTAATGAGGCAACCAGACCTGACGATTTTTAACTTCTAAAGAAATCGTGAAAAAATATCGCCACAGCCCGGGTTCGAACCGGGAACTCCAGAATTCTAGCCTGGTACGTTACCAATTACGCCACCGCGGCTCTAGCAACATCAATTCACGATCTCTATTTAATGTCAAGTAGTATACCTTTGTTTTTGTAGATTAATTAATTAATCATTTTGTATGCGGTCATATGTTTCTTCAGAGTGATAAATCTTAAGCGACAATGTGGTAGACCAAGTTTTATGATGGAAATTTTCGGTAGTTCGCAACCCGGTTAGTGTCAGCGCCACCTAGATCCCTGTGTTATCGATCTCAGAAAGATCTCTAACAATCGAATCCTTAATTATTTTTTTGTCAACTCTGCTTGCCTCACTCATTCATTAAGAATTAATGAGGCAACCAGACCTGACGATTTTTAACTTCTAACTTTTGACTTGAGTCTACCTGCCAACGTATTTACTACCTCTACTCCTGCTTCTTTTGATAAGCTGGCTTCTTCGCAGGAAACCGTCGTTTCTGTTCCTGTGTCATGGTTGGTTTCCGCCCGCCCGACGTCCTGTAATTCTGTCTGAACCTGCTCTGAGATTGATATTGTCGTCGAGGCGGGCCTTTCCAGTTTTTTTAACTTTCCGATGCTGGTGGAAGTTTGAAAGGTTTTAGTTTCTTACTATACTCTTCCAGTGTTTTCGCTGCTTTAATCTTCTCATCCAAATTATTTCCAAAAAGCCATTCATCAGGTGATGCCAAAGTAAGAGTATTTCGCAGAGATACATTGATGTTCTTCATGATCAACCTCCGTCTAATGGACGACTCCTCGTGTTGCAAGTCTGACAAAATTCTTATAATACTGCTCAATTTTTCCACCATTGACAACTTCCCTTCTACTTCCAACGATAGTATCGTCGTCATGAGACTGACTAAACCTGCAATTCCAGCTGCAATCCTCTCTTGCTTTTCTGCAATACGCAAGTCTCTTTTGGTTACTGCTTCTTGTAGCCCAGCTTTTACTTCCAAATTGAGTTTCGGTGGGTCTATGAATAAACAGTTGCTTGGAGGAGGGAATTTTTGGATTAATTTTTTTCTCTCCTCCGCTGGAAGTCCATTTTTTATTATCTCATCAATTCTTACAACGAGATCTTTATGAATAGCCTGTGCTGGGATCCTGGCCGAAGTAATGCGTTGTCCTATCATCTCAAGAATTTCTCCAGATAGTTCTTCATCATTTTTCGCATTCTCTGACGACCCTGGCAGACTAGCTGACCGCTATGAGCCGCTTAAAGAGGCTTAAATCTTTCAATTGATTATTGAAATCTGACAGAGATAGCAATATCTTGATAGCAATTCCAAGCGACAATATCGACTCGTTGATTATTCAATAGAATCAACAACGATTGCGAAATCAGGAACTATTAGACGACTAAGAGCCAGCTTGACTGCTCGATTACTTATTTGGATCTAGCAAAGATCACAGCATTCTGGTTATAAGATCAACCAGGAAGCTTGACATCTAAATTATTCGTTGAGATCTAGCAGAGGTCACAACGCCACAGCACTTTGCTGTTAAAATCTAGCAGAGATCATAATATTTCTGAACCAAAATCGAATAAGGAAGCTTGGCTTCTTAATTATCCGTTGAGATCTAGCAGAGATCGCAACGTCGTAGTACATCAGTCGAGTAAGGGCATCTGCCTCAGATTTTCATTGCAATCTAGCAGAGATCACAATGTCATCGTACTACGATTGAATAAGGATATCCGTCTTTGTTTTTAATTGAGATCTTGCAGAGATTACAACTCTTACCATCCTTTGTTCAACGTGACATGACTTGCATGTTACTGATATGCTGTACCGACATAACTTCCGTAACCTGAAATATACTTACAGCGAGAATATACTTACGGCGAGAAACAACGTAATCCTCCTCTCTGTGCTTGTCCATCTTTCTTTCCAACCTCTTCAGTCTTTTCCATAATTGTTTATTCTCTCGTTCCAATGATTTTTCCTTTCTTTTTCCCATCTTTACACTGACGATGTGGCTTATTCGGCACAACGTAAAAGAATGAGGAATCGAGTTGGCGTCGGGAGTAAACAACCCTCTTTTTTTTTTTTTTTCTACACTTGGGAGTTGTGGCGACACCGGCATAAAGTAGAGGGTACTACATCCTGATCTCGAGGAAGAGGCGCGAAATACAATTGAACATAGCTACCACATTGTTTCGATAAGCGAAACATGGCTTCATTCTTATGTTGCTGACGACCTAGTAAGCATCAACGAATATTTTCTAATTCGCAACGATCGAGAAGGCCAAGAAGGGGGTGGCGTTGCTTGCTACATACATAATTCTCTTAAAGCAAAAGTATTCTCTTCTCCGAATCAGTTTTCCAATGCGCCAGAATATTTGATCGTTGAAATTACCAGCTCTAATGCGAAGAAGCTTCTTTTTGCTTCAGTATATAGGCGACCAAAAGGACTTATGTTTGACGACTTCATTCAAGTATTATCTAATTTTTCACATGTTTATGAGAACATAATTATTGCAGGAGATTTTAATTGTGACCTAAGTAGCATTAATTATCAATCGTCATACTTGCGCCATTAGCTTTCTCTCTCTCATTCATATTGTTGATTCCGCACCTAGTCATCGCCTAACTGACTCAGATTCATGGATTGATGTTTTCATTATTGACAATGAGGAAAAAGAACATTCCGTTGTCAAATTAGAAGCTCCATGCATAGCGGGTCATGATCTTCTTGAACTCGTTTACCGTCTCAACGCTGAGCCTCCTGAAGACCGTATTATTTCACGGCGAGCGTACCGTAATTTTAATGAAACTATTATAGCTTTTGCGAATCTTTATCTCATATATTTAATATTACTGAATTATTCGATTTTAGTACTAGATTTAGTTGTAACTCCGGTCTCATAGATAATATGCCATTAGATATTAACTCGATCGTTGAAAGAGTATCCAAAGCGTATCTCGCGTCAATAGATTATCATGCTCCGTTCCGTTCATTTCGTATATGTCAGCCGCCTGTACCGTGGCTCACACTGGAATTGAAAAATCGTATGGCTCAACGTAATGCCTTATATACGATTGCTAAAAGATCTAGTAATGTACTCGACATGGCGATATTTAGAGAGTATAGAGACACGCTTAAGAAGGATCTCAGACAAGCAAAAAATGATTTCCACTTTCAGAGGCTATCTAACATGACAGATCCTAGTAGATTATGGAAGGAATTAACGAAACTCGGTCTTGTCAAGTCATCTTTTCCATCTCCCATTTAATTTTTTAAACCGCACGAACTCAATGCATTCTATTCGGAAATATCCAGTCAACTGCCACCGGGTTCGCATGATGAGTTTTGTGGGCTGAGTTCGAATATCCAGCCAGTTCGTCCAACGTTTAGTTTTTCCGAAATTACATGCTCTCAAGTTCATCTTGTTATCTCTGGCAACTCCAATTCAACATCGTATGCAGCTGGTCCCGATGGTATTTCCATGCTTTCTTTATTTAAATCGCTTACGGTATCTTGCCTTATCCTGACGGCTATGTTTAACCTCTCTTTTGTATCTTCAGAGTTTCCTCAGTACTGGAAGAGAGCCGTTCTTCGGCCTTTGTCTAAAATAAGAAAGCCTCTCTCACCATCAGACACGCGTCCAATAGCTAATCTGTCTGAAGTGTCAAAAGTACTTGAGCGTCTTGTTCATAGACAATTGACTAATTGGATTCATAGCAATAAGATATATGATTCACGTCAATCAGGATACCGTAGCGGGTTCAGCACTCAGTCCGCCCTTCTGCGTATTTCCGAAGATGTTAGGCGTAATATAGATAGTAGACGCATGACCATCCTAATTTTGTTTAATTTTAGTAAAGCATTTGATACAGTTCCGCACCTGCAACTTCTCTTGAAACTAAAGAAGATCGGACTTTCTCATTCGGTTCTTCACTGGATTTTCTCATATCTGACAGGAAGGACTCAAACAGTTATCAAAGATCACGATGACTGCTCTACCTGGCTACCTACGACGTCAGGAGTTCCGCAGGGTTCTGTCCTTGGACCTCTCTTGTTCTCGTTTTACATCAATGACATCGGTTCTGTACTACAAAATTCACAGCATATGATATTTGCCGATGACACCCAAATTTATGTTCATTGTTGTCCGTCACAACTCAACCAAGACATTAGGTTGATATCTGAAGATGTCCATACTATAGCTAACTTTGCGGTAACAAATGGTCTTAAGCTCAATATTTCTAAGTCTAAGGTTCTTATACTAGGTAGTAATTCTTACACCCGACAGCTGGATTTCTCTGAAATATTACCGATCTCATTAAATGGTGTAATTCTTCCATTCGTTAATGAAGCCCGAAATCTGGGTGTCACTATAGAGTGTAATTTGTCTTGGAAATCTCATGTACAGCATATATCACAAAAAGTGCATTTTATTATTCACAAGTTGAAATTTCATCGCAATGATCTTTCCATGGAAGTAAGGCAGTTACTAATCACTTCTCTTATTTTTCCTCAACTAGATTATTGCTGCCTAGGCAACCACAACTTATTGGATGTGCTAAATACAAAATTAGAACGCCTTCAACTGTTGTATTCGTTTTATCTCTGACTTGCGACAGGACACTCACATCTCAACCTTTAGGCGTCAATTTGGCTGGATCACAGTGAAAGCAAAACGTCTTTACTTTCTTGGTATTATTATGCTTAGGATTGTCCATCAAAGTACACCAGCTTACATTCGAGAACTATTTATTCGAGTGACAACCCCAGTTGAACGACCTTCAAGGCAGCCTCGATCAAGCTTTACCATCCCTACATATCGTACTGTGACTTACCATGAAGGGTTTTCGATATCTGGCATTTATTTCTGGAACTCTTTACCGTCCCATATTACTTCTTCGCCGAGTTTAGATGTTTTTAAAAATAGCCTCTATGCTCACTTATTCGACTATGTAGATACAAGATAGTGTTGTAATATTTTATAAGTATTTTATACGAGTAAGTCCAACGTATTTAATATTGCCACCAGAGAGCTAAGATCAGTTACATTTAGTCGTTTAGCTTGTTTTTTATTATGTATTCTTGGTTTAGATTTTCATTATATTTGTATTCTAGTTATTTTATATTATACCTAATCTTACTTTATTCTTAATTTGCTTATGTATGTATCGTTTTTGCCAAAGGCTTGCCAAGGCATAATAAACCGATCAATCAATCTCTCTCTCTCTCTGTGGGGGATCATATTCTATGGAGTTTAAAATCGCTGCCGAAGGAGGGTAGATGCCGACTGCTACGTACTGGCTATCTTATAACGCGCGGTGTACACAGCAAGGCATCGCTACCGCGCGTTACATACACCAAGTAAGACCGGCCTATACTCGGCAACTAATGACGCTCGGTACACACACAACAAAGCGCCACTACCGAGCGTCACTCACACAAGGGAGGCCGGCACGTCGGCGACCAAGTCCCGTTATTCCCTTCAAAAAGCACGAATAACGAAACGTTAAAAGACAAACGACGAATTTTAAAAGAAAGACCAAGGCTACCAGTGGGCTATAGGAAGATGGGCTAAAGGACAACCACCAGCTATAGTTATACAAAAAGCATGGGCCAGCCGGAGGGGAGACTGGTATAAAAAGACCAGAATTTCGGCACTCGAGGAACAGTTCTGTTCGCAGGTCCCGCCACCGCAGAAGTCCAGCTACCAGGAAGGAAGAGCAAACGAACCCTCGCAAGGTGCAGCCGCACTGATACCGAGAGAGCCCAGCTGGGGTACCTGACGTACAGTTAAACGGGAAGCAGCTAAGTCGGTGCTGCGTTCGAGGCCAACGCACCGCAGATCCAAACATCAACAAAGCAGTCTCTCTCTCTGGCAGCCAAGGATAGAGCGAGCCAACAGGCTTTGCCCACTGACCAAAAATAAGTCTCCACATATTTCAAATAACGGATATATATCATCGCTACTGAAATTACACGATAGCACAGAGAACAGGATAGGAAAATAATTTAAGTATAAATCAGGAATCCAAATTAAATTTAGGAAAGCTCAGGGAAAATATAAAAGGCGTACGGCCCTGATATAGCTGCGCATGCACTAAAAAAATGCATTCCACTGACGCCGGATCGTAGCGGCGGTCAGGTGGACGAGCGAGTCGGCCTTCATAGAATAACAGGTGGGAACTCCACTCCCACCAACGTGCCTGTGACGTACGAGGCAAAGTATCGACCAACTCAGTAGAAAGTCGAGGCTAGTCTAGATTCTATGCGCGGCGGCTGGCTACTTACCGACGGTACGCGTGTTTTATCTCTTACCCAGGGAACGCAGCAAGTAGATAGAAAATTATCAACCGACGTTTATTTTCCTTTTATTAATCCAATATTAGTAACGAATACTTTTATACTAGGAATTATATTATTTATCAACGCCATGGTGCATATTGTTAATTGAATGCTATATTTCTATTTTCAACCGATGTCTATCTGTAAATCATAAGAATCTCTAAATTCCTCGCGTACATGATTATAAATGCACTCGAGTGCCCGGGAATAATTTGTTGTGAGGCGCGTGGTAGCCATAATACCAGGAGAAAGGGTTAGACAATTGAAATTTTCTCTTTATTATGTATCACAAAATTCTATCTTTCTTTCTCTGAATAAACCCTACTTTTACCTACTACAAAAGCCTAAAATTAGTTTCCTCCCTGCTCGAGTCCGAACAAACCCTTTAAGGGTAATGTTAACGTCTAATACCGTTACTCACCACAACAGCTGTGGTGGTGAGTACATAATTTTATTCATTTTTCGAAGTATGTGTACACCTTTGCTCCATCCTGCTCTTATCTCTACTCTTCCTTGTTCACCAGAGTACCTACACCACCTCACTTGACCATCTCGACGTTACCGACATTGTTTAAGCCAAGTCGGTAGCGTGGTGGTGGAAAAGTGGGATGGTGGGGGTAGCCGCGTGGTGGGGGAAGGATTGGGGATAGGAGAGGGATGGAGCAAAGGTGTACACATACTACTGATATCTTATGCACCGTGGGGTAAAAATACCATCTCTCCCGATGAGAGTAGCGTTGGGAAACTTTCAACATTGATGATGAGTTTTCCCGTCGTATTTATACTTCCGTAGATTCCTTACCAGTTCTCTACAAAATCCTTTGAAAGTTAAAAATAACGAGTGAGATCTGAATACAAAGTGCAAAAAGTTTTGATGATTGAATAGGTCATTGGATGGCAGAAAATATATTGATGGAATTTTGATAACTCTTGTGATAACTCTAATGATCAAATTGCTATAAGTTCTACAAATTTTGAAAAGTTGGGCAAATTTTATAATATAAATAGAATATTTCAAAGAGAATGTTATTATCGAATTCGAAGAAAATCGGTGGAAGGATTCAGATTTATGAAATTCAGAATGTTTTTGATAATGATCGAAATTCCCGGATTTTAGCAAATTTTTGGATTGATTTTCCTCTATGAAGAAACCAAAATTACAAACGACAGTTCCTCCATAGAGAAGACTTTCAGCATCGTGCGGAATCTCGAGGAAGCAATTTGCAAGTTTCAATTTGCAGCTATTTTTAATAATCGGTACTACGCAAGTAAGTAAAGAGTGGTTAAATTTTAAGGGCCGATGTTGATTTTGAATAAAACACAAATTATTTAGGAAATTATTGTCAATTCTTTTTATTATGATAATATGGTATGGTTCAATTATGTATGGAACAAAATATCGGCCAAATGGCCGCCGCGACCTGGGCGACACACCTCCATCCGATGGTCCAAATTTTCGATGACGCTTAGGCATAATTGAGGTTCTATGCCGTTAATGTGCCGAATTATCTCATCCTTTAGCTCTTGATTTGTTGCTGGCTTATCGACGTACACCTTTTCTTTCAAATAACCCCAAAGAAAGAAGTCCAACGGTGTCAAATCACATGATCTTGGCGGCCAATTGACATCGCCACCACGTGAGATAACACGGCCATTGAATTTGTCGCGCAAAGGAGCCATTGTTTCGTTAGCTGTGTGGCAAGTAGCACCGTCCTGTTGAAACCACATATCGCCCACATTCATATCTTCCAATTCGGGCCATAAAAAGTTCGTTATCATCTCACGATAGCGAACACCATTCACAGTAACTGCCTGACCGGCCTCATTTTGGAAAAAATACGGCCCGATGATGCCGCCGTTATGAAAATATATTACAAATGGCGACGTTGGAGCCAGTCTCCGCAGCCATGTTGAATTCAAGACGCACCGCGGCACGCAGCATAACTGGTGCAACTTTGGACCTGGAACGAAAAACAAAGATTCTCCGTTATCTATATCGTTGAAGCTAGAGAAATACGTACGGGATTTTTAAAATATTGATTTTTGTAGAATTGGCGAGCAATGAAACAGAAAATGACAAATTTTCGGCAAAAAAAAATGTAATCATTTGTTAATAAAAAATGTTTAAATTAACTTATCGAAAATCCCGTACGTAGTCCTCTTACAAATGTTATTTCAAAGAAATTTTCAAAACTTCAAATCAAAAGAATAAAAATTGTTCGAGTTATGCTGCGTGCCGTTTCGAAAAATGACATCGCGAAAAACGCGTTTAAAGTTTTGATGTGTGTTTTACATATGAAGAAATGAAAAATTCGATGACTAAAAAATGGTTACCGTTAATCTGCTATCCCAGGACCATAAAGCTGTCCTTCCACGTTGGAAAATTCCTCCTCACTTGCTTTTCGCGACGATTTTAGGGCAGAGCGCGCCTCTTTTGCTGCATCCGTCAAAGTTTGTTCGGCGTGTTCGATTTGCTTTGCGTCGGCTTCAAGGCAAAAATTATACGAATGGACCCCTATATCCATCTGCAGAACTTTCATAATTCGCAAAATGCTTGTTAGACTATCGTTAAAACAACACACTGCAATGTCAGTCGCTATGTTCAACACTTTTTTTCCATTCGAATACGACTTTGGTATCTCCAGACCGTTACGTTGAAACTTTCATTGCTGTTTTGCGTATATCCTCCTAAGCAACGATTCAGCAACTCGTCCCGGCTCAGTTCTTCGTAAATTGGTTTTATCGCGTTGAAAACTTCTTGGGAAAGTGGCGGCTTATGATGAAAGGTGTCCAACGGGACGACGTACTAACGCGCGCACGGCTTTACTATAAACGAACAGTTACAATAAAATACAGTCCAATATAATCAAATATTAGGTGCGCAACTAAGTTCCCGCTGTTTTTTTTATTTATGAAAATGCAACTTTATTGTGAGAAAATGTTTACAAATGAAACATTCAAAATATTGCCCATCGCTAACGACAACTTTTTCCCATCTTTCTGGCAGAGCTCGAATACCGTCACGGTAGAAGTGTTCGTCTTTTAAGGCTACCCACGAATCAAGCCATTTTGAGATGTCTTCATATAAGCTGAACTGCTGATTAGTCAGACCATGTGCCATGGAACGGAACAAGTAATAATCGGCGCAATATCTGGGGAATATGGCGGGTGGGGTAGGACTTCCCATTTGCAATAATAGTCGAGAAACGGCCAAGTTTGAAGGTGCGTGCTCGGTCGAAAAAAATGGTAAAAAACATTTTGAAAAAAACGAAATGAAGTTGAATTCGTCCCCTTCAAAACGCCGCTTGCAAAATCCGATTATTTTTCTTTATGACACCGCTATCTAACTTTTAGTGAGACTATAAATTTTGACAGGTGGGCAAATACTTATGGGCGGTAGTGTCAATGTAGAAACGAATAACGTGATGCAAACTGGCGTGATGATGCAAAGAACTCTCCGTTTTCAATATCTTACCTCCAGTCCATGTAGTCAAATATGTCGGTCAGTATCCAGTACGACCTTTCAGAGGGAATTTGTGCCTACGGGATAAGCTTTATATTCTTAAAATTCATACTTATCAAAAAACTTATAACTTTGGAACAATCTAATTCCAAACTCGTACCTTTCGACTTTCAATTCGAAAAACGTAAACCACCAACAACGACATACGTATTCTTATTAATTAGGGTAACATAAATTCTTCTCTTTATATAAATTATTTACGTTATTTACACTTGTAGATTCTTGAACCATAAATGACATTCCATAAACCACTCTTTGAAAATAGAGAAGAGAATATCATGTAGTATATTCATAAAAAACATCGTGCGATAAATTTTGAATATCGAATTTACCCTCAAAAGTTCATGGTGCGAAAAATCTCGAACATCTCATTACCGAAAGTATAGTTAGACTTATTCTTGTCTCTCTACACGTGTTATCATTAATCGTCATGATAACAGCACTGAGACCACTGATGTGAATCGGTAGATAACTAGTTAATTAACCAGTAACATGTCTGGCTAATTAATTGTGGCTATTTATTACATGTTTTCGGTCATAAAATATTTTTCATTTGGGACTACTCTTGTACCACCTAATTGGTTATGTAATAATAAATAGTTACGCTACTTAATTATTTTATGCATAATAACGTCAGACTGTTTATCTTTTTCTCTCTCAAAGCATAGTTACCAAATTGTTTTCATAATTTCACGATTAAGTTTTTTAAATCAATTTTAGTTCGTGATGAATTTTAATGAAGACGGTAAATATATATTAGTTTATGTAATCGTGATAATATGCTTCAATTACATGTCAAATGTATGAATTGAATGTGGTCGTTACGCGTTCACATCACATTGAAGCAGTGTGTGAATCAGTGAGTTCCTTCGAAAACGGCCTTGCGGGACATATCTGAAGGGTTTGGGGGGCGAAACGTCTCAGCTTCACGTCTCACGACACGTCTCACATGTCATTTATACTCTTATTATTTTAAATGCATGTTCTTAACATTTTCAAATGGTTTAATGTCTAAAGATTTCCCTCTTGTCGCGTAATACTTCAATTTTTATTGAACCTCACCTTCCGTTATGATTTACTATATACGTAATGGATCATTATGATTTCTTTGTCTCTATTGCTTTATACGATGCACTTTTTGTGGGTATATCTGGTTATGAAACAGACAAAATCTAAATGAATGATAAGCATAGATAAAGGCGCTGTCTTTTCGTCATTAGGCGAGCAGCACACGATAGATATAACGTGCGTAGCATAATTAAATCCATGCCCGTTAGGTACACATACAGCGAGCGATGCAAATCGTGCATTTTATTATTTACGTACCTACTTTGTTTACTAAAATTTCGTATTCGCGTTGTGATTATTGCGTTCTGGTCAGCACTGAACCCAGTATTTCATTAATTTCGCATAAAGCGTAACCCGGCACACTGTACTGCCGTTCACTCGATTTGTGCCAGGCGATGCTAATCCTGTGTGCAGTTGACGAGTAAGCACGGACTCGAAGTGTTATTAATGCTGTGATACCTGATAAACAAAAATGATTAATATTAATCGTAAGAGATTTCCGCTAACGCGAGTCTCCCTCTGCATATGCGTAGTATCGCATACAAGCCGTCAATAATTTGGGTCGTGTTCATAGATAGCTTATGGTACTCCCACTGCAATAGTGTTCACGGGCTGTAATTGGCAGTTGCAGGGGCTACCGCTCTAAGGAAGTAGCCAGCCGGTGCAGCTGAGCCGCTGTGGCCAAACTACCTGGATATTTTCCCGGTGACCTGCTGGGACCGAGTAAGAAAACTGGTGACTCCGCCTCCCCGTGGCTCCCGCTGGAAACAGACCGAAGATGCGGAGGGGTCTCGATCGCTCCCCATCGCCGGTGCTGGCTAAGTGAGTCACCGCCCCCAGGGGGCAGGTCCAACTTGTCCAATGAACCAGAAATGGCGAGGGCAGGGTTTTTCCTAGCCGACCGTACAAAAACATCAGGACATGGCAGTCCTCTCGGCCGTGGTAAAGGCTGGATGGTGGGTCTAGTTTACAAAATTGTCCGTCGACCATCAGACGTGAGTTAACAGTGCTGGTAGGGGGAAACCCGAGGAACAGCCATCTCACAAGAGAGTTAAGGTAAATCACTCCTCCTTGCAATAGTGTTCATACATCCACAGTCCACAGATGCTAATCCCGTTAAGTTTACCTGCAAAATGTCCATCGCGGCTAATCCGATAACAGGTACGAGCACCGCTGGTGAACTTAAGATAGTACTTTGATCAGCATTTTCATTTTTTATATATTACAGATACAGAGGGTACCATAATAGCTGTAAAATTTTAGGGTCGCCCACCGACCTCTCCCATGAAATAATAATTATCGGAACTGTAACAAATATGCTTCAACCAGATCGATAGATAGATAGCGTATTAGTACTCTTAGATATAGAAGCTCCTCTGGCACAATATCCAGAATACAAATGATCACAAAGGGCTGCAACTGAACTACACGAAAAATATGATTAAATATAAAATAAAAAGTAAAAAATACTTAACGGTTAGAGCAGAAACAGAAAATGAGTCAATATAAATGGTAAATATAGATGACCGGACTATAAAAATGGATATCAACAATAAAAAATTCGAAAATAGATTCTATAAAGAATAGAAAAAAAGAAGGAATGAAGAGAGCCTGCCAGGAGCAAGTCAAATATAAAGTATGAAAAGCCGTCTTCCCAAAATTAATGCTACCAGATGGTAAAGCATTCCACAGATATGCAGCTGACCAAAGGCATGCCTCTGATACTCCGCGCGTAACAGGTGTACAAGTATGAAATGCGGATTTTTTTTCTAAAAAAACATGTTCAATTCGGATGAATGATAAGAAGTGCTTCATTTAAAGTATGCTCCGTCGCTTGTTATTGTTATATTTTTCCCATCTTTCAGGCAATTTGTGAATCCCACGCCAGTAAAAATCTTCCGCTTTTGCTGCGAACCATTCATCGAGCCATTTTTCCATATCTTCGTACGAACCAAAGCGCTGCTCAGCAAGTGCGTGACCCATCGATGCAAACAAGTGGCAATGGTAAGGAGCCAAGTCTGGTCAGTAAGCCGCATGGGGTAGAACTTCCCAGCTGAGTGCTTCCAACGTGTCGCGAACCGGTTTTGCCGTATGTGATGAAGCATTATCATGAAGAAAAATGACTTTGTGTTGCCTCTTTCGGTATTCTGGCCTTTTTTCAAGCAGCGAACGGTTGAAATCGGTCAATTGTTGTTGGTAACGTTTCGTATTAACTATTTCCCCAGGTTTTAACAGCTCATAATAGACCATGCCCCTCTGGTTTCACCAAACACAGAGCATCGTCTTTCTGCCAAAGCGATTCGGTCTTGCGGTCGATGTGGATGGTGCGCCTTGGTCTACCCATGATTTTTTACGCTTGGGATTCTCAAAATTAATCCACTTTTCATCCCCTGTAACCATACGATGCAAAAACGACTTCCTTTTGTCCTGAGCGAGCAAAATGTCACATGTGTTTTTACGCTTTTCCATTTCCGTGTCGTTCAACTCATGTTGTACCCAACTACCGGTGTTCTGAATCTGTTCCATCTCTCGTAGCCGATTGGAAACAGCTTGTTGACTAACGCGCAATTGCTTGGCGAGTTGTTTTTGTGTTTGCGAATGATCTTCGTCCAACAATGCTTGCAATTGTCCATCTTCGTATTTTTTTGGCGGCTTTCCACGTTCCTTGTCTGCAACATCGAAGTCACCACTTTCGAAACGCTGAAACCATCGTTCACACGTATCTTGTGATGGAGCATATCCACCATAAGTTTCTGGAAGTAATCGGTATGATTCAGCAGCAGTTTTCTTCAAATAAAAACAAAAAAATTAATGCTGTATATTCGGTATAATGTATGTATATTCGGTATCAATTTCGACATATTGAACATAATAACACAACACTATGCACACACTCTTCCAATTTATCACTCGTGCGCGTCCAACACTTGTTGATGACACAACAACATGGTGCATTGTCAAATCTTTACAGCACAAACTGCATTCCAGCGCCATCTGTTGTCTGAAATCCGCATTTCATACTTGTACACCTGGTAAATAAGGAATGTTCAGAGAATCAATTGTTTTCTGCAAGGACCTACCAGCCTATGGTCACTAATCACAAACAATTTCCTTAGGTAAGCTGGCCTACCTCAACAAAGAACGTCAAAAAGCGCGTACATATATATTATTTACATCTAGCAATAAGACGCAGCAACTAGATCCTCTCCCAGTATGGCATGATGTGTTCAAACCATGCCAAAAATAAATCGTACTCAGTTATTGAGAGCAACTATAAGTATAGTGTTATACTAATCGGAATGTCCACAAGCAAGACAGCATCAGTAATCGAAAACGAAAAAAATAAGGACTAATACGCACTTCTGTCGGGCGTGTTACGAATGAAAACTCTATTACATTTTGAGCTAATCAATTTTTAAACTCATTGCCATAGCTATACACAGAGCGGGCTCCTTCCGGGAAAGCATATCGCCTAGCTAGGCTTAGCAGTTAACTATTGATTTTCCATTGTGAATACATGGCTTACTAAAAAGGTCTGCTCCTGAGAACAATCGCAAGAGTCTTATTGTTATTAAGTAACAACCCATTGAGAGCAGCTCATATTCTCCGGAGAGATTTCGCGGAAATTAAGAAGCAATTCGTCGTAACACCTTGAGAAATCTACCTGCCTCTTCCGTATAGAAGCAATATTGTATATTCAGACAGAAGTAAAATATTTATTTAAATCTTTAATAGGTACCGCCGTTGGGCGATTATCATCGTTAGAGCGCAATAGTTCTAGCTGCCGCAGTTCCTGTCATTCCAATTCTGCATCATAAAATCTGTGTTCAGCTTTTTTTTTATCATAGAACCGCACTTCTCACTGCACTCAACTTAGCAAGGAGCTCAAGAACCTTACACTTCTCGGTCTTATCACTTCTATTTATTTTCTTCTTATTATTTTTGAGAACAAACCGCTTCCAGACTTTGTACCATGCGTGCATTTTATTTTTAATATCAGCAGTTAGCCATGACGAGGGTTCTCACATAGCAATGCCGAGGGGTATGTACATCGACACAATCAGTAGGCACCATATTAAGAATGGTCACCATATGTTCAATAACCGTGAGACTTTTTTTCCCTAGCCGTAATACAATGGTGAATAAAGATATTTCCATTTTCCGTATGATGCGTCGCGTTAATGCATACTCGTATGCTGAACAAATCAACGACCGCTACAAATTGAGTTCAGAATTCATTTGACAAAGTAAGTTCATGTTAGTGATTATATCATCCGTAACTATAAGATTACCAATCATTTGTGGTACCTTCATTCAAAACGTTGTAAGCGTTGCGAATTTTTTCAGGTTCTTAATATCAGCCACAGCAAAAAAAAATGTTATGGACCATCACCATCAGAAGCTTGAAAAAATATTAACTCAGGCCTCTTTGAAAATAACGTAGAGGATGACTCAAGTACCTACGCTTTTAGGGAGCAGCAGACATTGTAGCCACCATCGTTGCAAATTGTCGAACATAGAAAGGTATATCGCTATGCAGTAGTTATTTAGCTCCTTTACAAAAAAGAAATGACCATTTTAGTTAGTCATATATTATATTGCAAAGGGTGGTTAAATTGTAAGGGCCGATGTTGAATGTGAACCACACCTAAACGTCAAGTTTTTTTCTGCATTTCATTTGACATTTCTCAATTTCAGACTAACTCAATTTGAACCATGGAAAGATACACAATCGAGAGACGCGTTAAAGTTATTCAGGCTTATTATGAAAATGGGCGTTCAAATAAAAATGCATATCGTGCACTTCGTGATTTTTTTGGACAATTTAATCGTCCAAATATGCGTACAATCGGAAAAATCGTGCAAAAATTTGAGCAAACCGGGTCTGTAGGAGATATTAAAACACCAGTGCATGCTCGTACAGCTCGTACTGCATAAAATATTGCTGCTGTTCGCGATAGTGTGGCTGAAGAGCCGTCCACCTCAACTCGTCGTCGTGCCCAACAATTGCACCTCTCACGCTCGTCGTTGATGAACATTATGCATAAAGACTTGCATTTACACGCTTATAAGGTGCAATTGACTCAAGAACTGAAGCCTCTTGACCATTCCAAACGTCGTCAATGGTCAGAATGGTAGCAAGAAATGGCAACAGTGGATGATCAATTTTCGAAGAAAATAATTTTCAGTGATGAGGCACATTTTCACCTAAGTGGATTCGTCAATAAGCAGAATTGCCGCATTTGGGCGAATCATAATCCAAGAGTGATTGTCGAAAAACCAATGCACCCACAAAGAGTGACTGTTTGGTGCGGTTTATGGGCTGGCGGCATCATCGGGCCGTATTTTTTCCAAAATGAGGCCGGTCAGGCAGTTACTGTGAATGGTGTTCGCTATCGTGAGATGATAACGAACTTTTTATGGCCCGAATTGGAAGATATGAATGTGGGCGATATGTGGTTTCAACAGGACGGTGCTACTTGCCACACAGCTAACGAAACAATGGCTCTTTTGCGCGACAAATTCAATGGCCGTGTTATCTCACGTGGTGGCGATGTCAATTGGCCGCCAAGATCATGTGATTTGACACCGTTGGACTTCTTTCTTTGGGGTTATTTGAAAAAAAAGGTGTACGTCGATAAGCCAGCAACAAATCAAGAGCTAAAGGATGAGATAATTCGGCACATTAACGGCATAGAACCTCAATTATGCCTAAGCGTCATCGAAAATTTGGACCATCGGATGGAGGTGTGTCGCCGAGGTCGCGGCGGCCATTTGGCCGATATTTTGTTCCATACATAATTGAACCATACCATATTATCATAATAAAAAGAATTGACAATAATTTCCTAAATAATTTGTGTTTTATTCAAAATCAACATCGGCCCTTAAAATTTAACCACCCTTTACTTACTTGCGTAGTACCGATTATTAAAAATAGCTGCAAATTGAAACTTGCAAATTGCTTCCTTGAGATTCCGCACGATGCTGAAAGTCTTCTCTATGGAGGAACTGTCGTTTGTAATTTTGGTTTCTTCATAGAGGAAAATCAATCCAAAAATTTGCTAAAATCCGGGAATTTCGATCATTATCAAAAACATTCTGAATTTCATAAATCTGAATCCTTCCACCGATTTTCTTCGAATTCGATAATAACATTCTCTTTGAAATATTCTATTTATATTATAAAATTTGCCCAACTTTTCAAAATTTGTAGAACTTATAGCAATTTGATCATTAAAAATTTTTTTTAGAAAAATCTAATCTTTTTAATATCCGAATTATTTGAAAAAAAAATCAGCACGATATCTTGAAATTTGCTAAAATTAGAGTGATCCGAAGATTTTTCGAAAATTTATAAAATCCAAACCGCTCAATCGATGTTTTCCGAATTCAACACGAACCATCCTTTTATGATACTCTATTTATATTTGAAAAATTAGCAAGACATTTTTTAATTTACGAAAATTAGGCCGTTCACAGAATTGTTTTTGAAAATTTCAGAAGATCTTAAAATATGTAATTTTCGAGTCATTTCAACAAAATTTGCAATGAATAAAAAAGTTTTATATATTAACATCTGTGCGAAACGGAAGCGCTGTTGCTTAAACCGTTCTCGAATTATAGACGTTTCAATTTTACAGTGCCAGAACACACACGCACACACGCACACACGCACACACGCACACACGCGCGCGCGCGCACGCACACGCACGCACACACGCACACACACATCCGGACATTATTTCGACGTTTTGTGACATATTGTACACGGCAACATTGAAAACTGGAAAACAAATGTTTTCACCGTCACAAAGCTTTCTCTATGAGGAAGAAAAACCACGTTAATGAAAAACGGTGAGATCTGCGTAATCAGAGGAAATCGCTACCATCTGTAATTTTCAACGGGCAGCTTTTATATTCAACTTAGCGGTTCTCGTCCCTTATGAGAACGTGGCATGGACTGTAGCCACATCGCGGCGTCTACAGTAACTAACAAATTACGCTCTGTCTTGAAGACTGCGTGACATTATATCCTGGGGATCACTGAAGTGCACCTACTTCCTACAGCTATGATTTTGAGCCGTAACTGCGCTTCACAAGTATTCACATCTTTATTAGTGCGGTTATTAATTATTGACCGATCTAGGGGTCAATAAGTAATAACAATGTGTGTTATTTCCCTATTTTTATTATGTTAAGAACGAATTTTATGAACAGAGTGCGTTTTAGTATAAACTTATCTTAGTTATCACAGGCGAGTGTTAATAAAGCGTTCATTATTAATATGCGTATCTGTTCAGAGTTCTGCATTCAAAGACTTCGAACTGAAGAAAGTACGAAGAGTACAACATGCTAAGTTGATCGCTTTGACAATTTCGAGACGCTTCCTGCACGTACTTTAAGTCATATCATTTGTACTTCTGATACTTGGCTAAAGCCGGAATTCACCAACAGTATGTTGTACAGTATGGTGTCCCGGTTAATAATGCGGATTTTGTAATCAAAGAAAACACAATAATTTGAAAAGAAACATGAAAAGCGCTTCATTCAAACTAACGTCGATCGCAAACTATATATTTCCCCCATCTTTCAGGTCATTTGTGGATATCGTCCGAATACTTTTCTTGTTTTGAAGCAAACCAATGAGAGACCCAGTTTTCCACTTCTTCATACGTTTTGAAGTGCTGTTCAGAAAGTGCGTGAGCCATCGATCGGAATAAGTAGTAACCTAAAGGAGCACGGCCTGGCGAACATACCGGGTGGGTTAATACTTCGCAGGCAAGGTCCTTTAACGTGTGTTTAACTGCTTTTGAAGTATGTCATGGTGCGTTACAATGAAGCAAAATTACTTTACCGTGTCTTCTGGCCCGATCTGGTAGTTTTTCGATCAAAACGTGGTTCAAATTGATAATTTGCTGTCGGTAGCGATCAGTATTAATGGTTTCACCGGATTTTAGAAGTTGATGATACACCACACCTTCCTGATGCCGCCAAACGCATCGCGTTGTCTTCTTTCCGAAGCGATTTGGCCTTGCAGTTGATTTTGACGGTTCACCTGAATCAATCCATGATTTTCTGTGTTTGGGATTCTCAAAATAAAACATTCTCAAAAAATACTTTCTTTCATGCTATTGAAACAACATTTTATTCATGACTTTTGGGTTTTCCATTTGTCTTTCATATAGTTGATGTGGCACCTATTCTGCTTCCTCAAAAATCTGACCCATTACTTGTAAACGATCGGAAATTATTTACTGCATAACGTTTCATCTATCTACAAGTTGTCATTGAGTTTAAAACGCAGCTTCATCCAATACTGCTTGTAATGATTGGTGTTCAAACTTTTTCGGTTGGTCCGGACGTTCTTCGATTTCCACGTTAAAATCATTACTTTAGAAGCGTTTAAACCAGCGCTCACATTTTTTTTAAGTTAGAACATGTTCACTATAAGCTTCCCAAAGTGTACGTTAATTTTCAGTAACACTTTTCTTCAAATTAAAGTAATAAATTAAGACTTCCCACAAATGATTGAATAGTGAAACATAAAAATATCTATAATGTTATCACGAATGCTACTAATCTTACTGCATTTTCTGATACATGGGTTGATTTGTTTATAATTGATGATGACGATAAAATAAAAACTTATGTTAAATCTGAAGCACCGTCACAATCTATCGAAGCCGGTCACGATCTATTGAAGCTTCACAACGTTTTTCATGTGGAGCTTATAGCTGATAATGTTATCACCCGTCGAGCTTACAGAGACTTCGATGGTTTAAGTTATTGTAATTTATTGAAGTTTTGTATAAACGATACTTCACTCTCTGGTTTTAGTTTGATGCTTACCATCGATTTGACAATCGAATTAAATAACATGCCAAATGATATAGATTTAATTGTTGATGTATTCTCAGCGATATTTAAAAAATCCCTAGATAATAGTGCGCCAATACAGTCGTTCTACGTTTGACGCCTGTCGGCCCCTTGGCTGTCTCAAATTTTAAGAGATACAATAACTCGGAAAAATACTTTGTATTCTCGCGAGCATAGTTTTAAAGATATTCTGGCTATCTACAGGGAGCATAGAAACGTACTTGAACGACCTGAGACGAGCAAAAAATGAACATTACTTATTAAAGTTGACTAGTACCGAACCTAACAAGTTATGGAAAACACTTGCGGAACTTGGTTTAGCTAAATCATCGTTCTCATATCCTCTTAAATTGAATACTTTTTATTTTGCAGTATCCAGTCATTTACTGCCGTGTTTTTATGATGAGCTTAGTGTTGTAGCCTCTGATAGTCAGTCACCACGAAATACATTCAGATTCACTAAAATCACTACAGCTTAGGTACTCTTACTAATTGCTTCCAGCTCTAATTCGAAGTCATATCGCTCGGTCCTGATGGCATTACACTCCTCTCAGTAAATAAATCACTACAAGTTTCCGCCCCCTGCTTACTCATACTATTCATTACGATAATCAGCTTTTCCTAAATCTTGGAAAAAAGCTTATATCCGGGAATTATCCAAAATGAAAACGAAATCTCTTTCCGTCTGATACATGGCTAAATGCTAATCTTCGTAAGTTATCCAAGGTGCTTGAGCGACTAGTGCACAAGCAGATTACGAATTGGATTGAGATAAATGAGGCGTTAGATCCATGCTAGTCAGGATATCGGAGTGGTCTCAGTACCCAGTCAGCATTACTTGGCATATGCGAAGACATTAGACGTAAAATCGAGGAAAGACGTACTACCATCCTTATCCTCTTCGATTTTAGTAAAGTGTTTGACAGTCACTGTCCTTTGCAACTTCTTCTCAAACTTAACCTAGTGAAATTCAAAGTACTTGTGCTAGGCAGTAACTTCTACACATGAGAACTTGACTTTATTTCTTTATCACATATCTCCTTGTATGGCTTAGTTATATTCTTTGTTGAGAACTCAGCTCTCATGGTACGACACTGGTCGCTGCGTAGCAGCCTATCTATACCGTTGCGCTACTGCACTCACGGCCGTGCGTTTAGCTCGGTGGCAGCATCTCGTAGGCACATCTCTCACACGTAGGTACGAGGATCGCGTTCTCATGTAGCGTTAGCATCGCCAACGTCGTTTTTGAAACAGGGTCTATCTTGAATGACCTCTATCCTCAAAGACAAGTGAACAGCAAGTGCTTCTCGTCTCGGATATTTTCTACTCGCTTACTCGGATCTTCTCAATTTTAAAACGCGCCCAACAGGATTCAAATTCATCTGGTAAGGTGACACATTGACAATTTTAACAAAGTTCATCAGTGTGACAGTAAAAATTACTCATACCTGCATCGACATTCGTCTCACCTCGTGGCGTACTTTGCAGCTCGGGCCGCTTTCACGCTCTCTCACCTTTTATCAACACGGCACGCAATCAATTTAATTGTACGTGCAGCTCACCCTGTAGATTCAGTGATCAGTTCTATTTTTATAATTATTTGTAATATATTTGAGTGAATATAGACCACTTTTTCTGTCAACATCGTATGTCTGGTTTCTTTTTTACCTGTCACGAGTCAATACCTACTCATCCCACCTTCAATATATTTCAGTTGAAAACATTTCAATACTAAAGATTACTCAACACCCTTTGTCAGTGACGTAAGAAACTTAGGTGTTGTAACGTAAATTTGCTCCTCAACGCACAACGTTTTCTATGACTGGTCCAAGTTATTTTTTCCTTCCTATTTGTTTTCTCTTTCGAGTTGGGCGCCAGGCGCTTTCGGGCCGGAAGAAAAAAATAAAGAGGTAGATCACCAGCCTCAACACAGACTAGCTACAGCTGTTCGAGGCAGAGTGGGTGGTTTGGACTGTCAAGTCAATAATTAGTCCAAATAAAACATGAATAAAATCAATTAATTAAAGTAAGTAATTAAAATCCATAAATAAAATCAGTCAGTAAAATATAGTCAATAAATGCACAAAACAAGAACAATAAACAAAGTCAAATTAATAAAATACGGAACTTACATGTGCCGCTCAGGCAACTTCTTTATTTCTTGGCAGACAATTATTAATTTCCAATAAACATCGATAAATAATTCAAATAAAATGTCCCGTAAAATTAGTCTCGCTTTTTTAACAATTTTCTAAACCTACTTAGATATCTTAGTTTTAATCATTAATACGGCAGTGCCAATTATCCCGTCCTTCCTCTCACTCTCATACTCTGCAGACGCTATATAGCCTACCACGTGCTTCGAATTTCGAACAATGATCACAGACAAAGTCAAATACTAGTGTAACGTATTTATTATTTCTAAAGGAAATAAGACAGAACCAGCAGGTTAATATAGAAGTCTTCTTTATTCTATGGGTCCACGGACGACGATTGACTATTGGCAACACTCTCTAGTTAGATATTTATTCCCCGATAAACACGATAATACTTTACTTCAAGATAATCACCGAATAGTGCAATAACGATTGCCTTCAATATAATCTCAAGTCAATACAATAATGATTGTATTCCATATATTCACAGATAAACTGGATAATAATTTAATTCAATCTAATCACAGACAAATACCATAATACTGGAATTCAATATAATCATCACTAAATACAATAATAATTGAATTCAATATAATTACCAATAAATACGATAATAATGGAATTCTATATAATCACCAATAAGTGCAATAATACTTGCATTCAATCTAATCCCAGAGAAATACAATAATACTAGAATTCGATATGATCAACAATAAATACAACAATAATTGAATTCTATATAATCACCAATAAGTGCAATACTTGCATTCAATCTAATCCCAGAGAAACACCATAATACTAGAATTCGATATGATCAACAATAAATACAACAATAATTGAATTCATGATAATCATCAATAAGTGCAAAAATATTGGCATTCAACATAATCACAGAGAAATATAATTACATTTGAATTCAATATAATATAGATGTCGGAATAGTCGGACAACCATAACAATATTAGACAGGTACGCCTTGAAGTTTTTGTAGAGACCAACGGATCTCGCTTATTAACCGCTCAGGCTATGACTCTGTTTGTGATTATTAGTCTCTACAAGACGCGGCACGACACCCAGAATTCGCATAGGTTATATAAAAACCTATTGTTGTCGGATTCCAGTCTTCTTGAAGAGAGTTCGATATGGACGTACCGTTTTTAGGTTGAATTTCATGTGGTGGAGCTCACCCGTCTTCGGTTCATATTACTGGGCGAATTTCCTGGCTTTATCTTACGATCGAATGCTCGCTCACCTCAATAATGAGAATTGATGGACCAGCATGTAGCAATTTCCTACCCAGCGAACCTTCTTCCGATAGTTTAAGGCTTTGGCTCTTTTCGAATTCCGGTATGGTCGTTTATTCCTCGAAATAGATGTTGCTCGTCTTTCCAATGAGTTGCCCCTTATAGCGATGAGAAGTCCTTCCGTGGAGGATGATGCGTATACAGTTTATTATTCCTGATCACTTAATTGGTTAACCTATACTGGATATAACTTTCAATGTAAAAATTAGAGTGACGAGTATTATGGGTACGTGTATTATTCACGACCAACCGTCCAGCAGTCTCGCTCGACTATCACTCCCTATCTCGGGGTGTACAGGTCTAAACGCACGAGTATATCTTGAACATTCTCTAGTGGTTACGGCGTCGATGGCGACCCTTCACGCCAACGATAGCAGGGCGCGAAATATAAACAATAGCTTTACGGTTACACTAGGTTGCCTCAACATACAGCTCGCGATACGGCCTATACTTCAATCTTGAAAATCATATGCCTTATAAAAGACAAAACCCGGAAATCTCCGACCGATCGTACATCATAAATTAAATAATAAATAATGAATACTGATTAAACAAAAAGTAATAATAATGGCAAGATAACTGACGTCAAAATGATAGTAACCGTCAATAAATAATTTACCGACAATAGATCGGTCACGTATGCTGGTCAAATAAAATAAAATAACAGTAACGGACAGTTTAACTACGCGAGATACGCCTCGGACCGTTCTAATCCCTCGCATCCACATACATAGTACGGGTCAACGGCCGATCACGCACTACACAAGAATAACAAAAAAAGAAATAATAAAATACTGCTTGATATAATAAGAAAAGAATAAATAAATAAAAATAAATAAAGTAAGCTAAGTTAAGGTACGTCAATCTAAAGTCAATAATTCGGTAAAATCCGCGACGCGGTCTATCCCGTTCAAATCCCACACAAACAAGCACTCACCGGGATAACGGCTTAACGCGCGCACGGTTTAACCGTCAGCGAACAAAAAACACAACTAAGTAACGCAATGACTTTCTCCCGGCTTCAACCACCAAACGATCTCGATATTACGATTTACTAATGTAGCCTGTCCCGATACAAAATAATACTTTGTTCGAGGTATACAGAAATCGCAGGTAAGACCA
The DNA here is from genome assembly GCA_963942595.1 of Cylloceria caligata. Lineage (NCBI taxonomy): Eukaryota > Metazoa > Arthropoda > Insecta > Hymenoptera > Ichneumonidae > Cylloceria > Cylloceria caligata. The sequence goes on from OZ012708.1 coordinate 30,263,385, forward strand.
GGCTCAACGGGACTTGTCCGTCCTCAAACAATAAGATAAAATTGAAAGACCAGAGGAAGGAAAGAGAGCTCACCGGGACGATCACACAGCGACGTTCCTTGAAATACAGGACTATTCCACAATCGTATTAATCCGATTCCTCTCTCGATTAGATGTTTGGTTCGGCGTCTCGTTTAAATTCTCGTCTCGATTAAGCGATTGATTCTGCGACCTGAAGAGATCCACCGGTACCCACGACTTGCCAATAGGCGGTAATTATGCGAACAGTAGAGCAGGACAATGATAATCTCGACGCTACGTCCTACTCGCTCGACAGTAACCGGGAAAAAGCCCCGAGGTCCTGCCGGCACGCGTGCTCGTGAACTTTGATCCCCTCCTAATGATCTGAACTCGGTTAATTGGGGGAATCGGTGTCGCCGAAGTGCCTCAGCTGGACGACGCATAAATTAACAACCGATCATCGAGATGTGTAGCTCTGTCCGTTCGGTGAACCCCATACGACCGATGGATCGCTGCAAGTAAATGCTAGCCGGCGACAGATAGCGGCATATCGCTGGTAGATAAACATCAAGCGGGACAGTGATTTTTCCCAATAGTGAAAGATGTAAAGTGCCTGTTGGTACAAAAAGTTGAATCCAGAGGCCAGCCATCGGCAAATGCGGTGCTCTCCTCCGTCCCCCCGGTCGTACAAATCGTTAAAGTACGGAAATTATCTCCTACAGCCCTGTGTGAGCGAGGAGGACGTAGCCCGAATATACTGCCACGTTACGATACTCCCTGCCTTAAACACGGCCGCTCTCGGCCGGAAAACTCGTCTTCCCCCCCGGTCTTTTCCGAACCGAATTATGGTCACACGTCCGACTTCTGCAACCCGCGATCTCACAGGCTAGTATGGGCCTGTTGAATGGCTGCCCGCTCTTAATTCCAGCACCTCGCCGTCATCCTTGTTATCCCGATACCACAACCAACAAAGGGGTGTCCACCCCCATTACCTCGGATTCCTGTGACCGGGACCCAGGAGAAATATGCAAGGAAGTGGGAGGTCCCTACTCAATAACCAACTCAAACACCATAGGTTGTAGAGGCCCCCTCAATCTTTATTCATTTTTGCCCTCTTTGGCCGTTCTATGTCTTCTGGCTCCGGCCCTTCCTCGAATCTCTATCTGCCTGACCCTGGGGAGGCGCGTACAGAGGCCCGCATCCGGGTCAAATTCGGACCGTGGCTCCCTCCCTTCCGCATGAGTAGCAACGCCGCTGGAGAGACTTCTCCTCCTGGCACCCCGCCATCAGGTGGTCCGCCTTACCGCAACTGCGATGGATCATCCTTGGGCCCACATCCACGGGAGGCAGACGTGAAATCGCACGCTTGTTGTGCCCTCCAAAGGGAGGAGGGCTTGGCTTCGTGAGGGTCCGCGATTCCCCTCCCGCCTCCACAGCCCTATCCCCCGTGCAAGCGGGGTGACCAGCGGCGGATCCGATCGGCGCCATCTTAACCGCAAGCCACCACCTGACATTTTTCAGTACTACTATCGCCTTCTCCACTTTCGACCTCGGAAGCGGAGGAGGGGGCGCCCCCGTCGCTAGGCTCGGAGCTACCAGATTCGACAGAACCCGGCACTCCCGAACCCACTGCCAGAGGCTCTCGCCTCCCGTCGGCGCGAGACCTACGCATCGCGCCTCCAGGTAACTCGTCAGGTGACGCAGCAGCTGAAGAGGATCCATCTCGAATATGAAACGAGATACGGGACCGATAAGGCTTCAAGTCGTCAATCGAAACCTTCCGAACTATGCCCCCCTTCCGATCTTTCAGCTCGTAAACCCTTGGTGATAGGACTCGACTAATATAATATGGCCCCTGAAATTTGGAGCCAGTTTGGCTGCCACATTCTGCGAGGCTGAGGACAATACCCGCTGTCGGCGCAGCACTTCATCCCCCACTTTGAATGCGACGGGACTTCGATGTTTGTTGTACTGAAGAGACTTCCTACGGTAGGCTTCCTCGAGGTCGCGTTGAACCTTGTCCCTGAGGGGTTGTAAGTTATTTATCCGTGCCGACCACCTATGGGGGTCGGTTGCCATTACCTCCTTTTCCCCCGGGATTCTCCGGTAGAACTGGTGAGGGCGCGGCGTTCGACCGAAATTCACGAACGCGGCACTAGTGTTTATAGAGGAGTGGTATGCGGTGTTATATGCGAAGCGAAACTCGGCCAATTGCGAGTCTCACTCCCTATGATCATTTTCTAAGAATGCTACGATCATGGTTTTAAGGACCCTGTTCACCCGCTCCACGAGGTTGGCCTGAGGATGGTATGGTGGAGTAGTAGTACGGAAAATACCATACTCGGCTAATACCTGCCGTAGGTTGATATTAACAAACTCCGTCGTGTTATCCGTCAGAAGCACCTTAGGAACCCCCCACCGGGAAAACCACAATTCCTTCTTTCCAGTAGCCTTTCTTAACGGGCAACACTCCACCCACTTGGTGAACAGATCCTGGATTCCCAAAATGTAGGTGAATCCAGACCGACTGGGTCGAAAAGGTCCCATAATGTCCGCGGCCACCACTGTCCATGGCTCCTCAATAACCCGACTGCCCATCAGGCACATCGAGGGTCCCTGTCGGGAATTGGTACGCTGGCAGGTGTCACAGCGTTGGACATATCTAGTCACGTCTCGGTACAAGCCAGGCCAATAATACGAACTTACTATCCTCTTAAAGGTCTTGTCGATCCTCAGATGACCCGCTTGCGAGACATTGTGGTTCTCATAAAGAATAGCTGGTCTCTGGTGTCGCGGGACCACAAGTTTCGAGACAGTGTTTGGCGAGTCTAGACGGGACATTCTTCGTCGCAGGAACAATTCACCATCCTTAAATTTCAAGCCGTGATAGCGGGCTGGATATTCCCGTACGTCCTTGACTCGTGTCTCATACCAAAGATCTCTCCCTCCGAGAGGCAGTGTGAGCAACACGTTAACAGAAGCTTGAGGTGGCAACCCTGCTACGTTAGGCCAGTCATCCTCTTCGGTATCGTTCCCAGGACGAGTAGATTCAAACATTTGGGACAGAGCATCAGGCAGTTGATTTTGTGAGCCCTTCCGATGTAACACATCGAAGTCTGAATTCATCAGCTTCCATGTCCATCGGGCTACTCTCCCCTTTGGTTCCTTCTGGGACAGTAACCACTTCAAACTCGCGTGATTGGTGATTACAGTAAAACGATACCCATTCGCCATACACTCCAGCTCCCAAACATCGTAGTTACGCTCCGCACTTGTTAAGCTACGGCTCGCGTAGGCAATCGGACGCTCTGCCCCAGCCGGTTCTTGAGTGAGAACAGCTCCTAACCCGGTTAGGCTTCCATCAGTCTGGAGCGTGAATTTCTTGGTATAATCAGGACGTGCTAATACTGGTGCCTCAGTCAATTCTTTCTTAAGGTGGTCGAAAGCTCTCTGTTGCTCCTGGCCCCAGAACCATTCCTGTCGCTTTCTGGTGAGCTTGGTAATAGGCTCCGCTACCTTCGCGTACTCGGGAATAAACCGTCTGTACTACGAAGTAGCTCCTAGGAATTGTCGGACTTATTTAACCATCCTCGGGGATGGCATCTCAAGGATAGCTGATCTTTTATCCGGATCTACCAACATCCCCTCGGGGTTAATCAAGAAACCCAGGTACTTCAACTCCTTCCGAAAAAATTCACACTTCTCAGGGTTGATCAGGAACCCTGCCGCCGTGATCTTCTCGAAAACCCGTTTCAGCCACTCCAGGTGTTCCTCGAAAGTGTCGGTGGCAATGACAATATCGTCCAGATAGGCAAACGCATGAGGTTGCATATCGGGACTAATAACCCGGTCCAACAACCGGTGAAATGTAGCAAAGTTGGTGTAATGAGGCGGGGTGGAAATAAAATTTCTCGAATTTGCTCCCTCGAAAGGTTTAGTAAATCCACGGGACGAGAAGGCCCTCTCGTCTGCAACGGACTTTGCTCCATCCTCCCAAACGTGACATGATTCCTTGGCCTCTCTGGTGGATGGTAAGCGAACTCCGGGAGCATTGAGCTCTCCGGAGCCGGAGGGGTGTGATACAAGTTGGCGGCAAAGTAGCTACGCTCAACCCGGATCGCTATTTTCTCCAAACCCTTCAGGTCCAAGGTACCAGGAAGTAGTATGGCTACCTGGAGTCTAGGCAGCATATTCCGGAAAGTAATCTGCACCTGCTCTTCCACTGGGAATGTCGGTACCGCTCTAACGAATAAATTCCACATACAGGTGAAAAACAGGTCCGCTACCCGTTCTTCCGCTCCCTGCGTTCGCATTTGGATTTGCTCCCGTAGCGTGAATTGAAAATCAGGATCTCCAAAGCGTTGCTGGAAGGCCTCCTTGCATTGCTTCCATGAGGTCCACCGGGAAAGTTACAATTTAACCCAATGATATGCGATCCCCTTGACAAACAAGGGTAGGCAGCTCATTAGATCCTGATCGGAGATTGTGACGAGACCCCGACTATCCTCCATTCGTTCGAGGAATTCATCCACCCCCTCCCCTTGTCTGCCGGAGAACGAGATGTTCTACTTCCGTAATATGTCGCACGCGGTGATCGCCGACGTCGAGTGACGGGAAGGTGTACGGTCCGCTATGACCGGAGACGAGTGGTGGAAGGGATTCGTAACCATCGCATTATCGTTTTCCCCCGGTACCAACGGGATGGCGTCGTTTGGCGCTGGAGGAACTACCTCTTCCTGCACAGTGACGAAACCCGACGCTGATTCATCGGGGTTTGCCAACAATCCCGAAAAGTACAACCTCTCCCGCATGGCAGCGGAGGTACCCCCTACCGGCAGTCCCCTAGACACCAACTCGGTATTTACCTCATCCTCGGTGAATAAGGCTATTTCCCCGATGGTCCTTGACAGCCCATTCTCATCTAATATTACACCATAAATAACAGTTCTAGATAATACTCAATTTTCCCCTATCTCCGGGATACCAGCTGAAAGATCGGTACCCAATTTCGTCTTCTGGTAGGCCCCGAAAATACGAATGGTATTCGAAAGGAAATACAAAACAAAGAAAACAAACATAATAAACAAAATCGAGAATCACTAAAAAAATAAATAAAAATAAAAATAAAAATATGAAAAATTGAAAGAAAGTTAACAGAATAAAACAATTAAATAATAATAAAACAAAACACAAATAAACCAGTTGAGAAAATATAATAAATAAATGAATAAATAAATAAGCAAATGACTACTATTTAACGATATAAATCAAAGAAAACGGCAAGAAAAACAAAATAAAACAAAACCAACTGAATTAACGAATAGAAATAAAAAAACAAAAAAAACAATACGGTCGGTCACAGAGGAGCGGCGAGTCCCTTTGGGATTATATCATAAGGCCAACCAAAGAAAACGAAAATTAAAAGAATTATACTCAATTAACGGGACCAGTCCCGATCTACGATTCGTTCTAATAATCAAAATAAGTAAAGCAATTAGTTACCGAAAAAAAACAAGTTCATAAATAAATAATAATAAAACGAACGTACACCTTGTTAAAAATGCAATAATAGATAAAATATTATATATTTAAAAAAAACTGAATTGGACAATTAGTATTAATTTTTTTTTTCCGAGGGGTGGTGGAAAATCTTCAAAAAGACAGAGAGGAGGGACCGTCAGTGATGAGCGTCGTCGCGTTCAGAATCTCCGTAGATACATCGCGGATTTTCCACTTTCCCGATCTTGTAAAGGTATGCGCTGAAGTAGCCGTGCCCGCTCAATAGTTGGGTCAGGTAGTAAGTCACTTCCCCATGATTACGTTCTGTCCATAGGGCCAGATGTTTGATGAGTCTGGCTGTCCATCTTCCTGTTGCATCACTGTCCTTCATGCCCTGCCAAAGCTCCATGGTATGATTCCTCTCCTGTTTCTTCATCTGTTCCCGATCGTGTTCAACTCGTCGTAGGTAGACTCGTTTCTTCTCTCTCGCGAGGAGGTCGATGGGTACCACTCCTGCAATGACCAGCGCCGCCGGTCCTGATACCGTTCGGTATGCACAGGCCACTCTCAGGGCTCCTTTCTTTGTACCGCGGCTATACGTTTCCTTCGGCTTTCCGCTACCAGTGCGTCCGCCCAGATCTCTGCTCCGTACAGGAGAATCAAGTGCGTCACCGACATTAGCAGCCGGCGTTTACTAGTCATTGGTCCTCTCACGTTTGCCATGAGACGGCTCAGCGCTGCTACCATGGTCGCTACTTTGTCTGTCGCTTTCCTGATGTGTTCCCAGAAGGTGAGTTTGGTATCGAGGGTGATGCCCAGATACCTCACTGCTGCCTGAAGAGCGGAGTTTTTCCCAAACGCTGGAAAACGCAGTGTCTAGTGTTAATCAGCAAAGGCAATGGATATCCTAACTCCCCGTCAGCCTACAGGCCACTGTGCATGCTGGACACGGCCGGGAAATTATTGGAAAGGATGATCAAGCCGCGACTACATACAGCAATACGGGAAGCAGGAGACCTGTCCGATAGACAATTCGGTTTCAGGAAAGGACGATCCACGGTAGACGCAGTTCAAGAGGTCATGAGAACAGTTGAGGCAACGCGAGAGAGCAACCATTACTCCCGAGAGATCGTGGTATTGGCTACGCTTAACGTGAAGAATGCCTTCAATTCAAGCAAGATAGTGCGAGCAAGATAGTGCGACATGATGCGGGTGCTAAAGGTACATTTCCAGGTACCAGCTTACCTCCTTGCGATGGTGGACGACTACTTAAAGGACCGAGTACTGCTCTACGACACACGAGAAGGCCAAGAGAGAAAAGTCGTCACCTCAGGCGCAGCCCAGGGATCGATCCTCGGACCAGACCTCTGGAACATCTCGTACGATGGAATTCTACGGATGGAAATGCCAGACGACACGTACCTGATAGGATACGCTGATGACGTCGCCGCGGTCATCACAGCAAGAGACCCCGAAGCGGCACAAAGGCGTCAGAACCAGATCATGAGGCGGACGCACCAGTGGATGGGGGACCACGGCCTCAGCCTAGCCACGCATAAGACGGAGATAGTAGTACTCACTCAGAAGAGGATCCCAAACATACTGCGCATGCGGGTCGGAAATGAAGAAGTGGAAACAAAGAATGCAGTGAGGTATCTGGGCATCACCCTCGATACCAAACTCACCTTCTGGGAATACATCAGGAGAGCGACAGACAAAGCAGCGACCATGGTAGGAGCGCTGAGCCGTCTCATGGCAAACGTGAGAGGACCAATGATCAGCAAACGCCGGCTGTTAATGTCGGTGACGCACTCGATTCTCCTGTACGGAGCAGAGATCTGGGCGGACGCACTGGAAGCGGAAAGCCGAAGGAAACGTATAGTCGCGGTACAAAGAGAAGAGCCCTGAGAGTGGCTTGTGCATACCGAACGGTATCAGGACCGGCGGCGCTGGTCATTGCAGGAGTGGTACCCATCGAGCTCCTCGCGAGAGAGAAGAAACGAGTCTACCTACGACGAGCTGAACACGATCGGCAACAGATAAAGAAACAGGAGAGGGATCACACCATGGGGCTTTGGGAGGGCATGTGGGACAGTGGGGCCAGAGGAAAATGGTCAGCCAGACTCATTAAACATCTGGCCCCATGGACAGAACGGAAACATGGGGAAGTGAGTTACTACCTGACCCAACTATTGAGCGGGCACGGCTACTTCAGCGCATACCTCCACAAGATGGGGAAAGTGGAAAATCCGCGATGTATCCACGGGGATTCTGAACGCGAAAACGCTCATCACCCCGTTTTCGAGTGTAACCGTTAGAGGGAAGAGAGGAAAAGGATGGAGGAGTCACTGGGGCTTATCACCCCAGAGAACATAGTGGCATCGATGGTGATCAGCGCGGAGAAATGGGATGCGGTGACAAAATTTGCCGAAATAGTTCTACGCAAGAAGAAACAAGAAGAAAACAACAGAGTAATATCCGGAGCAGACAACAGCTAGTCGGACATCGTGAGCATAGTGAACAGTGTAGTGCGATAAAATAGTGCCGAGTCCAGTGAACCACAGTGAAGTGACACAGTGAAAGCAGTTAGGGCATTAGCGTATTAGCGAATGTAATCGGGCAGAACATCACAGCTTGCGCCGGACCGCGGCCCCAAGCAAACAGGAAAGAGTGAAGAGTCCTGGAAGGCAAAGAAACAGAACGACCCTGACGAAATGCGGAAGCGGTTCCGGGGTCGTTACACAACATTTGGAAAAAGGGTTGGTGGTTTTTAGTTGGTACAAATCCCACACTTTGAGGAGTGCGGTCCCTCCCCCATGTCTTTTTGTAGATTTTCCACCACCCCTCGTAAAAAATAAAATATTATTATTATTATTATTATTATTATTATTATTATTATTATTATGTTCCGTGCGGGGTTTTCCGACCCTTATCGAGCGCGTCACGACGTGGCTGATTCGAGGACAACTTCCTCGGCAGCCCACAAGGTGGTCACCGGAGACGCCAGCAGCATCCGGGAACTAGTCCCCAGGGCAAGCCTGGAAATGAAGGACCTCGACAGCTCTTCCTCAAAAGGAGAGGTTGAGGAAGCGGTGAGAAAAGTCCTCGTAGGGTACGAGGGCTTTCTCCAAGTAGGGCTGACCCGATAAATTCATAGTAGCAGGTTCCTCTCATCGTCACCGTTGACGAATCAGGGGCAAAGTGGTTGCTTGGTGGTTTTAAGCACCGGCTCGACGTATACTTTCTGGAGGTCAGGCTACAGGGAAACCATCAAAAATGTCTCCCTGGTGGCGGAAAACCTGGCATCGGGAGTCGAGGACTGGAGGGTGATCGAGGACTATACATCCAGTGATCACCAATACATCACGTTTCGCGTGGGTGATGTAATTCCAGCCCGGACCAGACAATCTCAAGGCTCTGTCAGGTGGAAAGTCGATAAGATGGACCCACACAAGCTGTCTCCGGCCCTAATACGTGGCCCGCGAGTCCTACAAGATATGCCAATTCCTGCAGACGCGGAGCAAGTCGTGAGCCTTGTTATGACTCACTTACACCGGGCCTGCGGGGACGCCGTGGCGAGGATTAAACCCCGAAATGGCCGGCGCCCTGTCTATTGGTGGACGGACGACATCGCGGTCCTGAGGCGGGAGTGTCTCTAAACGAGGAGACTTGCTCTACGAATCCGGCGCCGCGATCTCGACGAAGTCTCGAGCAACGCCGCGTACAAGGCGGCGAGGAAGGTGCTCCGCCGCACCACCTAGAAAACTAAGCTACTGGAAGAAGCTTGGAGAGGATCTCAACGAAGATCCTTGGAGATTAGGGTATGTACGACTGATCCTCTGCAAATTAAGAGCGTTTGCTGAAAGCACTCCCATTAATGCGGGAGTCATCGGCAGAATCGTCGATGCCCTTTTCCCCAACCATCCCAAGCTATCGCGCCGTCCTTGAACACCTTAGGACGAGCCACTGCCTTTCTTTACCGAGGAGAAGCTCAGACTCGTGGCGCAGTCCTTCAAAAACAAGAAAGCGCCAGGCCTAGATGGTCTGCCAGCAGAAGTGCTGAAAGCCGCAGTTAAAGGGCATCCAGCGCTCTACCTGGTGATGTACAACGCCTGTCTGCAGGAGGGAATTTTTCCTCTCCGCTGGAAGCAGGCACGGTTTGTATTGACCGGGAAGGGCAAAGGGGGACCAGCAGACGATCTATCATCCTACAGACTCCTGTGCATACTCGACACGACCGGCAAGCTTCTGGAAAAGCTTCTTCGACCTTGTCTTGGCAACATGGCTTTCGGAGAGAGAGAGAGATCGACGATTCACGCTATCCAGGAGGCAGTCGAGGCAGCCAGGGGTACCGAGCGGGGGAATCACTTCTCCCGTCCCGTCTGTCTGCTGGTCACGCTGGATGTGAAAAATGCCTTCAGCTCTGTACGGTGGTGCGACGCGTTAAGCGCGGTGGAGCGGGACTTCTGGGTACCCGAATATGTTCTGCGGGTACTGGAGAATTATCTGAGTGACCGCGTCTTGGTGTACAACACCGCGGATCGTCCGGTGAACCGTGAAAACACAGCTGGGGCTGCCCAAGGCTCGGTCCTGACATAAGAAACATCACTTATGACGTTATGGATCTTGCGTATAGAAATGCCGGAGGGTACATTTCTGGTTGGGTACGCGGATGACATTGCCGCCGTAATCATCGGTCGAAGCGCTGAGGCGGCACATATGCTGCTCTACCAGGTAATGCAATGGGTCCGCTCCTGGTCGGGCGACCACGGCTTGGAGCTAGCGCTGTCAAAGACCGAGATCGTGCTCCTTACCAAGAAACATATCCCATTGCTTTGAAATATGCAGGCGGGAGAGGCGACGGTACGGACTTAGGCGTCAGTCAAGTACCTGGGGGTAAGCCTAGATTCGAAACTCACCTTCGGGAAAGAAATACGGCGGAGAGCGGACAAGGCGGCTGCAGTGACGACGTTGTTAAGCAGGGTCATGGTCAATATTGGCGGTCCCCGACCTTGCAAACGTAGACGACGTTTTACGCACCACCGAAACCATTATGCTCTATAGCGCCGAAGTCTGGGTCGGTTCGAAGTATACCGGAAGCGCATGGCCGGAGTGCAGCAGAGAAAGGTCCTCCGCATCGCCTGCTCTTACCGCACGGTGTCGGAGCCGGCAGCGCTCGTGATGGCCGCGGTCATGCCCATCGACCTCCTCGTACAGAAGCGGGTGTCCGTCCACCAGGACTTCCATGGGGAGGATAGGGAAGAAGCGAAGGATCTTGCCAGGGCCATAGTCAGGATCGGTGAGATCGGGACCCGCAGGATTGGTGGACAGCGAGACTCATTCCTCAGCTGACCACTTGGATCAACCGTCGGTATGGTAAAGAGAAGTACTACTTCACCCAAATGCAGACGGGGCACGGGTAATTCCGAGCCTATTTCCATAAAATAAGGAAGGTTCGGGACCCGTGCTGCATATCCTGGGGGTCTCCTAGAGATGACGCCCTCCACACGTTTTTCCATTGCGACGAGTTGAGCGTGTGGAGGGCCCCACTGGAGGCAAGGTTCGGGAGCATAATTCCAGGCAATATCGTCGAAGGGGCTCCTGATCGAAGAAGCGTGGGCGGAGGTAGCTACCTATGTAGAGGTTCTTCTCCGCCACAAAAATACGCCTTTGGATAGTAGGGACGCCCTAGGAGCGTAAGGATCTGGGCGCTACCTCGAATTAATGCGAAAGCGGTTCCGGGGTGGCGCTGGGAGTCACTGAAAGGGGATTTAGTCGGTAGTGTCACGAGATGAGCCCGACACTTGGGGGGCTAGCTAGGCCCCAGAAGTACGTAAAAGCATTTCCCGCCTCCATAAAAAAACAAAATTTTTTAAAATTATTAAGTCTGTGAATCCTATTAACGGACGTCTGGCGAGCTAAAAGAAACTCGCCAAGTGTGAAGCAGCACGGCTGTCCCTGCATGTTCTAAGCACGCACTCGTTAATGTCGTTTTCGCTCACATTCGCTCAATCTTCCAATGCTCAATCGTCATTAGTCTCGCCACCTATTCTGGCCTGATAGCACTTAACTCTGTTTCTAGTCTTAGTCTCCGGTCCGTCCATCGGTCGCACACAAAAAATTTATATTCCGCGTCGTCGTCAGTCCACCCGCAGTACCGACATTTCGGAGACGTTACCCTACCCATTCTGAGCAGGTACATCCGATAACGACAGTACATACCCTTACGTAAACCAAATATTCGCCGGACCCCTTGTTCGTCTGTTATTCGCATTGCATTCTTCTTACGGACCCACACCGCCGCCGTGCCCGATCTATTGACGAGCCACGTCAGTTTGGGCAAGTCTCTGTACTGAGGTCGTACTGGGCACGTGGACCCGGTATTGTCTGACTGTCTCCGCGCAAAGAAAGCAGGCAGACGTGTTTTTGCACGCCTTGCCTACGTGTCTTTTCTGACCGCATCGCCAGCAGTAGTCGCGTCTGTTCGGTCCCTTGCAGTATTTCTTTATGTGTCCGAAACCGAGGATCATATAGTACCTCGGCATACGAAGTCTTGGTTGAACTCGGCAATTCACCCACTCGATTTTTATACGGCCCTTCTTGAGCAGGTCCATCGCTTCCGTTGCGTTGAGCTCGCAAACATCCAGGACATGTCCACGGTTGTTTAACGTGAAGACGTAGACCCTGCGTTCCGTCAAAGCCGATTTCATGGTTAATTGCGTCAGCGACGACCTGTGCCGTCGTGACGCAGTCCAAGTATACCAACTCCAACGCCACCTTGGAGATTATGTCCTTGACCAAGGCTGTCTGCCCAAGTGCGTCTTGTAGGGTATTTTGGAAGGACTGGCGGTCTTGCTGATGTTTCAGTTCCAGCAGTACTGTGCCGTCTTTGATATTCCAAATCGCCGAGAAGTCAACCTTGTCTTTGGTCGGGTCCAACTTCTGTCGTATTGTCTTTGGGAACTCCGTGTACGACTGGCCACCTGCCGGCTCGATCAAGATCGCACGTCGCCTGGGTATCAGGTTCAGGTGATCCGATTTACGGCTTTGCGGCACAGTCGGTCCCTTTTGTCCCGTCTCGTGCATCTTCGTTTAAGTGATTGTCTTTCCTTTTTTCGTTTTAGCAGCCACCGTCGCCCAAGTTTCCGTCGAAGGCTCTGGATAGGTAGTATCCGTTGCCTGCCCCGGGTCCGAGGTTTGGGTCGCTCGCCTCTATTTCTGCTGAGGGGTTAGCCTCGGCCTTAATCGTACGTCGCGCGTCCGTCACCGTCTTCTGTCGAAATTGTCGCATTCGCTTCAGTTCGCACAATCCGACCTCAGCCGCCTCATTCATTTCACTCATACCGGTCATAATAACGTGACTAACATTCCTCTGGACGTTAGTTTTTGCCGTCATTTTTTTCAGGACTTCGCGTATAATGAGAAGCTGCTCGCGTATCTTGCGTTCTGCTGCGTTATATGCGCATGTGGCTGTCGCTGTGTCCATAACGCCCGCTAGGTTATCTACTGGCGTGATGGAGGAGCCAGGCTGCTTCTATGACTCTCCAGAATCAGTCGTGGCTGGCTGCACTCTCTAATCCACATTTAAATTTGCTTTTATCCTTTTAAGTTTTTAAACAATAAAAAACCGCTTTGTCTCCATTGAGTTCGATGTGTACTCGTAAATGTTCAGGAGGCTCTCTCATACGTGGTTTCAGCTGTCCATCCAGGAGACTCCCGATGGTCGAGCATACCGACAGTCCAGTGGCCTCGCCCGTTCATTGCCCACACCCCCGCAAGAAGGTCCGGTCTGCTCGTCAGTCGGCATTCCTACAAGGAGCGAAATTTAGTGCCGCCGTGGCGATACCCTACCACTGTGCAAGGCAGCCTACCTGCTGGCTAGGCAGGGATCGGGCTTTTCTACTAGTGGCTGACCAGGAGTGCAGTACTGGTTTTACGGATGTACCCTCCTGAATGGGAACACAGGCGACCATGGAAAAATCTTCTCTTGACAGCCTTTGCCACTCAACTAGAGGGTGCTGCTGTACGTCCGCCGTTTTCGCCGGAGAGCCGAATGGCCTCACTCAGTCTTGGGATCTGCCTGTTTATAGGGCCCCCGAATGATGCATAACCCGCGTGGAGATACCCGTTCATTGGGCCTTCCATTCACGCTCTGACTCATGGGCGGCCTCGTTTCTAGGGTCCCCGAATAACGCCGCCATCGAGTCTCCGGGGGATCGAGCAAAAGTATCAGTATACGCGTGTGTGAGTGGCTGATAATGCCGGCGTAAACCACTTTATTTGCCCGCGACTTTTGTGTTTGGAGACTCGCGCCCGAACTCCGAAGAGCTTCACCTATCCAAAGAAGAAGAAGAAGAAGAAGAAGAGGAAAAAGAAGATGAGCAAGAAGAAGAAGAAGGAACAGGAGGCAGGTCCGGTCAATACAAATATGCTTTTAAATGACACAATAACGATACCAAACATGCGATCAATTACGGGGATAATAATAGCAATAGTTAACAAATTAAAAATAGGGTACGAGTCGAGCCCAAACTTCTTCCACATTGCACGGTTCACTGTGTCGAGACCGCCGACTATCGAGTTGGTTAACGAAATGCATCAGCGGTTCCATGGAGCAGTCAGGCCTTCGAAAACTAAAAGCAAATGTAAGTTTATAATTCATTTATTGTACTACACATATACATGGTATATATTGTCGGACAAAAAAAATGAATTGTAATACATTTTTTACTTATGATTGCAGTTGGGCAGACTGGTGCCGTTTGGACTGCGATACAGGAAGGCTGGTAAACGATTTGGACACGCACAATGAGCAGAGATAATATTTTCCACGCTTCAGGACGCAGGGATGGGAGAGAGATCGCTATTTTTGGCAACAACCGGCGGGTGCTGATAATCGGACTTGGTTCGAGGGCGTTGTATCGATGCTCTCATTCATATTATGTAATCTGCGGGGGTCCTGACTAGGAATACGAACGTACCGTTTTTCGCACCAAGACCTGTACGGTTATCATTCCGGGCATCACGTCAAATTGTTCCTGATGATACATGGCGACTAATTGATAGTAAAGTTCAGAGTGCGCGTGAATTTAAAATAGACGTTGGTACTTGCCGAGCGATGGCGCGTATAATACGTGGCATTAAATGCAGTTGTGGGGGTATACCGCTTACGCACGAGTTTACAGCGATAATTCGATGTTATAGGTACACAAGTAATGGTAATAATTTTTTTCTATAAAGTGCCCTCATTGCAGCCCGCGCGCATAATGCGGTTGAATTCGTACGGCTGCGTAACAAGTGTAACATGCGATGATGTCTAATTCGTAACGGATATTGAGAAGAGTAGTATACAGCAGCAGGAGCGCTTAAACGTATAACGAGAGTAACTGCACTGCCTACAGGATGCGGGGTTCAAAATATTCAGCACTTTCAGGAGTTCTTGGCTCACTAGGGTATAGCGACCGCTGTTTATGAATTTTTCATCTTCGAGAAACAGATTCCAGCTTTGTACGACGGACGCAAATTTGTAACCTCGGCAAAAGGTAAAATTAATCATACGCTCTTCATTCTCTATAATGAGCATTCTCATCACTACTAACCAATATCAAATCTCACGGGTGTTAGATAGTCGAAGATTCTGCACAAAGTGTAACTCTGAGTATACGTGAATCCTCAAACACCGATGCAGCTTTTTTATATTATTTTTTTGCAACGATAATAAAAAATATCCGACAAAATATTGCGCGGTCTGTAATCGCTCGTTCTTTGATGTTTATGCCTAGCGTATTACAAGTATAAGGGGTCCGTAGGTATCATATTTCGTAAATAGATGCGGTCCAGTGTCTGCGAAGCATTCAAAATTTCTATAGATTTTGAATGATCTTTATAGGCAGTAGGCGATATTCCGTTTTGTGTTACATGTAGACAAACTGGACCCACTACTGATGCGTATTCTATAGCGCTACCTAAGAAAACAGAGGTGTTGAAGGAAAAGAAAAAAGACAAGCCGGAGACGAGATTTTTGTCTTATGATTTCGATGCACAGCAGCCTACTAATATTAACGCGATAAATCGACAGAATTGCACCAGCCGAATTTATGTGTTTCACAATGCGTATGTATGACATGTATTAATATTACAGAGCCATTTTTTCACATCTTCGTACGAACCAAAGTGCTGCTCAGCAAGTGCGTGACCCATCAATGCAAACGAGTGGTAATTGGAAGGAGCCAAGTCTGGCCAGTAAGCCGCATGGGATAGAACTTCCCAGCTGAGTGCTTCCAACGTGTCGCGAACCGGTTTTGCCGTATGTGATAGAGCATTGTCACGAAGAAAAATAACTTTGTGTTACCTCTTTCGGTATTCTGGCCTTTTGTCAAGCAGCGAATGATTCAAATCGATCAATTGTTATTGGTAACGTTTAGTATTAACCGTTTCCCTAAGCTATAACAGCACACAATAGACCACGCTTCTCTGGTCCCACCAAACACAGAGCATCTTTCTGCCGAAACGATTCGGTCTTGCGGTCGATGTGGATGGTGCGCCTCGGTCTACCCATATTTTTTAACGCTGGGGATTGTCAAAATACATCCAAATTTTATCCCCTGTAACTATACGATGCACAAACGACTTTCTTTTGTACCGAGCGAGCAAAATGTCACATGTGTTTTTGCGCTTTTCCATTTGCCTGTCGTTCAACTCATGCAGAACCCATCTACCGGTCTTCTGAATCTTTCCCATCTCTCGTAGCCAATTGGAAACAGCTTGTTGACTACCGCCCAATTGCTCGACGAGTTGTTTTTGTGTTTGGGAATCATCTTTGTCCAACAATGCTTGAAATTCCACATCTTTGTATTTTTTTAGCGCATTTACAAGTTTCTTATCTGCAACATCGAAATCACCACTTTTGAAGCGCCGAAACCAACGCTGACACGTATCTTGCGATGGAGCATGTCCGCGAATTATCTTGGTTCGGTATAAATTTCGACATATTGAGCACAACAATAAAACACTATGCCCAAAGTTTTCCAATTTATCATTCATGCGCGTCTGACACTTCTTGATGACACGACAAAATGGCGCAGTGTCAAATGTTTATAGCACAAACTGTGTTTGAGAAGTTCTTGGATGTAGTTGGAACGACCTGCGAATATATTGGAAATTATGAGTCTTCACTCACGACAGGAAAAAAGAAAACCAGACACATGGATGTTTAATTAGAGAAAGTGGTTTAGTACACCTTCCGCATGTCAGTTACAAAAAAAGGTTTAATTTAGAAAAATATAAATGATATAAAATTAAATACAAAATAAATTAAGTTGAATTTTGTGTGGTTGAGAGACCAGTTTACATAAAAATATCTGTTGAAGCCAAATAACAAATATAAAAATAAAATATAAAGAATTGAAATTGATTTTTGGATTTAAGTGGAAAATTTAACAAACACACAATTACATTAATTGAGTGCTGTCTTTGCAAAGTGCTTGAGCAGCACACAATTGTATTGATTGTGTGCTGTATCTAATAAGTGGCGTGTCTGCGGTGCAGCCAGTGCTACGGAGCATGCCACGCAATAAGATATATGAGTGCGTAGATGAATGTAATGCCTGTCAGCAAACACTTAATGTGATGGCGAAATAGAATTTACAGATAGTGAGTGCTAGCACATGCAAATCTGACAATTAAGTGGAATTCTACAGTCACAGGCTGTGATGCAGTCTACGCTGCAGAGCACTGAAATGTGAGCTTGAGGCTGCACAAAGTGATTAGACTGAATTCACAATACTTTCCCAGCAAGTTTTATTGGGGGAAAGTACAGTGAATTGGTGAAACACACGCAATTATATTAATCGAGTGTGCTACAGGTTAAGTGAAAACGTGGTACAGCCCGTGCTGCAGCCCACGTCAATGGGTGAGCCCTTTATGTTGATGTACCGATGTATACAAATCTCCTGACCGTCAGTGAATTATGTTAAATTATGACGGTGTACTCTTACCTTAATTTGACTCCTGGTGAGCAAGAAATAGTTGAGATGATCCGGTGTAGCGAAGCGAAAATTGTCCGAGATTTGCAAATGTGTGCGCTGTTCGAACGGGTTTCCACAGAAGTGCCGAAATATTCAATATGGCTGCGGAATACGAAAGCGTCGTTGGGCGTTGAAGTCAATTGAGAGAGATAGCCGGTGAGCGAAGCCGAAGTCAAGCGAGAGAGACATCCTCTCGCTCAACACGGCATGCCTGCGAGGCACAGCCTCGGCTCCGCGAAGCCCTGCCCCGGCTATCTCCGGCCCCACCGAACGCAGCATGCTAGAGCACAGCAACAGGTCGACCCACGGCGAATATCGATCGCCGTGCGCCAGCTGATTATCCAACAAACTGTATTCGTACGCCATCTGCTGTCTGAAATCCGCATTTCATACTTGTACACCTGGTATGCCCATCGGTAGTCTTGTCTTCTCTGCTTAACCGTGAGAGTTGGTTCATGATATTTCTGTTCAGACCATCAATAAGCGCTTTCGTCTACCTCAGTTCGGGGATTGTCCTGTATAGGTTTCGGTATTGCACCTCTACTTATGCAGCTATGTCCGCCTTAACCGCCTTCAATCGCAGAAGTATGATTATGTACCCCTCCTAGCTAGCTTCTCTGCTCTTCCTCCCTAGAAACTATGAGCAGGTTAGTAGAGGGCTTGTTTTTAATACACCGATTGATGTCGACTTCTAGGCCATGCCACTCCGCCACCCTGCACGTCGAATCGGCCGTAGTGAAACTGGTCAGCTTTGTGACTGATAGCAGAACCATATCCAGTTCTTATTGCAGCAGCGCTGGAAAAATCCTGTCTAAGCCCATCGGTTTGTACGGCTCGAAGCCAATGATTGCGCATGCAACCTTATGTCTAGTGTCTACACTGAGAACAGGGCTAGTCCGTTCAGGCATCGGTCAGCGCGTAACCAAGGAAATGCTTTCTCAGCAGTACTGCCGTCTCGATTCTCTCTAGCAAATTCTGATGGGATCCATATATGCCCTCTGGTCTCTTTTGTGGTGCCCCTAGTACCAGGGTCATCCCGTAGGCATCGCAACATTCTATGATTTCCTGGTAGCCGCGCGCAGTTGTTCTCGTAGGATTGTATGCTAGAGTCTCCCAGTATCCCTACTGTAAGCTCTATCTTTCTTTCGCCACCGTACCTGCTTGGGAATCACGTTATTATCCCCCGCAATGCCACCGCATCCGATGGGCAGTCCGTCGGTCTCGGATTCCTTACAGGACACCTTTTCATCCTAACTGCTATGGCATTCAGTGAATACGTGATTTGCCTGGGATCCAACTTTGCTGGCTCATCAAACTCCCTCCATTCTTCCCTTCTACCTGAACTGTCCGGCGTTCCTAACCTTAGGTCAATAACCTCCACCCTATTATTTATACAGAATGTCGGTTCTTCACCGATACTTACGTTAATTCATGATCAGGAGCCACGTTCTGATTTTCGTGCTACCCAACCCTGTGAAGTAGGAATGGGCATCACATCAGATGATGAGCTCTCGTCCTTTACTTTACTGCAGTCCTCCACAAGTTTCGTGATTTTCTCTTATATCAGTAGGACATCACGTCAGGACAGAAGTGGCAACTGATATCAATAGCTTTATCCTCTCCTGCTTTGATCCGCCTATATTCGTCATGACTTGCGTTAGCCCCATTCATACCTTGGCTACCTACGGAACAACGTATTCTATACCGGCTTAAGCCATCAATCATCACCCCTTCGTACTTTATACAAAGCCGGGACATCATTTTATGTTGTCCCACAGTCAGTTCGATTATTTCCATCACCTTCCTGCTGGTGATCAGCACAGCCTCAGTTTTGTGCTCAGCCAGTTGAAGGCCGGCTGAACGCATCCAGTTCTGGATCTAATCGTAGATCTCCTATAAGATCCTGTCGGATTACTCCAAGCAATTCGTGATGACAACCACTGCATCATCATCTGCAAACGTAACCTGCTTCTTCTGGTGGTATTAAATTCAGGTCATCGTTTATTATATTCCACAGGAGTTGGCCAAGCACAGCGCCCTGCGGTACACCTTCAGTGATTCTGTACTTTTATGGAACGTCCTCTGTATCGGACTTTAAAAATTTGCTGCCAAGGTTAAGCTTGTCCAGCGCAACGCAAACGTTTCTCCACTTTGTTGAATTAATGGCGTTTTTATCGTTCGTGGCGATAACGAGATAGTATTTCTTTGCCGACCCTTTCTACCGTGTGCCAGAGATTGCTTCTCTCGCTTTATTGACTACATGATTTATGGCGTCCAGCGTCGATCTCGATTTGCTGACACCATATTGGTTTTTCGCCAAGGGAATTTCCAATAGCGGCCGCTATTCGATTCTGCATTATCCTGGCCAAGATTTTTTCCTGTAGTGTCCAACATACATAAAGGGCGATATGACTATGTATCGTCGGGCAGTTTTTTGCCCTTTGGCAAGAAAACAAGTGTCTGCCACTTCCATGGATCAGGGACGGTTCCCTCCCTGATGCATGCATTATGCAGGGTGCGTCCTCTTTTATGTCGGTATGTAAACATTGAGTAACTTAAAAAAAACAACCGATTTACATATATGAGGTATTTTTATTGAATTTGGTCTGTCATGCCAGTACCGCGTAATTGGATAACTCGGTAATCGGTATAATATTAAAGAGTTATTATTTTGGAATCGTTTGCCATTAGGAGATGGATCTCGAGTAGTTCGTGTAAACGTGAATTTATGTAAAATAGAAGTATTTATTATAGCCAACGGTAACTATCTATTGTCTATTTAAAAGTCAATAAAAGTATATTACAATAAATTGTGGTTTCGAGCCCGTACGAGGAACCAACCCCTCGCGTTTGAATCTACTAATAGAATTTAATATTTCGGGCGAGTTCGACCCGCGATCAACTATTCAGGTTGATGTTAAACTTTAGGCTGATTTTGGCAGAGCAATTATTCACTCCTTTTGACCGAAGTCGAATGTCGCAATGAATTTGAAAATAAAAATCGCTTGCAAATTCCAGCAAGTCGTAGCTCGAGCTCGTAGCGGTCATTGCTCGCATCTCGTTGCTTACGTTTGCACATTTTTTCTACTTCGGTGAGTGGCCTCACGCGAAAAAGGAACAATGGCGAAATAATGTATAATGAATTAATTCGCGGCACAACACGTCCTTTACAATTTATTTGGACTAGTTTTTGAATACAACATCAATCAAGTGGCCGCCTTTATTGGCCAAAGCAAAGTGTGCCCTTTTTGCTGCGTTTTCCATCACTTTTTCGAGCATCTCGGGCGGTATAGCGATTATTTCGGCACGAATGTGTGATGAAAGAGCGTGTAGTAACGTCTAGATACGATATTTCCGATCATTGACGAGAAGGACCGAAGTCTCTGGTCAATCTCGTTTGTCTCCCACCTTATGATGAGCGAGGAGACTCTTGCATGAGCAACGAGAGCGATAACACTCGTCGCCCAGTCGTCTGTACAGACACATAATTACTGTAATAAAGTATCTATCGTTCATCATCATTATTATAAATAAGTATCTTGTGCGTTCATATCTTCTGCGACGTCTCATCTTTTATACGCGAATCCTACGAGGCCAAGTACCGGGGACACACCTACAAAGGAAGCTCACGATCACCTCTTAAAAATAAAAAGAAGATGAGTAACTATTTATATATTTATATTTGTAATTCACGACTCGCGCAAGATCCTATGCCATCCACTGCGTTGGTTTCAAAAGCAAAGCGATAGGTTTGTCACGAAAAGATAAGCTATAAATACAGTTCATGAGTTCGAATGAGAGTGTGGACTTGGTGCATGAGATTAAAATATAATTGTCAGATTGTTAAAATAAATGACTCTTTACACGTTGCTCTATATTCTAATCTTATAAAACTGTTTTGAAAACCCCGAGAATCGGAGGGTTTTGATTTGTTGATATATATATATTGAACATTTGTAACATGCGTAATGCTCGCTTGAAGTAAAGTACTAATTTTGTTTTAATTTATATTATGTTGTTTATTCGTCCTATAATCTTATCTCGAAATGCCTTAACCCTAATTATTCATATTTCGGGGTTTGCAGTCATTCTTTTTCTCTCTTTTTAATGTTTAATCCTTACGTTTTGATTGATGCTGCTATTATGGTCATATGATTTCAAAAATAAATAAAATAATATTACAAATGTTTGCCTTAAGCTCGTCAATAGTCTGAGGCTTGTTGGCGTGCACTTTGCATTTCAAATAACGTCACAAAAAGAAGTCTGGAGGGATCAAATCTGGAGATCTGGGTGGCCAGTCAATGTCGCCATTTTTTGACATCACACGTCAATTTTCGTTGCAGAAACTGCATTGTTTGATTTGCAGTGTGGCATGCCGCACCGTCTTGTTGAAACCAGTAACCGAAAGACGATGCTCTAAGTTTGGTGGGACCAGAGGGGCGTGGTCTATTCAAACCTGGGGAAACGGTTAATACTAAATGTAACCAACAACAATTGACCGATTTGAACCATTGGCTGTTTGAAAAAATGCCAAAATACCGAAAGAGACAACACAAAGTTCTTTTTCTTCATGACAATGCTCCATCACATACGGTAAAACAGGTTCGCGACACGTTGGAAGCACTCAGCTGTAAAGTTCTATTCCATGCGGATTACTCACTAGACTTGGCTCCTTCTGATTACCACTTGTTTGCATCGATGCGTCACGCACTTGGTGAGCAGCGTTTTGGTACATACGAAGATGTGAAAAAATGGCTCAATGAATGGTTCGCAGCAAAAGGGGAAGATTTTTACTGGCGTGGCATTTTCAAATTACCCGAAAGATGGGAAAAATGGATAACAAGCGTTTTAGCATACTTTGAATAAAACACTTTTTATCATTCTTCTGAACTTAACATGTTTTTTTTAGAAAAAAAATCCGCATTCCATACTTGTACACCTGGTATGTATGTATGTATGTATGTATATATGGTGTATATATATATATATATATATATATATATATTGTAACATAGTTACACTCTCTAGCCCACTTTATTATGTCGAACGGCTATAAGAGCCGGAATTATATTCGGAAGTACCAAGTACAGCGGGCACTGGGCCACCGAAGCCGGAGATGTGACAAAAACTTGCTACGTCACACCTCCGGAATTCCCTCGCTGCCGTCAACAGCAGGTCAACGACCAGCTGGACTCGCTCGGCGGCGAGGGGAAGACGGGTAATGCGGCGACGGAAAGCTACAAAATTAAGAAATGCGTTAGACTTTGGAACAAAAACGGATGATGATGTAGAGCAGAACGGGGCGAGGGGAAGGCTATAAAAGAACCTGCGCGGAAGGAGGAGCTCTCTTAGCGCTGAAAGCACACGTATCGAGGTACAAAGAAATTAAAAAATGGAACATTGAGATTACGGATTAATTATCAAAAGTTACTGCCGATTTCGTAGTGTAAAATCCGTGTTCATGTGTGAAAAGAGACAACAAGTGAGTGAAAAACGAAGTCCAGCCAAAGAGGAAAGACAGGCGAGATATTCCCATAAAATAAACAATAATTAGACAAACATTTTAGCAAATGTCATTAATCAAGATTTAGCTAGTTTGTTAGTGAATAGAATTAGATGCATAGAATTAATAAAATAGGATCAAGCGAATAGTTTTCAAGAGAATAGAATTAAGTAAATAGAGCTAAGTGTAGAAAATAAATTAAATAGAATTAGGTCACCAATATTGAAGAAAATAAAACTAGGTCACATAGCATTTAAACCGGTAGGCGAAACGAGAAGCGTATAAGCAAGTGAGAGTGAGAGAGATCGAAAGACAATGAACCATATGAAAGATAGAGAGGGATAGGGGTACAAGCGAGACATCGGCTCGAAGAGCGAGGCAGGCGGGTCTGGTGGTGTGCGTGGGTGTGTGCATCGAGCGTACAGCTCCATACCAGCGTACGAAATAATAACAGATTTTCAAGCCGGGAAGACCGAGAATCTGTGTACACGCAATAGACGAAAATAATGTAAAAATAATCGCCGAGATTACCGAATTCAAATGCATTGTACGGGGTATCAGTGGCCAGAAACCGAATATTGACATTTTTATAAATTGTTTTCTTTGTTAATAAACCCGACTCTTGCCCAACTTGGAGTCTATATTAATTAGTCCTGTGATTGAGCCCGAATTCCCACGAAAAATAAAAATAATTGTGAACGATGAAAGATTACCGTTACAATATATACATACGTATGTACAGTAGCGGACAAAAGTTTAAGACGGACAGGAAAAAAAAAGTAATCGTTGATTTTTTTATGAAAAGAATTGACTCAGTGGATTATTTTTTGTATTAGCTAATTAATCATTAATTCATATATTTATTACATAAATTCAATTTTGCGCCTAACAACATTAGATACAATAAACAAAGAAAACATAAATTTGTTTGATATCTTCGGGGACAAAACTTTAAGACTATACGAAAAAAAATATTTTTTGGTAGAAAATATACAGATATTTTCCTCCCTTCAATACTTTGTCCACAGTTTATTATTTTTTATCACATCAGCACATCTTTGAGGCATTGAATCAATTAATTTTTTGCAGTCGTCCACAGTTGTTTCATTCCACGTTTTTTCAACCAAAGAGTACGAATCGTCAAAATTTTTTGGTTTATTTCTTTGAACCCTTCTTTTTATGGAACACCATAAGTTTTCAATTGGATTTAAATCCGGCGACTGCGACGGTCACGGTAATAAAGTGATTTTTTCATCTTGAAAAAAACTTTTCACTACCCGAGCCGTATGCTTTGGGTCATTATCTTGTTGATAAATAAAATTGTCACCCATATTTTCGTAGGCATACGGTAACATAGTATTTTTCAATATATCCAAGTATTGAAAACGGTCCATGATTCCATTAATTCGGCGTATTGGTCCAGGACCATTGCGAGAAAAACATGCCCACACCATTACGTTTCCACCTCCATGCTTAACTGTCGGTAAAACACATCGAGGATTTAAATCTTCGCCAATTCGACGTCTTACATACAGTATCCCGTCAGAACAAATTCGGTTGAATTTGGATTCGTCCGAAAATAGCACATTTTGCCAATCCTCACTTGTCCAATGCCGATGAGCCTTAGCAAATTGCAGTCGTAATTTTTTATTCTTTTTACTGAGCATCGGCTTCTTCCGTGGCTTTCGTGCTTTCAAATTGAATTCATCTAATCGTCTTCGGACAGTTCTTACACTAATTTGTGCATTATTATTACTGGATATTTCAGCTCTGATATCGACTGCTGAACGAAAACGATCTCTCTCGCTTAATCGATGAATCCGACGATCCAGCGTTGGCGTGGTTTTCCGCGGTTTACCGTTTTTTGGTCGATCAAAATAGTCCCCAGTCTTCACAAACTTGTACCACGCTTGCTTACAAGAAGTTTCTGATCGATTCATTTGAGTTGCAATTGAAGAAAATGTCTCATTTTGCTTCCGTAGAGACACGATTAGTTTTCGTTCAGTTGATGACAAATTACGGGCTTTACCCATACTCTTTTTGTACGTAATTAAACTTAAGACACTGGATGATACACCACAAACTATTTACAGTATTAATATATCAAATTATTGCGTGGATCGACTACGGGTATCTTGTTCGACAGATCGTCTTAAACTAATGTCCGCTGTTTACAGATGGTTGGAAGAAAAAAAAATTGTATAATCTATATTGTTTACATTTGACGACCGAGACTTCTACATTATGAAGGTCAAACGTACACAAGTATTGTAAAAAAACAACAAGCCGAAAGAAACGTTAGTACTTGTATGACAGATCTATGAACCAAATTGTAATTCATCGTCTTAAACTTTTGTCCGCTACTGTATATATATATGTATCTATTGTAACGGTAATTTTAATCGTTAGCATTAAATTTGTTTTCCGATGGGAAATTCGAGCTCGATCACAGGTATAATTAGTTGTAGACCTCTAGGTAGGTGAAAGTGAGGTTTATTTATGCATATAATTAAAAACAGAATGCCAATGTTCGATTTTCTGGTACTGATAACCAGTACAATTTATTTAAATTCTATAATTTCTGCGATTATTTTTACCATCCTTTTTGGCTGTTTCGTGTACATAGGCTCTTGGTGCACTCGACTCGGTAGTCCGTTATTGTTTGCTGTGTTTGTAGTGAGCTCTGTGCTTGATGCGCACACACACAGTCAAGTACATCGAAACACTCGCTTTCCGGACCGATGTCTCTATTGTATTTATACCTCTGTCTTTCTCTCACTTATTTCGCTTCCTCGCTATCTCCTTTGGACTCACACGTTTATGTGTGCGATATTATATTTCTCGCTATCCTACAGATTTAGATACCACGCAACTTAATTTTATTTGCCATAATTACTCACTTATTTCTACTTAATTAACCCTATGCAATTAATTTTACTTACTTAGAAATTCCCTTAAATCTATTCACTAAAATCTATTCAAAGCTGAATCTATTATCCGTTTCTCCTAAATTCCACGGATGCAAACTTTTTAAAATATTATTTAAATGACTCGCCTGACAATCCTTTTTCTGTTGTCTCCATCTTTCACTGACTCGATCTTTCTTTACTGACCGAATTCTGAATTTTCACAAAATAGGATCGATGATAACTCTTTAATATTAACTCGTAATTTTAGAATGTTTCGTTTTTTTGATTTCCTTGTACTATTTCACTTGTGCTATCAGAGCTAAGAGAGCATCTCCCTGCGCTCAGGCTCTTTTATAGCCTTCCCATTGCCTCATTCCCCTCCTCCTTATTTTCGGTTGCAATTTTGTAATTTACCGACATTTAGTAATTTCTTGGCTTGTCGTTACCGCGCTACCCGTCTTCCCCTCGCCACCGAGCGAGGCCAGCTGGTCGCTGACCTGTTGTTTTCGGCAGCGAGGGAATTCCTGAGCCGTGACGTGGACAGTTTTCCATAGGTCCGGGTGCGATGGCCTAGTGCCCGCAAACCTCGGTACGCTTGTCCCGAGTCTATTGCTCAGGTGTTCCCGGATCTCTTGCTTTCGTTATTGCTTTCTCTATTCCTCCTTCATGGTTTATACTCAACAGCCGTCGACTCGTTTTTCTAAATACTGCGGCCCTCTCGTATTAGTCGTTTGCCAGGTCGACCGATCCTCCTTACGTTTCTTAGATTATATTTTATCCTATCTCGTAATACTGCGGTCTGTAGCAGTGAATACCTTACAATATATAGGATGGCCGATTTATCTGACCACATTGAAATATTTCGAAAACTACGCATCGGATCAAAAAAAGTTCTCAATAAAATTTATTCGCCTGGAAGGAGGTCATCCAATGATACTAAAGTCGATCTCTCATCCCTACCCCTGGTGTGGGGGTAGAGGCAACTTTGAAATCGTAAATGGGAACCCCTATACGCCTTACACCCCTTACGATTTCAAAGTTGCCCCCACCCCCACCCCAGGGCGTAGGGGTGAGAGTCGACTTTGGTATCATTGGATGACCCCTTCCAGGCGAACAAATTTAATTGAGAACTTTTTTTGATCCGATGCGTAGTTTTCGAAATATTTCAATCTCTTCAGATAAATCGGCCACCCTGTATATTATATATATATTGTAACGTTTTGCGATTTTTACGCGTTTTCTCGTTTTATTTAGTTTGCCTGATCTTAGGTTTATGCGCGTCTGTATCAATACTCGTATGTCGCGGCAAAATCGCGTAGTTTTATGTTTTTCCGAACGAAGTCCTTTCCTATACCACGGGGAATTGACTTTAAGGCTTGGAAGAGGTTCGTGCTCTGAGCTGGATTAGTGGATTGGTTCAAAAATATTTGTACTTGGTGTTTATCTTGGTGTTGGTTTTATTGGTATCTAATTTCTTTTTTGTTGAGAGACCTCAGTCTGGGTTTTATTGATCTTGCATGTGTCCGTAGTGGACGCGTGATTTATTACCCGTTCATCATCGGTCTTCTTATTCTTGAGGGTAATTATTTAATTGTATTGTGCTGAAGGCAGCTATTGATTTTACTGTGTTTGTGTGGAATTTGGAGGGATTGGCCTAGGTTGGTGAGTATGTGGTATCGTTTAACTATGTTTTAGTTTTACATATGTAGACTGGCTTCCTGTTTTCGATCGGGCTGGATCTTAATATTCGCATAATGATCTGGTATCGTACGTACGGAGCTTAACACTCAATTAATACAAAAAAAACTATTATCGCGTATCATTTTACGCGATATTCTTATAATTACATCTGCGGAATAAATTCCGGTATATTTCGGGTTCTGACTCTATTATGCTTACAACGATGTGTTACCGTACGTACGGAGCTGAACACTCAATTTGCTAGTGGATGGGTTGTCGCGCTTGCTTTTACGCGATTTTTCTTAAGACTACGTATGTGGAATAAATTCCGGTATATTTCGAGTTTGATTTTATTATTCGTACGACGAAATGGAATCGTACGTACGGAGCTTAACACTCAATTTTATGAAGACAGAGGTTATTGCGCTTGTATTTACGCGATCGGCGAGGCGACTTAGTCTACCTATCTAACCGCTTTCGCTTGTCCTCATACGTGGCTTCCCATGATATTTTCGTGAGATATACCTGTAGGCCTTGGTATAATCATAGGACGGCGGTTTGCTACTTTTTGTGTGTTTTTCTAACACATCATAGAGTGTATGACCGATTCGTGTGGTTTGCCTCTCGAGGCTCCGCCTTGTTGGGTGTTCCCGCGGTGCGTTTATCATACAGTCGCGAGCATTATAATGTCGGGTCTGGAGTGTGAGTTTACCTACCTAACATACTCGTCTTTGTTATTGTTTTGGTTCTCTAGCTATAGCTCACTGTTCGCGCAAGACACCGAGTTCGCAGCGATGACGAACTAGCTCGTCCTGTATCCCTGATACTAAGGCATTCATTCACGTTATTTTAAGATGCCTTATCGTGCCTTTAAGGGGCTTGCGACTCGGTCTCTTAATTAACGCGATCTGCCGAGGTATCAGTACGTGACAGGGGGTGGTTGGCCGCTGGCCCTGACGTGGTCCCACCCACGCCGGTACACCCTACGAATCGAGCGCGCGGTACAGCAAGTCGGGACGCCACTCCCTTAAGCGAGGTCACTAACGAGTCCCACACTGCACTGTGCGTAGGGACTCGTTAGTGACCTCGTTAGCCGCCGTACCTCTTGTCTTGCACGCTTCATTCAGGAGGGGGTCTTCTCGTGTACTATGCTTTTGTTTTGAGTGTGGTCTTAGCGCTAAGGTGGGGCCTACTATCTACGCCATCCTCTTTAAGGTGGGTACTCGCGGTTGATCGCGTGTACCTACTGATTATTTCTAGTTTCCTTGTCCGGTGGGCGCTTATTCGCCATTTGTTTGCTCGTTTTGTCAATAGATAATCACTTTAGTGATTTTTTTATTGATGTTTCTTTTCTTTTGGTCTGCTTTTGGTGTGTTTTCTGTGTTTTCTGCGTTTGTTGGTGTGCGTTAGATATGTTGGTTAATTAGTATTTTAATTCTAGTTCGTAACGGATCGCTCTAGTTGCGTTCCGTTACAATATACTATATACTATATAGTATATACACAATACACATACATACATACATACTGTAACTAATTTTCCCAACTCCACCTCTTCCAGCTCCAGCGAGTGGTTACAAAAGCCCCTGCTCCCGCGTGCTGGGCGCCAGTCCCGGGAAAGAAATTATTTCCCGAGACAAACTTAATTCGCACACGGAATACACGGGGCCAGCTTGGGTTCACTGCAGCCTTGGTAATTGGTAGAGGGGGTGGGTCAGTCAGAGGTGTCTCACACTAAAAATCTCGATATGGCAGTTAGAGAATCAAAAATATAATAACAGTTTATTGCTGTGGCTTGAACATAATGTTTAGCCGAGAGCTAAAGTGGTATCGGTTGCCTGTCGAGAAATAATCTCGTAGCGGTCCAGAATCGCGTTGGCTCTCGTTGTTTGAGCCGATAAAATATCTCCCCTCAAATCGTAGCCACCAATAAAATTTAAAGCTTGGTAACGGTACTTGCGACTCGGGTTAATATCCGAGCCAGAAACGGCTCGAGCGAGAGCTTCGATGCATCGTTGATAGCAGCAGCCTGAAGCGAACGAAATGAAAAAGGCTTCGCAGAGCAGCGAAAATTCAAAGGCCGCCCGAGTACATTGCATCTCCCAGTCCCCATGAGATGATGTGGCGATGGTCTTCGCGAAGTTCTCATTACGAGATCGCTGACGTCATAGATAGGGCTATGGCCTGCTCGCAAAACGACGACGGAGACTCGAGATCTCTCCTCTCGCCGACGCCGTAGTGTCCGTCAGGTTCCCGCGGCTGACCGTTCCGTCGATGCGGGCATCCTAGGGCTCGGGCTGTCGTCCACTTGGTAGTAATATACCAAAAAAAGAAACGAAAGGAACACGAATTGAACATTTATTGTTTCGCACGCTAATATTTCTGTCCTGTTGGATCGCATCGGGGAGAACTCGGCCGAACGAGCAGGTTAACTACGGTCAACCTGACTTTGTGAGGAGTTCGCAAAAATAACCAGTCACAATACATATATACAGGGTGCGCCATATTTTATTTCGGTATGTAAACATTCAATAACTTTAAAAAAAAACAACCGATTTCCATATATGAGGTATTTTTATTTAATTTGGTCCTTTACAATTTATTTGGACCAGTTTTTGAATACAACATCAATCAAGTGGCTGCCTTTATTGGCCAGAGCAAAATGTGCCCCTCTTGCTGCGTTTTCCATAACTTTTTCGAGCATCTCGGGCGGTATAGCGATGATTTTGGTACGAATGTTTGCCTTGAGCTCGTCAATGGTCTGAGGCTTGATGGCGTCACTTTTCTTTTCAAATAACCCCACAAAAAGAAGTCCGGAGGGGTCAAATCTGGAGATCTGGGTGGCCAGTCAATGTCGCCATTTTTTGACATCACAAGTCTACGGAATTTTCGTTGCAAGAACTACATTGTTTGATTTGCAGTGTGGCATGGCGCATCATCTTGTTCAAACCAGTAACCGTCCAGACCTTTTTCACACATTTGTGGGCACACATAATGAGCCAACATCCACCGATATTGATTCCCATCGACTGTTTTGCCTTCTCTGAAAAAAAATGACCCAATTATGGTTTTGGCGCAAACGCCGGCCCAAACAGTCACTTTTTGGTCATGCAATGGTGTCTCATGGAGCTCGTGTGGATTCTCCGTTCCCCAAATGCGGCAATTTTGCTTGTTAACGGCGCCAGAGTGTGGGAAATGGGCCTCGTCGGTCATCAAAATTTGCATCGAAAAATCAGGTTCAGTGGCAACCATTCGAGCGACTTGGCCGTATTCTAAGCGACGTGGACGGTCTGTCGGCAATATTCTTTGAGTGAATTGCACTTTATACGGAAACAAATGCAAATCATCCTTCAAAATGCGCCGCGAAGTGGTTCCCCTGATGCCAAAATGCTGAGCGCGGTGACGATACGTCACATGTGGGTTGTCGGCAACACTCTCTCTTACCGCTTCATCCAGTTCATCGGAACGTCTTGAGCGTTGATGAACGGCACGTGGACGATCTCCCACTGTCCCGTACACAACAAAACTCGACACTAAACGACGAATAGTGTTGTCAGATGGTGCTTGTTGGCCACGAAATTTCGACGATATGCACCTTAAGTTAACACAATTGAACGACTATTTTGAATTGACATTTCAAAAACATGCCTACACAAGTCAATCGATTGATAAATATCAAAGTTATTCAATGTTTACATACCGACATAAAAGATGGCGCACCCTGTACTTCTACTTTTTTAATTACCATTTCTTGACACGAATTAGTACTCTCGCGCTTAATTCTTCATCGATATTTTACTCGCTTTATCCCTCCACTTGTTCGCTAGCTTCTTCTCCACATATTAAACATAATTCTTTATAATCAAAAAAAGCACTTCTTCTTTTACGAGGAGATTCTGATGTACGAAGAATTGGATCGTCTTCACGTCCGGTTTTATGCAACTATACTCAGTTTACTCGTATAATTTCTACGACAAGTAACATTCACAGTCCCACAATGCACGTTATTTAAATGTCCAAAGTCGAATGCGTCGGTCATTACGATCAATACTAGCGTTTCATAATGATTGCAAGCCGCGTTAAACTGTCACTAAATCAACATCAGAAAGTGATTCGTCACATATAAAACATTTTCCAGTCATGGTGGTTAATAATATAATAGGATTACAAACGGTATTATAGGATAAGTCGACGCCATGAAACTCTCCAGCTGTTCCCTTTCACACCCACTCTAGATTCACTTATATACACACCAAACGTAACTCGACATGCACACCCATCTACCCATCTAACGCGATAGATATACGCCTGAACACAGACTCACATGACCAATAGATATTCACCTCCAGATTCACCGAAATACACGCTCAAAGACACTCAACATACACACACGCCCAGTACTATAAAGCGAACGATATTCACCATACCCGACCCGCTCCAAAGTTCCCTTGGCGTACCTCTGTACTCCATAGTACTACGATTTAGCCGCGAGATGGCCACCTGTTTCTCAGAAGCCCTACGGTCTCCTGCTGTAAATATAAAGCACTCTGAGGCGACTGGAAGTCAGTCGGTTCTGAGGAATGAACCAATTCCGTAATTGCACAGCATCCGACTACTTACTTTACCAGTCCCACACCTACCTTTCTCCTCACCTCTCACCCTCTTCATCAACTATTTCTCCGTAGTAGCTGTCGGCTCGCTCCGAACTCTGAATAGCGGCCTTCCCGCTTCACCCTTCCTTCTTCTATTCGTCCAATCCTCCTTCTCCCGTAACTTCCTGAATCACCGATATCCTATCAACACAGCTGCCAAACTCGCGCGTGACGCAATTTATTTCTCAACTGATCCAAATATTCTTAAAGTGAGTGTTGGTCAGCACAGCGTTGAACTTATGCTAGCGCAGATATACTACCTTGATCAAAAAGTTTTAGGACCGGTTAGCGTGTGGCGCGAAAACATCCATAAAACCAAAGAAATGTTCGTGAAAAACCACAAATAGACCATCAGAGAACTGGCAGAGGACTTAAATATCGCTTATGGATCCGCTCAAGACATTTTGGTTAGTTATTTGGGCCGCTGTCGTTGCAAAACCGATTCCGAAAGACCTCAATTTCATGCAAATAAAAAAACCGCGTTGAAATCGCGAAAGACACGATTTCCAAAGCCGAATCCGACCCAACATTTATCAAACGGATCATCACTGGAAACGAGACGTAGATTTATGAGTATGACACGCAATCCAGACATCAAGCGAGTGAATGGCGTGCACCTAATGAGCCGAGACCGAAAGAACCACGTCGTTTTCAGTCAAAGAAGAAGGCAATGCTCACGGCTTTCATGGATTACAGCGGTGTTATGCATCATGAATTCTTGCCAGAAAAACAGATAGTCAACAAAGAGTATTATTTGGGCCTTATGAGAGATTTGCATGAAGCAATTCGCCAAAAAAGACCGGATTTGTGGGAATACAAATCGTGGATTTTGTCTTACTTACTTATTCGTGAGTTTTTGAGCAAAAACAATACGAATCCCCTCCAGCAGCCTTCGAATTCACCTGATCTGGCTCCCTGCGATTTTTTTCTGTTCAACCGACTAGAAAAACCGCTTTGCGGAACGCATTACAGAACGCGAGAGGATATCATGAAAAAATCGTAGACGGCTCTGATGGACATACCGAAAATTGAGTACCAGCGGTGTTTCGAGGATCGGATCAAGCGCTGGCGTAAGTGCGTTGCAGTCGATAGGGAGTACTTTGAAGGGTACCATATCGAATTTGTTGACTAAATTTGTATTTTCGATTTTATGATTATAAGTCCTAAAACTTTTTGATCAAGGTGGTATACGCAGGTAAGATGGATCCTAATACAATGGAGTACAAAACATCCGCTCCTCAAGGTCTCATGCATGGCGCAAAAAAAGATCAGTTTGGAAACTTTTAAGCAATAACTGTCACTTATATATTGAAACATTTCGCGACTTTGGTCTTCTTATTGGTCTATATATTTTAGCGGAGTGTCGTGTTTATTCGCGTATGTATTAGTATGTTTTAGCCAAATTCGTGTCAGTTGTATATTTCTGAGCAAGGTCCTCTCTCATACCACTACGAATGGAATTTAAAGGAAGCTTTGGGCTCAGAAAGAGTTCGTGCTCTGGGCTGAATCGGGCGGTTTTTTGGACTTTTCTGCTCAGTTATATTTATGATTAACTAGTTATTATTGTGTTCTTTTTTGTTTGAGAGACCTTAGGTAGGTTTTGATTTTGCAGGTGTCCGTGGAAAACGTGCGTTTTATCACTCTTTCATCATCGTTATTTTTGTTATTGGAGGGCAATTCCTTACACTGTAGCAATTGGGTCTAGGTTGGTGGGTATGTGTTATGGTCGATGAAAAAACACGTCAGCGCGTTTGTTTTATGTGATTTCTTAATTTTACCTGCGTTGAATAATTTCCGATTTAATCCTGGTTCTGATTTTATTATTTGCACGACGACCTGGTGTCGTGCGTACGGAGCTAAACACCCAATTGATAATAATGGTTTATAGCGTCTGCTTTTACGCGATATCTTAAATTTACGTATGCGGAATAATTGCCGATTTCTTCTGATCTGATTTTAATAATCGCGCGGTAAGCTGATGTCACGCGTACGGAGCTCAACACTCAATTCGATATGAGAAGGGGTTGTCGCGCTTGCTTTTACGCGATTTCATAATGCTACGTATGATGAATAATTTCCGATTTATTTGTTTATTTTTAACTCTAATATGCGCACGGTGAGTAGACCTCGGCCGTACGGAGCTTAACACTCAATTAAAAATAATGCAAGGTTCTCGCTATAATTTATAATTAAGACTACGAGCCTGTTTCCATTGTGTATTTGATGCACCTTCCTACCCTATCTGGCCGGTTTTGTTTGTCCTCATACATGGCTTCCCATGTTAATTTCGTGAGATTTACCGGGTGGCTCGAGTAAAATCATCGGACGACAACTTGTTATTGGTGGGTATATTCTTAACGCATTCTTAACGTGTGACTTGACGGAATATTTACCTCGCGGGAATCCGCCTCGTTGGGCGTTCATCGGCGAGTTTCGTGTCCCGGTCTTATTAGTATAGAGTCACGTCGAGTCGGGTGTGTGAGTTTACCTACTTAACGTACTGTTATATAGTTACAACCGCTAGCTTACTGTTATTATTTCGGAAGCACCGAGCATTGCGGGCACTAGGTCACCGAACCCGGAATTTGAGAAAAACTAGCTACGTCACATCTCAGGAATTCCCTCGCTGCTGTCCACAGCAGGTCAGCGACCAGCTGGCCCCGCTCCGTAGCGAGGGGAAGACGGGTAGCGCGGTAACGGCAAGCCGCAAAATTATTAAGACTCGTTAGGTTTAGAAATAGAAATCGAAAATGTTGAAGAGGCGAATAAGGCAGCGGTGAGAGCTATAAAAGGGCGTGCGCGGAGAAAAACGCTCTCTTAGCCCGAGGCTCTATTATTCAAATACGTGCATTATCAAAGGTGTTACAGTTATCAGTTTGTAACTTTTACCTAGAATATTCTATCAAGATACGTGGTTTTTGTCGGAAGTATAAACCGGTAAATTATCAAAAGACTTTATTTCGTGGAGAGCAGTAAAGAACAGACACAGGGAAACGCGGAAGAACAGACGAGTCAATTAGCAAATACAGAAGTTATTAGTTAAGTATCAAGAAGATGGATATCGATCAAGATTTAGATAGGTTTAAGTGAATAGGTTTAAGTAAATAGGTGTAAGTGCATAGAATTAA
This sequence comes from Cylloceria caligata, assembly GCA_963942595.1. Lineage (NCBI taxonomy): Eukaryota > Metazoa > Arthropoda > Insecta > Hymenoptera > Ichneumonidae > Cylloceria > Cylloceria caligata. Next base: position 30,298,782 of record OZ012708.1, read on the forward strand.
GTGTATAGAATTAATTAATAGAATAAAACGGATAGTATTTAAGCAATTAGAACTAAATTAGATAAGATAGAGAGATACATAGGTACGATCGAGACATCGACTGTAAGAGCGCGTGCGACGTGTTTAACTGTGTGTGTGCGCGTCGAGCGTACAGCTCACTACCAACGCATAAAACAATAACAGACATCCGAGCTGGATGTACTAAGAACCTATGTCGACGTAATACCAGAAAAGAATTGTGGAAATAATCGTAGTAATTAAAGAATTTTAATGAATCGCACTGGTCATCGGTACCAATAAACCGAACGCTGATAATCTGGTTTTAATTGTTCGCATCAATAAACCCTATTCACACCTACCCAGAAGTCTAAGATTAATTACACCTGTGATCGAGCTCGAATTTTCCCTGGGAAAATAAATGTAATGTTAACGATAAAAAAATTACCGTTACAGTACTCGGCTTTGTTAATATTTTGGTTCTCTAGTTATAAGCTCGCTGTTCGCGCAAGACACGGGGTTCGCAGTGTTAACCAACTCGCGCATCCTGTACTCCTGATACTGAGGCGATTAATCTCGTTATATTAAGGCACATTAACGTTGCCCTTAAGGGACCTATGACTTGGTTCCTCAATATTAGTATCTACCGAGGTATCAGTGCGTGACAGGAGTTAGTTGGCGACTGGTCCCTGCATAGTGCCACCCATGCAGGCACACCCTCCGAATCGAGCGCGCGCGGTCAAGCAACCCGGGATGCAACTCCCCAAGGTCTTGCGACAAACGTACTATTTTACCTCCCAAGAGACGAGTAGCTCAACAATTGATGGGTCAGCTTCCACTGTCACGAGTAACACCATCGCGCGCATTTAGTCACACAGGAGTAGACTACGCCAGCCCTCCAACGCTCAAAACTTGGAAGAGGCAAGGTAGTGAATCACACAAAGGCTGGATCTGCGTTTTTGTGTATCTCGCCAATTCAGCTCTACATCTCGAGGTCGTCAGTGACTACTCAGCTGACGGCTTCCTCTTAACGTTCAGGCGATTCTCATCTCGGTGCGGCATTCCTCACATCCTATACTCTGTGTGTGGCACTGACTCCGTTGGTGCTCACAAATCCATACGTCAGCTGTTCAAGAAGGCCTCTCAAGAGCATCATATCATCGCTTCTTCTTTCGCAAATCAACAAATTGCGTGGAAGTTTAATCCATCTCCGGCTTCATACATGGGTGGCAAGTGGGAAGCAGCTGTAAAATCTGTGAAATTCCATCTGCGTCGAACGGTGGGTGACACTGCACTCACGTTCGAAGAGCTCTCAACACTGCTGACTCAAATCGAAGCTATACTCAACTCAAGGCCTCTGGAACCGCTCAGCGATGATCCAGATTATTTATCAGCGCTCACGCCTGGACATTTTCTCATTAGTGAAGCACTCACAATGGTCCGAGAGCCAACTCTTTAAGATTTGGCAATCTCACGGATCTCAAGGTGGCAATTGTTGCAACGAAAGGTATAACTTTTATAATTTTCGCGGCAATGGTCTGCACACTACCTACAACGGCAGCCGTCTATTTCGAAGTGGCATCACCCTAACAATATCATTAAAATCGGCTCTTTGGTTCTGCTCATGGATGAACGCTTTCCACCATGCAAGTGGCCACTTGCACGAGTCACAGCGTTGCATCCTAGCAAAGATGGGCTCACCAGGGTGGTGATACTCCGGACTGCTACCACTACGATCACTAGGCCAATCTAAAAACTAGCTGTCCTGCCTATCTCATCCAACTTAGAGCAATAATAATCATCAACCCCGTTGCTGATGGCAGGCGGAAATGTTAGAGAATCAGCTGGCGCACGGCGATCGATATTCGCCGTGCGTCGACCTGTTGCTGTGGTGTAGCACGCTGCGTTCGTCTACACCGGAGATAGCCGAGGCAGGCCTCGCAGAGCTGAGGCTGTAGCTCGCATGCATGCCGCGTTAAGCGAGAAGTTATCTCTCTCGCTTGACTTCGGTCTCGCTCACCGGCTATCTCACTCATTTGACTCCAGCGCTCAACGTCGATTTCGTATCTCGCAGCCATATTGAAAAATCAGGGACTTCTTCGTGACAATCATAGGACAGCTCGCGCATCCACGGGACTCTCGCAATTTCATCTTTTTCCACCAGACCTTCTCAACCACTGTGTTCACCAGGACTCAAAATCAACGGTAAGCATTCACATATATAATTAAGCGTAATTCCCTGTCGGTGAGGAGTAAGAAATCAATCGGTGCATCCTCATAAAGGCGTACTCTGCAGCATGGGCTGCACCACGTTTTTACATTACACGTTACGCACTGAATTAATATAATGGCGTGTGTCTTTACTAATTCACTGTGCATTCCTCCCAACTGAACTTGCTGGGAAAGCACTGTGAATTTATTTCTCTCATTTTTGTGCATCCTCAATCTGTCTCTGTAACGTGCCACGCAGTGCTGACTGCGTCACGCTTCTGATTTCTCTCTCATAGCACTCAAGCAATCAAATTGCAAGTGCTCTTATATATTCACTGCAACTTCTCTCAGATAAATCTGCTGAGACCTTGCAGTGAATAATTGACACATTCAACGCACTCGTTTTCTCACCCCGTGGCGTGCTCTGCAGCGTCAGCTGCATCACGTTCACCGCACACACATACCCAGCATACAATTAATATAATTGTGTGCTGCTCAAGTCTTGAAGTCAAAATTCAATTCACTTCATTTATTCATATGTTTGTTGATTCTCTGATTTTTTGGTGTGTTTATTTTCATATCATTTTTATTTTCTCTAAATTTAACCTATTTTTGTATTTATTCTTGACGTTCATATTTTTCCAAATTATATATTGTTGTGTATGCCAAACTATGGAAGGTAGAATAAACCGTTTCCTCAATCTAACAACAATGTGTCTGGTTATTTTCCACCCTGTCTTGAGTGAGGTTACATGTCTTTCAATATATTCGCAGATTCATTCAACCACGCATTGGACGAATACTCAACAGATCGTTTTATATGGAAGGCCAAACGTTGACACGAGCTGATTATGCTACTCACGTCATCGGAAACGCACGAGATCTGAGTGAAAAACTAAGTTACAGGGATATAATCCGTCGACTCGCAAAGCATTTCCAGGAAGAAGTACGCAGTACTGTGAAAGTTCGCCAAACACGTGAAATAGATGAATTTTTGGAGCTATTGGAAAGCACGGACGTGGCAGGTCCTTCAAATTATAAGAGAGGAGCAGGTCGCACGAGTGGATATGTGTCGTAGGAGTAACATATATACACATATAGGGGAACGGCGCGTGAGCAGACAGTACCGACGTATCCCAGATATGAGAATCGGGAAACTTCTGCGAATAATGGCGGAAATAGAATTCCACTATCGCCGGGGCAGCAGATTTGCAGAGGATAAACATCACCACGGCAGAACAACGGGCCATAGCCTCCAACCAAACCACCCTGGGAAAATAGATGAGGGCAACAGAGGCCACCATGGCAGGAAAACCGACCAACATATCTCCAGGGATCAGACCACAGCCGACCAGGAGAAATGACACCACCAAGGCATGAGCAACTACCAAGTGAGCCGGTAAACAATATAAATCGTGCTGCTCAATGCCCATTTGTGGAACACACGATACCGAGGGAGCAGAAACCAGGATGCTCAGGAGCGGGAAACGCGAGCTCGGGAAACGCTTAGTCGTTGCGCCCGGAGAAGAACGAAAAATGAATAATAACGAAGAGGAGCGGAGAGCAACGATAAAACAGTAAGAAAGAAAAAGCACGAGACAACGGATGCATGCAAGGAACCGAGAGAAGAAAAAAATGAGGGATCAGCGAAGAAAGGAGTAAAGATACAGAAGCAGTGAACAGCCAGTGAAAAAGAGTGAAGCAGCGAACACCGAATGGCGAGGGCAGGCTGAGTCGAGAGAAAAAAGAGTTCAGGAAGACGGTAAAGGCGCACTGAATGCGACGAAAAGTATGTGGCCGGAAAACGTTGCCAGAGTTCAGGGAGTACCTGATATCAGAGGGCCAGCACCAAAGAAGGTGGATGAAATGGGAGGAGACAGGATAATATGTTCAATGTCGATGGAAAATTTTCGAGAATATTTATATGAGTAGGCGGTGGAAATACAGAGTAAATGGTATGATGAGAGACATCCGAGATGTCCCGAAATAACAGTAAGAATAGCAGGAATATCGGAAATAAGTTTAATAGATAGCGGAAGCGAAGTATCCAGCATTTCAGAGGAGTTTTTCCGTCAAAACGAAGAAATTTTGAATAGCTGCGCGATGCTACCGGTCACATCGAAGGAGAGACGAGTATCAGCCTGACTGAGGAGGAGCTTCATAACAAATTGGTCGAATGTACATGTTTAAGACCCGAAATAAGGCAGAAGTTCAAGAGAATTGTCGAGAGCAGACAATAAATCTTCGATAAAATTCCGGGACGGATGACGAAGTACGAACATCGACTCCTGCTAAAAGATCCTGAACCATATTTTCACCGCTCATATCCAGTTTCATTACTGCAACGAGAAAGGGTGCAGAAAGAGATCGAGAGAACGCTCAAGGTCGGAGTAATACAAAAATCAGAAAGCATTCATATAAACCGACTGATGCCAGTAACGAAAGATGACGATTCGGTACGTCTCTGTCTTGATGCTAGAGAATTAAATAATGATTTGGTAAATGACTACATTAATGCGCCACCTATCGAGGAAATTTTCCAGCGGTGTGGGGGAAAAACGGTGATGTCAACGGTGGATTTGACGAATAGTTTCTGGCAAATACCGCTTCATCCAGACTCGAGGAAATATACTGCATTTCAGCATAATGGAAAACGTTATGAATTCACGGTGACACCATTTGGTCTAAAAACGAGCACTGCAAGTTTAATAAGAGCACTCGACGTGGTCCTCGAGGGATTAGACTTCGTGATAAACTTTGTGGATGATGTTTAAATTATGTCAACGTCACACGAAGAACATCTCAACCATCTCCGACGATTGTTTGAAAGATTTCTCGAGCATGGGATGATGCTGAAATTCAGCAAATTGCATTTTTTCCGCCAGAAAGTGACATTTCTTGGACACATCCTCACGACGGAAGGCTTAAAACCTGATCCTGAGAAAATTAGAGCAATTCCGGAGTATCCACGGCCCAGAACGAGAAAACAATTAAGGGGATTTTTAGGCTTAATTAATTTTTACACGAAGTTTACAAACCGTCATGCGCACGAAACCGCACCATTATTAAATCTCCTGAGAAAGGGTGTTCGGTGGAAGTGGGATGAAGGGATGGAAAAAACGTTCGAGAAAGTGAAAAAATTATTCTGCAAAGAAATAATACTGCAATTTCCAGATACTCGTAAACCGTATACACTTACCACAGACGCAAGTAGATATACACTAGGAGCGATCCTGTCGCAAGAGAACGAAGCTAATGGGAGCGAGGTAGTAACGTTTGCGAGTCGGACTCTGAAAGGGGCCGAAATCGGCTATATGACTACGGAGAAGACACTACTAGCGATTGTGTGGGCTGTACAGAAGTTCCGAACGTATTTGAAAGGAGTACGAATACATATAAAAACCGACCATACGGCATTAATTTTTCTAAAGACCTGTCGTTTTACAGCAGAAAGACTCATGAGACGGGTATTATCTATACAAGACTATGATTTGCAGATAGAACATGTAGCGGAAAAAGCAAATGTAGTAGCCGATACGCTGAGCAGAGTAAAATGAGACGAGGAGTTATCATCGACCGATAAGAAAGGGATCATCGTAATCGCAGGAGTGCTAGCAGAGAAAGTCCCGCAAGATCTATCGGAAAGACTCAAATGCACGGCAAAGATACAGCGAGAAAAAGAGGATCTGCGAGTAATCATGGATTTCCTCAATGAAGATAAAGAAGAGGAGGAGGAACGAAAATTCCGAATAGAAAAAGGCATTCTGGAGAAGAAATTAAAGAATGGCATTTGGCGAGTAATAGTGCCTAAGAGCCTAATTAAATAATTAATTAAAGCCTGCCATGCCATGTATGGACACCTTGGTACCAGAAAATGTTCACGGATGCTGGAAGAAGATTTCACCTATCCACATCTGGCAAAAATTGCTCGGAATACACTAGCTACTTGCGATCTGTGCCAAAGGAATAAAATAGCGATACAAATGAGCTATGCAGCAATGCAAAGAATTATCCCGGAAAAACCGAGGAATTTAGTATCAATTGATTTTTATGGACCATTACCAGCATCGGTGGGCGGGGTGAAACTGTCACGTACGGGTTATCTAATAATGCGCGGTGCACACACTAAGGCATCGCTACCGCGCGTTACGTACACTAAGTCAGACCAGCCTATACTCGGCAACTCCTGACGCTCGGTACACACACAACAGAGCGCCGCTACCGAGCGTCACTCACACAAGGGAGGCCGGCACGTCGGAGACCAAGTCCCGTTATTCCTTCCAAAAAATACGAATACCGAAATATTAAAAGACCAACGACAAATTTTTAAAAGAAGTACCAAGGCTACTAGTAGGCTACAGGACATGGGCTACAGGAACACCACCAGCTATAGTTAAACCAGAAGCATGGGCCAGCCGGAGGGGAGACTGGTATAAAAAGAGCAGAATTTCGGCACTCGAGGAACAGTTTTGTTCACAGGTCCCGCCAACGCAGAAGTCCAGTAAGGAAGAGCAGCCAACCCTCGCTAGGTGCAGCCGCACTGATACTAAGAGAGCCCAGCTGTAGTACCTGACACACATATTTGACGGGAAGCAGCTGAGACGGTGCTGCGTTCGAGGCCAACGCACCGCAGACCCAAACATCAACAAAGTGGTCGATCTCTGTTTCTGTTTCTTACTCTGGTAGCCGAGGACAGCCTAATACACGGGCTCGGCTCTAAAGAACGAAAACTCAAATCTCCACTCATTAAAATACTGCATATAAATATCATTATGTTAAAGACCCATAAATATGACTAGCGTAGGTAATTCAACAGGGATCGAAGTAGCTCAGGAAAAATATAAAAAGGGGATAACTGAACAGGGTACGGCCCTGGTATGTCAAGTAGCTGCGCATGCACCCAGAGTGCATCCCACTGACGCCGGATCGCAGCGGCGGTCGGGTGGACGCGTAAGTCGGCCTTTAAAAAATACCAGCAGGGACCTCTATTCCCACCAACGGGCCTGTGGCGGGTATTGAACAACCCAGCGGTAGACTCGAGGCTAGTCAGGATATCGCAAGCAACGGCCGGCCAGTTACCGACGGTACTCATGCTAAACCTCTCACCTAGGGAACGTAACGAATAGATAAAATGTATTAAGCGACGTTTATTTTTCTGTTATAAATTCAACGAATATCTTCACATTAGGATTTATATTATTTATCAACATCTCTTTTCACGTCATAGTGCATATTGTTAATCGAAGGTTACATCTCTATTCTCATAAATTCTTTAAATTCACCCGCGTACACGATTATGAATGCACTTGAGTGCCCCGGAATAAGTTATTGTAAGGCGCGTCGTAGCCATAATACCAAGCGAAAGGGTTGGATATTTGAATTTTCTATTTATCTTTATGTATCACAAAATTCTATCTCTGTCTTTCTTTGAATAAACCCTACTTTTACCTACTACGAAAGCCTAAAATTACTTTCCTCCCTGTTCGAGTCCGAACGAACCGTTTAAGGGTAATGTTAACGTTTAATACCGTTACGAAACACATCCTCTTGACATTTAGTAAATATGTGGTATTATATCCCATGAAAAAAGCTAACACGTCAACTGTGATAAAAAGAATATTCGATGACTATATTCCCAAGTACGGGAAGCCGCGTAGAATACAATTCGATCATGGCACACAATTCACCGCGAAAAACTGGATAAAGAAACTCAAGGACGAGAACATCATGGCGGTGTTCTCATCAATTCGTCATCCTCACGGAAATATCGTCGAACGAGTTAACCGTAAGCTGGGAAGATTTTTCCGTACTTTTCTGACTGAAAATCATGCAGGCTGGTTCAAATGGGTAAGAGTGATACAGGATTGCATAAATAAATCTCACCATGAAACAACGGAATTCACACGAATCGAGCTGCAATGCAAGAAGAAGCCTACCAGGGAATGGAACAAGCAGATGGGTTTAAGAAAAGACGAAGAGGATGCAAGCACATATGAGATGAAGATCGAGATCACGAGAGAAAGAATTTCGAAATAGGGGCGGCGTCAGGCGGAGAAATTCGACGCGACACACAGGCTAACGAATTTTGAGGTAGGGGATTTAGTTTTAATTAAAGCGTTAAATGTTTCAGACCCGTTGAAACAATTAACGTCAAAATTGATGCCTTTATATGAAAGGCCGTATAAGATTAAAAAATGCGTATTGATAGCAACATATTTAGTAATATATGTAGAGAGTAAGAAAGAGCGCGGTAAATTTCACGCGAATATGTTTAAGAAGTACAGGACAGAGACAGAAAAGACAGATGATATGAAAGAAGCGAGTCCAGCTACTATGGGAGGAAAAGAGACGGGAAGGGGGCAGAGTCCAATAACGAGGCTACAGGGCATACACTCTGCAGCTACAGGTACGGTGCAAACAAAAGAACCGACGGTCAACGTACCAAGCATATAGTCAAATCAACTAGAGATCTATATGTAAAACTGAGTCCGACATACACCGAAACAGGCGGCAAGATCTAACGAGTTGTGGTTGGTCAAGAAAAGAGGCGCGACGTACACGTAACCCGATAGGCTTGCCTCGCACCAGAATTCGGAGAAAGCAAGTGCTTCTTACGAAAGTAACGTAAATTCCGGGTATCGGACATCGATTCTACGATTGGGTTATCGATCGAAGGCCGAGATATAGAAATAGAGGAAGAGTTTCGGGAGATAGGTCATTGGCGCAGAGGCTACGGCCGGCACGAAAATAGGCCGAAAAATCACGAAGAATCCGGAAATCATAGATAATGAATTTACATTGGCCAGAAATGAAATTAATAAATAATGATATAATTACAAGCAATAAAGAGGTCTCTAAAAGGGAGCGACCACGCAGGAGCGGTTAATAAAATGACAAAATAAGAGAATCAAAAAGTGCCAAGAACGTAAATTCAAAAAGAATTTTTCTTTCCTTTCGAAAAGAAGTAAAAAATGTCAGTGTCGCGGTACATCGAGTATGGGGTGGAATATCTTCGACCAAACGAACCCTACAAAGGCGAGGTACTCACGGCGGAGAATGCCAGCCGGTTCTACGTCTGGCTGGAGCAGGACCGGGAAAGGCGGGAAGAATTTGTACGACACGTGGCTAGGACCAGCCGCACGAATCCAAGCGTACATCGGCTTTTGGAGGAAGAAATTTATCCTAGGAGGGCAGTGCTATGAGGGTCGACCAATAAATAGTCGGCCTTGCGTCATCTGTTGGTCGAGGAAAGAAATCAATGACGACGTTTAGTAGTCCATCCTTCACATGACTGTGGTCAAAGTTTCAGCTCGCTGCGTTGTTTAGTTTGCGTTTGACAGCGTCGAAAGACAAACAACTTGTGTGTTTTTACAAAAACGGAAAAAATTGAGTATCGTGCTGTTGGATAATCAGCTGGCGCACAACGATCGATACTCGCTGTGCGTTGACCTGTTGCTGTGGTCGAACACGCTGCGTTCGGTTGGGCCGGAGATAGCCGAAGCAAGGCTTCGCGGAGCCAAGGCTGTGCCTCGCAGGCATGCCGCGTTAAGCGACAGGATATCTCTCTCGCTTGACTTCGGCTTCGCTCACCGGCTATCTCTCTCATTTGACTTCAGCGCCCAACGACGCTTTCGTGTCCCGCAGCCATGTTAAAAATTTAGACACTTTTGCGAAACATCCACGGAACAGCGCACGCATTTCTGGACGTTCGCACCCTTTTGTCTCTCAATTCACCGGACTCGCTCAACATTTCTTGCTCACCAGGACTCAGAACTCAGGTAAGAGTACACCGTCATAATTCTGTGCAATTCACTGGCGGTGAGGAGTAATAAATAAGTCGGTACATCAACATAATTGTCTTATCTTGTGGCGTGTGCTGCAGCACGGGCTGCACCTCGTTTTCCTCAATCTATATTGCCTGCTTGATTAATATAATTACGCATGTGCTTTATATGCACTGTAGTTTCCCCCAAAAAATCTGCTGGGAAAATACTGTGAATATTCTCTGCTCAATTGTGCATCCTCATTATTGTACTCGTCACGCTCTGCAGCGCTGACTGTGTCACGGTGTCTCATCTAACATTCCAGCACTCAAGCAGTACAACTGCAAGTACTCTCACTTATTTCCTGTATTTTCTCATATAACTGTACAGAGAATTTACGGGGAATAAGTCAGATTGTCTCACACAGTCGTAGTTTTTAATCCGTGGTATGATCCGCAGCTCTGGCTACGTCATGCTCATGCTCAAGCACACATAGCGCGCAATTAATACAATTGTGCGCTGCCTTCTAAGTGCAAATTCAATTCAATTTATCCATTTATATAATTTGTTAATTTCTGAGTTTTGGTGCTTTTATTTTTATATCATTTTGTATTTGTTGTAAACTAAATCTATGTTTGTATTTATTTTCACTTGTATATTTTCCAAATTATGTACAAAATATATTTTGTATACTGCACTAGGAAGGTAGAATAAACCGGTTTCTCAAAATAACATCTACGTGTCTGGTTTATTTCCACCTTGTCTCGAGTGAGGTTTCATAATTTTCAATATCTTCACAGATCGGTCAATTACATCGGACGGATTCTCAAACACGAGCAGTGATTCGATTTTTGTTTTTGAAAAAGAAAACGAACAATGAAATCAAAGCGGAGCTAGACAAAGTTTATATGGACCTTGCACCTTCGTTATCAACCATTAAATATTGGACAGCTGAATTTAAACGCGGTCGTACGAGCATTCTTGACGATGAACGTCTAGGTCGTCCAAATGAGGTCGTTATACCAAAAACAATTGAAAAAGTCCACGATATGGTGTTAAATGATCGGAGACTAAAAGTGCGTGAGATTGCTGAGGCCGCAGGCATATCATATGGCTCAGTGATTTCAATCCTGAGTGATCAGTTGGGTATGAAAAAGTTATCCGCAAGATGGGTGCCGCGTTTGCTTATTGTCGACCATAAAAGAGAACGTGTAGCTGATGGCCAAAATTCATGAATTTAAATATGAATTGCTTTCGCATCCACCGTATTCTTCAGATTTGGCCCCCTCCGACTACTTTCTGTTTCCAAACCTGAAAAAATGGCTTGGCGGAAAGAGATTTGGTTCCAGAGATGACCTCATCGCCGAAACAGATATCTATTTTGAGGACCTTCCGAAATCGTATTATTCGGAGGGCATCAAAAAATTGGAAAATCGTTGGAATAAGTGTATCGAGCTAACAGGAGATTATGTTGAGAAACAAAAAGGTTTTTGTCCAAAAAAACGCGATTTTATTTACCAAGCCGACCATTTATTGATCGACCCTCGTATTTCTCCTCACGAATGAAGAAGACGAGACAGAATACACTTTCCTCCGGGGCACGGTGACCGACGAAAGATTCGATGGGGAATACACCCTATGGATGGGAGACCTGGTGACGACTATCAAGGCGGAAAAGGATAACATGTTCACGGTACCCAGTGCCTATATGGGTGAGCCGTATTTTGCGGTCGCGTGTGCCCTGCACGGCGTGGCGCCGCTCGGCGGGAATGGGGCAGAGCAGCACGCGACCGACATATATGTGGACGAAGTAGACCATGTTGTCGAGGTAATATGAATCTCGATACATGCCAGCCTCGGCAACAGAGGCTACGATGTGGCGCAACAGCTACGGCGCGGTGGCGACGCGAGGAGGGTGCCCACCAACCCGGCATTTGACTACGGCCGGGACGGGGGGCACCACGGGAAGCATTCCCGTCAAGAGAGGAGGAGGGAGTGGCAGGCGGCGAGACGGGAAGGACCTACCAATGCCCATGGATCAGGAAATTCAAACACCAATGAAGCCAACGCCCGGAGATCGGAAAGCCACAGCTTAACGAACAACAACAACATGGAGTAGCTACTCCGGGAACTCGCCTCCCTCATCAACGAGTTCCCGGAAGCAGCAGACAGCGAGGAAGATAATGAGGACGCGGAGATGGAAGCGTGGTTGGAAACACCGATGCCAGACAGCGAAACGACAGCAACGTTAGAAGAATGCGGCGTCGCTGCACCGCAAGACCCCGACGTGACGTACAGCGACGAGGACAGAGAAAATGACAGCGACGGGTTATTAGAGGTTTCTAAACAAATCCTGGTGAAAGAAAATAGGGGTGCAACACAGAAAAAGAAGGGATAGAAATAAACAACATCTAAGGAAATTATAACACCAATTCGAGGTACAGTAGACTTACAACAATGTATCAAGTCTCCGCACAAAAAAGAGAGAGACTCTTGGAGTAGAATTTTGGAAAAGAGCTAGGAAAATTAATTAGTAAGAAAAATTAGGAGGTCACTACCCAACCGGACCCAGGACAAGGAAATGAAGAATTTAAAAGCCAGTAGAACAATAATTAGGAGGGAAACAAATCTACTACCCTGGTCAAGCGCGTCGGATGGGAACGAGACCATTCAACAAGACACTACGGATGAGATAAAGAGAAAATAAGAGATCAACTCACTAAGATAGAAGTGTAACTGGAAACGTCCATGTCCGCAGATTGTCGAGGAATCCATTGAATAAATAATAAATAATTAAAATCACAGGAAAATAACATTTTGGAAATGTCAGATCACACAACAGAAAGAACATCACTCGCGATCTAAGAACAATATTACCACGGAAAAACACACTTGAGATCAACGGAAAGGGCACGGACACTACAAACAAAGAACCCGAATCAGAAACAACTCGAAAATCGAAGGATTTCAACTAATTGCAAAACAACGGGAACGCGGACACAGACCGAGCGTCTATGTCAGCTGACAGACGCGCCAGCAACAGCTCGTCAAGCCCAGCAGACCGCGCAGCAGCAGCCAGGTGGGCGAAAATCAAGACAGACGAGCTCGATTCCGCCTAGTTGGGACGTTCACCGCCGATCCGGAGAGCGCATAAGTGGAACTCCGATATCGTCGCGGATATAAAGGGTGGTTAAATTTTAAGGGCCGATGTTGAATGTGAACCACACCTAAACGTCAAGTTTTTTTCTGCATTTCATTTGACATTTCTCAATTTCAGACTAACTCAATTTGAACCATGGAAATATACACAATCGAGCAACGCGTTAAAGTTATTCAGGCTTATTATGAAAATGGGCGTTCAAATCAAAATGCATATCGTGCACTTCGTGATTTTTTCGGTCAATTTAATCGTCCAAATGTGCGTACAATCGGAAAAATCGTACAAAAATTTGAGCAAACCGGGTCTGTAGGAGATATTAAAACACCAGTGCATGCTCGTACAGCTCGTACTGCAGAAAATATTGCTGCTGTTCGCGATAGTGTGGCTGAAGAGCCGTCCACCTCAACTCGTCGTCGTGCCCAACAATTGCACCTCTCACGCTCGTCGTTGATGAACATTATGCATAAAGACTTGCATTTACACGCCTATAAGGTGCAATTGACTCAAGAACTAAAGCCTCTTGACCATTCCAAACGTCATCAATGGTCAGAATGGTGGCAAGATATGGCAACAGTGGATGATCAATTTTCGAAGAAAATCATCTTCAGTGATGAGGCACTTTTTCACCTCAGTGGATTCGTCAATAAGCAGAATTGCCGCATTTGAGCGAATCATAATCCAAGAGTGATTGTCGAAAAACCAAGAGTGACTGTTTGGTGCGGTTTATGGGCTGGCGGCATCATCGGGCCGTATTTTTTCCAAAATGAGGCCGGTCAGGCATTTACTGTGAATGGTGTTCGCTATCGTGAGATGATAACGATTTTTTTATGGCCCGAATTGGAAGATATGGATGTGGGCGATATGTGGTTTCAACAGGTCGGTGCCACTTGCCACACAGCTAACAAAACAATGGCTCTTTTGCGCGACAAATTCAATGGCCGTGTTATCTCACGTGGTGGCGATGTCAATTGGCCGCCAAAATCATGTGATATGACACCGTTGGACTTTTTTCTTTGGGGTTATTTGAAAGAAAAGGTGTACATCGATAAGCCAGCAACAATTCAAGAACTAAAGGATGAGATAATTCGGCACATTAATGGCATAGAACCTCAATTATGCCTAAGCGTCATCGAAAATTTGGACCATCGGATGGAGGTGTGCCGCCGAGGTCGCGGCGGCCATTTGGCCGATATTTTGTTCCATACATAATTGAACCATAACATATTATCATAATAAAAAGAATTGACAATAATTTCCTAAATAATTTGTGTTTTATTCAAAATCAACATCGGCCCTTAAAATTTAACCACCCTTTAGAAGAGCAAGGAACCTTCGTATCTACTTTTACGTTGCATATTACTTGTACGGCCAAGAGCGCGAAAAAACCGAACACCGCATATTTTTACATTAATTGTTAAATAAACCCTACTTATACCTCATACACAAGTCTATAACTAATTATCTTCGTGATCGAGCTCGAATTCTTCCCCTCGGAAGACAAAAATTAATGATAACGTAGAAATACCGTTACAACACACACACTCACACAACACACACACACACACACACACACGCACGCACACACACACACACACACACACGCACGCACGCACGCACGCACGCACGCACTCACACGCACACGCACACGCACACGCACACGCACACGCACACACACATTGTTACGGTGCAGGGCCTCGGAAACCCAGTGCCGGCGGATACAGGGAGTGTGCAAGCGGGCTCCCGGCCGTCGATATCCAGCGACCGCAATGTTATGGTAGTGGACAACTTGGCTTCCATAGCAGATACAGATACAAGGAAAGGTGAAAATTTGGTAGGGGATCAGGCCAAAAATGCTACTGGAACAAGAGACGAAGTGAGCAATCCGTTTATAAGGAAAGGCATCGGAAGAACTCCACAGAGGGCGAGACTAAATTCCTCTCCAGGTGCTCTCGCCGTGCAAGGAAATACTCAGAGTGTACAAACGCCTGATGCACAATCCATAGAAAAACTGGCAATGGAGGATGCAAAAGCCAAGAGAAGCCAAGAGCTTAAATTGCTAGGGGAGCAACTGCAAGATCTTCGGAATTTTGCTATGCCCAAACATAATGTCCATGGCGATATCAAAAAGAAAATAAACTCGATAAGCCTCACATATGCAAGACTCTTTAAATTAGAGGAGAAGGTAAGCGCGTGGCCAGCGGCACCAGAAGCACATCCAGCGTCGACACAAACGTCACCCAAACCTAAAGGCCCGGTCATTCCAACACCGGAGCAGCAGTCGGACCAGAACCCCAAGAGGAAAGACATCTCCCCGCTGTTAAATGAAAGGAAAAAGCCTGGAGAGGCAAAAAGAAGGAAGAAGATACCTGCTACGGAACAACCATTAAAGCCGCAGCAGGATGAAGATCAAGAAGGCACCGGTGACAAATGGCAAACGGTCCAACGGAAAACCCGCAGCCGGCCTGCTTCACCCAACGCGCTGATCATCCAGAAGAAAGGGCAACTAAGCTACGCTGAAATTCTGAGCAAAATCAAGAAAGACGAAACACTGCAGGAAGTTGGACTAGGAGTAGAAAAGGTACGCAGAAACTTGGCAGGCGACATCATACTCGTACTTGATAAAGCCAACCAGGAGAGCACGACCAAGTTTCAGGCAGCCATCGAGAGCGCACTTGGAGCCGGAGCCACTGTTAAAAGCAGAGTACAGGAAACCAAGCTAGAAATGAAAAATCTGGATCAGGTGACCACGAAAGACGAGATATTAGGCGCACTTTCACGTGCTGTAGTGGATAAGGAACTAAAAGCGGATATTATTAAATCGTTGCGATCAGCCTATGGAGGCACTCAAACCGCGGTAGTCACACTACCAATGGAAGCAGCCAAAAAACTTACTGACACGGGAAAGTTGCGCGTTAGCTGGATTGTGTGCCGTGTACGAGAAATGGTGAAGCCGACGAAATGTTATAATTGCTGGCAGTATGGGCATATATCAAGGAACTGCAAGAACAATGACAGATCAAAGCTTTGCATTAAGTGTGGTGCTGAAAGACACAAGGCCGATAAGTGCACCTCAGAGCCTTGCTGTATTTTATGCAGGGACGAAGGAAACAAGAATACACTGCACGTCGCTGGCAGCAGCAGATGCCCAGCCTACATGAAAACATACTAAGCGATGATCCAAAAAAGAAGATGAGAATACTACAAGTAAATCTAAACCACTGTGAGGTAGCGCAGGACCTGCTTATGCAGATTACACGCGAATATAATGTGGACATTGCGATAATAGCAGAACCGTACAAAAACCTTGACCAAAAACATTGGGAAGCTGATAAAACTGGTAAGGCTGCCGTTTGGTCTTGTAGTAAGTACCCTTTTCAGGAGGTCATGAAGAAACAGGAAGATGGCTCCATCCGGGTCAAGATTAACGGTGTGCACATTTACAGCACCCCACCTAGTATGACTCAGGAGGATTTTGGGAGGGTCCTGAACCAGCTAGTAAACGATGCTACAGACCGGAATCCACGAGCAATCGCGGGTGATTTCAAAGCGTAGGCAGTAAACTCCGGCAGTAGAAGGACGAACAAAAGAGGCCAAGCTTTCCTGGAAGCCCTGTCTACACTGAACATGGTACTGTTAAACGACGGAAAGCTACCTACCTACACTAAAGGAGAAGCAAGCTCCAAAATAGACCTTATCTTTGTCAGCAGCGGCTTAATAACAGCAAACATGTCCTGGCAGGTGACGGATATATACACACATAGCGACCATCGAGCCATAACGTGGGAGACACCAGAGACACGTAGATGTGGCATGTCTATAAACAGCAGGCTGAAAGCTTCAGGATGGAAAACGAGTGCTTTTGACGAAGAGGTGTTTCGCCTGGTCATGGATCCTGGTGACACTAATAGAAATTCTGATGAGGAGATTGTTTCGGAAGTTATGGGAAGACTGATAACAGCTTGTGATGCAACCATGCCCCAGAAAAAGGCGGAAACACTCATACCCCAGTATACTGGTGGAACACTGAAATAGCTGAGCTCCGCAAGAAAAGCAACCGCGCGAGGAGACTAGCACAACGAGCTAGAGGCAAAGAAATATACCCGGCCCTAGAGGCGAAGTATAAGAAGGCACGCAGTAGCCTAACCTGGGCAATCAAGCATCACTACATACATACATACATACATTGAGACGAATCGTACGTCTCATCCACACAATACTAGAACACCACACACACACACACACACAGCGAAGCACCAGGATCACACACAATAAAATATAAACATAGAGTAGCGAACCATAGTACGCCCCCACACACACAGCCAGAGGGACCTGTAGTACATACAACCAACACTACGAAAGATAGAAATTCCAGGAAATTCAACAGCAATCACACGTACTCCTATAGTATCAAAATATGTACAAAAAGAAATTCACAAGGGATACGTTAAATACGATCATCAGAAGTATGCATTAACAAGAAATGGTCTACAGGAGATGGGCTACAGGACGACTACCAAATATAGATAAACTGAGAACAAGGAAGAAGAGTGGGAAAAGCCAGTATAAAAGAACGCGAAATGCGACGATCAGGAAGCATTTTGTTCACAGATTCCAACCAGACATCAAGGACCACCCAGCAAATAGAAGGAAGACATGCAATCCAGCCAAAAAAGGACCACGGAGCCAACCAAAGGAGGAGCCTACCGACAGCAGCACTCCAAGGACCAGGCCCAGAGACTTCTGAAGCCTACAAAGACGAACTTTTTCGGAATCTATCTTCAAGCCATCCAACATCAGAGTCACCAAGAGCTATCAAATAGGAAGGAACATTATGGTTTCATAAAAAGATATAGTAAATCAATAGGATCCTCTTTAAAAATTAGAGAGAGACGCTCCTGTCATCATTTAAATGCACCGATTCACCTAAAATGCATCTCACTGACGGCTCCACTGTAGCAGTGACAGGGGCTGCGAATAAGTAGTATAGCCAGGAGAGCCAAAGCGCGAGCTTTGTTCCAACCACGGACCAATAGATATAGATATAGGATAGGCGCGCTCCAGAGTCAAGGAGTAATAGCATAGCCGACATAGATGGCAAGCCCTGTAGGCTAAACACTCTCTCATGCCTTGCATATAAAATATAAAAATTGCTATACCATTTAGAGAAATATTTTAATAAAATTCATATTAAATCTCCTATTTTTGCGGACACGATTATATAAGCGTGCGTGAGCCCGGGTCTAGTTTTTGTACAGTACATATGATAATTCTCAGAATTAACAAAGAAAAGGAGTTTTTAATTTGAAAATATTAATAATAATCAATATTTCATCTGTATAAATAATAATAATTATCAAATAAACCCTACTTTTATACATACATACATACATACATACATACATACATACATACATACATACATACATACATACATACATACATACATACATACATACATACATACATACATACATACATACATACATACATACATACATACATACATACATACATACATACATACATACATACATACATACATACATACATACATACATACATACATACATACATACATACATACATACATACATACATACATACATACATACATACATACATACATACATACATACATACATACATACATACATACATACATACATACATACATACATACATACATACATACATACATACATACATACATACATACATACATACATACATACATACATACATACATACATACATACATACATACATACATACATACATACATACATACATACATACATACATACATACATACATACATACATACATACATACATACATACATACATACATACATACATACATACATACATACATACATACATACATACATACATACATACATACATACATACATACATACATACATACATACATACATACATACATACATACATACATACATACATACATACATACATACATACATACATACATACATACATACATACATACATACATACATACATACATACATACATACATACATACATACATACATACATACATACATACATACATACATACATACATACATACATACATACATACATACATACATACATACATACATACATACATACATACATACATACATACATACATACATACATACATACATACATACATACATACATACATACATACATACATACATACATACATACATACATACATACATACATACATACATACATACATACATACATACATACATACATACATACATACATACATACATACATACATACATACATACATACATACATACATACATACATACATACATACATACATACATACATACATACATACATACATACATACATACATACATACATACATACATACATACATACATACATACATACATACATACATACATACATACATACATACATACATACATACATACATACATACATACATACATACATACATACATACATACATACATACATACATACATACATACATACATACATACATACATACATACATACATACATACATACATACATACATACATACATACATACATACATACATACATACATACATACATACATACATACATACATACATACATACATACATACATACATACATACATACATACATACATACATACATACATACATACATACATACATACATACATACATACATACATACATACATACATACATACATACATACATACATACATACATACATACATACATACATACATACATACATACATACATACATACATACATACATACATACATACATACATACATACATACATACATACATACATACATACATACATACATACATACATACATACATACATACATACATACATACATACATACATACATACATACATACATACATACATACATACATACATACATACATACATACATACATACATACATACATACATACATACATACATACATACATACATACATACATACATACATACATACATACATACATACATACATACATACATACATACATACATACATACATACATACATACATACATACATACATACATACATACATACATACATACATACATACATACATACATACATACATACATACATACATACATACATACATACATACATACATACATACATACATACATACATACATACATACATACATACATACATACATACATACATACATACATACATACATACATACATACATACATACATACATACATACATACATACATACATACATACATACATACATACATACATACATACATACATACATACATACATACATACATACATACATACATACATACATACATACATACATACATACATACATACATACATACATACATACATACATACATACATACATACATACATACATACATACATACATACATACATACATACATACATACATACATACATACATACATACATACATACATACATACATACATACATACATACATACATACATACATACATACATACATACATACATACATACATACATACATACATACATACATACATACATACATACATACATACATACATACATACATACATACATACATACATACATACATACATACATACATACATACATACATACATACATACATACATACATACATACATACATACATACATACATACATACATACATACATACATACATACATACATACATACATACATACATACATACATACATACATACATACATACATACATACATACATACATACATACATACATACATACATACATACATACATACATACATACATACATACATACATACATACATACATACATACATACATACATACATACATACATACATACATACATACATACATACATACATACATACATACATACATACATACATACATACATACATACATACATACATACATACATACATACATACATACATACATACATACATACATACATACATACATACATACATACATACATACATACATACATACATACATACATACATACATACATACATACATACATACATACATACATACATACATACATACATACATACATACATACATACATACATACATACATACATACATACATACATACATACATACATACATACATACATACATACATACATACATACATACATACATACATACATACATACATACATACATACATACATACATACATACATACATACATACATACATACATACATACATACATACATACATACATACATACATACATACATACATACATACATACATACATACATACATACATACATACATACATACATACATACATACATACATACATACATACATACATACATACATACATACATACATACATACATACATACATACATACATACATACATACATACATACATACATACATACATACATACATACATACATACATACATACATACATACATACATACATACATACATACATACATACATACATACATACATACATACATACATACATACATACATACATACATACATACATACATACATACATACATACATACATACATACATACATACATACATACATACATACATACATACATACATACATACATACATACATACATACATACATACATACATACATACATACATACATACATACATACATACATACATACATACATACATACATACATACATACATACATACATACATACATACATACATACATACATACATACATACATACATACATACATACATACATACATACATACATACATACATACATACATACATACATACATACATACATACATACATACATACATACATACATACATACATACATACATACATACATACATACATACATACATACATACATACATACATACATACATACATACATACATACATACATACATACATACATACATACACATACATACATACATACATACATACATACATACATACATACATACATACATACATACATACATACATACATACATACATACATACATACATACATACATACATACATACATACATACATACATACATACATACATACATACATACATACATACATACATACATACATACATACATACATACATACATACATACATACATACATACATACATACATACATACATACATACATACATACATACATACATACATACATACATACATACATACATACATACATACATACATACATACATACATACATACATACATACATACATACATACATACATACATACATACATACATACATACATACATACATACATACATACATACATACATACATACATACATACATACATACATACATACATACATACATACATACATACATACATACATACATACATACATACATACATACATACATACATACATACATACATACATACATACATACATACATACATACATACATACATACATACATACATACATACATACATACATACATACATACATACATACATACATACATACATACATACATACATACATACATACATACATACATACATACATACATACATACATACATACATACATACATACATACATACATACATACATACATACATACATACATACATACATACATACATACATACATACATACATACATACATACATACATACATACATACATACATACATACATACATACATACATACATACATACATACATACATACATACATACATACATACATACATACATACATACATACATACATACATACATACATACATACATACATACATACATACATACATACATACA
The DNA here is from genome assembly GCA_963942595.1 of Cylloceria caligata. Lineage (NCBI taxonomy): Eukaryota > Metazoa > Arthropoda > Insecta > Hymenoptera > Ichneumonidae > Cylloceria > Cylloceria caligata. The sequence goes on from OZ012708.1 coordinate 30,321,820, forward strand.
TACATACATACATACATACATACATACATACATACATACATACATACATACATACATACATACATACATACATACATACATACATACATACATACATACATACATACATACATACATACATACATACATACATACATACATACATACATACATACATACATACATACATACATACATACATACATACATACATACATACATACATACATACATACATACATACATACATACATACATACATACATACATACATACATACATACATACATACATACATACATACATACATACATACATACATACATACATACATACATACATACATACATACATACATACATACATACATACATACATACATACATACATACATACATACATACATACATACATACATACATACATACATACATACATACATACATACATACATACATACATACATACATACATACATACATACATACATACATACATACATACATACATACATACATACATACATACATACATACATACATACATACATACATACATACATACATACATACATACATACATACATACATACATACATACATACATACATACATACATACATACATACATACATACATACATACATACATACATACATACATACATACATACATACATACATACATACATACATACATACATACATACATACATACATACATACATACATACATACATACATACATACATACATACATACATACATACATACATACATACATACATACATACATACATACATACATACATACATACATACATACATACATACATACATACATACATACATACATACATACATACATACATACATACATACATACATACATACATACATACATACATACATACATACATACATACATACATACATACATACATACATACATACATACATACATACATACATACATACATACATACATACATACATACATACATACATACATACATACATACATACATACATACATACATACATACATACATACATACATACATACATACATACATACATACATACATACATACATACATACATACATACATACATACATACATACATACATACATACATACATACATACATACATACATACATACATACATACATACATACATACATACATACATACATACATACATACATACATACATACATACATACATACATACATACATACATACATACATACATACATACATACATACATACATACATACATACATACATACATACATACATACATACATACATACATACATACATACATACATACATACATACATACATACATACATACATACATACATACATACATACATACATACATACATACATACATACATACATACATACATACATACATACATACATACATACATACATACATACATACATACATACATACATACATACATACATACATACATACATACATACATACATACATACATACATACATACATACATACATACATACATACATACATACATACATACATACATACATACATACATACATACATACATACATACATACATACATACATACATACATACATACATACATACATACATACATACATACATACATACATACATACATACATACATACATACATACATACATACATACATACATACATACATACATACATACATACATACATACATACATACATACATACATACATACATACATACATACATACATACATACATACATACATACATACATACATACATACATACATACATACATACATACATACATACATACATACATACATACATACATACATACATACATACATACATACATACATACATACATACATACATACATACATACATACATACATACATACATACATACATACATACATACATACATACATACATACATACATACATACATACATACATACATACATACATACATACATACATACATACATACATACATACATACATACATACATACATACATACATACATACATACATACATACATACATACATACATACATACATACATACATACATACATACATACATACATACATACATACATACATACATACATACATACATACATACATACATACATACATACATACATACATACATACATACATACATACATACATACATACATACATACATACATACATACATACATACATACATACATACATACATACATACATACATACATACATACATACATACATACATACATACATACATACATACATACATACATACATACATACATACATACATACATACATACATACATACATACATACATACATACATACATACATACATACATACATACATACATACATACATACATACATACATACATACATACATACATACATACATACATACATACATACATACATACATACATACATACATACATACATACATACATACATACATACATACATACATACATACATACATACATACATACATACATACATACATACATACATACATACATACATACATACATACATACATACATACATACATACATACATACATACATACATACATACATACATACATACATACATACATACATACATACATACATACATACATACATACATACATACATACATACATACATACATACATACATACATACATACATACATACATACATACATACATACATACATACATACATACATACATACATACATACATACATACATACATACATACATACATACATACATACATACATACATACATACATACATACATACATACATACATACATACATACATACATACATACATACATACATACATACATACATACATACATACATACATACATACATACATACATACATACATACATACATACATACATACATACATACATACATACATACATACATACATACATACATACATACATACATACATACATACATACATACATACATACATACATACATACATACATACATACATACATACATACATACATACATACATACATACATACATACATACATACATACATACATACATACATACATACATACATACATACATACATACATACATACATACATACATACATACATACATACATACATACATACATACATACATACATACATACATACATACATACATACATACATACATACATACATACATACATACATACATACATACATACATACATACATACATACATACATACATACATACATACATACATACATACATACATACATACATACATACATACATACATACATACATACATACATACATACATACATACATACATACATACATACATACATACATACATACATACATACATACATACATACATACATACATACATACATACATACATACATACATACATACATACATACATACATACATACATACATACATACATACATACATACATACATACATACATACATACATACATACATACATACATACATACATACATACATACATACATACATACATACATACATACATACATACATACATACATACATACATACATACATACATACATACATACATACATACATACATACATACATACATACATACATACATACATACATACATACATACATACATACATACATACATACATACATACATACATACATACATACATACATACATACATACATACATACATACATACATACATACATACATACATACATACATACATACATACATACATACATACATACATACATACATACATACATACATACATACATACATACATACATACATACATACATACATACATACATACATACATACATACATACATACATACATACATACATACATACATACATACATACATACATACATACATACATACATACATACATACATACATACATACATACATACATACATACATACATACATACATACATACATACATACATACATACATACATACATACATACATACATACATACATACATACATACATACATACATACATACATACATACATACATACATACATACATACATACATACATACATACATACATACATACATACATACATACATACATACATACATACATACATACATACATACATACATACATACATACATACATACATACATACATACATACATACATACATACATACATACATACATACATACATACATACATACATACATACATACATACATACATACATACATACATACATACATACATACATACATACATACATACATACATACATACATACATACATACATACATACATACATACATACATACATACATACATACATACATACATACATACATACATACATACATACATACATACATACATACATACATACATACATACATACATACATACATACATACATACATACATACATACATACATACATACATACATACATACATACATACATACATACATACATACATACATACATACATACATACATACATACATACATACATACATACATACATACATACATACATACATACATACATACATACATACATACATACATACATACATACATACATACATACATACATACATACATACATACATACATACATACATACATACATACATACATACATACATACATACATACATACATACATACATACATACATACATACATACATACATACATACATACATACATACATACATACATACATACATACATACATACATACATACATACATACATACATACATACATACATACATACATACATACATACATACATACATACATACATACATACATACATACATACATACATACATACATACATACATACATACATACATACATACATACATACATACATACATACATACATACATACATACATACATACATACATACATACATACATACATACATACATACATACATACATACATACATACATACATACATACATACATACATACATACATACATACATACATACATACATACATACATACATACATACATACATACATACATACATACATACATACATACATACATACATACATACATACATACATACATACATACATACATACATACATACATACATACATACATACATACATACATACATACATACATACATACATACATACATACATACATACATACATACATACATACATACATACATACATACATACATACATACATACATACATACATACATACATACATACATACATACATACATACATACATACATACATACATACATACATACATACATACATACATACATACATACATACATACATACATACATACATACATACATACATACATACATACATACATACATACATACATACATACATACATACATACATACATACATACATACATACATACATACATACATACATACATACATACATACATACATACATACATACATACATACATACATACATACATACATACATACATACATACATACATACATACATACATACATACATACATACATACATACATACATACATACATACATACATACATACATACATACATACATACATACATACATACATACATACATACATACATACATACATACATACATACATACATACATACATACATACATACATACATACATACATACATACATACATACATACATACATACATACATACATACATACATACATACATACATACATACATACATACATACATACATACATACATACATACATACATACATACATACATACATACATACATACATACATACATACATACATACATACATACATACATACATACATACATACATACATACATACATACATACATACATACATACATACATACATACATACATACATACATACATACATACATACATACATACATACATACATACATACATACATACATACATACATACATACATACATACATACATACATACATACATACATACATACATACATACATACATACATACATACATACATACATACATACATACATACATACATACATACATACATACATACATACATACATACATACATACATACATACATACATACATACATACATACATACATACATACATACATACATACATACATACATACATACATACATACATACATACATACATACATACATACATACATACATACATACATACATACATACATACATACATACATACATACATACATACATACATACATACATACATACATACATACATACATACATACATACATACATACATACATACATACATACATACATACATACATACATACATACATACATACATACATACATACATACATACATACATACATACATACATACATACATACATACATACATACATACATACATACATACATACATACATACATACATACATACATACATACATACATACATACATACATACATACATACATACATACATACATACATACATACATACATACATACATACATACATACATACATACATACATACATACATACATACATACATACATACATACATACATACATACATACATACATACATACATACATACATACATACATACATACATACATACATACATACATACATACATACATACATACATACATACATACATACATACATACATACATACATACATACATACATACATACATACATACATACATACATACATACATACATACATACATACATACATACATACATACATACATACATACATACATACATACATACATACATACATACATACATACATACAACATACATACATACATACATACATACATACATACATACATACATACATACATACATACATACATACATACATACATACATACATACATACATACATACATACATACATACATACATACATACATACATACATACATACATACATACATACATACATACATACATACATACATACATACATACATACATACATACATACATACATACATACATACATACATACATACATACATACATACATACATACATACATACATACATACATACATACATACATACATACATACATACATACATACATACATACATACATACATACATACATACATACATACATACATACATACATACATACATACATACATACATACATACATACATACATACATACATACATACATACATACATACATACATACATACATACATACATACATACATACATACATACATACATACATACATACATACATACATACATACATACATACATACATACATACATACATACATACATACATACATACATACATACATACATACATACATACATACATACATACATACATACATACATACATACATACATACTACATACATACATACATACATACATACATACATACATACATACATACATACATACATACATACATACATACATACATACATACATACATACATACATACATACATACATACATACATACATACATACATACATACATACATACATACATACATACATACATACATACATACATACATACATACATACATACATACATACATACATACATACATACATACATACATACATACATACATACATACATACATACATACATACATACATACATACATACATACATACATACATACATACATACATACATACATACATACATACATACATACATACATACATACATACATACATACATACATACATACATACATACATACATACATACATACATACATACATACATACATACATACATACATACATACATACATACATACATACATACATACATACATACATACATACATACATACATACATACATACATACATACATACATACATACATACATACATACATACATACATACATACATACATACATACATACATACATACATACATACATACATACATACATACATACATACATACATACATACATACATACATACATACATACATACATACATACATACATACATACATACATACATACATACATACATACATACATACATACATACATACATACATACATACATACATACATACATACATACATACATACATACATACATACATACATACATACATACATACATACATACATACATACATACATACATACATACATACATACATACATACATACATACATACATACATACATACATACATACATACATACATACATACATACATACATACATACATACATACATACATACATACATACATACATACATACATACATACATACATACATACATACATACATACATACATACATACATACATACATACATACATACATACATACATACATACATACATACATACATACATACATACATACATACATACATACATACATACATACATACATACATACATACATACATACATACATACATACATACATACATACATACATACATACATACATACATACATACATACATACATACATACATACATACATACATACATACATACATACATACATACATACATACATACATACATACATACATACATACATACATACATACATACATACATACATACATACATACATACATACATACATACATACATACATACATACATACATACATACATACATACATACATACATACATACATACATACATACATACATACATACATACATACATACATACATACATACATACATACATACATACATACATACATACATACATACATACATACATACATACATACATACATACATACATACATACATACATACATACATACATACATACATACATACATACATACATACATACATACATACATACATACATACATACATACATACATACATACATACATACATACATACATACATACATACATACATACATACATACATACATACATACATACATACATACATACATACATACATACATACATACATACATACATACATACATACATACATACATACATACATACATACATACATACATACATACATACATACATACATACATACATACATACATACATACATACATACATACATACATACATACATACATACATACATACATACATACATACATACATACATACATACATACATACATACATACATACATACATACATACATACATACATACATACATACATACATACATACATACATACATACATACATACATACATACATACATACATACATACATACATACATACATACATACATACATACATACATACATACATACATACATACATACATACATACATACAACATACATACATACATACATACATACATACATACATACATACATACATACATACATACATACATCCCGGGCAGAGTCACCTTCTCTGATGGGGAGCACACCCTAACCGGGCGCCTCCCAGGTGGCGGATAGGGGAAGCTCGCCAGAAATGGAGGGTACCGAGGAATTATAATACTCGGGGCGGACTAAAGCCAAGGGAAGGTACCCTTGTAAAACTAAACCACTTATACCAAGATGAGTGATATTTCAATACAAAAAGTATTACCCCAGGTGAGTTCCGATCTCACCGCTGGTTCCCGTCGAGGAAAGCCTCAGTGGCCAGTGTAAGCTCCCTGGATTCTCGACGGGGGGGGGGGGGGGGAGAGCAAAATATCGCTGAAATGGAAGTGGAAAACAGCCAGACGACCAAGAGGAAGGGTCTCGTGCTTACAGCACCGAAGCTCACAGCGCTGGGTCAGGGGTTGGCACCACCCATCCACCCACATAAGAGCGGCAGTGAAGGAGATCTTCCCAACATGGGTTTTCGCCTCGAGACACTGCAGTACACGAAGATGGGCTGTCTAATAAAAAAGCTCATTGATTTTGTTTGAGAAGTCCATCCGGAGGATGTTGTTTGACAGACCTGTGAATATATTGAAACTAATGAAGCTTCACTCAAGACAGGGTGAAAATAAAATCAGACTTGTAGATGGTATTTTGAGAAAGCGGTTTATTATAACTTCCGTCACTCAGTATACAAAATAATATAATTTGGAGAAATATGAAAGTTAAGAATAAATGCAAAAATAGGTTAAATTTAGAAAGAATAAAAATGATATAAATAAATACACAAAAAAAACGGATAATTGACAAATATATAAATAAACAAACTGAATTGAATTTTGTCTGTGAGACTTGAGCAGCACACAATTCTATTAATGGTGCGCAGTATGTACTGAGAGCGGTGTGCGTGCAGCAGTCAGTGCAGCGTAGCACGCCACGCTAGAGAGAATGAGTGCGTAAGGCGTTATAACAATTCACAGCAAGCTCTTAGCAGCTCAATGAAGAGAGGTTGCCGTGAACAAATGAGAGCACTTGCAATTGAAATTGCTTGAGTGCTCTACATGCATGAGACAAGCTATGCAGGCAGCACTGCATAGCACAATACAACATATAATGAGGATGCACAAAATGAGCAGTGTATAGTCGCTGTACTCTCCCAGCAGATGTCCTGGGGGAAAGTACAGCGAATATAGAACACCTGCATAATTATATTATTTATACGGGCAAATTAAGCTGAGAGGAAACGTGGCGCGACATGTGCTGCGATGCCCGCCATAAAGTGAGACCAAAAAATGTTGATGTACCGATGAGAATCCAACTCCTCGTTGCCATTGTTTCTATGGTAAATTATAACAATGCACTCGTACCTGATTTTGATTTCGGTTCAACCGAACTCCGTGTGCTGGAGCACCGCAACAGGTAGGCGCACGACGAATATCGATCGCCGTGCGCCAGCTGATGATCCAACATTTCCGCCCACCATCAGCAACGGGGTTGATGATTAATTACTGATCCGAGTTGGATGAGACAGGCAGGACAGCTAGTTTTGAGATCGGCCTGGTGAGCGTAGTGGCAGCTGTTTGAAGTGTCACTACCTTGATGAGCCCATCTTTGCCTGGATGCAACGCCGTGACTCGTACAAGTGGCTACTTGCATGGTGGAAAGCGCTCATCCGTGAGCAGAACCAATGAGCCAACTTTTATGCTATTATTAGGGTGCCACTTTGATATAGACTGCTGCCGTTGCAGATAATGAGTCGACCATTGTCGCCAAAATTGTTGTACTTTTTGCTGCAACAATTGCCACCTTGAGAGCCGTGAGAGTGATAAGTCCTCCAGCGTAGGCTCTGGGACCGTTGTAAGCGCTTCACCAATGAGAAAGTGTCCAGGCGTAAGAGCTAATGAGTTATCAGGATAATCGCTGAGTGGTTCCAGAGGTCTTGAGTTGAGTATAACCTCGATTTGGGCCAGCAGCGTTGCGAGTTCTTCGAATGTGAGTGCCGTATCACCCACCGTTCGCCGCAGATGAAATTTAACCGATTTCACAGCTTCTTCCCATTTGCCACCCACATGTGGAGTCGCAGGTGGATTGAACCTTCACGCAATTTGTTGATTTGCGAGAAAAGAAGCGATGATTTGATGTTCTTGAGAGGCCTTCCTGAACAGCTGACGTATGGATTTATTAGCACCAACAAAGTTCGTGCCACAGTCAGAATATAGAGTGTGAGGAATGCCGCGAGATGAGTAGTGTGACTCGTGCCAGAGGAAGCTGACCCATTAATTGTTGAGCCCGAATTCCTCTCTGCCGAGCACACACAACGCAATGTAAAATGTGAGATTTTACAGGAGCTCTTCCGCCGACGATCCAATGAGTTAGCCTTATTTGGGCTAATGTGAGCTGAGTGCTTCTGTTAAGAGTCCGCACGTGAGCTTGATCAATAATGAGAGTTGAGAATCGAAAGTGACGAGGTAGAATGGCAGAATGTCTTCCTTCATATGTGAGTGCTGATTGAGCAAGGCGACCTCCTACTCTGAGTACACCCTCCTGGTCGATGAAAGCTGTTAGTCGACTGAAAAGGTGAGAGGAAGGAAGAGAAAAGCCTGACTGCAGTTGTTGAGAATTCAACTAAAACTGATGTTGAGAATCCGTCCGGTGATGGCTTGACCGACCTGTGAATATATTGACGGAATGTGAGTACTCACTCGAGACAAGAGGAAAATAAAACCAGACCAAGTAGACGTTATCGTGAGGAAGTAGTTTATTCTACCTTCCAACCGTGGTACAAAGTACAATTTTAATACAAAATGTGTGGTCACTAAAATTGAAAATTAATGCCAAAATAAGTTAATTTAGAAAATCAGTCAAAAACATGAATTTAGAAAAAAGGTACAAATTAACATTGAATAAAACAAACTGAATTCTGAATATTACACAATGTGAGCAGCACACAATTATCTTAATTGTGTGCTGAGCGTGGATATGAGACTGCGGTGCCTGCAACGTAGTAAGAGCTACGCCGCATGAACCGCTTAGCCTGGTGAGTGTCCAGACATTAATTAAAAGTCGTACCAAATGTGATGTGCTAATGTGCGCAGCCAACAATTATACCAATAGGAGGCTGAATGTTCACTTGAGACAGTGGCGCGTGCACTGTAGTAATAGCTACAGCACGGCACGCCAACGCCATTGAGTGCAAGAATTTGTGTGTAATTCACTGCAACTACTCAGCACTGTATTGCTGAGTAGTTGCAGCGAATTAATACTGAGAGCACTCTCAATAAAGGTTATAGAGGGCTCGTCTGTATGAACCCAGCCACGCAGTCAGTACTGCGTAGCTCAATGCACCAGATATTAAGACTGCACCGAATGAGCAACGCATAGTCACTGTGCTTTCCCAGCAGATGTTTAGGAGGAAAGCACAGCGAATATGAGCACCAGCATAATTGTATTAATTATCTGGCAAACTATGGTGAGAAAAAACGTGTGCAGCATATGCCGCAACGCCCGCCACGAGTGAGACCAAATGCTGATGCACCGTATTAACTCCGCCATGGTATTGAATTACGACAAATTGTGCCATAGCACTCTTACCTTGAGCAATGAGTCCTGTTGAGTGAAGTTGAGTGATGCCGATGTAGAAGTAGATGAAAGGTCCGAGAGTCCAAAGATGCGCGTGCTGTCCATGCCGGTGTGTGTCGCAAAAGGTGCCGAAAATCTCAAGATGGCTGCGAGTACGAAAGTTTCGTTGGGCGCTGGAGTCAGTTGAGCGAGATAGCCGGTGAGCGAAACCGAAGTCAAGCGAGAGAGACATCCTCTCGCTCGACGCGGCGTGCCTACGAGGCACATCCTCGGCTTCGCGAAGCCCATGCTTCGGCTATCTCCGCCTCAACCGACCACCGCGTAGTAAAGCAGCGCTACAGGTAGGCGCACGACGATTATCGATCGCCGTGCGCCAGCTGATTCTCCAACATTCCGCCCGCCATCAGCAACGGGGTTGATGATTAATTATTGCTGGGTGTTGGATGAGATTGGCAGAACAGCAAGTTTTGAGATCGGCCTGGTGAGCGTGGTGGTAGCAGTCTTGAGTGTCACCACCCTGGTGAGCCCGTCTTTGCCTGGATGCAACTCGATGACACGTGCAAGTGGCCATTTGCACGGTGGAAAGCGCTCATCCGTGAGCAGGACCAACGAGCCAATTTTAATGATGTTATCAGGATGATGCCATTTTGAAATCGACTGCTGCCGTTGTAAATAGTGTGCAGACCATTGTCGCCAAAATTGTTGAATCTTTTGCTGCAACAATTGCCACCTTGAGAGCCGTGAGATTGCCAGATCTTCCAGGTTTGATTCTGGGACCATTGTGAGTGCTCCACCAATGAGAAAATGTCCAGGCGTGAGTGCTGATGAGTCATCTGGATCATCGCTGAGCGGTTCCAGAGGCCTTGAGTTAAGTATCGCCTCGATTTGAGCAAGCAGCGTTGAGAACTCTTCGAACGTCAATGCTGTATCACCCACCGTTCGCCGCAGATGGAATTTAACGGACTTTACAGCTGCTTCCCATTTTCCACCCATATGTGGTGCCGCAGGCGGGTTAAACTTCCACGCAATCTGTTGATTTGCGAGAGAAGAAGCGATGAGATGATGCTCTTGTGAAGCCTTACTGAACATCTGACATATAAATTTGTGTGCACCAACGAAGTTGGTGCCACAGTCAGAGTAAATGGTGTGAGGAATCCCACGCCTCGATGAGAATCGCCTGAACGTTGAGAGGAAGCCGTCAGCTGAGCAGTCACTGACGGCCTCAAGATGTAGAGCTGAAGTGGCGAGACACACAAAAACGCAGATCCAGCCTTTGTGCGTTTTGCTGCCTCGACCCTTCCAAGTTTTGAGCGTGAGAGGACCGGCGTAGTCTACTCCTGTGTCAGTGAGTGCGCGCGATGGTGTGACTCGTGACAGAGGAAGCTGGCGCATCAATTTTTGTGCACGAACTCCTCTCTGTCGAGCACACACCACGCAATGTAATATATGAGATTTCACAGGAGCTCTACTGCCAATGATCCAATGCGTTAGCCTAACTTGAGCGAGTGTGAGCTGCGTGCCTCCGTGAAGAGTACGCACGTGAGCTTGCTCTATTATGAGTGTCGTAAATCGAGAATGGCGAGGCAGAATAGCAGGATGCATTCCTTCATAAGTGAGTGCTGATTGTGAAAGACGACCTCCAACTCTTATTACACCCTCCTCGTCGATAAAAGCTGTTAGTCGACTGAAGGGGTGAGCAGCTGGAACTTGCGAGCCTGACTGCAGCACTTGTATCTCGTGCTTGAAAAACACGGCTTGTGTGACCTTCGTCCAAAATGTGTTTGCTGCAGCCATTTCTCTCGCGGTGAGTGGAGCGTTTCCTGCCGATTCTAACCTCTTTCTCATTTTTTCCACTATTCTCACACAATATGAGGTCAGACGACATAATTTTGCGAGTGAAGAGCAGCGATAAATGAGTTCCCAGTGATACTCTGGCGCCTGTGTTGCCGCGAGAAGAGCTACCCCCGGTCGGGCTTCCATGATACTTAAATCCTCTGAATCAGCTGTGGATTTTGGCCAAGATTGTCTAGGTTTCACCATCCACGGTGGACCTGACCACCACAGCTGATGAGAAGCCAGTTGAGCTGTTGTAATACCTCGTGAGGCACAATCGGCTGGATTGCTTGTGCCTGCCACATGACGCCATTGAGCACTGGGTGTGAGCTCTTGTATTTGAGCGACTCTATTTCGGACATAGTCCTTCCATCGAGAAGGATGCGCTTTGATCCAGGTGAGAGTTACTGATGAGTCCGTCCACAGGTGAGTCGATGAGATTCCAACCTTGAGTGTGGTTTGAACGTAGGCAGCCAGCTTAGCTAATAACAAAGCTGCAGTCAATTCAAGCCTTGGTATGGTGAGCTTCTTGAGTGGTGCCACGCGCGTTTTTGAGCAGACAAGTGAAGCCACCTTTCCTGTGGAAGTTGAGTCAGCAGTGATGTAGATCACTGCGGCCATGGCCAGTTGAGATGCATCAGAGAAACCATGCAATTCCACTGTTGAGTTGCTCCATGTGTTGAACCACCGAGAAATTGAGATTCCGGCCGGATAAGTGAGATTTTCTCTGATTGCAATTCTTCGTGTTGAGACCTGGGATGGCAGTGGACCATCCCAGTTGAGCTTGTGACGCCAAGGCTCTTACAAGAGTCTCCTGGCTCTTATCACAACTGATGAGACGAAACCAAGTGGATCAAAGGGTTGAGCCACCTCGGAAAGAACGAGGTGTTTGGTGAAAATTTCCTGAGTTGAGTTGAACCGTGATGAGAATGTGAACTTGTCCTCATGAAGAAGCCAAGTCAAGCCAAGAATTTTGTCTCGCAGTCGTCCGTTGAGATAGCTGAGATTGACGGTGATGATGAGATATTAGCAAGCACCTTGAGGTTCGACGAGTGCCACCTGGCGAGTGGAAAACCGCCCGCCATGCACAAGTCCTTGAGTTGTTGAGCTATTTCAATGAGTTGATGAGTTGAATCCGCCTGTAGATGCTGTGGTACCATGTGTCACGGTTGTTAATTTGTACGGCACAGGGTTGAGTTGAGCATCAATCCACAAAATTCGCTGAAGATTCCAATCGTCAGGGTGAACTTGAACTTGACGATACATCTTGGTAACGTCCGTGGCAAAGATGTGTCTGTGATGACGGATCCAGATGAGAACGTCCGAAATATTGAGCAACAAATTAGGTCCAGTGTGCATGATGTCACTAAGAGACTTACTTGAAGATGTTGTGCTAGAGCCATTAAATACCACCCGTAATTTGGTGGTGATGCTGTCTGGCCGGAGAACACCGTGGTGAGGCCGATAATTGTATTTTACTTCAAGATGACCTTGAAGCCTTCACCATATGACCAAGTTGTTTGTATTTGTCCGTGAATTGTGAGTAGAGCTGACAGTATTCAGCATCCTTTGAGATTTTACGTATAATGTGCTGCCGACACCGATGTGCTTTTGAGTATGAGTTTCCAGGTTTGCAGGCAAAAATGTGAGAGAACGCCGAATGATGTATCGGCCTGTAGTAACACACTGATGCGTGTTGCGAAACTGATCCTCGCATGCCTGCTCCTCTGGTATAAGTTGACCGACTGTGTCCTTTGGTGGCTCTTCTTGAACCCAAAATTGTGTGAGCACGTTCTGTAATTCCTGATCCTCGTGCTGCATGGCAGCATGAAGAACAGTAAGTGCTTCAGGTTGGCATGAATAAATTGGTCCAATGATAAGCCATCCAAATATCGATAATTGTGCGATAGGCGATGATGGTGTGCCCTTGAGAATACTAGGTTTAATAACCTGTCAATAGATATCTGCTCCAATTATGATGTCGATCGATCGTGGTGTCAGAAAGTCCGGATCCGCCAGCTTCAGCTTCACTATGTGAGACCATGTCGTGCTGGCGACTCAAATGATGGCAAATAAGTAATAATCGTGTTGAGAATGTGAGCCAATACCGTGACTTTCCCCTTGGTGTGTGTGGAGCACATTGTGAGTTGAACCGAACCACGTGTCTGCATTGAGTGACTACCACCGATCTCTGTGATCGAAATTGATGAGTGCTTACGTGTGATATTGAGTTTACGGACGAGCTCTTCCGTAATAATTGTCAATTCCGATCCAGGATCGACGTGAAGTCGTGCCTAGTGAGTCAATGCCGATGTGTAAATGTGTGAGTGCAGTTGCTAATAAGGTTGTGCATGTTCCATGTGAGCTGTGCCGATAAAAGGACGACCGCGGCAACATCCTGGTGCGTCGACGTCTGAGAATGTGTTGGTTGTGCGTTGGAAGTCGTTGCAGGGGGCGCTGCTGGATGCAGCATGGTGTGATGCCGCCCTGCACACTCCTTGCGCGTCCAGGTAGATCGGCAAGCCGATGCGTTGTGTCGACCGAGGCAGTTATAGCACAACCTCTCCATGGTTTTCCGTGCTATGATCTTACAATTGAGTGCAAGAGGGAGTCTGCGCCCTCGTGAAGCAGAGCAATGACCGTGTGCAAATGAGCACTCCGGCGCCGCTGCGATTGGACCTTTAGCACCATCTCGGTTGTCAGTCGAAACGGTGATCGGGTCTTCCTCGGAATGACGCCGGCCCCAGGAACCACCAATGTCATTTTCTCGTCCAGAACTCCAGGTGCCACCCCAGAGTCTTTCGGAGATCCCTCAGACATTGTTAGTCCTGTTGCACACGGAACCAGTAGAGAAAGTGATAGATAGAAACGAAGATTCTCCGCAGAGATGTACTTTACCCCAAGATGTAAATGTAGTACTGCGACGAGTCGATCACGTGTAGCGGTTATACTGCAGAGCTAGGCTGGAGGGCTCCGCTGCGAGTGCTAGAGCTCGTTGAGCTGTCGGATTGTCCTCCGACGAGGTTAGCTGGTGGTACTCGTTCGTTTGGTGATGGTGCCCGGTGCCGTTCCATCTGACACTTGCAATGAACATTTGTCGTTAAGGTCCCGTTGTTTGGTAGATTGCGCTTAAACATGGTGCGCAAGGATGATAGTGTAACACAGGAATGATACAAAAGAACGAAGATACTTCGCAAAGCGCTACTTTACCAAGCTGCTTGGCTGACGAGTACCAGGATGAGTTGATGAGGATCCTGCGACAGGCTACGCAGAGTCCTATCCCAAGATGAGCCGAAGAATGTGTAGAGGTGAGAGCGGAAGGTAGAGAACCCTGGTTCTCTCTTTGCTCGAGTCGAGTATCCGGCTCGAAGGACCAAAATGTTGAGAATTCAACTAAAACTGATGTTGAGAATCCGTCCGGTGATGGCTTGACCGACCTGTGAATATATTGACGGAATGTGAGTACTCACTCGAGACAAGAGGAAAATAAAACCAGACCAAGTAGACGTTATCGTGAGGAAGTAGTTTATTCTACCTTCCAACCGTGGTACAAAGTACAATTTTAATACAAAATGTGTGGTCACTAAAATTGAAAATTAATGCCAAAATAAGTTAATTTAGAAAATCAGTCAAAAACATGAATTTAGAAAAAAGGTACAAATTAACATTGAATAAAACAAACTGAATTCTGAATATTACACAATGTGAGCAGCACACAATTATCTTAATTGTGTGCTGAGCGTGGATATGAGACTGCGGTGCCTGCAACGTAGTAAGAGCTACGCCGCATGAACCGCTTAGCCTGGTGAGTGTCCAGACATTAATTAAAAGTCGTACCAAATGTGATGTGCTAATGTGCGCAGCCAACAATTATACCAATAGGAGGCTGAATGTTCACTTGAGACAGTGGCGCGTGCACTGTAGTAATAGCTACAGCACGGCACGCCAACGCCATTGAGTGCAAGAATTTGTGTGTAATTCACTGCAACTACTCAGCACTGTATTGCTGAGTAGTTGCAGCGAATTAATACTGAGAGCACTCTCAATAAAGGTTATAGAGGGCTCGTCTGTATGAACCCAGCCACGCAGTCAGTACTGCGTAGCTCAATGCACCAGATATTAAGACTGCACCGAATGAGCAACGCATAGTCACTGTGCTTTCCCAGCAGATGTTTAGGAGGAAAGCACAGCGAATATGAGCACCAGCATAATTGTATTAATTATCTGGCAAACTATGGTGAGAAAAAACGTGTGCAGCATATGCCGCAACGCCCGCCACGAGTGAGACCAAATGCTGATGCACCGTATTAACTCCGCCATGGTATTGAATTACGACAAATTGTGCCATAGCACTCTTACCTTGAGCAATGAGTCCTGTTGAGTGAAGTTGAGTGATGCCGATGTAGAAGTAGATGAAAGGTCCGAGAGTCCAAAGATGCGCGTCCTGTCCATGCCGGTGTGTGTCGCAAAAGGTGCCGAAAATCTCAAGATGGCTGCGAGTACGAAAGTTTCGTTGGGCGCTGGAGTCAGTTGAGCGAGATAGCCGGTGAGCGAAACCGAAGTCAAGCGAGAGAGACATCCTCTCGCTCGACGCGGCGTGCCTACGAGGCACATCCTCGGCTTCGCGAAGCCCATGCTTCGGCTATCTCCGCCTCAACCGACCACCGCGTAGTAAAGCAGCGCTACAGGTAGGCGCACGACGATTATCGATCGCCGTGCGCCAGCTGATTCTCCAACAGCAGTACTTGTAACTCGTGTTTGAAGAATACAGCTTGTGTTGCTCGTGTCCAAGCCATTTGCTGCAGCCATCTCTTCTGCTGTGAGAGGAGCGGTTCCTGCCGATTCTAACCTCTTCCTCATTGTGGCCACTACTCTGACACAAAATGAGGTAAGACGACACAATTTTGTGAGTGAGGAACAGCGATAAATGAGCTCCTAATGGTACTCTGGCGTCACAGTTGCCGCGAGAAGAGCAAACCCCGGCTGGGCTTCCATATTGTGCAAATCCTCAGAATCAGTTAAGGTTTTTGGCTGAAATTCAATAGGTTTCACCATCCACGGTGGACCCGACGACCACAACTGATGAGAGGCCAATTGAGCTGTTGTGATACCCCGCGATGCACAATCTGCAGGATTGCTTGTGCCTGAGACGTGACGCCACTGAGCATTGGGTGTGAGTCCTTGTATCTGAGATACTCGGTTTCGGACATAGTCTTTCCACCGAGCAGGATGCGCTTTGATCCAGGTGAGAGTTGCCGATGAGTCCGTCCACAGGTGAGTAGATGAGACCTTGATCTTGAGCGTGGCTTGAACGTATGCAACCAATTTTGCTAGTAACAGTGCAGCTGTCGGTTCAAGCCGTGGTATGGTAAGCTTCTTGAGTGGTGCCACGCGTAGTTTTGAGCAGACAAGTGAAGCCACCTTTCCTGTGGAAGTTGAGTTGATAGTGATATAAATCACTGCGGCCATGGCCAGTTGAGATGCATCAGAGAAACCATGCAATTCCACTGTTGAGTTGCTCCATGTGTTGTACCACCGAGGAATTGAGATTCCGGCCGGATAAGTGAGATTTTCTCTGATTACAATTCTTCGTGTTGAGACCTGGGATGGCAGTGGACCATCCCAGTTGAGCTTGTGACGCCAAGGCTCTTACAAGAGTCTCCTGGCTCTTATCACAACTGATTTGACGAAACCAAGTGGATCAAAGGGTTGAGCCACCTCGGAAAGAACGAGGTGTTTTGTGAAAATTTCCTGAGTTGAGTTGAACCGTGATGAAAATGTGAACTTGTCTTCATGAGGACGCCAAGTCAAGCCAAGAATTTTGTCTCGCAGTCGTTCGTTGAGATAGCTGAGCTTGACGCTGATGATGAGATATTAGCAAGTACCTTGAGGTCCGACGAGTGTCACTTGGCGAGTGGAAAATCGCCCGCCATGCACAAGTCCTTGAGTTGTTGAGCTATTTCAATGAGTTGATGAGTTGAATCCGCCTGTTGATGCTGTTGTACCATGTTACGGCGCACGCAGACGGTGGACTGTGCCCACCCAGATCGCAACCATAATGATCTTGTGTACCAGGCCTTCAAAGACGGCCGTACGGAGCCGGGAGTACGTTGTACCGGGCTCGGGAGTACGTGCTACTGGAGGAGGTCTTCGACTTGTGAAGGTGGCTGTACCAGGGTCAGGAGTACGTTGTACCAGACTCTGTACGTGTCGCTGGAGAAGGTCGGGAGTACGTCAAGTGTTTTGTGGTTGCTTGCCCCGGGTGAACGTCTTTTCTGTACGGGAGTTGGCAACCCTGCCATGGTGTAGGCTCGGGTGCTTACCAAGCGAGACGTTAAGTCTTCGGACTAATTGGGAGACAGGGAGGTTGTTGCAGCCTCACGGCTATGCCGTGGACGACCTTTAAATGTGTTGGACTCTGTCGGGCAAGGTTTGTAAGACTCTGATGGTGGGTCAAGTTTACAAAATTTTCCGTCGACCATCCGACGAGAGTTAGCAGTGCTGGTGTGGGGAAACCCGAGGTACAGCCTTCTCGCAAGAGAGTTAACAAAATCACAAGTTTCTGTTGTACCATGTGTCACGGTTGTTAATTTATACGGCACAGGGTTGAGTTGATCATCTTTCCATAAAATCCTTTGAAGATTCCAATCCTCATGATGAACGCGGATCTGACGATACATTTTTGTAATGTCAAAGGCAAAGATGTGTCTATGTGGCCGGATCCAAATGAGCACGTCCGAAATATTGAGCAACAAATTAGGTCCGGTGTGCATGATGTCATTCAGACACTTTCCAGATGATGTTGAGCTAGAACCATTGAATACCACCCTTAATTTGGTGGAAATATTGTCGGGTCTCAGCACACCGTGGTGAGGCAGATTGTATTGAATTTCACTTGTAAATGATTTCGAAGCCTTCACCATGTGACCAAGTTGTTCGTATTCGACCATGAATTGTGAGTAGAGCTGACAGTATTCAGCATCCTTTGAGATTTTGCGTATAATGTGCTGCAGACACCGATGTGCTTTTGAGTCTGAGTTTCCAGGTTTACAGGCAAAAATGTGAGAGAAAGCCGAATGATGTATCGGCCTGTAGTAACACACTGATGTGTGTTGGGAAACTGATCCTCGCATGTCTGCACCTCTGGTGTGAGTTGACCAACTGCGACCTTTGAAGGCTCTTCGTCAATCCAAAATTTCGTTAGCACGTTCTGTAATTTCTGATCATCATGTTGCACGGCATCATGATGAACAGTGAGTGCGTCAGATTAACATGAGTTAGTTGGTCCAATGATGAGCCACCCGAATATCGATAATTGTGCAACAGGCGCAGATGATGTGCCCTTGAGAGTATTAGTTTTGATAACCAGTCCATAAATATCTGCTCCAACTATGATATCGATTGGTCGTGGTCTGAGAAAGTCAGGGTCCGCCAGCTTCAGCTTCACTATGTGAGGCCATGTACGAGCTGGTGACTCAAAAGATGGCAAGTGAGTAGTAACCATGTTGAGAATGTGAGCCAGTACCGTGACTTTGTCCCTGGAGTATGTAAACACAAAGTGAGTTGAACCGAGCCATGTGTCTGCGTCGAGTGCCTTCCACCGATCCCTGTGATCGAAATTGATGAGTGCTTGTGTGTGGTGTTGAGTTTATGGAAGAGTTCTTCCGTAATAAATGTCAATTCCGATCCAGGATCGACATGAAGTTGTGCCTGGTGAGTCAATGTTGATGTGTAAATGTGTGAGTACAGTTGCTAATAAGGTTGAGCGTGTGTTTGTGAGTTGAATCGATGAGAGAACGATTGCGTCAACACCCTAGTGTGTTGACAACTGTGTATTGTGTGGTTGAACGTTGTCGGAGCCTGCTGTCGCATAGTGCTCAGTTGATTTGTGAATGCCAACCTTCGCCAGGGCAAGATTCGCTGACGATGACCGCGTAGAGCTGGTTGATTGCGTTAGAGTGGCGTAACGATCATGTTACACGAGGAGACGATCCAAGAATATGACAGGCGCGAAATACACTGTCGATCAGGCCAATAAGCGGAAGTCACCAGGTTTAGTGGACGATTTACTGGTGAGCGAGGAGTTGATTGCGTAGGCTGTGACACCAGCAGCTTCTTACCAGAAGCTCACTCGACTCCGTCACCGACCTGAGCTCGCTTTCCTCTGTCTGCTATGATACTACGAGAAAGTGCACTAACTAATATGTGCAAACTCTACATCTTTGCAAATAGCCGATACACGTTGAGCACTTTTAATGCTAACATACAGAAAGAAGCAAAATAAAACTCCGCAGAGCTGTACGATACCCTAAGATGCAGATGTAGTACTGCGACGAGTCGATCAACGTGTAGCGGTTATACTGCAGAGCTAGGCTGGCGGGCTCCGCTGTGAGTGCTAAAGCTCGTTGAGCTGTCGGATCGTCCTCCGACGAGGTTAGCTGGTAGTACTCGTTCGTTTGGTGATGGCGCCCGGTGCCGTTCCATCTGACACTTGCAATGAACACTCATCGTTAAGGTCCCGTTGTTTGGTAGATTGCGCTTAGACATGGTGCGCACGGATCATAGTGTGACACAGGAATGATACAAAAGAACGAAGATACTTCGCAAAGCGCTACTTTACCAAACTGCTTGGCGGACGAGTACCAAGATGAGTTGATGAGGTGAGACTACGAGGAATATGTGCAGAATCCCACGTCGATATGAGTCAAGAGATGCGAGCGAAAGGTAGTTAAACCCTGGTTCTACCCTGTATGCTTGAGTCGAAGATCCGGCTCGAAGGACCAAATGTTTGAGAAGTCCATCCGGAGGATGTTGTTTGACAGACCTGTGAATATATTGAAACTAATGAAGCTTCACTCAAGACAGGGTGAAAATAAAACCAGACTTGTAGATAATATTTTGAGAAAGCGGTTTATTATACCTTCCGCCACTTAGTATATAAAATAATATAATTTGGAGAAATATAAAAGTTCAGAATAAATGCAAAAATAGGTTAAATTTAGAAAGAATAAAAATAATATAAATAAATACACCAAAAAAAACGGATAATTGCCAAATATATAAATAAACAAATTTAATTGAATTTTGTCCGTGAGATTTGAGCAGCACACAATTCTATTAATGGTGTGCAGTATGTACTGAGAGCGGTGTGCGTGCAGCAGTCAGTGCTGCGTAGTACGCCACGCTAGAGAGAATAAGTGCGAAAGGCGTTACAACAATTCACAGCAAGCTCTCAGCAGCTTAATGAAGAGAGGTTGCCGTGAACAAATGAGAGCACTTGCAATTGAAATTGCTTGAATGCTCTACATGCATGAGACAAGCTATGCAGGCAGCACTACATAGCACAATACAACATATAATGAGGATGCACAAAATGAGCAGTGTATAGTCGCTGTACTCTCCCAGCAGATGTCCTAGGGGAAAGTACAGCGAATATAGAACACCTGCATAATTATATTAATTATACCGGCAAATTAAGCTGAGAGGAAACGTGGCGCGACATGTGCTGCGATGCCCGCCATAAAGTGAGACCAAAAAATGTTGATGTACCGATGAGAATCCAACTCCTCATTGCCATTGAATTTATGGTAAACTATAACAATGCACTCGTACCTGATTTTGAGTCCTGGTGAGCAAACGAAGGTTGAGATAATCCGGTTGAGAAATGTGAAAATTGTCTGAGCCTTCCAAATGCGTGCGCTGTTCCGTGCGGGTTTTCACGTAAGTGTCAAAATATCCAACATGGCTGCGGGATATGAAAGCGTCGTTAGGCGCTGAAGTCAGTTGAGCGAGATAGCCGGTGAGCGAAACCGAAGTCAAGCGAGAGAGACATCCTCTCGCTCGACGCAACCTGCCAACGAGGCACAGCCTCGGCTTCGCGAAGCCCTGCCTCGGCTTCGCGAAGCCCTGCCTCGGCTATCTTCGGCTCAACCGAACTCCGTGTGCTGGAGCATCGCAACAGGTAGGCGCACGACGAATATCGATCGCCGTACGCCAGCTGATTATCCAACAGATTTCGTTAGTCCAAAACAAAACGTACATAAAGAGATCAAACAAATGGTAGCTAGCATACAAACTGTGTATGATAGACTTGGAGTGGAATTAAGCACCGTTTCCAACGAAACGCAAACCACTCCGACCGTATAGAGGAGCTGGGTGCAGGTGGGTGGAACACCAGATAACGCGCAAGGGAGCCAGAACGGATCCAATATAAAGAAGAGGAAGGCGTCGTCTCCACCTAACAACCAAATCCGGAAGGTGAATCAAGTACAGAGGCGCATAAACTCCAGGCAAATGACGCCCCCAAAAAACGTTTGAACCGATCGAGCGGGGGAAACCAGCAAGAACAACACCGGGAGGGAGGATATACCTCCACAACCAACTCCTGATCAGGAGCGTGATCGGCAGAAACAGCCAGGAAGGATTGCAGGTGTAGTTCCTGACGGACAACAATGGGAGCAAGCTGGCGGGAGAAAGAAGAAGAAGAAGAAAAAGAAGCCCCCCGCAATAGCTCGAAGAAAACTACTACCCCCGAACGCACTAGTGGTACTTTTATGCCGGTACCGCGTTATTGGATAACTCGGTAATCGGTATAATATTAAAAAGTTATTATTTTGGGATCGTTTGCCGATTAGGAGTAGAAACTCGAGTAATTCCTGTAGACGTGAATTTATGTAAAAATGGAAATGTTTATTGTAGGCAGCGGCTACTTCCCGTTGTCTATTTAAAAGTAAAAAGAGTTTAATACAATAAAACTGTGGTTACGAGACCGTACGAGGAACCAACTTCTCGCGTGTGAATCTACTGTTAGAATTTTATCATTCGCGATCAACCGTTCAGGTTGATGTCCAACTGTAGACTGATTTCGGCAAAGCAGTTAATTTGCCCCATTGACCGAAATCGAGTGTCGAATGGATTCGTAATAATTTCATAATAATCTTAGCTTGCAAATTCCAAGCTCGAGCTCATTGCAGTCATTGCGGGCAGCTCGATACTTACGTTTGCACATTGTTCTACTTTGGTGAGCGGTCCTCACGAAAGGAGGACAATGGCGAAATAATGTGGAAAGAATTAGTTCGCGGTACAACATCCCTCCCCCCTTAAAAAGAAAAATTTTTCCTCTATAACATTTTTCTTCGATTGGTTCCTATATTTCCTCTTACAATGATATTCTCTATATTGGACAATATAGCAGACATAATACATAATAATCTCTATCATTTGACAATTTTTCTTTTGCTGATTTTTCTTCATGGTCGATCTGGCCATCGCACTCGGCTGACGGGGCGAGTTTCCCAAGCCCTGGTACGCTCGGATCGCGGTCGCTCCTGTGGCTGTTGTTGTCTACGTGGCTCTAGATTCATGTTCACCTCGGCTGCTGCCGGAGTCGCTGCCTCGGTTGTCCTTGTCGGTGTCCGGTTCCGTATGTACCTATAACATTTGAACAGAAGGATGCCGACCAAGGCTATTGCACTCATCGTATACAGGTTAATTATGTAGGGAGGCGTCCCGGTTTCGCTGACGTCGAGGGTTTCGAGAGTCATCTCTGCTTGATCCTTGAGTTTCTGTAGCTCCTTTGTATTTTGCAGTACACTTCCTAGTGTAATTTCCTCTGGGGACTGGGTAAGAAGCGTCTGGGCTCCTATTTCCCTCAAATTTAGGTCGTATGGGGGAAGGTAATTCTTCTGGATGATCTGCGATGTTTGTTCTGTTGTTTTAACACTGAAAGTTGGGGCGGTTACAGTACATTTGCCTATCAAAGCTAGTATTCCCGATTTACTCAAAATTTCGTGTTGGAGCGGTTTTTTGTTGCAAGTGACGCTGATGGCCTCAGAGGTCGGCGTGACGTAAATCCACAGCCCCGGCTGTTGCAGGGGCATGAGGTGGGTACGGATTAGCCGAATTTCTTTTTTGGCGCAGTTCTTACCGTAGTCCTGGGTGATCTTGGCGTAGATCAACACCTCGCAGGGGGTGTCTTTCAGGAGCAGAATGGATGGGTGTTTCGAAGGACAAATGTACAGTTTGTTAACAGTTTTGCAGTTTCGTAGGTCCTCTTTAGTCATCTGCAGATAGTTGTGACTTTCTGCGTTGACCACTACTGGATTACCCGTCGTTTTCAAGTAGTAATATTTTCCATCGCTTGCTTTTGTTGGTATGGAGTAAGCCCTCTGTATACTGTACCGTTGTTGCCCGATCAACGGTATGTCGAGCACGAGTACTATCGCGTTACCCTCGCTGTAGGCCTTTAGGTCAGCCAGTCGCATAAGTGCTGACACTTGGTAGTGCTCTACAGCAACAGGGAAACTGGTGCCTGGTGGTGGGGGAGTCAGCGTTCTCGGGGGCAGGGGTATACCTGCTGTAGAGCCTTCGGCTATCTTTGCTATCATGTGCGATAATTCTCGAACATCGCTTAGTAAAGCATCTACCGCTATGCTGATTGCAGTCAAACTCTCGTCCAGGCGTTGGCGTCTCCCTACGCCATATAGCTGGCTGTTAAGTGTATGATTGATGTGCATAACCAGGGTCAGCAGGGCTTGCTCGTTGGCCTGGATGTGGTGCGCACTCTCATTACACATGCTCAGGGTAGTCCTTACCACTTGCACCTGTTTTTTCAGTCTCTCTTGAAGACTCTGTTGCGAGGCGTGTATATGGGTTATTTCGTCGAGCAACTTCTGCGCATCGTCAGCATTCATGTTTCCGGTTATGGCTTTGATGATGCTTCCCAATCCGTTGATCAGTCCTCTGCGCTCCCGAAGGGGGCGTGTACCGAGGAGGTCGTAGATGGTCACCACTCCTGTGTAAATTTTGTCCTGCATTCTCGAGACCGAGTCGGCAATGACGGAGCATAAGTCATTTCCGTGGACGTCCTGGTTGCATAGTTCTAGTAGACGTTCCAGGTTTTTGCTTGCGTCAGCTTCTCGGTGTAATAAGGCCGTGACATCTAACCTGACGACCAGCCGCCAGGTGGATTGTACGATTGCGAGGCTTCCGACGTCCTCGAAGTAGAGGCCGGGATTGTTGTCGAAGGTACTGATAACGTAGTCTGAGGCGTGGACGTCGGTCTCCGTTGCTCCGCTGGTTGCCGTGATCCACCTGGTATGAGGATTGGGAACGTTCAAACTCGCGTTTCCGGGTGAATGCATACTTTCATATATTTCTTAGTGCTCGATAAAGAGCTTCAGGCGGTTTGCATGCACCGCCTGGGTTTTATGTCCCTTCCGGACTATGTAATTGACGGGGGGCCTCTTCCTTACTATTTCGTGAGGTCCCGTCGACTTCGGGGTCAGCTTGGCTGACCGCCCCCTGCGCACCGTCTCGTCGCTGAGGAGTATGCGTTCGCCGACGCGGTACTCCTGCACCTGTGCGCCTTGGTCATACGTACTCTTTGACCTCCTTTTCGCGACTTCCAAGTTGTCGCGTGCTACTGTCCATGCGGCGCGTAATCGCTCGCGTAACTCGTGTACGTAATCACCGTAGGCATAAGAGCTGCGGGGCTTCTGTTTCACGGCAGTCGGCAACTTAAACTCGCGTCCGTACACCAACACGTGGGGAGACAGTCCGGTCTCCGTATGTGGAGTGGTATTGTACGTAAACATTGCGTACGGCAGCCACTCGTCCCAATTTCCTGATTTTATTCCTTTGGCAGGATTCGCAGGACGATATGTAATTTTCCAAATCCCTTCTCAGGCCGGGCCAGTCGTACTTGGTCCGGATCCAAAGCAATATACGCCGTATACCCTGGTCCCCTCCTATGGGGGTGTCGTGGTATTCTTTGATTATTGTCAGGCGGTCATCGGCAGAAGGAATGGCTACGCCACTGCGGCAGTCGCTATACTCTTTTATAACGCTATCTTCGTCCGCGCTGCTGGAAGCTCGTGGGCTACGGGCCCCGCCGTGCCTCGCTTCCTCAGCAGGCCTTTGCGGTGCTCTGTCCGCAGTTTCTTCGCTCGGTGTGCCCACCGTTAGCTCCGCCGCTGGGTCGCTCTCTGTCTCGAGCGGCCTTGCAACGTTTGCTTTTCGCGGCCTTCCGCGCTTCACGGGTCCGCCATGCTGTGCTGGGCTCGCTCCGTCCTTGTCAGTGGTGCTCGCAGTCTTACCAGTGTCTTGCGTATGTAGCTTGCGTGGTCTGCCCTTTCCCCGACCGCACGGCTTTTCGGCGGGGCTGTGGGGTTCAGTAGAGCGATCTGCATGCACGCTGCGGATCTCTCTATCATTGTCTGTAGCATTGGCAGGCGCTTTCTCTCGCTCTGCCTCGTTGCTGGGCTGGCCCGGGGTATTCTCGGCTGTCTGCTTTGTGCGGCTGTCCGTACCCGGGCGCATTCTGTCCTTTACCGTCTCGTGGGCGAGCTCGATCTCTCGTTCCGACGAGCTGCCATGGCTGTAAGGGGTATCTTCGGCCCTCCGCTTTGTGCGGTCATTCGCTGTGCCGAGTTGCCCCATCGTGCTGTCTTCTTCCGACTCACGGACTTCGTTCTTAGCTCTCGCTTGGGTCCTCGTAGTAGCGAATATACGGCTTAACGCATCGGCGTTTTTATTACGCTTTCCGGCCTTATATTCAACGTTAAATTCGTGTTCGGCCAATTTAATTTTCCAACGCATTAATCTCGAACCTGGGTCCTTTACTGCGAACAGCCAGGTGAGCGGTTGGTGGTCCGTCACTACCGTAAAACGTGTACCATAAATATATGGTCGAAATTGAGTAAAACCCGAAATTATTGCGAGTAGCTCTTACTCCGTGTGTTACTATGTCGTCGAGGTACACGTAGCATTTGACGCCCTGTAGTCCTGCTAATGCGAAGTTTATTAGCCGCTGGGAAGTCGGTGGCGCGTTCCATTGACTCCTGCTGGGCTGATCTATTCCTTCCGCTAGCATTTTGTCTGTCGGCCTCTCCACTTCTCTTTCTCGTGAGCGAGCTTAACCTCTCGCCTCGACAAGTTAAAGTGGTTGCCTTGGGTATCTACAACTCCCCGCTTGGTGCGGCTGTTCGTATACCCGAATGCGCAATCTTACTCTTTCTTGTGGGACTTTCTTTCCTGTCCCACTTGGGCTCGTGTGGTCGCGTATATACGACTCAGAGCATCTACATCTATATTTATTTTTCGGCTTTCTTCATTTTACCGGACCCATGCCCCGATTTTACAGTCTTCCCAGGCAAAGGTTGCGATCCTAGGTCCTTCGATCTGACCTTAAAGGGTGTGCGATACTGCACCTCGTGCGTTTGCTGTCGCTTGTTCCCTCGTGGATGGACTACACCGTTGTATTTGCACATTATTCCGGCGCGAGCTCCTTGCTTTTCGCTTCTGGGGGGCACCAAGTCGGGCTTCCGTCGTTGCTGCGCAAAGCGTTTGGCCTTCTTCCCCGTGCTCTCTGAGCTTACGCGCAGTGTCTTGACCTGTCGGCTACGTACAGCCTTCGCTATCTCCGACGGCTCGAGTGTCGCCGACGGCTGTTGCACTTTTCCGTCGTTCTTATAAACATCTAAACTCACTCTATTGCTTTTTGACGGTGTGACACGGAATCTCGCTACTCTACCTCGACTAATTCCGCTCCTTATAGGTTTTCCGACAAATTTATTTTTCTTGGCGGCGTCCATGTTAGACCCGTTTCCGGAAGAAAGATTTATCTTTGTAAGCAGGCCTATGTACTTGCATGTGGCGGCAGTTCTACTGCGTGGTGACGAATATATCCTCGTCGCGCCGTCCGGTAGCGGCATGCAGTGCCCATACAACTTAAGCATCTCGCCATGCAGGATGTCCACTTTATGCTGCTTGATAAAGTCCATTCCTAGCAGCCCATTGACCCCTAGGGACTATGTAGAACCAATGTTCCACGTTCAAGGCTGGCGTCTCCAGCACAATTTTTGCTATATCGAGAGGGGTGAATTTTTCACCTGCCACACCCTGCAGTTCCACGGAGCACCTGCTCACCATGGTTTCGGGCTTGAGGCATTCCTCCTTCAGTATACTGCACGGTCGTGGCTAACGGTGCATTGATATCGAAGTCGCTGGCCGTAGCGCTGGACGCCGGCAGTGTTACCTGCAATAACTGCTGCGTCGTTTTCCTCCTGTGCGCGGGTCTCTGCTGGGCCGTGAATGTATTTATTCTCATCGTTCCCAGTGGGCTGGCATCGGTATTCGATCGACTTGCACTCGCATTCACCGTGGACCTTTCACTCTTGCCCCCTAAGTTCCTTGGACTTTGGGGATGCTGTGAAGACTGGGCAGGATCGCTTTTGTTCTGCGACAATCTTTTCCTGCAGTCTTTCCACATGTGGCCCCTTTTTTGGCAATAGTTGCACAAGACGTCAACGTTGTGAATGGATGTATTCTCGCTGGGCATCGGTAGGCTTCCTCTTCCCGATCTGCGGGTGCAGTCTCGAGCCACGTGCCCTGGTTTCCCGCAGGTGAAACAATTCTCGCTCTGCTGGGATGGTGCACCTTGGGACCTTCTGGGGTGGCTTAGTGCTCCACCTACCCCTCCCTTTGGCTGCACCATATTGGTGATCTCGATGGCTCCGGTTACCGACTCGTGGAGAGTGGTGTAGTTACGAGATCTCACCAGAATTTGGACCTGCCCATGCAGTCCATTTTCAAAGTTGGCCTGGGCGCTCTTCCGGGTTATTTTCTCAATGATGCGCATTTCCAACATCGTAGTGGCTTCCTCGCAAAGCTTTTCTATGATATCCACGGTGATACGCTCTGTCCTGGCAGCGTATACCACGATATCCTCGCCCTGGCCCTGCCGGAGGGAGTTAAATTCCACCTGTAATGCGTGCAGCGACTTTCGCTTCCCGTACAGGGCCTCCAGCTCGGTCTTAAGCTGCGCTACCGAGAGGATGACCTTGTGTTTCAACTCTCTGGCCGCCCTACCTTCGAGCTTGCTGCTGAATACCAGTTCCAATAGGATCTCGTGGTCACCAGGCGCAGCTCGCTTGAAAACGGTTTCACAGGACCGTATAAAGGCGTCTAGCTCGTCAGCGTTGGTGCCATCGAAGCGCTTTATATTTTTCAAGGCCAGCCCCAAGTCGAGCGTCCGACCCCGGGTTTCCGGTATCCGCGGTTGCTCCCTTTGGAACACAGGATCCGCAGAAAGGTACTCCGGTTCTTCGAATCATGTTTGCCTCGACCGCGGACGTGGTATCGGGTACTCTTCCAACTGAGTACCTTCCAACCTCCGCAGCAAATCGGCATTCTGCTCCCGTAGGAACCGGATGAGGTCGAACTCGTCTGCTCCAACCTCGTTTAGCATATCTGCCAAATTCCGTCTTGCTGACGGTGTTTCGGCCTCCCTGAGCTCGCGATCGAGTTCGCGTTGGCCTCGATTGTGCTCGCGCTGGAGCCTTTCGTATTGGCGTCGCGCTCTTTCCATTTCGCGTTGGCTTCGGTCGACTGCCTCCAACCGATCGCGTACCCTTGCCGGTACCGACCGGGCTGTCGCACCGGTAGCTGCAGAGAATCCTACGCGATCTATCGTACGCATACTCTCTATTTCCTGGTCGACCATGTCCTCGGTGACGTGCTCGGGCGTTCGCTCGTCAGTGGCTATGTTAAAAACGTCGTCGCTAACGTCGCTGTCAAAATCTCCGAATGACGCACCCCTACGTATGTTTACGCCAAACTGGGCCGTCAGTCGGTCCGCCAGGGCCCCTTGTCTGGTCGAAGGGATTCGCCCCGACGGCGCGAGCCCAAATAGCGCCCTGCGCGCTTCGTAAACGATGTCCCCTACGGCCGCGGCTAATCCAGCTGTGGGGTCTACTTCTGCGCTGGGCAACGTCGTCTCTAGCGAGTTGCCCCTATTTCTTGGTCGGGCTCCTCTAGGCTCTGACATGTTTATTTCGCGACGGCTTGACTTTAATATTTCCCAAACAAAAAATAATCTCACGAGAGATATATGTCGACGGAATATTTACTGACTGGGTTTGATTTTATGGTTAAATGTATATATTACGTAACCACCACTTACAGGAAGATGGTCTGGAAGATATTCCTCTCCATGGCGTTACTCCTTGGGTGCAATTCCTTCGGTGCTGTAGACCTGTTGTCCCGTAGCTCCCCTCGAAGGTTGGTCCAGTTGCCCTCCCTGGTACCTTTGACCCGTCTCTTGGTGGTTCCTGGGCTCGTCTTCTGTGCGTCGGCAATGGCTGCGCGACGGCTTTGTCTCGAGTAGCAGCTTCGCGTACTCGTTTGTACACTTTGTGCGGTTTTCCGCGACTTGACGTGACACTGTCAATCGGGACTTTAAACGGTTGACCGCTACGTCACACCGCACCGACGGTCACTTCGCGTCTTCGCGTTAGATTAGTCGGGTTTTACGAACTACACTGGCGTCCTTTGCACAAGTCGTAGTCGTCACTATAGAGTCACTCTTAACTTTGTCCAAAACACTTTTTGTCCGAATAAATTACGTAGCACTTATCACTTCAGCAGATCCCACCGCTGCCACCAAATGTTATGCCGGTACCGCGTTATTGGATAACTCGGTAATCGGTGTAATATCAGGGGTACAAATTGAAAATGCGGGTTTGATAACAGATGGCGTTACTAACGCTATACGCATCAGGCAGTACTGTGACTATGTTCATGTCAAAGCTACGTCTTATAGCTTTAATTTTCAGTATGTGTCAATTTGTCGCAGTGTCAAATTCATAGTTTTTTTGAGCTCTCAATATGTCGAGTTTCGTGCCAACAAAACAGCATTTGCGGGAAGTTTTAATTTACTTCTTTAATTTGAAGAAAAGTGCTGCTGAAGCACATCGATTGGTCTCCGAGGCTTATCCGAGTCATGTTCCATCGGTTTCAACGTGCGAGAGATGGTTTGTGCGGTTTAGAAGTGGTGATTTTGACGTTGAGGACAAAGAGCGGCCGGGCCAAGTGAAAAAGTTTGAGAATGCTGAATTGGAGGCAATACTCAATGAAGACTCGTGTCAAACTCAACAAGAGCTCGCAGATTCATTGGGAGTGACACAACAAGCCATTTCCCATCGTATAAAAGCCCTCGGAATGATCCAAAAGCAAGGACATTGGGTGCCGTATGAGCTGAAGCCGAGAGACGTCGAGCGCCGTTTTTTTGCATGCGAACTGCTGCTCGAACGGCAAAAACGGAAGGGTTTTTTGCATCGCATTGTCACTGGTGATGAAAAGTGGATCCATTACGATAACCCGAAGCGCAAAAAATCATATGGTTACCCCGGCCATGCATCATCATCGACGGCCAAACCAAATATTCACGGCGCCAAGCTCATGCTCTGTATTTGGTGGGACCAGCTGGGTGTGGTGTATTATGAGCTATTGAAATCGAACGAAACCATCACAGGAGCACTATACCGAACTCAATTGATGCGTTTGAGCCGCGCACTCAAAGAAAAACGGCCACAATACGAGCAAAGACACGACAAAGTAATTTTGCAACATGACAACGCTCGGCCACATGTTGCAGCGCCGGTCAAAACATACCTACAAACGCTGAAATGGGAAGTCTTACCCCACCCGCCGTATAGCCCAGATATTGCTCCTTCCGATTACCACCTTTTCCGATCGATGACACATGGCCTAGCTGACCAGCGCTTCCATTCTTACGAAGAAGCCCAAAAATGGGTCGATGACTGGATAGCAGCCAAGCCGGCCGAATTTTTTCGCGACGGTATCCGTAAATTGCCAGAAAGATGGGAAAAAGTTGTGGCTAGCGATGGACAATACTTTGAATAATTCATTTGTTACCATTTTTTCAGAATAAACGTTCAAAAATAGAAAAAAATCCCGCATTTTCAATTTGTACTCCTGATATTAAAAAGTTATTATTTTGGGATCGTTTGCCGATTAGGAGTAGAAACTCGAGTAATTCGTGTAGACGTGAATTTATGTAAAAATGGAAATGTTGATTATAGGCAACGGCTACTTCCCGTTGTCTATTTAAAAGTAAAAAGAGTTTAATTCAATAAAACTGTGGTTACGAGACCGTACGAGGAACCAACCTCTCGCGTGTGAATCTACTGTTAGAATTTTATCATTCGCGATCAACCGTTCAGGTTGATGTCCAACTGTAGACTGATTTCGGGAAAACAGTTAATTTGCCCCATTGACCGAAATCGAGTGTCGAATGGATTCGTAATAATTTCATAATAATCTTAGCTTGCGAATTCCAAGCTCGAGCTCATTGTAGTCATTGCGGGCAGCTCGATGCTTACGTTTGCACATTGTTCTACTTTGGTGAGCGGTCCTCACGAAAGGAGGACAATGGCGAAATAATGTGCAAAGAATTAGTTCGTGGTACAACAGTACATAAGGCGCAGGAGGAGACGACGTACGCCGACATAATACAGAAGGTTAAGGCAGACCCCGCTTTGAAAGATATCGGGGAGAAAGTCGAAAAAATCAGACGAACGGCAGGAGGCAATCTGCTGATTATGTTTGGGAAAACAGAAAAGAAGGAGATGGAGACGTACCGGGCGATCATTAGGGAAACACTCAAGGACGAAGCGACAGTAGAGATGAGGATTCCGGAGTCGGAAATAGAAGTCAGGGACCTGGACGAATGAGCAAACAAAGAAGAGGTAGTTAAACTTCTGAAAGACCACATCCCAGACCTGAAGGACCTCACCACTGATGCCAAATCCCTGAGGAAAAGCTGGGCCTCGACGCGGATCGCGGTGGTCGACCTGCCGGCCGCTCACGCGAGAAAAGCGGCGACGCTTGGTAAGATCAGAGTAGGTTGGGGCACGGTCCGCATCCGGGAGAAAGTGTCGCCAAGCAGATGCTTCAAGTGCTGGCATTTTGGCCACAAAGCTCTTGATTGCAGGAAGAGAGTTGATCGCAGCAAGACCTGCTTTAAGTGCGGTCAAGAAGGGCACAACGCAACACAACGTGCAAGGAGCCTCCCAACTGCATCCTCTGCAGGGAGAAGGATCCAAAGAGTGACTGTAGCCATATAGCTGGGGGATGGAAATGTCCCATCTTCCAGAATGCCAGAAGAGCTGTCCTGAGTCCGGAAAATGAGAGTACTCCAACTTAATCTCAACCACTGCAGGGCAGCCCGGGACTTGCTGACACAGCGAGTAAGAGAACTGGGCATCGAGGTGGCAATGCTGTGCGAGCAGTACGACGACCTCGAAACCCAACCATGGGTCTCAGACAGCACCAAAAAGGCAGCAATATGGGCATGTGGTAGGCTGCCCTTCGAACAGCTACCAACTAACCCCACTTCATGGTTCGTTAGGGCCAAGATAGGAGGGGTACACCTATATACAGGGTGTCCGCCGGGAAGGTATACTACTTTGTTTGTTTATAATTTTTGATTAAACGAAAGAGAATGGATCTTATATTGATAAATGTTTTATTTAATGTCGGCAATTATGTATGGAATACAATATCAAATAAATGTCCGCCTCTGTTAGCCTCACAAATGCGAGCCCTTTTGAGCACATTTTTCATTACATTCTCACACATTTCACGCGGTATTTCATTAATTTCATCACGAATATTTTGTTTGAGTTGCTCAAGCGTTTCTGGTTTGTTTGCATAAGCCTTGCTTTTTAGATATCCCCACAGAAAGAAGTCCGGAGCAGTCAAATCAGGCGACCGTGGAGGCCAATCAACATCACCATTTTTTGAAATAACTTGTTGTGGAAAGAGGTCTCGCAGTAATTCCATTGTAATCCTGGCTGTATGCGATGTGGCACCGTCTTGTTGATACCACATGTTAATCAAGCCCAAAGCATGCAGTTGTGGTGTTAAAAAGTTTTCAATCATATCACGATATCGCTCCCCATTCACAGTTACCGTTACGCCGTTTTGATTTTCAAAGAAGTAAGGTCCAATGATTCCTCCTGGCCAAATTGCACACCGAACTGTCACTTTTAATGGATGTAAAGGTGACTGATGAATAATTTGAGGATTTTCCATTGCCCAGAACCGACTATTCTGTTTATTTACATATCCATTTAAATGAAAATGTGCCTCGTCACTCATTATGATTTTTTCATGAAAATCGGGGTTGTCATGGGCGAGCTGTAACATCCTATGTTTTAACGATTAAAACACGTTGGTTTATCGAATATTTTTCCATAATAAATTTGCCACGTGTCTACTTCACGACTGCCAAATATGAACTGTCAAGACTAACGTTTACCAAAATGGCGGCAAAACAAAGTAGTATACCTTCCCGGTGGACACCCTGTAGCTGCTATGCTCCACCGAGTGCGCCGATTGAAGTGTTCGAGAATTTCCTGGACACTCTCACAGAGGACGTGAAAAGAAATGACCCGGTCGTAATGGCCGGAGACTTTAACGTCTGGTCCATTGAATGGGGCAGCCGTGAGACGGACAGAAGAGGTGAAACCCTGCAAGAGGCTTTCTCATCATTAAACCTGATTCTCATGAACGAGGGAACTGCGAGCACCTATCGCAAAGGCGCCGCGAACTCCATTATCGACCTAACGTTCATTAGCAGTGTTCTCACAAAAGGGGGCTGTGAATGGAGGGTCGATGAGGAGTTCACAAATAGCGACCATCAAGCTATAATCTGGGAAATCAACACCAGTCCCAGAAGCGGGTGGCGTCAGAAAACCATAAGGAGACAGCCAGTGGGCTGGAACAGCAAATGCTTTGATGCGGAGACCTTCAGAGTGATGATGAGGGGATCTCCAGCGCCTCAGTCAAAAACTGCTTAAGGCATCACAGAAGAGGTAGAAGCGACACTGGAGGTAGCCAGCGATGCCAAGGAGTCGCCTAATCAACGGCCGAGCACCAGTCCACTGGTGGAACCCGACCATTGCCCAACACCGGCGAGCGTGCCTTAAAGCAAGAAGGCAACACCAGCGTGCTCGTAAGCGAGACAGGGCCTCAGCAGAGGAACTCAGATGGACATACGAAGAGAAAAGGCGTCTTCTCAGAAATGCTATCAACTTGAGTAAACGAGAATGTTGGAAGGAACTCCGCGCGGAAGTGGACCGGGACCCGTGGGGCAGACCGCATAAAACGGTCATGCATAGGATTAAAAGCCTACCCGCAACAACACCAACTTGTCCCGACATGCTGCACAGAATAGTAGTACACCTGTTCCCGGAAAAACCAGAACTCCTCGACTACCACCCAGAGAATAGAGAAGTAGAAATTCCTGGAGTGACCATGGAAGAGCTCACGAAGACCTGCACCAGATTGCAGAATGGCAAGGCACCAGGACCAAGCGGCATACCCAACATTGCACTCAAGAGTGCAATTGCCACCAGACCAGACATGTTCATAAGCATGGGAAGAAACCACCGGACGACCCAGCATCTTATCGTCCACTTTGCATGCTGGATTCGGAGGGGAAGAACTTGGAGCGGATAGTGGCCGACAGACTGGAGCAATACATCGAACCTCAACTTTCTGAATTCCGATTCGGATTCAGGAAGAGGAGATCGACCATCGACGCGCTGGAACTCGTCACGAACATCGCAAAGGAAGCCATCTCAGGAAAGAGTTGGAAAGGCGGTTCCATAAAGAATTGCCTCATCGTCACCCTGGACATCAAGAATGCGTTTAACTCGGCCCGCTGGGATCGAGTTTTGGAGGCTCTTGAGAACATGGGTGTGCCCTACTACCTACGAAGGATGGTCAGATCATATTTCAGCGATCGACTTCTGCACTACGAGACGGAGCAGGGGCCACACACACACACACACACACACACACACACACATGCATGCATGCATGCATGCATAAGCTCCGCGGCTTCGCTGTTTAGGTAGGATCCTGCTTTAGATGATGAAAAATTAGCTTTTTTACGAGGATTTTTCTGGAAGGGAAAAAAAAAAACTTAGCCCAGCGAACATTGGGGTATATTTTTTATGTATTTGAAGTGTAAAAATATATTTTTTTAAGTAGATATAATAGTAGGCTGCAGAGAAATGAGCCCTTTCCGTGAGCGCCTTGAGTAGTATGTGTACACCTTTGCTCCATCCCGCTTCTTCCCCCACCACTCGGCTACCCCCACCACCCCACTTTTCCAACGCCGCGCTACCCACTCTGCTTGACCATTATCGGTAACGTTGAGATGGTAAAGTGAGGTTGTGTGGGTACCTTGGTGAACAAGGACAAGTAGAGATAAGAGCAGGATGGAGCAAAGGTGTAATACTTGGAATAAAATTTTTAACTCACCCTTGTGTTGGCGGCATCTACGACGACTCTTCAGGGTGATGGGCACACACACATATGCACACACACGCATTCTCTCTCTCTCATTCACTCACTCACTCACTCACCCTCACATCAAAAACCACAGCTACGCGCCCGGGTAATGGGAATTACCCGCACCCATGGAGTGCGGGCACCGTCAGGGGTACGCATGCGTATCCCGATCAGCGTATCATTACCGCACGTTTCATCGATCCGATCTAGATATCCGTCCTCGTCAATTGAAGGATCGAGGCCGAATACCGTACACTTCACGAGCAACGCCGGTAACACACTAATCGGCGGCTCGGGGTGAAATAGGTAAGACCAGTCGACGTATATCGATTCCTCGATATGGACAAGCAGCACCTCGCAGCACCTGTCATCATCCATTTTGACAACCTCACCGCGCATAGCCCTTTGATACCGCACAACTACACAAGCCGCACCAATGCACAAGTCCTCGAACACAAGACGACTCCTCTCAATAAACTCCTTAATGTATAACCTGTCCAAATTATCCTCCAGTTTGAGTAATGCAGCGCACATTTTGTCCGTTCGCAGACACACTGTATTGTCACTGCTACCACATATCACACGACACACGAAAGCTTCTGATAGCTCCCCGTCTAAATACCGCAGATACATTCTGAGTTTTTTTATTTATACAGTCGCTGTGCACTACTAAAGACAGACTGAATGCTCCCGATTCTGAATCATAAGTAGGTGTGCAACGCTTTGAATGCAATGTCAGCGGTTTTAAACGTGCGTACTGCTTTGCGCTGTGCTTCTCGTGAAGCGAATGCTCTGCAGTAAAAGACGCAGAATATGATACCGTACCACGAGAGACCTCGATTATTATTCATATGTAATTATAAAATAAGAGACACAGTGAGCCGATATATTTGTATTTAATTAATCAATGTTTTATTTAAATCACTTTACACATATTTACCGTCGTATGCAACATCTCTGCAAATACGGTAATCTTCGCTCGGAGATTCCTCCGCCGTTAAATTAATTTTTATCACTGTCTAATCGTCGAGAGGCAAAAGTATTGTAATATTCACGTATTAATCTGTCGTTTTTAATTACATTATCGCTAAAGAGATTATTAAATCGCGACATGGTGAAGCCGCACGACATAAGATGCAGGAATACGATACAAAATTGTCCACATACATCCGACGTATTACTCTGTAGCTGCTTGAGTCTGTACCGATAGAACTTGCAGTTTCTTCGTAGTCGTGCGAGATGTTGCGGTATAACCGGAGGTAGCCCGTAGCTATCAAAGTACATTCCTTTTCCATGATGGTTAACGTACATGGCGATCCAATGCTCTCCAGGTCCATCGTGGTTATCCGTGTTAACTACGAGTCCAGCCGGTAACGACCATACACGAGGAATTCTGTCAGCTGAGTATACGCCAACGGTTGAAAGTGGTAGATACTGCAGACTCTTGTAGATTTGTCTAGTGTTCATGCTGAACACATAGTCAATGATTAAATGATGACCAATTCGCTTTGAAAGACGTATATATATGCAAAATTTATTTCACAGCATCGTTGATCGTGAGACGACTACATGATGAAGATTTCTTCTCTTTCTTATTCTCTTCCTCTTCATCTGCTGACCAAACATCCATGTATGATGTAGCGAAGCCAATTTTTTATTTGGAAAGCCTGGCGCATTGCACAATGCGAAGACGCTGTATCGTTTATCATAGCGTGTCTGAAGCATTTTCGCAAAGATTGCGGCATAAATGTGTACGATGGGGCACCCTCCTCATCCTCCAGGTTGGAAATTTCACGACTCGTGATATCGCAAAGAAGTATAGCCTTCTCGTGACCGCGTGTATAGATACGTCTTGATTTTCGCGAAATTTCACGCAAATTAGCGTATGCTTGTTTACAGCTCACATCGTCCTCGTACCATTCCAGACAGTGAAAATATTTCGAGAGACAATTATTCTGGTTTCTCGAATGCTGAGGTAATTCGGCAAAGTGACACGGCGGTGCGACGATCTAATGAGCAGAGTACGGTCTATCCACTGCTACCACGGGAATTTTTGCTTGTTATTTTGGAAATTGAATGGATTCATACTGAAGTCGCCGTTAAACGCTTTGCTATCGACAAAACCGATAATTATTCGCTTCGGCAATTGACCTAGCACAATATTATTGGTAGTCTCTCCATGAACACCAGAGTGTATTGAAACCGTGTAATTTTGTTCTACGAACGAGAAGCGATGTCTCGAGAATTTCTTTCGGAATACATTCCGAATCTTTATCACGCATTTCCTGTATATCCACGACGATATCGATTTTCTCGTCTAATACGTACAGATGCTAGACTTCGACTGATTAGTTACTCACAGAGATGCTTCTACGTCTCTTAGCACGAAATAATGTTATGCCGACATCAGCTCATTTTTCGCTTATCCTGTAAAATCCACCATTACTTGCCGAGAGGCATCGATTTCAAGGACATTATCATATTCCGCGTAGACTACATAATTTATCGTTGAAGCAAGCGCATCCTCATAGCGTGCCTCTATTCTCACACTACCGTGCTTTATTAAATTCCAATGTGAATTGATGTTCGCCGAAAGATCGGGTGTCAAATCATAACCAAACAGACAGTATCCATCGCGATAATTATCGGGATCGATCGAATTACCGTCGTTTAAGAAATGTATTCCAGTTCCCGAAAACAACGTTAGAAAAGCATCCACATATAGATGATTTTTCGTGAAATCAGGTTGTAACGGTTTTAAAGGTATTTGAGCACCATCTACATACAACGAGAGATAATTTATCTTGTAATTTTGGAAATTGAATGGATTCATACTGAAGTCGCCGTTAAACGCTTTGTTATCGACAAAACCGATAATTCTACGTTTCGGCAATTGACCTAACACGATATTATCGATAGTCTCTCCATGAACACCAGAGTGTATTGAAACGGCTTTTACCTCGACTCTCGTAAGAGGATATTTAGCCGTAGATTTTGCCAGAGTTCTAGCATGCGAGAGCAGCACACCAGAAGCTATTTTTGTTCTAGGAACGAGAAGCGATGCCTCGAGAATCGTT
Source organism: Cylloceria caligata (assembly GCA_963942595.1). NCBI lineage: Eukaryota > Metazoa > Arthropoda > Insecta > Hymenoptera > Ichneumonidae > Cylloceria > Cylloceria caligata. Next base: position 30,363,961 of record OZ012708.1, read on the forward strand.
AAGCCGCATTGACCATTCTTTGTATCCCCCACAAGACAAAATGAATCTCTAGACCGCACCAATCGTAGTCGCATCTCGATACCGTTTACTAGGAACCGCTCCTGATTGAATATAACGCAATGCAAATGACCGAGCAAGTTTACAGTTTTTTCGACATTTAAAAATTGTTTTCTCTTCACAAGACCCATATTTCCCGATGTTATATCATCCATTTTTCCAGGGGTATCATCGTACCAGAGAACGCTCGTGAGATGCGAATTTTTCGCTGCTGGACCGTAATTCAAACGTGTTTCGATGTATGCTCGATAAGCGTAGGCATTATTTGGAGGTGAAACTAATTTTCGATTCAGGTATATAGTACATCCACCTGATTAAACAAACAATGCAAGAGATTGTTTACAGGGCCGGCAGTTACTTTCGACGCTGTACTCGCGGCAATTTCCTCGGTAGGACATGTTATTTTCACTCTCAGACTAAGCATAGTATGCGCGAGATCGATATACTGATCACCCTGTCCAGGAATAACAAATTCAATCGGTGAATCATCTGTTAGCAAAGATATTAGTTTGTAATACACCCAATTGGAGCCTTCGATAGTATTTGACGTCGGTGGAAGTGAAAATAATTCAAGTTCCGATTTAAGACACGGGCACGGGTGCGCATGTAGAAAAGCCATCTTGTTTCAGGTATCCAAAAATATCTGCAACTGTTCGTTGACGAGTCTTCTTCTTCTTATTGTTCTTATTATTCTTCTTCTTCTTTATTACTTTTCTCTTCATTACACTTTTATTTTTACGGAAGATACGTCGTGGTTTACGTTCGTTTGATGAATTCGATGAGATTACTGCCTGATTTTCGCGCTCTCTCGCGAATAGCATCTTTCACAGCTATATTTCTATCGAGGATATCACCGGCTACGTTTATACCAGCGCGCAATGCCTCTTTTCCAACTGCTTTAGCGTTCTTCTTTAAAAGTGGTACCACGCGGCGAAACAGGCCCCCGAGAAAGCTTCTGATACCGTGTCCTCGTTGATTAGGTGTTCCGATCTAAACATGGCTAATACCGCCGTACCCGCGACGGCTCCATCCGTGCTGCACACTGTCAATATCATCCATAGTTGTGTAATCAATCGTGGGACCTTTTGAAATGTAGTGTCACAGTCTACGTTCCCTGCTCGAATAGTATAGGATTCCCAAATTCGTCTCTTATATCGATCTCGATAGTGTGTAAATTATTGCGCAAGAGAGGTATATTGTAACGTACGGGCTATCTAATAACGGGCGGTGCACACACTAAGGCATCGCTACCGCGCGTTACGCACACCGAGTAAGACCGGCCTATATCGGACAACTCAAGACGCGCGGCACAAACATAATGAAGCGCCGCTACCGCGCGTCACTCACACCATGAGGCCAGCACGTCGGAGACCAAGTCCCGTTATTCCTTTTAAAAAATACAAGTAACGAGGTATAAAAGGCTAACGACGATTTTTAAAAAAGAGGTACCAAGGTTACCAGTGGGCTACAGGACCGCCACCAACTATAGTTATACAAAAAGCATGGGCCAGCCGGAGGGGAGACTGGTATAAAAAGACCAGAATTTCGGCATTCGAGAAACAGTTCTGTTCACAGGTCCCGCCAACGCAGAAGTCCAGCTACCAGGAAGGAAGAGAAAGCGAGCCCTTGCTAGGTGCAGCCGCACTGATATCTGGAAAGCCCAGCTGTAGAACCTGACACACATCTTTGACGGGAATCAGCTGAGTCGGAGCTGCGTTCGAGGCCAACGCATCGCAGACCCAAATAGAAACAAGGCGGTTTCTCTCTCTGGTAGCCGAGGATCGAGCGAACCAACAGTCTACTCTCTCAGACACAAAATAATCTCCGCAATATTTTAAATAACGAAGATATAATATCTCCATATTAGAGACCAGGAATTTATGATAGCGTAGTAAGTTAGGATTATAATCTAAATATTACTCAGGAAAAATACACAGGGCGATAAGTCAACCGGGTACGATCCTGATAAAGCTGCGCATGCATTAAAAATGCATTTCACTGACGCCAGATCGTAACGGCGTTTGGGTGGACGCGTGAGTCGACCTTTAAAAAATACCAGCCGGGAACTCTACTCCCACCAACGGGCCTGTAGCATTAGAAGCGGGTATTGAACAACTCAGCGGTAAATTCGAGGCTAGTCAGGATACCGCAAGCAACGGCCGGCCAGTTACCGACGGTACGCATGCTAAACCTCTGACCTAGGGAACGCGACGAATAGATAAAATTTATCAAGTGACGTTTATTTTTCTTTTATAAATTCAATATCAGTTAACGAATATCTTCACATTAGGAATTATATTATTTATCAACATTTCTTTTCACGTCATAGTGCATATTGTTAATCGAATGTTACATCTCTATTGTCATAAATTCTTTGAATTCATTCGCGTACACGATTATAAATGCACTCGAGTGCCCGGGAATAATCTATTGTAAGGCGCGTGGTAGCCATAATACCAGGAGAAAGGGTTAGACAATTGAATTTTCTTTTTTCTCTTATTCTCGTCTCACTCACTATCCTTCTCGCTTCCACTCATCCAAATTGGTGATTCCCGCTTGTTTTGCCGCTCTAAAATTCACACTATTTAGTTCTATCTCCTTATACCCGTGTAGCTTATGCGTATCGATTAATCCTATTCATCTAATTTTACCTAGACCTAATTGCACATACTCTTATTCTTTTAATTATATTCTTTTAAATCTATCCATCTCTTAATCTATTACGAATCTCTTTTTTTTGACTAAACTTTAACAATTCTTTATGTTGTGCTATCCCATCCACCTGTCTCTTGTTATTCCCTAGTCTTCAATTCACACTAATTAATTCGGTTGTGCATTGAAATTCGGGAATTCCAGCGATTATTTAAAATATTATTTCTTCTTATTCGCGTCCGAATTCTCAGTAATTGCGGGCTCGAATATCTGACGCATAAACGAGTTGGTATTTCCCTCGTAGCTTTGAACATGCACACACACAGTCGGACGCCTCAGACTCTCCGTGGACAGAGTGTATCAACTCTGTTTTCAATTCTTTTCTCTCTCACACTTATTTCACTTTTCGCCCTTTCTCGCTTTCTCTCGCAGGAAAGGCGATTCCTAGGGTTGCTACTGGTTTAAAGTCCGCACTTTTTCATTTATTCTCTTATATGCTATTTTCTTATTCCGATGCACTGAATTTCTTGGCTTATATTTATTCACTTAATCCTATCCTGATTATTCCCAACCACTTCTCGTGTTATTTCGCTTTCAAACTATCGACTAATTAATTTTCTAAATATTCCTCCTCTTTACTTTTGAGATTAATAGTTTTGAAAACTGGTGCACCCAGAATTAGCTCTAGTTGAACTCGTGTTGCCGAATAAGAGAGCCTTCCTTCCGGTGCCGGCTCTTTTATAGCCGTTTCCCCACCCTAGTTCCCTCTACGTCATCCGAGACTTCGGTTTTAAAATTAATCAAATTCGCTCGATTATGCGAGCAACCGTTGTCACGCCCCCCTGGCTCTCCCTCGTCGCCGAGCAAGGCCAGCTGGTCGCTGACCTGTTGTTTTAGGCGACGAGCGAATTCCAGAGGCGTGACGTCACCCGTTTTTGTACTAGGTCCGGGTTCATCGGCCTAGCGTCCGCTGTACTCGACGCTTCCTATATAATTTTGGCTCTTCTAACCGTTCGGAATTATAACATCGCTCTAGCGCATGTAACTATGTTACATTATCCCCCGAGATCTTTCTGAAAAGAGCTCCCCTTGCAACTCCCTCAAAAAGATTTCTAGTAGGATCCTGCCTCCGTCTTCCTTCCAAAACTCCATCTTCATTAAATTTTATATATATATATATATAGTTATTATTATTATTATTATTTATTATTATTATTATTATTATTTTTTTTTTTAAATTCTCTTTTCCTTTTCTTTTCTTTTTCTCTTTTTTTTCTTTTCTTTTCTTTCTTTTTTTTTTTTTATTTCTGATATACTTACCAACCTGATTTCCAACTCCTTTCGACCCCGTCTGCTCCTCGCACTTATGAATAACTTACTCTATTTCGCTTCTTATTTTCTAGATCCTATATCTATCCTAGCCTGTAGAAAATTTACGCCAAATAAAACTCCAACGCCAGCATATATGTGATTTTTTTTCTTTGTTATTTATTCATTGTCCCTCACTGTCGTTGTCCTTGTCAGCGTTACTGTCCGTTTCGTAGTCTTCTGTCGGTGCCACCACATTCCAAATAACCAGTGGATGTCCCGTTTCTTCGTTCGGTGTCGGAGTTTCTGGCCGTTGGTCTGCCTCGTCTTCCTCCTCCTGACTGGTGTCATCGGAAGTGCTGTACTCCTCCATCAATTGACCTAATTCCTGCAGGAGGTGCTCTATGGACCTCTCGCTGGTTCTCATTTCTGGTGATGTACTGAGTGCTGTTCTTCTCGATGTCCCTGCGTTTCGGGAACCCCTTCCTTGTGCCCGCTCTCTTCTTCGCTTGCTGCGGAAATGATTCCCTAACCGCCCTACGCCTCCTCCAAAATGAAATGCTGTATTCTCGTCTCTCTTCTTGGCGACCCGGCTTCGGCACAATTGTTGAGAAACATCGTATCCTCGTCCATCGAGCGTGGCATGTATCTCGACCCACACAGCCTCTACGATCGGGTCCACCTCGTCGATGTATAGATCGACGACCTGTTCCCCCGTGAGAGCCATCATACGGTGAATGGCTCTTTCGGTCCACTCCTCGTTTATTGGTGCAAGCTCGTGTAGGCCGGCCGCCACGGCAAAATAGGTCTCACCAATATACCTCCTTGGGGACGTATACAAGTCCTCAAGGGAGACTGAGATCCTTCGGGCCATGTCCCCCAGCCATACGTCGTATTTTCCCTCCTTCTTTTTCATGACGGTTGCTCGGAAAAACGTCCAGACCTCTGGGTCTCATTCCTCCTCCAGCAGGAACAAAATGGCTCGGCCCACATATGCCTCTTCCTCCAAAAGACGGTGTACTCCAGGGCCATTCCTCCTTGTCCGCCCCACCATCTTCAGGAACTCCTCCCGACGTCTTTCGTCCTTTTTTAACCACACATAGAACCGTCCCGGGTGGTCCACATTAATAACCTCTGCCTGATATGGCTCGCCCGGTGTAAGGTAGTGCACTGCGTATTCAATGAAGCGATCCATTATCCTGTTTATCGATTACTTTGAAAATTTTCCGGTATGTGATTTGTTCCCACGCCAACGATCCCTTTTATAGGTTCTTCGCTGCCCTGGTTATGATTATAATTCTCGGTGTCTCTCCAGTAGCCTATTTCTCCTTCGGCCGTTCGCCTCGGCCAATTAGATGGTCTACTTATCGCCTCTCCTCTTTCCGCATGCCCTGTTTTGCCAGAATTTGAAGCATTCTTCCTAGAACGTCTTCCCGTCGTGACGTCAAAACCCCTCGCTGTGATTTACTGTAGCGGGTTCGACGGCCCCGTATCACTGTGTTAGTGTAGCTTCTGTATTTTGGCTCCGCTTTACCTCGTTGTTTTCAGTTCGTGTACTCGACCTTCGTGCTGTCTCACTTCTTTCCCCGCTTGTTGTGGCCGTCGTACTCTCTTCTTCTTTCTCTGTCCTGTCTGTCTCCGTCTGATACCTCTTAAACATACTGGCGTGGAATTTGCCTCTCTCTATCTTATTCTCTAGATCTACGAGTAAATAAGTTGCTAAACCTACGCATTTCTTAATCCTATATGGCCCCTCGTACAATGGCATAAATTTTGAAGTTAGTTGTTTTAAGGGGTCCGATACATTTAATGCTTTAATTAGTACTAAATCGCCTACCTCGTAATTCGTTAACCTATGGGACGCGTCGAATTTTTCTGCCCGACGCAGGCCTTTTCTTTTCATTCTCTCTCTCACAATTTCAATTTTCATTTCGTATGTTATTCTGTCATCCTCGTCCTTCCCTATGCCCATCTGTTTATTCCATTCTCGTAGAGGCTTCCTCTTGCATTGTAACTCCAATGGTGTGAACTCGGTCGTGTCGTGATGACTCTCGTTTATACAATTCTCAATTATTTTTATCCACTTAAACCAGCCTGCATGGTTATTCGTTAAGAAAACTCGGAAAAACCTTCCGAGTTCCCGATTTACCCGTTCGACGATATTTCCTTGTGGGTGGCGTATCGACGAAAACACGGCCATGTTTCCCTCGTCCTTGAGCTTTTGTAACCAAATTTTTGCCGTAAACTGTGTTCCATGATCAAATTGAATCTTTCGTGGCTTTCCATACTTCGGAATATAGTCGCCAAATATTCGCTTAATAACCGTAGATGTGTTAGCTTTCTTCATAGGGTATAGAACAACGTATTTACTGAATGCATCTAGAGTCACCAGGATATGTTTTACTCCACCGACTGATGCAGGTAAAGGCCCATTAAAGTCTATGGATACTAAATCCCCCGGTCCTTCCGGTATTATGTTCTGCATCGCTGCGTAACTAGTCTGCACTGCGATTTTATTCCTCTGGCACGTGTCGCAAGTAGCTAGAAGACTCCGAACTATCTTTGCCATATGTGGATACGTGAAATCCTCCTCTAGTGTCCGTATACACTTCTTTGCACCCAGATGCCCATACATGGTATGGCACGTTCTAATTATATCGTGAACTATACATTTTGGTATTATCACCTGCCAAATTCCGGTTTTTGATTTTTTTTGTAAAATCCCTTTTTCTAATCGGTACTTCTGTTCTTCTGTTCCTTCTTTTTCGACGACTAGGAAATCCATGATGATTTTTAAGTCTTCTTGCTCTCTCTGGACATCCTTTATATGATTCAGTTTGTTAGCTAATTCCCGTGGAATTTTTTCAGCCAGCAGACCCACCACCACCACGATTCCTTCGTCATCAGTCACACGTGCAATTTTCCGGCTACATGTTCTACCTGTATATCATAATCTTGGATGGCCAATGCCCATCTCATCAGTCTTCCGGCTGTGAAACGACATGTTTTCAGAAAAATCAACGCTTTATGGTCCGTTTTTACACAGATCTGAGCTCCCTTTAAATATGTTCTGAATTTTTGTAGCGCCCATACAATAGCTAGTAACTCTTTTTCCGGGGTCATCTACCCTATTTCAGCCCCTTTTAGTGTTCTACTCGCAAACGTTACCACTTTCGTTTCTCCGTTCCCATCCTCTTGCGCGAGGATTGCTGCGAGCGCGTATCCACTCGCATCCGTGGTGAGCGTGTATGGCTTCCGCGTATCTGGGAATCTCAGTACAACCTCTTCACAGAATAAATTTTTAACGTCTTTAAATGCTTTCTCCATGGCCTCGTCCCATCTTCAACGAACCCCTTTTTTCAGAAGATTCACTAACGGCGCGGTCTCGTGCGCATGTCGATTCGTGAATTTTGTATAGAAATTAATTAATCCCAAAAATCCTCTTAATTGTTTAAGGGTGTGAGGTCGAGGATATTCGTGAATCGCCCTTATTTTTTCTGGGTCAGGTTTCAGCCCCTCAGTCGTGAGGATATGTCCGAGAAAGGTTACTTCCTTCCGGAAAAAATGTGACTTACTGAATTTTAATGTCATCCGGTGCTGTTGAAACCTCTCAAATAATTCTCTTAGGTGATCCAGATGCTCTTCATGCGACGTTGACATCACTAATAAATCATCGACGAAATTAATGACGAAATCCAGACCCTGCAGGACCACGTCAAGAGCCCTTATTAAACTTGCTGTACTAGTCTTTAAACCGAACGGCGTAACTGTAAATTCATAACATTTTCCGTTATGTCGAAACGCCGTGTACTTCCGCGATTCTGGGTGGAGGGGAATTTGCCAAAAACTGCTAGTTAAATCCAGCGTGGACATCACAGATTTTCCCCCACACCGCTGGAAAATCTCCTCGGTTGGTGGTGCGTTATTATAATCATTTATCAAATAATTATTTAGCTCACGAGCATCCAGACAGAGGCGGACGGAATTATCGCTCTTCGTGACCGGCATCAGGGGATTTATATAGACACTTTCCGATTTTTGTATAATCCCCAGCTCGAGCATTCTCTCAATCTCCCTCTGTACCCTCTCTCGTTGTAGCAATGAGACCGTATATGAATGGTGGAAATACGGTTTCGGATCTTTCAGCAATAATCGGTGCTCGTATTCCGTCATTCTTCCAGGTATCTTATCAAAAATCCCTCTTCTTCCTTCGACGATCTTCTTAAAACGCTGCTTTATCTCCGGCCTCAGATCCTGACATTCCTCCATTCTATTCTCAAACTCCTCCTCTGACAGGCTGATATTCTCTCCGTCTCCGGAGTCATTTTTCCTTCCCGCCGTACTACATATTTTATTTTGCTTATCTGACCGAAAATTCTCAGGATCCATGTATCGCCACACCCCATCCCTTAATTCTGCGATCACCTTATCCTCGACTGCCAGGACCTTCTTTTGAGCATCTATCGAGATTTTTAATACCAACATCCCGTCGATACCGATTAATATAGGTCGCACTAATCTTGGCACCACTAACATTTGTAATGCTCCTGTCGACCCATACGACTCCACTTCGACCATGATTGGTTTCTTCACACGTTCCGTCTCCCCCCCAAATGCTCCAACCACCTGGGTGGACGTGACCGGCAGTAAAGGGCACTTTTTCAAGGTTTCTTCATTTTTCCGGAAAAACTCCTCCGATACACACGATACCTCACTACCGCTGTCTACTAGACCCAACTCTGATATACCGGCCACTGCTACTGGTATTTCTGGACATCTCGGATCCTTCTCATCGTACCATTTAGTCGGTACACTCTCTACCTCCTCGTATAAAAATTCCCGTGGATTTTCCACGAGCGTTGAACACGTTACCTGCTTTTCCTTCACTTTGTCGACCACTCTTGGTGCTATCCCTCTGACATCTGGTACTCTCTGAACTCTGGCAACGTTTTCGGAACCCATATTTTCTTTATCATCAAATGAGCTTTTACCGTCTTCCTGAACTTTGCTTTCCCTTGACTCAGCCTGCCCTCGCCGTTCGGTGTCCTCCCCTACAACCTTCTGCACCGCCTGTTCGTTACTCCCGCATTGTTCTTCTTTTCTTCGTATATTCCTCACTCTCTTCTTCTCTCTTTTCCTCGCGTTCATCTTCTGTCTAATGCTTTTCCTTTCTCCATCCTTTAGCGTTGCGCTCCGTTCCTCTAAGTTGTTGTTAATTTTTGTCTTTTCTGCGGGCGCAACGCTTATGCGTTTCCCGAATTAGCGCTTCCTGCTCTCGAGCATTCCGGTAACGGTTCTCTTGGGATCGTGTGTGCCACAAATGGACCCTGTACACCACGATTCAGATTATTTATTTGTCCGTTCGGCTGCTGCTCGACTCTTTGCAGCTCAGGTCCAGGCGGTCTGTTATTTTCCGGCTCCTGAAATAGACCGGTTCGATTTCCCTGCCAAGCTGGTCCCGATGGTTGCCATGGCCCGTTATTTTTCCATGGTGGTCTATCCCCCGACCACCTTGGCGTCCTGGCGACCATGGACCACCATTGCCGCCATTGCTTGCTGCATTTTCCCGATTTTCCTGTCGATAGTATGGCCGCGCCGTCTGCTCGCGTACCGCTCCTCTGCTAAAATATCTTTGCGACTCCTGTGACGCGTATCCCCCTGTACGACCTGTCACTTTCTTATAATTTAATGGACCGGCCACGTCCGTGCTTTCCAGCAATTCCAAAAAACCCTCGATGTCACTTATCTGGCGAACTCTCACAGCACTGCGCACCTCCTCGTCGAAATGCTTCGCGAGTCGACGTATGATATCCTCGTCGCTTAATTTTTCGCTTAAATCTCGCGCATTACCGATGACACGTGTTGCATATTCAGCTCGCGTCAACGTCTGGCTTTCTGCGTAGAATGATCCAAACTCCAAATTTTTCTTGACCTTGTCCTGCATATCCCGAGCCCAATATCTTGAACGAAATTTCTCTTCAAAAGTCTGAAGGTCGTGTACCGCTCCCTCCACCACAAGCCACCAATCGTTTGCCACTCCTTTCAGTGCAGTTCCGATAGCGTGCCGAATTTCAGTATCCTCAATCCCTCCAGCGATACAAAATTCTCGAAATTCCATTAAGAACTGCATTGGTCTCTCCTTTCCGTCACCATTATATGTGGGTGGTTTCTGAGCTGTCGTATACAGACGAGTGACGTTCAATCCTCCACCAATAGTTTGGCCGAAACTCATAGATGTATTAGTTCTCCGTGTTGACTCTTCTAATTTTTCAATTCTCTTATTTTGGTTTTCGGTACTCTCTTGTGCCGCCCGAATCTCAGCCATCATGTCCTGGGTTCTTTTTTCGAGTTTTTCCACCGTCACTTTCTGACCAGCAACTTGATGTTTCATATAATTGTTTGTCACGTTTTGATTTTCCAGTATGCTTTCCCGGGCTTCTTTAATTTTTTTATCTGTCCAGCACTCCACCGCCGAGATCTCTTCCTCCAAGGCGTCCTTTGTCGACTCTCTCAAAATAGAGATCCTGATCATACACTCGTCTCTTATTTTCTGCTGAGTCCGGATAACCTCGTCGTGTCTCTTGTCGATCTTTTCCTCCATCTTCTGCTGTGACTGAATGACATTCTCCTCCATCTTTTTCAGAAACTGCATTAGTTCTCCCAAACCGATTGGATCCGGTGGAATAACCGCCGTTCTGTTAATAAGCCTCGGCGTACTGCCGACCCCACTATTCATCTGGTTACCCGCGATCTCTTCTACTGCATCTTCGTCTTCCTCAATCGGCGTAATTTCCGAAATCCGTTGTATATTTCTCTGATCCATTCGTCGCTGATCGTCCAACAGGTGTTCAGCTGTAGTGGACTCCCATACATAAGTCTGACCACCTTCAGCACCCCCCTCTTGCCGATGCTGTTCCTCCAAACTTCACATCATACGCAGCTCCTCCAACTCAGTTGAGATATTCGCATTCCCGTCTGTATCCATATTTCCAAACCCCCCGAATTTATTTTCCTAACGCGCGCCCTATCTCACCACTGCAGTCTTTCTTAGCTGTGTCGAGCCCCACGTTGGGCGCCAAATGTATCGGTAATTTTTCGCGTTCCCATATATTTTATTTATCGTGGGAATTCGGGCTCGATCACATGACTAATTAATAGAGACTTCGTAGTGGTTGACAGTGAGGCTTTATTCAAAATAGAAACAATTTCATAAAATGTCACTTATTAATTACGGTCACTCGAATTTTTCTAGAACGACCATTTAATTCCGTAATTTCGGCGATTATTTCTACGATTATAATTTTATTTTGTATGCATCCATGCTCTATGTCTACAAAGGTTTATTCTTCTATTCGAGTAGCAGTATTGCTGTTCGAATTGGTATTGCCCTCGTAGCTTTGAACATGCACGCACACAGTCGGACGCCTCAGACTCTCCGTGGACTGAGTGTTACAACTCTGTTTACAATTCTTTTTTCTCTCACACTTATTTCACTTTTCGCCCTTTCTCGCTTTCTCTCGCAGGAAAGGCGATTCTTAGGGTTCCTACTGGCTTAAAGTCCGCACTCTTTAATTTATTCTCTTATATGCTATTTTCTTATTCCGATGCACTGAATTTCTTGGCTTATATTTATTCACTTAATCCTATCCTGATTATTCCTAACCACTTCTCGTGTTATTTTGCTTTCAAACTATCGACTAATCAATTTTCTAAATATTCCTCCTCTTTACTTTTGAGATTAATAGTTTTGAAAACTGGTGCACTCAGAATTAGCTTTAGTTGAACTCGTGTTACCGAATAAGAGAGCCTTCCCTCTGGTGCCGGCTCTTTTATAGCCGTTTCCCCACCCTAGTTCCCTCTACGTCATCCGAGACTTCGGTTTTAAAATTTATCAAATTCGCTTGATTATGCGAGCAACCGTTGTCACGACCCCCTGGCTCTCCCTCGTCGCCGAGCAAGGCCAGCTGGTCGCTGACCTGTTGTTTTTGGCAACGAGTGAATTCCAGAGGCGTGACGTCACCCGTTTTTGTACTAGGTCCGGGTTCGTTGGCCTAGCGTCCGCTGTACTCGACGCTTCCAATATAATTTCGGCTCTTCTAACCGTTCGGAATTGTAATATCGCTCTAGCGCATGTAACTATGTTACAGTGTATAGAAATATGCTGCCCGGTATAGCACCGGTGAGAGATGCAGGCCTCGACCCTGTGTATTCGCAATGCGGTTCTATCATTACAGACCTACAGGCCTCTTCCGAGTATCATAGTAGCCTTGCGATAGCGGGCGATATGCGGAAGTCATGGTATCGTAGATCGTCACATACGCGCGTCACTTCGACCTGCCCGCTCGGAAGCGATTTAAAGCGCAAATGACCGGCCACGTGAGGTAACTTATTTATACTCTCCAAAAGAGCGTCTATAGAGCGATATACGCCAGGTGGAACTTGGTCTCTATCAGCGTGTCTCCGTGTTAAAAGATTTAAACCCGATAAATCATAATCACCATCCTCAAAAGTTTCGAGATTTCCTACAGTAGGAACATGTAAAAGAGTCATCGAATAATTAATTTCCACAAGAGAAACAGACCATTGTCCGTGCAAACGTATCTGACGTGGTAGTTTTGTAATAAATTTTGTCATCGTATTATTCGGAAAATGCGGCATACTACTGTTGTTCGTTAGTACGACAAAGAAAGAGCTATCCTTGGAGCTCATATTTATCAGGGACGTTGATTCCGAGCGTTCTTTCTCTTTGTCCTCTTCTTCTCTATCGTCTTCTCAGATGACGGAGGTACTCGTACTGGCGATAATTCTGCCTCGTGGAAAATATCGTCGATAGTCTCGTTATTCAGATCGTGTAAAATATATACGAATGGTTCTCGATCCACTGATATACCGTTGAATCTTGAATAATTCGTTCCTCCAACCACGCTCATATCCTTTCACGGATGCTGCTTTAGCTGTACTGATCCGTACCAAGTCACCGACGCTGTATTTAGGCTTTTTAATTTATCTCGCGTTACGCTCGTAACACCGTGCTAAATTTTCTCGGGCTATAGACGCATTTTCGAGGGTTACCTCGCTCGGAGGAATACGCGTTCCGCTGTGTCTAGTGTGATTATAAGCATATAACAAATTTTGTAAAACATCGATGTAACGCTTATTACGCGTGTAGGTAAAGTAACGCCACAGTCGCTCTTTTATCGTGCGATTAAAGCGCTCGGCAATCGAGGCTTTGATATCAGGGTTACGAGCAGCGCGAAAATCGATATTCTTTTTCTTGAGAATTTGCTGAAACGGAGTGCTGATAAATTGTTTGCCTCGATCAGTTTGCAATTGCTGCGGGCGCCGATTGTTACTGCGAGAGAGTATGCGTTTGAGAGCGCGGGCCACGTTTGCACTCGTTTTGTCACGCAAAGCCTCGACCCACGCGTATTTGCTTTACACGTCGATAAGAACAAGCAGATATGCGTACCCATCGTTGTACGTGGCTATCGAGCGAAAATCAGCTAACTCAGCCTCCCATACATCGTCCATATTACTCACGTTGTACGTACGACGGGGAAATTGTGGTCGCACGAGCCGATGGACGTTATATGAATCCTGTGTCTCGAGCCATGGTAAAACATTTTTTCGCACTACTCTTCGATCCACGTGGGCCAAAATTTTGCTCGAGAATAGGAGGCAGGATGAGCGGTGTCATAATAGATTTTCTGAAGAATTTAAATAATCTTAACGATGACCAGTTTGAATTCTGTTTCTTTTTCTTTTCTAACTGTGTGGGGGATCGATATTCTACTTGTGCGATGTTTTGCAATTGTTCGTCCTCTTCGTCATCCCCCACGTACCCTCGATAATGTCGTTTTCAGTCTCGGCCTAGTTGTTGATATTGTTGCTACTGTCGCTGCTGCTGCTGCTGCTACTATCGCTATCGCGTGGTAAAATAAGACGCCGCTGTGGTGTCGAGGACGATGTAGGCTCATGTAGTAACTCAGGATTGCCGATAAATTCGCGCGGCATCTGTATCGCTCGCAGGAGTTTGGCAAAGTGAGATGATCCGATGGGTTTCTCGCGTTTTCTAGCTCGCTTAGCATCGTTAACAAGATAAACGATATTGGATTTTGAAATTCTTCTGCCGTCTATGGAAACAACACCGTTACGATCCCACGTCATTTTTTTACCAACGGCGCTGCGATGCAAATTGCGAAGCAACGTTATTGCTTTAGATTAACATTTTTTTGGTACGCTATCGATAATAAGTGTGTCATTGAGTCGAGATTTAACTTTGTTCATTAAAACGTCGTCGGATTTATTTTCGTGAATATCGAGGATTGCTATTTTTCGTTTTGATGAAATATTCGGTACTGCATTAGCGTACTCGACCATGTGAAGATAACGCTGTACAACTTGTTTGTACGCTATCCATTTCTTTCGCTCGGTCTTGTACAAGTGAGAGTTTAGAATTTCACTCAGCTCAGAGTCGAGGCGCGATAATGGCGTACCGGTAGTCTGTACGGAGGGCAACGAGTCTGCACTAGTAGTAGTAGTAGTAGTAGTAGTAGTAGTAGTAGTAGTAGTAGCAGCTGTAGTGGCGAGTCCAGCGAGACGATGTATGTTATCATGAGGAATAAGTACCATCTTTTTGGCATATTCCATGGTTCATGTAGGCCAAGACAGGCACAAGAAGCAACTTGAAATATCCGACACAGTGCTCGACGATGATCTTCTACTTACCGCTCCAATTTCCCCTTTTGGCGGCTAGTCGTCGAAGAATTGTCGCGTGTATCCGAAGATGATTCTGTTGCATGTTGTTCAGACTCACGTTTCCCTGTAAAACGTTTAGAGCACACTCGCATATACAGCGTACGAGCGTTACATCTGCTTTGCGCAAAATTGCACGTCGTTGCTCTTGCTTCAGATAACACAGCGCTTGCAATATAATTATTTACTTTTTATCAAGAGGTCCGCGCAATGCTATTACAAGCGCATTACTGGTACATCGCGCGTCTCATCGCGAACCTTCATTGCTTTTTGAGGTACGTAAACATAATGGTATTGGGCATCGGGAAATATACAGGCACGAAATCGACAATTATCAGGCGTCGATTGTTTTAAGTCGAATAGTAGATAGCCGTGCGGTGCAGCTGTTGCATCGAAATATACCTCCTGCAAAAATCGCGGATTCTCGGGATATACCTGACGTGCTACATGCTGAATTTGCGCGCGATCTCGCAGAATTTTGAAGATAACGATATAATTAGAGTTTATAAAGATATCGCGCTGCCCGTGGCCCTGATGGAAGAGATTTTGCGTGATAAAACGACACTAAGATTTTTATGATGGATACCCTTGGTGAAAAGATCGACCCCACTATTGTTGGATGCCTCGCGCATTAGATCGTCAATGACCACAAGCTTAGGTCTTGTATCACTCGAGTAGTCTGCTGCTTGCGGTAAACCCTCGCGAAATTCGATTTTATCGCCGTACTCTGAATACCCGGACTGCCACTCTGAGTAATAAAAAAGTATACGCTCGAACGGGACATCCGTCATTTCGCGCATGTATTTTAAGAATTTTTTGACAAAATATGTTGTACCACAACCCGTAGGACTGCTTATCACGGCTGTCCATGAATGTTTCCAACGTGTATCCATATCGATGAGTGTCTATAAAAATCAATCAGCTGACTCTTAAATAAGCTTATACGGCGACGGCCGCGACACCGCGGCATCAGCTATTTTCGCCGCCTTAATGAGCTGATAAGGCGCGGCGCGCCAGCACTAGCTGATGAGCCGCGGATCCGCGGTATAATAAGCTGGAGTTTACACCGTATGTAAATTAAATAACGATAGTTTTTATATTTCTCACAATTAAAGCAATATTTTTATTTCACTATGCATACATCTCTATGTGCAAATTTTACGAATCATCAAATTCTAAACAGCAATATTATATCCACGGAGGTAGCACGAGAAAGTCAGAACAAAAGGAAACACTCGATAAGAAAGACGGGACAAAAGGAATCAACGATGAGAAAGTCAGAACAAAAGGGAACGGTAGAGAGATAGCAGCTATTGCTAAGAATAGTACCACAAAAAGAACGAGCCGACAACGGTTTTATACATAATAAATCAATATTTTTTTTCTTTTATTTCTAATGTATTGTACACAGTAAATGTGATACATGAAATTAGACAAAAAGATTATTTTGAAATATCGCGAATTCAACCGTGAAACTATATACTTTTTTGCATTATACTAATTAGCGTATTTCACAATAGCCGTACGGTACAGGAGAGTACATCCCGTGCCGCTTTTGCTTCGTGTTAACAGGTTCGCATGATTTCGTTTCTTTACGCGTTACTACATGATGAAATTCCGTGCGTCGAATAGCGTCGAATTAAAAATAATAGGTACGCTCCTTGCTCCTGTCACGAAAGATCGTAATGCGTTATAATTTACGTGACGGTTATTCGCAAAGTTTAGCGTAATACCCTTTACTTTACATTTTTCAATAATCGTACCGTCGGGCTTACAAACAAGGTATGCGTAAAATTTTGGTCGTCCCGAAACAAACGAAGTTATATAACTACCAGGCCCGTTGTTACGTCCTGGGTCTCCGCCCACCCTTTTAATACACGTAAAATTTAAAAAATTTTCGTCCATATATGATTTATACATATTTGACTCATTTTTGCGTAGGTCAGCGTTCCCACGTTGACCGGCGAGACGCGTTCCGATACCTTTTGCTAACGTCAGCGTTCGCACGCTGACCAACGGGACGCAGCGCGTCGACAAGACACGCTGCGCCCCGCTAATCTTTTGCCATTATTCTTGCGCGTGCCTTCAGCACTACTTTTCTTCATTTTAATTAGTCAGTCCATCTCCGGGGGCCGACCACGACGGTCGGTCCTCGTAACAATCTGCTTCAGATATTTAATATCCAATAATATACGGTTAAATATCCAATAATATACGGTTAATTGTTTCAATATATATATAATGACAATATTAGTAGTGATAATGACAATATTAGTAGTGCTCGGTTACTTATTGGTACGTTCCGTAATTTAAGTGTTCCAATCTAATAAGTCGGACAATTGTATTAATTCTGCGTTCCAATAAACATTATAATATAACATTTTATTCTAATATGATACATATAGTGACTTTAGTTATTGCAAAAGTGACTACTATTTTAATGACTTTAATTTTAGTGGTTTAAAGGTTTATAAAATGTTCGAATGCGCGACCATTAAACTGTTATAATATATACATATACACATACATGTTCTCATCTGTTTCGTGTTAACTATTTTAATATATATACAGTGAAAGACTATTCGGGACAATACTACCGTACATAAACGTTTACTGATTTACAATTGTGCGCGCCATTTTAATGTTCGTGTCAATATATAGCGCATCTTATGTTTATTTTGTGTTTATTTATTATTTATAACAAACACGCCCCTCACCAGCCGTGCCCCAATCCCGAGGCAGCACATTCTGTCTCAAAATGGGGGAAATAAAATATTATTCCGTCGTTGCGTCCATTCGTTAAAACCCAGGACGTAACACCCATATTCGCTTAATTTATCCGTAAGATCTCCTAGAAATTGACCGATTGGCGGCTCATACTCATTACCACCGGGGCGACTCACGTAAATACAGGAGTCCGTATCGCAGTACAATATTCGTCGCCCGAGCCCCTCAAGATAACTGTATAATTTCAGGCGTGCCTGTGCCGTCGTGTATGCTGCAATCACGGTATTTGATGTCAGGGATGGTTGGATAGCATCGCGGTTGCTAACATATTTTACATACATAATCTTGTGATTAACCGGTAGCATTCCCGTCACCTCAATCTCCGAACTCGTTAGTAAATTCATTAGCTCCGCGCGCGTGAAAGCGATAACGGTTTTCGAGAGATTCGTTTGTTGACCAAACTTTCACCAGAATCAAATAAGAGCCAATTTTGCGAGTGAACGTAAACCCGGATTTGGCTGCAAACCACTTCGCTCGAGATATACACCCTCAGACTCCAAGTACAATGCTATAAAACGCTCTATTGCTTCCTCGTCATTGTTACACTCTGTTGGCGGTCCACTCGCCTCCTGTTTTTATTTTAGGAATGTATCGATGTACTCGGCAAAATGACCGCCTCTTCGCGTTGTCGCGTCATACTGCGTAACAACGTATTGCCAAATTTCATAGATACACGTCACTTTATATCCGAGCGACACAGCTGTACCCTTTCGATCTGATTTGCCCGGAAATAAGAACGGTACGCTCGTATCGCTTATCCATTGTATCACCAAATTTAATTCGAGCATCTCTATTCACGCGATATCATCGCAGACAACCATTCCAAAAGCAGCCGTGAAATTGAAGAACATGATGGCCACCGCATCCACGTAGTATACGTCGAGAGCTGGTAGGCCGGTCGGAGGGCGATACTCTCTCGTGCGTCCAGCATGAGCGATAACGCAGTTGCGCTCACACTCGAGCCATACGAGCCATACGACGGCCTTGCGCGACTGCTTATCGCCCCAGCAATACCTCCCTCGTAGAAACACCGCAATGCGATCTTCCTGTCAAAATTTTTCGAAATACTCTCACACATGCTGATACACACGCTCCCACAACGTATAAGTAACTGTCGAAAAGCTAAACACACTCGTATCAAAACCGTAACATCTGTACGACAATATTGCACAAATTGCGTCGCAAAATCAAATTTATAATCTACGCGACTCGATTCTTCCTCATACCATTTTAAAAATCGCTCGCGATCTGCTGAGAACATGGTATCGGGTGAGTAAAAATGCATAGCCGGCAGAGGACCTGAGTAATTCTGATATTTCGGTGTGTTGAATAAATGGGGAAATGTACCTTTTGCCGCCTCATCAGCGAAACCAAAGGCATTAGGTAAAGCGCTAAGAGCCATGGGTAAATAGTTAAGACTATCGAGAAAAACGACATCGCCAATTTTCATCGAGCCAATCTTCGTACTATTCATAATCAGAGAGGGCAGCCGTGTTTTTTGCACTTCGATTAAATACCGTAGAATAAATTGTGCGTCGAAGTCTCTAGCACTATGGGCAATGCAGATGGTCTTTTTACATTTTTACGATAATACCAATTTCACGAGCTCTCCAACAGGATCATCGATAAACACGAATTCACGTTTACATCAGTCAGCACAATCGGTCTCTATATCTATGATATCCAGACATGTCATACATACGCATTATGTAACACATAAATTCGGCACGTGAATTCGTGTCGATTTATCATCATGCAATTGCTCATGTTGTTGCGTCTCAAAATCATAAAATAAAAATCTCGTGGCAGGCTTGTCTTTTTTCTTCTTCTTTCGCGCCTCTGGTTTCTAAAAAGGTGCTATAAAACACGCATGCGTAGTCAGTCGCGTTTGCTTGCATGTAATACAAAACGATATACCACATACATGCATCTTTTCATGTGTGGTTTTAATCATACGCGTGCAGCCTCTACAGATTTTCAATGCGTTACAGATGCTGTACCATCTATATTTACGAGATGTGATACCCGCGAGCCCTCACTCTTATAATGTGCGAGGTAAAATGCACCAAAGAACGAACGATTACAATCTGTGCAATACTCAGGCTGAGAGTCTCTATTGCCGTTACAATAAGTGGATTTACATCGAGCACATTGATAGCTCCAGCGATGCTCGAGTACTCGGATATACTTGGAATTACATTGTGCGCAGAACCCCCGACTACCTAGCGCACCAGCGAGATTTAATATTGGCTGGTAGTGATGAAAACGCTCGTAATAGAGAATAAAGAGTGTATGATTAATTTTACCTATTGCAGTGAATACGTATTTTCACCCATCGTACAGAGCCGGAACGCGTTTTCCGAAGGTGAGGAATGCATAAACAACAATCGCTTTACCCTCGTGAACCAAGTACTCCTGAAAGAGCTGAATTTCGCGCACACCGCACAGACGGTGTCGTTACCCCTGCATTACGCGTGAGCTCTATCGCTGCTGTATATTGCGCACCTCGAAGCCCGTTCCAAATTTGACACCATCGTCGCTCGTACGTATTCGACCGAGTTCGGCATGTGCTAAGGCTGTGACAAGGGATCGTTGTAGACACAAATTATCGCGATTACTTGTGCGTAAAATTGACTTTTTTGCTATAGACTCGTGTGTAAGCCTAGTGCCCACACCAGCTCCTTCGACGCCTCGTACTATACATGTCATTCTACATGTACCAGCGTTTACTCGAAATTCGCGCGCGCTCTGAGCTACACTATTAATCAGTCGCCATATATCGTCAGGAACGATGTCACGAGCTGGTCGAAATGATAACCATACAGGTCCTTGCGTGAAATATGGTACGCTCAGACTGATAGCCACATAATCATGTCCTTCGCACGATTCTGTAAGACATGTGAGAACATCTCGTACACCACTGTTGAACCATGTCAGATGATCGATACCGTCCGGTGGCTGACGGAAATAAAAATCTGTCTCTCGATCCTGCATCCTACAGCGTGGAAAATATCGGCTCTGCTCATTGTCGATACCGAACCGTTCACCAGGAGGCAAAATATCACCTCCCCGTATAGCAATCCTTCCATCGCTAGTCTGTCCACCTGCAAGCATAATAAACCATTTATTAGAATTTTTATTTTATTTAATTTAATTTTTTGTTTGTCGCTAGCTATATACTATGTATACGATTCGTGTAACGTAAGAATTTCAAACTTATATTTGCTTCTAGTCCTCGAATCCGTTGACTGCACCCGGGAACCGCCGACGCATTTCGTAAACTAACTCGATTGTTGGCGGTCTCGGCACACTGAATCGTACAAAGCGAAAAACTTTGGGTCCGACTCGTACCTTGTTTTTTCATTTTACTATTATTATCCGCGTAATTTTTTTATTTTTGTCAGCGTAATTGTATTATTAAAAGCTTACCTGAATCTACCGGGTCCTCCTTCTCCTCCTCCTCCTCCTCCTCGTCCTCCTCTTCTTCTTCTTCTTCTTCTTCTTCTTCGTCCTCGTTGTCTGTATTGCTGTTGGTATCATCGTTTGAACTGTATTGTCGTGTTGGACCTGCGACGGCTTCATTTAGTTTTCTCGCGGAGCCGGCCATCAAAAGACCGTTTGTTGGTTTATAGCGGCAGAATGGCTGGGTAAAATGTATCCAACGATTCCCTGCGGAGCTGTCACTATCGTTGTCCCTGCTATGATCATCTGAATCGGTTCTACCCTCCTCATCGAAGTCATAGGTGTCGGATCCCATTTTTTCGTCTTTATACCGTCGAACTATATAAAAATCTAGTGAAATAAAGGAAATGAAATAAAAGTAATTAACGCTGTATATAACTTACGTCTTTCATTGAGTACGGGCTGCAGAACTCGCTCATTCAGCCAACCGTGTCGACGAATAACACGCACCACCTAATCAATAATTATTTGATTATCAAACAATCCAATATTATACGCGTCAACTAAATCGCGCTGATGACACTCGCACAGCATACCGCGAATTTTACGAACAACCACCCGTGTCGGAAATTCCCATAGGGTGATCTGTAAATTTCTTCTCCCCCACCACGAACGCAACGACGGTCTACGCTTCAATATAAACTCTATCAATTTTCTTATTAATGAGCACTTTACCACTCTGCCATCATTATGCTGTCAGAGTAGTACTAGTAGTAACCACAGTAAATCAGACAATTAATTAGAGAATTTTCAAAGCGGCTCACTTTTATATATATTCCTTTAACACGCTCTTTCCCTCTCTCTCTCTCTCTCTCTCTCTCTCTCTCTCTCTTGCTCTCTCTCTCTCTCTCTCTCTCTCTCTCTCTCTCTCTCTCTCTCTCTCTCTCTCTCTCTCTCTCTCTCTCTCTCTCTCTCTCTCTCTCTCTCTCTCTCTCTCTCTCTCTCTCTCTCTCTATCTCTCTCTCTCTCTTTCTCTCTCTCTCTCTCTATCTCTCTCATGGCCGCACGCGAAATCTTCATTTAATATGCTCGTCGAAATAAGTAGAAGAATTGATATTCATATGTAGGCTCTAGAGAGCAAAAGTGAAACGATTCAGCGGTGTATGAACGAGGTGGTATCATATGTCCGTGAAAAGATAGTTGTCAGTGAAACTCCTCGTGCAGCAGCGTATGAGATCATCGGTTTCAAGGAATTCTTTGAAGAAGCGCTCGAGCACATCGCGATCTTGCTAGTGACGGAGGATACAGAGTTTATCGCTCGAAATATTATAAAGTATACACCGAGAGAGAGAGAGAGAGAGAGAGAGAGAGAGAGAGAGAGAGAGAGAGAGAGAGAGAGAGAGAGGGAGAGAGAGAGAGATTGATTGATTGATTTTTATTAGCTTTCTCAACTATTTGATGTACATAATTTACATGTTCATCTTACTTCTATATTGAACTTATTTAATTACGCTTATAATAAATGCTTTCACTTTTTTCTCAAATTTCACTTTTTTCTCCCGATTCATATCCCAGGATCACAGTTCCATTACTGCCTTTTTTCAGTTTTGTTATTCCCACCGCCATACTCTTTATATCCACCTTCTCTTTTATCTCTCTTTTAGTTTTTTCGCTTTCCTGTTGAACTTTTGGTTTGATGATGATCACCTTTTCCTTTTTTTTTCTTTCAATACATCGCTGTAGGTTACCGTTGCGGTGCTCGAACCTTCCCCCTGTATCATTATTTTCAGTTCCTCTATCTGTTGTTTCACACCTTCCATTTCTGCACCGATTATCCCTTGGATCATCTTCTTTATTTCATTCTTGCAAGCGATTTCGTCCTTCATTGTTTTCACTGTTTTTATCAGCCAGTCTATTTTTGCGTCAGCCGTTATCGATGAACTCATACCTCTGGTTCCTCCCACCGCTCCAGTGGATGCCAATCGATCTCTGCTACCACCTGTTGTCGGCGTCACTGTCTTCAGAAGTTCATCTTCTGCATTGAATGTATCAAATTGACCCTTGCACTGTACTAGTTCACGGTTCCTATCCATTGTTTTATGCTTATTCACACACCCTGGGTGGTAAAAAAGTTCCGGACAAATTTTGCATGGTACTACCTGGCTTTTGATTGCTTTTTTGCAAGCGGAGCACCGATACTCGACGTAGTCGCCCGTATTGTCCATGTTTTGCTGTAGTAGCTGATAAGTTACCGACGCGTACACCTGTACATAAAAACCGATAACTATATCATAATCACCGTGATTGCCTGATCACTCCACGTATTACTAATCAAGTGTCACCGTGGCAGCAATAATGGCCGCCCACACCACATTTGTCGAGTGAGAACTTTTGGCGCACGAATATGTTGCTAGCACCGTTAATACGATAGCTACCAAGCCATTCGCTAGATCAAAATATTCACCACACAAAACCAATCACATTGATATAGTTTTCACACTATTATAACACTTCATTCCGCTATATAATAATCAGTATTACGGAGCATCTGACAAACACGTCTGCCTCGTCTGAGAAAGAGAGAGAGAGAGAGAGAGAGTCCTAAAACCGAAGCATCAGCAAAGGTTTGCGATAGAAAGATGACGGAGCGCACGTCTTTGTTTCATTAACACAGCAGATTATGTAATACGTGCCAATGTCGATTAGCAGCAAAGCAGCAGAGCTTGGTAAGTAAAAAATATAAAATAATTAAAAAATCGTGATTTAAAATCATGTAATATTTATTTTTTATTATAAAAAATAATGTCTTGAAGAGAGAGCAGCCCCTGCATATGAACCGACATCGAGGGTTCGTTATTCGTGTTAAGGAGAGCGAGAGGAAGATACATACACTGTACAGATAGATCTAATTTCGGGAAAGAAAAGTGTCATCCGCCATCCTCATCCACAGTTGTCGTCGGTGACAGAAGATCATCAACGCTTCCAACTTTGTATAATGAGTCGTGGCATATCAGGTAAGACAGTATCGATTGTTCTGTACACGAAGTTTTTTATTGACCAGGGCGTTCAATTAAATACTCGTTTCATTCTTTTTCCAGAAGTACACTGTGATGATAACACCCACAGCGAAAAATAATTTAAAAGTAATATTACGAGTGATAATACGAATTAATTCCGTATAGCGATAAAAATAAAATTAACGGTGAAGGAATCTCCGAGCGTGGATTACAGTGTTTGCAGGGCTGTTGCATACGACGGTAAATGTGTAGAGTGCTTCCCATAAAATATTCATTAATTTAAAAAATACCTGATCTTACTGTGTCTCTTATTTTTATAACATAATAATTGGAGAATTATATCTGAAGTTGTTGGATGATCAGCTGCCGCACGGCGATCGATATTCGCCGTGCGTTGACCTTTTGCTGTGCTCTAGCACGCTGCGTTCGGTTGGGCTGGAGATAGCCAAGGCAGGGCTTCACGGAACCGAGGCTGTGCCTCGTAGGCACGCCGCGTTGAGGGTGAGGATGTCTCTCTCGCTTGACTTCGGCTTCGCTCACCGGCTATCTCTATCAATTGACTTCAGCGCCCAACGACGCTTTCATATCTTGCAGCCATATTGGAAATTTTGACACTTTTCGGAACAACCACGGGAACAGCACACGCATCAAAGGACTCTCGGACCGTTTCCCTGTCGCAATTCACCGAACTTGCTCCACTTCTCGCTCACCAGGACTCAGAACTCAAGGTAAGCATACACTGTGTAACGTGGCAGAATATTCGGGCTGCGTCCTCCTCGCTCAACGGCTACCAGCACGATCGCTCAGAGCTATAGGGAATGATTTTCGTATTTTATTTATTCTTTCAAATTTGTAACGTAAATTTGTGCCTCAACGCACCACGTTACCTATGACTGGTCCAAGTTATTTTTTCCTTCCTTTTTATTTTCTCTTTCGAGATGGGCGCCAGGCGCTTTCGCGCCGGAAGGCAAAAATACCGAGTTGGATGACCAGCCTCAACCCAGGCCAGCTACAGCTGTTCGGGGCAGAGTGGGTGGTTCGGACTGTCAAGTCACTAATTAGTCGAAAATAAAATACGAATAAAATCAATCAATTAAAATGAGTCATTAGAATTAATGAACGAAATCAAATAATAAAATATGGTCAATAAATACACCAAACGAGAACCATGAATGAAGTCAGCTAAATAAATAATAAATAAATAAATAAAATAATAACAGTAAATAATTTAAACAACAGCAGGTACGGGACTTACAAACTTCTTTATTTCTGGCGAACAGATATTAATATCCAATAAACATCAATTTAGAATTCAAAAAAATGTCCCGTAAAATTAGTCTCTCCTTTTTAACAATTTTCCAAATCTAGCTAGATATCTTAATTTTAATCTTTATCTCGGCGGTAGCAGTTATCCCGTTCTCTCTCTCTCACTCTCATACACGGTAGATGTTGTATAGCCTGTCTCACTCACTTCGAATTTCGAACAATATTCATCGATAAATTTTCAACGCTCGGTAGTCTCTGTTCACATTCCGCGATACGGCCTATCCCGAGCTAATCCCACATACATTAAAAAAAAAACCATAACAACGGGACGTCGGGAGGTCACGTACGCGAAGCTACCAACGGCTCGATATTTCAATCTTGAAATTCATATACCATGTAAAAGACAGAAATCCAGGAATCTTCAGCAGATCATAATATATAAATAAACGAATAAATAACGACTAATAATTAAATAATAACGAAAAGATATAGTAATAATAATAACAATAAAATAATTAACGTCCGAATAATAATTTTAATCGATAATTAGTTCGTTGAATAAAATATCATAAGACGTAATAGACCATCAAACTACGTGAGATACGCCTCGGACCGTACAAATCCCTCGAATCCACGTCGAAAATACGGGACGACGGCCGATTACGTTCTCCGCGATTCTAAGATAACGTTAACACAAAGTCCAAAAATAATAAATAAATAATCAATAAATAAGTAAATCAATAAACAAGTAAATAAATAAGACAGAGAAACGCCGATTAATGTGAATGATACGCGACGCGGTCTATAACGTGCAAGTCCCTTTTACATCAAATTCACAACGGGACGACGTACTAACGCGCGCACGACCTTCTAAATCGAAACGAAAGAAAACTCAAACAAAATCATGTAAATCTAAAACCCATAATTCGTTAAAATCCGTGACGCGGTCTATCCCGTTTCAATCCCACACAAACCAACACTCCCCGGGATAACGGCCTAACTCGCGCACGATTTTATTAAAAAAACAATTAATAAAGTGACTTTTCCACGGTTTCTACACGTTCCACGATCTCGAGTTTACTCTTAGAGACGCCGCGATTCCCAACGCAAATCTATACTCTGCACGCAGTGTGCTAGAGTCGCAGGTGTGACCAAGCTCGAAGATAATAATAGTCCACAAATTCAATAATCAAATCATAAAATATTAGCGAAAGACCGTAGAAGGGAGAAGAGCTCACCGGGATGATGACAAAGCGATGTTCTCGTGATCCGGGAATTCTCGAGAGGAGGTGGAAATAGTTATTCCTCGATTTCTTCCTTCCTGGACAATAGTGGACAGTAATAGGCCCGTACGCGTGATGCCTTAGAATAGAGCGGGACACAAATATGAGAAACGCTACGTCTGC
Source organism: Cylloceria caligata (assembly GCA_963942595.1). Taxonomy (NCBI): domain Eukaryota; kingdom Metazoa; phylum Arthropoda; class Insecta; order Hymenoptera; family Ichneumonidae; genus Cylloceria; species Cylloceria caligata. The sequence goes on from OZ012708.1 coordinate 30,390,611, forward strand.
CCCGCTCAACGGTCACCGGGAAAAAGCCCCGAGGTCCTGCCGGCACGCGTGCCCGTGAACTATGGTCCCCACTTAACCCGCTTAACTCGGTTAATTGGGGGGACCGGTGTCGCACGATGACCGCGACTAGCGCCTCAGCTGGACAATGTATTCCTTAGCGACAGACAATTCTAACGTTGCGCGTAGCCCAGCAGATGACTCTCGGAGATACATAGATTCCCGTGAGTCGACGGCAGCTAAGGATGGAAGGCCGCGTACTCTTTGGTGCGTCGTCGGGAAAGTGGCATATTCCGACCAAGAAAAACATAAAATATCGGTCCGAAGTTCCCGAAGTTGTCACATTGCTCTCCTCTCCCTCGTACTCCCTCTCCATCCCTCGGTCGTATCGAACGCATTATATATATAAAAAAAAATACAACAAAAAAATAAAAATAAAGAATAAATGAAATACGAAAATCATCCCCTGCAGCCCTGAGCGATCGTGCTGGTAGCCGTTGAGCGAGGAGGACGCAGCCCGAATATTCTGCCACGTTAAAACACTCCCCCCCCCTTAGAAACGGCCGCCCTCGGCCGGAAAACTCGTCTTCCTCCCCTCCGGTCTTTGATGGGTCAAATTCCGGTCACACGTCCGACTTTTGCACCCCACGATCTCGCAGGCTTGCATGGGTCTATTCAATGGCGGACCGCTCTTGATTCCCGCTTCTCACGGTTAACGCCGCTATTCCAACATCCCCACCAACAAAAGGGGTATCCGCCCCATCCCTTGGATTCCTATGACCGGGACCCAGGAGAAACATGCAAGGAAGTGGAAACGTCCATGCTCCATCATATTTTATTCATCGCCCCAACAATTTCGCCCCTTCCTCCTTCGCCCTGACATCCGTGCAGCCGGGGTGACCGCCGTCGGCCTTGCCACGTGGCTCCTCCGACCTCAGCCACCACCTGATCCTACGGAGTACCACCAGCGCCCTCCCTGTTTCCTGCATCGGAAGCAGGAGAAGAGGTGTCCCGAACACCGGACGGGAACGCACAAGGTTCTCTAGAACCGTGCACCCCCGAGTCCAGCCCCACAAAGCCTCCCGGCCCGTCGACATGCAAGCCCCGCCCTCCTGGTCCAACCGCCGTACCAGGTGCGTCAGCTGTTGGATGGGGCTCCCCTGGAAGGCGGAACGGAGCACGGGACCGATAGAGCTTCAAATCGTCAATCGAAACCTTCCGAACTATACCCCCCTCGCGATCTTTCAGCTCGTAAACCCTGGGGACAGAACTCGACTGATACGATATGGCCCCTGAAACTTAGGAGCCAGTTTGGCCGCCACACTCTGCGAAGCCGAGGACAGCACCCGCTGTCGGCGCAGTACTTCATCTCCCACTTTGAAGGTAGCGGGACCACGATGTTTGTTGTACTGAAGAGACTGCCTCCGGTCGGCCTCCTCGAGGTCATGTTATACCTTCTCCATGAGGGGTTGTAAGCTTACCTCCTTTTCCCCCGGGATCCTCCGGTAAAACTGGTGAGAACGCAGCATTCTGCCGGAATTAAAAAACGCGGGACTAGTGTCTATGGAGGAGTGGTAGGCGGTGTTATACGCGAATCGAAACTTGGTCAAATGTAGGTCCCACTCCCGGTGATCACTTTCCAAGAATGCCACTATCATGGTCTTGAGGACCCTGTTCACCAGTTCCACGGGATTGGCCTGAGGATGGTATGGAGGGGTAGTAGTGTGGAAAATACCATACTCGGCCACTACCTGTCGCAGGTTGATGTTAACGAACTCTGTACCGTTGTCCGTCAGGAGCACCTCCGGTACCCCCCACCGGGAAAACACCAGTTCTTCTAATGCTTCCCTGATCTTTTATCCCGTAGCCTTCCTTAACGGACAGCACTCCATCCACTTGGTAAATACCCAGCAAATACAGTTTCAGAATAGTTACGAATTTGTTCTGTAACGGACGTTATATTGAATGTTACATCTATATCACAGGCACCGTAAATGAAACAGTGCTTGTTATGAATTTTGTCATCCTTTTTGGAAGTTATCATTACGAAACATTTATAAGTAATATTCATGAAAAATACTCAGCACATAGATGTAACTATTACAGAACGCCATATGTAACATTCTCAGCACAAAGATGTAACTACTCCGAAACGCAGCATGTAATCATCTCAGCACATCGATGTAACAATGAAGAAACAGAATAAGTAACTTTAATCCATAACATTCATATAACAATGATGTTGAATGTTATTTCATTATTACATGTAATTTACGTACATGTATCATAAATAAAGAGGGTTTATTTTATAAATAAATTGTAAAATGTTTACATTATTTATCTCGTATTTTTATTATTACTTTCGATATATACATTTATCTTTCATAATGATAAAAAGATTTTTTTTAAGCTACATACTGAAGTTGAAAACTAAAACAAAAGGTGGATCAATACTTTTTTCATACCTTGTTCTTTTTTTACCAACAGAAAACCCTTTCGTTTTCCTTTCCTGACTTTGTGGTTTATTTTTTCTCCTTTTATCGTTGCAAGAGTGCTTTTTTTTGTGTCTGTGGGAAATCAGAGGCTTCGTCACCACTTGACAAGCCATCTGCCTTTTGTCGTGCGTTTCAAATGTCGTCTGTTAGAAAAAATATATATATATATCATGAAATAATAATAATTTAAAAAGGCAAAGGAAATTGAAAAAACGAAGCCAGTTTACCGTAAAATCCCAGGAATTTAACATCGTGTGATTGCCATTTTTTATCTTCCGGGTCTGGAATTGTTCGTTTTACGATTTGTAGTCCCACATTTTTTATATTTGGCCACCAACACTTCTTCAGATCGTCCGACAACCAGCATGACGGTACTTCGGATGCCGACTCTCCTTCTTTTCCATCTTCGTTTAAAAAAGTGATGACAGCATACAGCTTCATCGTTTCGATTCACTTTTCTAAAACGTATACGATCGTTATTAAAAGATAGGTTAAGTTTTGTACCGGCAGTAGTATAAAAGATATATTTTGTTGAAAAAAGTTTCAAAAAGTAAAGAAAATACGACTAGCAACGATATAAACCAATCATGGTGTTAATGATTATTAATTACAAACATTGTTTATACTCTTACCGAATTTGTACGCCGAACTTTAGCCGCATGCAAATACACCTTGTGCACCTCGTGTGACCGCCAGTGTCCAGGGTGTTACGCCGGTTACGCGCCTTTTTTACTTTATTGGTTATGTTAGAAACGCGGATCCGGCTACCATATATGGAGTATTACATATATGCCAGCTACCAACAACGTTTCTGCGATCGCATTGCCATCAATTGACGATCGCGCGAAATTTGAAAATGATTAAATTTATTTCTTTTTTACCTTACTTATTAACGTGATATATTGTGTTGAAAATAATAATAATAATAATGATCGTTAGAACCCTTTTATTTTTTTTTAATTTAAAATAAGGTTGACGTAAAAACAATACTTCAGAATTAAAAATACCGAAGCGTTAGAATACGAATATTCAAGATACTCATGAATAATAATTTAAAAAAACGTTTAAAAAAGCAGGAACAAGCATGCGACCGTCATCACTTGAGTCTTTTTATTAACTTAAATACAAAGATCGTTGAATATTCAGTTTTACAAATGATGAATTAGGTGTAAAACAAGACTTTCCGAATAGCTAATGGGAATTCGTATGCATTTTCGTGCGATTTGTTCCGAATTAATTACAACATTTTTGCAACTTACATGCTTTACAATTTTTATATAAAAAATTGTAGAGTCACACGGTCTAACAAAAAATGGTCCCACCATTGTGAATTGTTTGCCACTTAGCAAAATCGATTTATTTCTATCATAGGTAATACTTTCTATAAGTATCACCGTCTGAGAAACAGTACAAATGCAATTGTTACCTGTTTTGCTACTGAGATGGAAATGTTCGTATTGTAACGATTTCACGCGTTTAATTTCGGCTTGCTCGTCGTCATGCTTAAAAAACGTAATGATCGCCCAATTCATTGTTTGAAATTGGTTATTTATTACAGCAGATTCTTCTACCAGCCGATTCACGATTTGAGGCGAAGATCGTCCGCTGACTTTTACTTTGTTTTTAAGTTTCTGCAAATAACTTTCAAACTTGAAGCAACTGTACGAATCCAATGGACCCTAGCATTCTACGTCATTACATATATGCATTAAATTGTGCACATTATACGATATAAACTCAGACCTGTAGATTTTTCCATAATTCTCTACGAAATACGTTAATAGTGTTCTCGCGTAGTCTAAATAACGAGTACTCGTTTCTTTTTGTGACAATATCCTTATTGCAATACTCTACTTACTTAAAAATTACTTACTTAAAAATTACTTAAAAGTTACTTAAAAATGCCTTGTAACATTTATGTGCCAAATTATACGTAATTGCTGCGTTTTCAATCTTACTAAACTGTGACATACCAATGTTCTGTAAAAGTCAATTCATAACACTTTTATGAGTCTTCAGTACATATAAAAATCTTGTGATGAAGAGATGTAAATTTTACATACCAATCTTATATATTTGTTACATACATAATTTTCTGTATTTTTTTCATCACATAAATAGAGGTAACGTGGAGGATTTTTGATTGCATAGAATTTACATTTTTTCATTAACATATTCAATACATATCGCTCAATCATATTAATTCCATCTTATTTATGTGCCCGACAGCAAAGTTTCGATTCTGTGATGACAACTATGTGACATATTCGTTATATTTTTTGTTACATAAAAGTTTCGAAAATCATCCAAGTTGTGTTTACTGGGTAGGTCCTGGATTACCAGAACATAGGCAAACCCGGACCGGCTGGGTGGAAAAGGTCCCATGATGTCTGCTGCTACGACGGTCCAAGGTTCTTCGACCACCCGACGGCCCATCAGCCCCATCGGTGGCCCCTGTCGGGACTTCGTACGCTGACAGGTGTCACAGCGTTGTACGTATCCAGTGACGTGTCGATACAAGCCAGGCCAATAATACGCGCTTACTATCCTCTTGAAGGTTTTGTCAATCCCCAGATGGCCCGCTTGCGGGACATCGTGGTTCTCATAGAGAATAGCTGGTCTCTGGTGTCGCGGGACTACAAGTTTCCAGACGGTGTCCGGTGAATCTAGACGGGACATTCCCCATCGCAGGAACAATTTCTCATCCCTGAATTTCCAGTCGTGATAGCGTGCTGGATTCTCCCGTACGTCCTTAACTCTTGTCTCATACCAGAGATCCCTTTCTCTAGGAGGCAGTGTGAGCAACATGTTAACAGAGGCTTGCGGTGGTAACCCTGCCACGTTAGGCCAGTCATCTTCTTCGGTATCGTTCGCAGGAGGAGTAGATAGTAGTAGGAGTAGTAGAGCCCTTCCGATGTAACACATCGAAGTCTGAATTCATCAGCTTCCATGTCCATCGGGCTACTCTCCCCTTGCGTTCTTTCTGGGACAGTAACCACTTCAAACTCGCGTGATCAGTGATGACTGTAAAACGATACCCATTCAGATAGGGTTTAAATTTTTGGACTGACCATAGAATCGCCAGGCACTCCAGCTCCCGAACGTCGTAGTTACGCTCCGCACTGGTTAAGCTACGACTCGCATAGGCAATCGGGTGTTCTGCCCCATCCGGTTCTTGACTGAGCACAGCTCCCAACCCGGTCAGGCTTGCATCAGTCTGGAGCGTAAATTTTTTGGTGTAATCATGACGTGCTAATACTGGCGCCTCAGTTAACGCTTTCTTTAGGTGATCGAAAGCACTCTGTTGTTCCTGGCCCCAGAACCATTCCTGTCGCGCTCGTGTGAGCTTGGTGATAGGCTCCGCTACCTTCGCATACTCGGGAATAAATCGTCGGTACCATGAAGTAGCTCCCAGGAATTGTCGGACTTGTTTAACCGTCTTCGGGACTGGGATCTCAAGGATAGCTGATGTTTTATCCGGATCAACCAACATCCCCTCGCGGTTTATCAAGAAGCCCAAGTACTTCAACTCTTTTCGACAGAATTCACATTTCTCAGGGTTGATCAGCAACCCTGCCGCCATGATCTTCTCGAAAACCCGTCTCAGCCACTCCAGGTGTTTCTCGAACGTGTCGGTGGCAATGACAATATCGTCCAGATAGGCAAACGCAGAGGGTTGCATATCGGGACTAATAACCCGATCTAATAATCTCTGAAATGTAGCGGGAGCGGTGGTCAATCCGTACGGCATCCTCTTGAACTGGAATAGTCCTCTGTGGGGGAACTGTAAATGCTGTAATTTCTCGAGACTCTAGGTCTAACGGGATCTGATGGAAGGCCTGACTCAGGTCTAGTGTAGAAATGTACTTGGCCGACCTTAAGCAATCCAAGATATGACTCACGTACGGCATGGGGTATGCGTCTTTTTTAGAGACCTCGTTTACCTTGCGGAAGTCCAAACAAAACCGGAAGGTGCCGTTCGGTTTTGCAGCCATTACGATTGGAGTGCTCCATTCACTGGTGGAAGGCTCGATGACATCTGCCTCCAACATACGATCAACCTCCTGATCCATCGCTTCCCTCATAACGGGAGAGAATGGATACAATCGCTGTTTGATGCGTCTGGCATCACCAACATCGATAAGGTGGACTACCAAGTTAGTGACCCCGGGAGCCGATTTCAATCTTAGAACTTGGATGGACAGGAATTCCTCCAAGCGAACGGTTTCGGCCTCCGTCAGGTCCGTAATCGGCATCATTGTGTTATCGTCTTCTATTACCTCCACCGGCTCAAAGTCGAATTCTGTGGTTTCCCCGCTGAAAAAGCATTTGCGCTTCCTGAGATCCACTCCAATTCCTAGCAGGAAAAGAGAGTCGAGGCCCAATAGCAACGGGACCGGGAGGTCGGGATAGACTCTTGCAGTGAGCCTACTCCAACGACCCTTCAACGTTGCGCTGAACTCCACTTCCTCCGTGCACGTAATCTGCTGTCCATTGGCGATGGTGCTATGGTGTTCGGGTGTTGGCCGTCGAGAATATCCCAGCCTGGCCATCTCCAACAGTCCCTCCGTGCTGATGTAGGAGCTAGTTGCCCCGCAGTCCACCAACGCGGGCAGTGGTCGCCCGAAAACCTCGAGGCAAATAACTAGGACCTGTCGGGCCTGGCTGTTGTCTCCGACCGGACTACATAGATATTCCGGGATTGTTACTGGGGAATTTCTCTGAATCGAGGAAGTCGTCTCTCCCCTCAACGGCGACTCCCATATCCGTTTCCCGTGCAGTTGTGGGCTGTTCGGGTACTCTCACCCTCTTTGCCGCATCGGTAACAGTGGACCGTTTTCCGTACCCCACATCCCTTTGCAAAGTGGCCTGCGATCCCGCAGTTGTGACAGATGATCGGCCTGTCGGAAGGTTGAACGCTTGTCGCCGTCCCCTGATTTTCCCTCGGTACCGCAGGTTCCTGCAGGAATGGGTTAGTGCTGGTTGCGGTTACTCTTGGTATTGGAGCCATCTCAGGTCGTATAGCTGGTCGGGACGGCACCGATATATACTGGTCACGGTAACTCCCTGCCGAGCCTCCCCTTGGCTGACGCACATAGTTGGTCCAGTGAGGCGGGGTGGAAATAAAATTCCTCGAATGCCCTTCCTCAAAAGGGTTAATAAACCCCCGGGAAGCCAGGTTCTCGCCAGTTGGTATCGGGCTCTGATCTACCATTCCAAAGGTGACGCGGTTCCTTGGCCTCTTAGGTGGATGATACGCGAACTCCGGGAGCATTGATCTCTCCGGAGCTGGGGGTGCATGATATGCGCTGGCGGCAGAGTAGCTACACTCCACTCGGATGGCCGTTCTTTCCAAACCCTTTAGGTCCATGGTGTCGGTAAGGGTTATAGCTACCTGGAGTCTAGGCAGCAGGTTCCGAAAGGTGATCTTCACCTGTTCCTCCGTTGTGAACGGTGGAACCACTCTAACGAATAGGTTCCACATACAGGTGAAAAAATCCGCCATCCATTCCTCTGCTCCCTGCGTTCGCGTTCGGATTTGCTCACGCAGCGAGAATTGAAAATCCGGATCCCCAAAACGCTGTCAAAAGGCCTCCTTGCATTGTTCCCATGAAGACCATCGGGAACGTTCCAACTTAACCCAATGATATGCTATCCCCTTGACGAACAAGGGTAGGCAATTCATCAGATCCTGGTCCGAAATGGCTACAAGGCCCCGACTATCCTCAACGCGTGCGAGAAATTCATCCACCTCTTCGTCTGGTTTACCGGAAAACGAAATATTCCACTTTCTCAAAATGTCGCACGCGGTGATTGCCGACGTCGAATGACGGGAATGTGGATGATTCGTTCTGACCGGCGACGAATGGTGGAAGGGATTCGTAATCATTGCCTGATCATTTTCCACGGGTGCCAACGGGATGGTATCATTTGGTGCAGGGGGGTTGTCTTCTTCCTGTACCGTGACTAACCCGGTGGCGGAATAGTTGGGATTCACTAGTATCCCCGACAAATACAACCTTTCCCGCATAGCAGCGGAAGTACCTCCCGTCGGCAACCCTCGGGAAGCTAATTCGGCTTTAACCTCATCCTCCGTAAGTGAGGCTATTTCCCCGGGAGTCCTGGATAAAACCATTTTTAACCCGCGAGGAAAGAGAAGAAAAATAAATAAATCAATTGAATAAATAAATAAATAAATAAATAAATAAATAAATAAATAAATAAATAAATAAATAAATAAATAAATAAATAAATGAATAAATAAATAAATAAATAAATAAATAAATAAATAAATAAATGAATAAATAAATAAGTTAAATAAATAAATAAATAAATAAATAAGTTGAATAAATTAATTAATTGAAGAAACTAAATAACTTCAATGAGGAAAATTCATTAATTAAATAAATAGATGAAAGAAAAACTTTTGAACCAATCCGGAAAGGCCACTAGGAAAAAATTAAACCGGTTATTTCCCTCTTCCCCGGATACGAGCTGAAACATCGTGGTTCGCTCACAAATTGTAACTCCTATGCCGGCGGAAAAACGGAAAAACACAAATAATATGAAAAACCAAAAAGTGAAGAGTCCAAGACAGAAGTAACACACAATCATAAAGTCACAACGTAATCAAAATAAATAAACAAATCAAAGTATCAAAATAATAAATAATCAATAAATAAACAAAAGCGAAAATAACAACAAATAAATTAACAATTAGACCAACGAAATAATAAAATACCCAAAAATAAATAGATAACCCAAAATAAATAAAGTAATTAAATAAACGAATATCCTGCTACAATATAGCTTCAAAGAAAACGCAAAAAGTCAACAAAACAGAATGTAAATTAGAGAGGAAAAAAAATTAATAAAATTATTAAAAACCAATAAAAAAAATGATAGAACAAAAATGAATAGATAAAATGAAAAAAAACAAATAAACTAATAGCACAATAATAGAAACTATAGAAAATATAATAAACAAGAAAAACAGAAGTAAATAATAAATGAAAGCAAAATAAAACAAATGAATGAATAAATAAACAAATGACTGCTGGGTAACTATAATAATTTTAAAAGAAAACAAAACAAACGAGATTAACGAACAAAAAAAACAGAAGAGCAATAACGAGGAGTGGCGAGTCCCTTCGGGACAGTAATGTAAGGCTAACCAAAGAAAAGGATAAATTTAAAAAAAATTATATTCACGTAGCGGGACTAGGCCCGGTCTAATATTCGTTCAAATGACGGAAAGGAAAAAAAAAAGAAAAAAAATTATATCTAAAAAAAATTAACAAATAATAATTAATGATAATAATATTCCTAACACAATGAAAATGATTAATTGAGGGTGATAATAATAATCAGAAATAAAACAACTGAATAAATAAATTCAATATCGACTATAGCACGGAGCTATTACTTCTCTCTGGTTAACACCGACATAGGCCCGGGACCCGCAAATTCACTCAACTCTGTATAATTTCAAATAATATTCCAGAGTATTATGATAAGCGAGAAATAATATTACATTAGCCGGGAGTACCAGTTTATTTAGTTTACAATTTAGCTGACTTCATTCATGGTTCTCGTTTGGTGTATTTATTGACCATATTTTATTATTTGAATTCTAATTACTCATTTTAATTAATTGATTTTATTCGTATTTTATTTTTGACTAATTGGTGACTTGATAGTCCCAACCACCCACTCTGCCTCGAACAGCGGTAGCTGGCCTGGGTTGAGGCTGGTCATCCAACTCGGTATTTTTTCCTTCCGGCGCGAAAGCGCCTGGCGCCCATCTCGAAAGAGAGAATAAAAAGGAAGGAAAAAGTGTTTTTTATATGGTAGTTGATTCGCACATTCAGCTTTGCCCCATTCACACCAGCTATCGGCGCCTATTGGACAATTGTTATGTTCAGCGTATTCGGCTGTGGAGCAATAATGATCCAGCGTTCCTATTACAGCTTTTTTCATTTCTTGGACGGAATCAATATTTCTTCTAATTGCCAAAATATAATAAATTGTTCGCTTTTTTATGACACCTTCCGTCAGCCGCTTCTTACCGCCGAGCCTCTCTTTTTTCCTTATATTTCGGAGTGGCGACTCCATTCGTTTTTGTACGTGTCCCACGCACTCACTTTTTGTAACAGGGCAATCGTCACCATACAGATTTGCTTCCAAAAAACTTTTGGAATCGAACGTTTGGAATCGCCGTCGCCGATGTAGATTAGATATTTTACGCCGCGTTTCTCTTCGGATCTGAAAAACATTTCCATGATAGAAGCCGGCTCCATCTTGCCTACTGAACCTTCGTGATTTGATGCGCATGCTTCTTTGTGCTTTTCGTACTACTCTTCAAATTCGTCACCGTCTAATTCTTTCCTTGATACGGCACATTGGTGGCTGTATGAACTTTTTACGATAATGTGGATTACATTGCCAGAGTGGTATGCTACGAGAGTTGTTATACCGTACAGTGCGGTTGAGCCACGTTTTTTCCAGTATCCATCGTCGGACACTTTTAAATGAGTTTCGACTCTTATTTTTTCAACATTCTTTTCCCGCTCTTCTTTGGCAGCATTCTCTCTGACCTTCTCAAACATCGATTTCGATGCCGAGTGAAGGTGCTGCACTATTTGATCATACGTTGATTTCGCCAAACCTCGGCACAGGCCCATGCGGCCACAAGATACATTTATGCATTCTCATGAACTACCAAGCCTCATAACAAATACGAAGCTGCTTATTTTGAAACCAGTGTTTATCAACGAATCCTGAATTAATAGATTAATCCTGAATTAATATATGGTATACACGATAAGATTATTCTGAAACCTAAGCCTAAATGCCCGCACTCTTGAAATACAATGCCTTGTTTACATGATCTGAAGATTACAATATCCCCAATCGTATGAAAAACTGTCAAGAGTTCAATAATGCGATAACAATGAAGCGGATTCACAATTATATCGTCACAGCTGGCAGTTGACAATTAGTTCGCACTATCACTCGTATCCAATTCGTCTTCATTGCCTTTAGTTGTAAATCGATTACCGTGAAATTTTTGTTTGCGTGGAAGCCCGTGTGGAAGATGATTTTACATTTTTCGGATAGCTTTCCATGAAGTTTGACGAAGTGTACGCGCCAAAAGTCGGAGCAAAACTGACCGTTGATGCTAGAAGCAGCGAAGTAGAAACACGTACACAGACAGTTGTTATACACTTTTATACTTCTACAAACAGGTTTATGGCTCAGTATGACACTACAAATTCAAAGTATTTTTTTCAAAGACCATTGAACCTTTTGCAGGTAAAAAATTCGGAATAGTAGATAGAGGGACAGAGCTCGCGCCTGGGCCTGATAGACGCCCCTCTCCGTTCGGCTGTGTATCTCCGAAAATACTTCGAATTGGCATTTGTAACTTTGTGAATAAATTCTTAGATAGTGTATCTATCGATTTAGGCAATAAAAACGATTTTTTAGAACTTCGAAAGCAGAATCCCCCCTTAATCGACATCGGTACGTATCCCATGATCTGCTGTATTGATGAAACAAAGACGAGAACTTCTTCTTCTTTCTATCGCAGACCTTTGCTGATGCTCCAGTTTTAGGAAAGTACCAGCTCACATTTCTTCTCTCTTTATGACCATTCTCGGCGTGTACTTTATAATTAATATCTCGAGCAAAATATATACTATATACAAATATTTACAACGGTGCCTTCATTACAAATAGCTGCACCCGCGGAAAATTATTGCGTTCGCGACGCAACCCCCGAATGCGTGATCAGCGGTCTGACCAAGGTACAGAACAATTTTGTCAGACAAAAAAATTCTCATAAGATCCGTATCCTTCGGAGCTAGCAATGTTGTATTGTGCTCGAGCGCGTCTTGAAAGAGTTCCTTAGAACCGATGATCTCATACGCTGTTGCACGAGGCGTATCACCTCATTCATACACCACTGGATGGTTCCATTTTCGCGCTCTAGCGCTTGCATGTGAATGGAAATTCACCTATGCATTTCGACAAGCAGACCAAATGTTATCCACTGCAAAACGATATTTGTAGAGTATTTTTGGAAGCTTTTCCATTTCGCTTCTCCAGATTCCTTCTGATTCCGGTATTCTTCATTAGCACTACCGTTCATTTTACCAAAGGAGACAACTCTGTGCTGGTAATACGAGGTTGGAAGTGTGCAATGCACTGTACGTTCTATACGAGTATTACACATTTTCTCGGCATCAGCTCCATGAGCTACGTAATATCGTTTCACGCGAGGAAAATCCCTTTTAAATACACTCCACTCGTCCGCACTGAGTGTAATTCCGGTAAAATTCGAGTTAAACTCGAGACAGGCGATGATTATTTTACCGAATGATTTATTTAAACCGTACATAACAAGGTTCGGTATATAGGGCGATGTGTTGTAACGCGTAGCACCGTTATTTGCCATTTTTCTTGATTTATCATAAACTAAGTTCTCGAATTCATCGTCGGCGGTGCTCATACTACAGATTATCCCTACCATATGATTGCATCGCCGCTATTTTTGATACTAAAATACCTTACCAATATACTTTGATATTTATCGCATTCTCCTGAACAGCCTAGTAACAGCAGCAGCAAATATATCTCAAATCACTCACATACTCTCGCGCACGTATTGTAACGATATTTAACGTTAACATTAGCCTGAAAGGGTTTTAGTTTAGACTCGAGCAGGGAGGAAATCAGTACAAGCTTCAGTATTGGGTAAAAGTATGGTTTATTCAACCAGATGTAATAAATAATAAACATAAAAAATATAGAATATTATTGATAACCCTGAAATCGAATCGTTTTCTATAATTCTGGGTGATCTTGCACCTTGCAAAAAGCGTGCCCCGAGTTCACGCATGCCTATATAATCGTGGCCGCAAAAAGGATATTTTTAAATTAATAAAATAGTTCCTCTAATGGAATGACAGTCTAATTTCTACGGAAGGTAAGAAAGCGTGTTTTCATATCAGTCTCGTCACCGATAATTTACGTAAGCGTGGTCTACTATTATTTTTCGCCTTTGGATTTATCGTACCATATATCTGTATATTGAGGACCTGTGGTGGGGACGGAGTTCTCGTTTGAGCTCCCCTGGCTTGCTATCTGCTCGCTGGCCCCGTCGCCGCTGCGGTGGATGCATCAGCGAGATGCATCTTCGATGCATTGGGACATTGAGATGACGACAGGGGTGTTCCTAGCTATTTTTAAGGGTGTTTCTTATTCCCCTGGATATTATATCTTTTATTCATACCATACTTGTATCCTTTCACCGTGAAGTATCGTTGACTCGGATGCTATGCTGCTTGTATGTTCTGGTGACTCAGTGGCTGGATTTTGATGCCTTTGGGATGTTCCTCTTAGCTGCCTTAGGGGTATCAAGCCTGGTCCTTGGAGTGGTGCTGGTGATATGCTCCTCGTTTGCTTGACTGGCTGGTCCTCCTTTGGCTGGTTATCTGGTCTTCCTTCGGTTGGCTAGCTGGTCCTGGGCGTTGGCGAGAATCTGTGAGCAAATGCTCCTCGATTGTCACCCTTCCTGCCCTTTTATACCGGCTTCCCCGCTCTTCTAAATATAGTATAACTATATTTGATAGTCGTCCTGTATCAAATATGATAGTCGTCCTGTAGCCCATCTCCTATAGCCCATTTATCCCGTTCATTTCTTATCTTTGGTTATTGTAATTAACGCGTCCATCGTTGATTACTTTCCATGCATCTTTTCGTACTATAGTAGATTGTACTATCATAGCTCGAGTAACGGTAGTTGGTTTCTCGTATGACTGGTCTTCACATTGTTGGTAGTTTGTGGTACAAGTCCGTCTAGCTGTATGTATTGGGCGTACTTAGGCTCATTATTCTCGGTAGATTTTGGCAATGCGTAGTGCCGGAGCTTCGCTATGTATGGATAGCGTGTACCTCGGCTAGTTGCGTGGTACCGGTGCTTCGGTGTCCCTGTGTTGAGTAGATGGGACGAGCTCGTCGTCTCAGTATATGCAAACTCACACCTTGATATACAGACAACATGTGGCATAAAAACTTAATAAGATTCATCAATGAAATTTGTTAATTTTCCTCATGGCCGAGGGCCTTGAGATTAGATGAAAACAATATAACAATCGTCGGTGAAATTCGATAATTTAGTACGTGACAGAGTCTTACGTTTACGTCATCATCGCTGAATATTTCCACGGATCTTGCTTTTGTAAAGTGATTGTATGCGGCCATCGCCTTAATTAGTCATACTCAATACATCGCTGCCGTATATGCAAAGAGACAAAGAAAGTATTAAACAAATACATATAAAAGCGTGCCGCCTCGGAAAATCTCTAGTTGATTATCTCACTTACTGCGATCACCTCTACTTTAACGGCATAATCTTGGTCAGCATGGTTAAACGTTCATTGATAAGAAAATTGATAGATTTTATATCAAAGCATAGGCCGCCGTTGACTTCGCGATGGGAGAGAAGAAATTTACAGATCACACTATGGGAACTTCCGACGCTAGCGGTTATTCGTAATATTTTCGGTATGCTGTACGAATGTAATCAGTACGATTTAGTTGATGCGTATAACATTGGATCGTTTGAGAATCAAATAATTATTGATTCGGTGGTGCATGTTATTGGTCGACGCAGGTGGTTGAATGATCCTGCTATGCAGCTCATTCTCAATGAAAGACATACGTAAAATACTATCATACATTATTTAATTGTATTCTATTTCCTTTATTTCACATGATTTTTATATAAGTCGACGGTATGAAGAAGGAGAAATGGGAGCCGACACTTATGATTCCAACGAGGAGGGTAGAACCGATTCAGATGATCAGAGCAAGTCCTTTGCGACAAAACAGTTCAAGCAATGATACCAATAGCAAAACAGACGACGAGGAAGAATAAGATGAAGATGAAGAAGAAGAAGAAGAAAAGGAATAAAAACAAGAAGAAGAAGAAAAAGAAGAAAAAGAACGGGTGCAGGAGAAGGAGGAGGTGAAGGACGACGCGGAGAGTGAAGGGATTGACGAGGATGAAGACCGGGTAGATCCAGGTACATTTTTCATAATACAATTACGTTATCAAAAATTAAAAAAATTACGGGGATAATAAAAGTAAAAATGAAAGAAAAGGGTACGAGTCGGACCCGAACGTTTTTTTCGCTTTGAACGATTCACTGTGCGGAGATCGCCGACAATTGAGTTGGCTTACGAAATGCGTCGGCGGTTCCCGGGGCAGTCGAGCGATTCAAGGACTAAAAGCAAATATAAATTCGTAATTCTTACGCTACACAATTTATATACATAGTCCATAGTCTAGTATATATCTAGATACAAAAGAATAATAATCAAATTAAAAAATTTAATAAATGGTTCAATTATGCTGGCAGGTGGACAGACTGCCGGCGGAAGGTCTGCGATGCCGGAAGGTGATATTTTGCCTCCTCTCTCTCTCCATTCAACTCTTTCATCGGTACTCGGTTCACGAGGGAATAGCGATCGTTGCTTATGAATTCCTCAACTTCGAAATACGCGTTCCGGCTCTGTACGACGGTCGGAAATCCGTACTCTCGGCACTAGTTAAAATTAATCATACCCTTTTTATTCTCTATTGCGAGCGTTCTCACCACTACCAGCTAATATTTAATCTCGCTGGTGCGCTAGATATTCGGGGGTTCTTCGCACAGTGTAAGTCTAAGTATAGGCGAGTACTCGCGCATCGCTGTAGTTATGAATGTGCTCGGTGTAAGTCTACTTATTGCAACGGTAATAGAGACTCTCAGCCTTAGTATTGCGCAGAATGTAATCATTCGTTTTTTGACGTTTTTTGCTCAACTCATCACAAGGGGCTCCACGGGTTTTATGTCTCAAAAATATAGACGGTACAGTGCCTGTAAAGCATTGAAAATCCGTAGAAGCTGCTCGCGTATAATGGAAACCACGAATAAAATTATTCATGTGTATGGTATACCGGCAAACTCTACCGACTAACCGTGCGTGTTTTATAGAATCTCTTAAGCGGGGATCCTGCTTAAGAAGGTCCAAAAAATTGTTTTTTTCATCGCCTAAATCGATAGATAAACTATCCAAGAATATATTCGTAAAGTAACAGATGCCAATTCGAAGTATTGTCGGAGATACAGAGCCAAACGCAGAGGGGTGTCGAGCAAAGTATTTTTAAATAACTTTTACAGCACGTTAAAATGATTTTTTTGTTGAAAAAGCCTTTTTTTCATAAATGATTTCATAATTATTTCAATTTTTTCTTGGTTCAGCCAGAAGAAAAATATATGATAATTGGAAATCGTTCTCGTTTCTTTGTTTCAGACAAGATTTACGAATTGCATCTGTCCTGCCAATTGGAAACAACAGACGCAAGGCACTCATGCAAAGGCCTCATTGCTCTGCAGTTTATAATTTTATCTACTTAAAAAAAAATTTTTACACTTCAAATACATAAGAAAATATACGCCGAAGTTCAGGAGGGTAAATTGTTTTTTTCCCTTTAAAAAAAATCCTCGAAAAAAGCTATTTTTGGGTATTCTAAAGCAGAATCGCCCCTCAAGAAACCAGACACTCCAAAGAAAAGAACAAAACCAGCCTTCGACGAGATTTTTGTTTTATGAATTTGAGACGCAGCAACACGAAAAATTGCACGACGATAAATTGACACGAATTCATGAGCCGAATTTGTGTTTTACAATGCGCATGCATGACATGCTCGATATCACAGATGTAGAGATCGATTGTGTTGATTATGATAAACGCGAATTTGTATTTATCGATGATCCTATTGGGAAGCTTGTGAAATTGGCATTATCGCTAAAATTTGAAAAGACGATCTGTATTGCTCACAATGCTAGACGTTTCGACGCGCAGTTTATTCTACGGTATCTAATCGTAGTACAAAAAATACAGCTGCTCTCTCTTATTATGAATGGTACGAAGATTGTCTCGATGAAGATTGGCAATGTCATTTTTCTCCAAAGTCTAAACTACTTACCCATGGCTCTCAGCGTTTTACCCAAGGCCTTCGGTTTGCGGATGAGGTGGCAAAAGGTACATTTCCGTATTAATTTAACATATCGGAACGTCGGAATTACACAGGTCCTCTACTGGCACTGCATTTTTACTCTCCTGACAAAATGTTCTCAACGGATCACGAGCGATTTTCAAAATGGTATGAGGAAGAATCGGATCGCGTTGATTATAAATTTGATTTTGCGATGGGATTTGTGCAATATTGTTGTACAGATGTTACGGTTTTGAGACGCATGTGTCCAGCATTTCGCGAGTTACTTATACGTTGCGGAAATGTGTGCCCCTTTAGAGAAGCCTGCACGATAGCATCATCATGTATGAGAGTATTTCGAAGGAATTTTCACACTGCATCACGCTTTTCAATTTCAAGATGCTCAAATAAAAGTCAGTGATACAATTTACGAGCGATTCGAGCGTAACGCTCTTATTTCCGGTTTTGAGAGATTACTCGAGAATAACGAGGAAATGTTATACGTCAAAAACCATTCCATGGTCAAGAAGACGCTTGTCGCACCTCGCGATGCATTCTTTGGCGGTCGAACGGAAAATTCAGTGATTCTGTATGATGTCGCGAATAGGGAGCAGATACGCTATGTGGATGTGTGTTTACTGTATCCATGGGTATGTAGGAATGGAAAATATCCCGTTGGACATCCGGAATTGTACGTAGGTGACGAGTGTCGAGAGCTCGGAGGACTTGAAAATGATTTAAGTGCCGTCGAGGGTCTCCTGAAGTATGTCGTAGTAGCACCGCGCGACTTGTATCTGCCTGTACTGCCTGTTCGCATGCATGGGAAACTACCATTCTCCCTGTGTAGAACATACTGTACAGACACGTACACATCCGCTGGTTGCACAAACGATGACGCGACTGAGCGAGGGTTTGACGGCACGTGGGGCATGGACGAGCTGAGAAAAGACGTCTCACTCGGAAATAAGTTGACGCATATCGATGAAATTTGGCAATACGTTGTTACGCAGTATGACTCCACAACGCAGCGAGGCGGTCATTTTACCGAGTACATCGACACATTCCTAAAATGAAACAGGAGGCGAGTGGACCGCCAGCAGAGTGTAACGATGACGAGGAAGCAATAGAGCATTTCATTGCGTTATACGTGGAGTCTGAGGGTATACATCTCGAGCGATATGCGCGGCAATTAAGTGCCGGTTAATGATCGCCAGTAAAATTGGTGCTAAATTCGTTCTGGGGAAAAATTGGTCAACGCCTCTATCTCACGAAAACCGTTATCGTTTTCACGCGCTCGGAACTTATGAATTTACTAAGGATTCCGGTGATTGACTTGATGGGTATGCTACCGGTTAATCACAAGATCATGTATGTGAACTATGTAGGCAGCCACGATACTATCCAACCATTCCCGACATCGAACCCCATGATTGCAGCATACACGATGGCACAGGCTCGTCTCCAACTATACAGTTATCTTGAGGGGCTCGGGATGCGCATATTGTACTGCGATACGGACTCCTGTATTCACGTGAGTCACACCGGAAGCAACGCGTATTAGCCACCGATCGGTCAATTTCTCGGAGATTTTACGGACTAATTAAGCGAATACAGGTCAGGTAATTATGAGTTCATTCGTTTGGGGAGGACCAACATTTTAGGCATACCTTGTTCGTAAACCCGACGGTACGACTATCAAAGAATGTAAAATAAAGAGTATCCCACTATACTTTGCGAATAGTTGTCAAACTAATTATGATGCGATACGCTCCTCCGTCACGGCAGCTAGAAGTGTACCTGTTATTATAAAATTCGACGCTAGTCGACGGAATTTCATCGGGTAGTAACGCGTTAAGAAACGAAATCATGCGGACATGTTAACACGAAGCGAAAGAGTCAGGAGACGTATTCTACTGTACCTTATAGCGACTGTGAAATACGCTAATTAGTATCACAAAAAAAGTATGATATAGTTTTGTCTTAAGGGTGAATTTGTGCTATTTAAAAATGAATTCTTCTAATTTCTAATTTCTAATTTCCTGTATCACCCTTACTCCGTACAATATGTAAAATATTGGAAATGTTGATTTGTTATGTATAAAGCCATCGTCCGCTTGTTTTTTTTGTGCTGTTATTCGTGGCAGCAGCGGCTATCTTTTTGCAATTCCCTTTTGTTCTGACTTTCTCATTACTGATTTCTTTTGCCCTGTCTTTCTTATCGAGTGCTTCCTTTTGTTCCAACTTTCTTGTCCTATCCCCGTGAATATAATATCGCTGTTTAGAATAACATGATTCGTAAATTTTTCATATAGAGCCGTGTGCATAATGAAATAAAAATATTACTTTATTCGGGAGAAATTAAAGACTATCGTTATTTAATTTACATACGAAGTAAACATCAGGTTAGACCACGGTCACGCGCTTCATCAGCTAGTACAGACGCGCTGCGTCTTATCAGCTCATCAAGGTCATAAAAATAGCTGATGCCGTGAGGCTGCCGCCACGGTATAAACTTACTTAAAAGTCAGCTGGATGGATATAATAGACACTTATCGATATAAATACACGTTGCAAACATCCATGGACAGCTGTGATAAGCGGTCCTACGGGCTGTGGTAAAACATATTTTGTCACAAAAATTCTTTAAATACATGCGCGGAATGACGGATGTCTTGATCGAGCGTATAATTTTATATCACTCAGAACGGCAGTATCAGTAATGCGCTTGTAATCACGTTGCAGGGACCTCTCGATAAAAAGCAAATAATTATATAGCGGGCACTGTGTTATCTGAAGCAAATGCAGCGTACTTTTGCATAAAGCAGATGTTGCGCTCGTACGGTGCATATTCGAGTATACTCTAAACGTTTTACAGGGAAACGTGAGCCTGAACAACGTGAAAAAGAATCATCTTCAGAGGCACGCGACTATTCTTCGACGACTAGCCGCCGAAAGCGGAAATTGCAGTAGTAAGAGTAAGATCATCGTCGATCACTGTGTCCGACTTCTCAAGTTAGTTCTTGTGTCTATCTTGGCCTACATGAGCCATGAAATATGCCAGAAAGATGATACTTATTCCTCATGATATTATACATCGTTTCGCTAGTCACGCTTCTGCTAATACAGAGTCGTCGTCCTCCGTACAAACAGGCGGTATACCGTTATCACGTCTCGACTCTAAGCTGCGTAAAATTCTAAACTCTCACTCGTACAAGAGCGAGAGATTGAAATGGATAGCGTACCAGCAGGTTCTACAGCGTTATCTTCACCTGGTCGAGTAAGATAATACAGTACTCAATATTCCGTTAAAACAAAAAATAGCAGTACTCGATAGCTGCGAAAATACTATCGATGATGTCTTAATAGATGAAGTAGAATATCGGCTCAGTGACACAGTTATTATCGATAGCGTACAAAAAAAATGTTAATCTAACGCAATATCGATGCTTCGCAATTTGCATCGCAGTGCCATCGGCAAAGAAATTAAAGGAGATCGCGGCGGTTTTATTTCCATAGACGGTAGAAGAATTTCAAATTCCAATTTTATTGATCTTGTTAATGATGGTATGCGTGCTAGAAAACGTGAGAAAACCCGTTGGTCGATCTCACTTTCCCAAACTCCTGCAAACGATACAGATACCACGTGGATTCATCGGCAATCCCGAGTTACAATACGAGCCTACACCTACATCATCCTCGATACCGCAGCGGCGTATCATTTTACCAAGCGATAGTGATAGCAGCAACAATGGTAGCAACAGCAGCAACAGCAGCAGCAACGAGAAAAAGAAAAAAATCCATTAAACTGGCCAGCGTTGCAATTAAGAAAATTCTTGATATAATCTATAATAATTTTACTTGTTCTGCGTCCTATTCTCGAGCAAAAAATGTTGCTCGGGTGGATTGGAGAGTAGCGAGAAAAAATGTTTTACCATGGCTCGAGACAAAGGATTCATACAACATAATATACAATATAGACGATGTATGTGAGGGTCATTTAGCTGATCTTCGCTCGATAGCTCGATAGTACTACGATGGGTACGCATTTCTGCTTGCTGTTATCGATGTGCTGCACGAATACGCATGGGTCGAGGCTTTGAGTGACAAAATGAGCGCAAACGTGGCACGCGGTCTGACACCCATATGGTACTCGCACACATTAACAACTATCGCCCGCATCAATAGCAAGCTGATCGAGGCAAATAATTTATCGGCGCTCCATTTCAGCAAATTCTAAAGAAAATGAACATCGATTTTCGGGCTGCTCGTAACCCCGATACAGTAGCCATGATTGCCGAACGGTTAAATCGCACGACAAAGAAGCGAATGTGGTGCTACATTACATACACGCGAAATGAATGCTACATCGACGTTTTACAAATTTTTAAATATGTTTATACTCACACTGGATACAGCGGAACGCGTATTCCTCCGAGCGAGGTGACCTTATAAAATGCCTCTATAGCCCAAGAAAAATTAGCTAGGCATTACGAGCGTAGCGCGAAAACAACTAGAAAGGCTAAATACAGTGCCAATAACTTGATGCGTATCAGTGCAGCTGAAGCAGCATTCGTGAAAGGATATGATCGCAGTTGGAGCAACGAGTTACCTAATATTCAACGCATATTAGTGAATCTAGAACCATTCACGTATATTTTGCACGATCTGATAAACGAAACTATCGCCGGTATTTTCTACGAGACAGAATTATCACATGTACGAGTGCCTCGGTTATCTGTGAAGACGAAGGAGAAGAATAGGAAGAAAAGGAAGTGCGTTTGGAATCTACTTTCCTGATAAATATGAGTTCCACGGATAGCTCTTTTCACCGTACTACCGAGGAACAGTAATAAGCTGTATTTTCCGGATAATACGACGACGAAATGTATTACAAGACTACTGCGTAAAATAGGCTTGCATGGAGAATGGTCAGTTTCGCCTGTGGAAATTGCTTATCCGATGACTCTTTTACATGTTCCTACTGTACGAACTATCGTATCTTTTGAGGATGGTGATTATGATTTATCGGGTTTAAATCTTTTAACACGTAGATAGCGACCAAGTTCTATCTGGTGATATCCCTATCTAGACGATCTTTTGGAGAGTATAAATAAGCTACCTCACTCGACCTGTGCATCTGCGCTTTAAATCGCTTCCGAGTATTCAAGTCGAAGCGGCTCACGTACGAAACGATCAATGACACCATGTTTTTCGTGCATCGTCCGCGATCGCAAAGCTACTCGGATTCGCGGAAGAGGGCTGTGGGTCTGCAATGATAATACCGCATTGCAAATACATGGGGTCGAGGTGTTCATCTCTCATCGGTGCTATACCAGGCAGCATGCTTGAATACAGCGATATCTGCGAGAGCTACATTATAAGCGATGTCCAAACACCCCTCATACGAATCGTTCATATTGATTTTTTTACTTTCGAAATCGATATAAGCGACAAGATTGGAAATCCTATACCTTTCGAACAGGGAACGTTGACTGTGACACTGCATGTCAAAAGGCCCCACGATTGATTACTTTGCTATGAATGATATTGATGGTTTGCAACATGGATGGGGCCGTCGCGGGTACATTGGTATTAGCCATGTTCATATCGGAACGCCTAATCAACGAGGACACGATATCGGCAGCTTTCTCAGGGGCCTGTTTCGATTAGTATTGCCACTTTTAAAGAAGGGTGCTAAAGCAGTTGGAAAACAGGTATTGCGTGCCGGTGTAAACTTAGCCGGCGATATCCTCGATAGAAATATAGCTGTGAAAGATGCTATTTGCGAGAAAGTGCGAGAATCCGGCAGTAATCTCAAATGCAAGGCCTCTGAAAAAATGGACACTCTCTTGCAGGAGTACGGTGATAAAAAGCGAAAAATAAAATAAAATAAAAAGCCGCAGACGGCTACTCTGAGGTGTTTTCAATAGACATGGGGCACTCTATATTTGTGAATCGGGACCATCTATGTCACCCGGACCCACTCTGCACTATGTCACCAGCATTGTGAGTGTGAAGTGTTGCCTACAGTTTTCTAAGAATGAATACATCATTTTTGTTACAGCAAGAATATTGTCAGGTCAAATCTGACATTTTCGTAGGACATTTTTTTTCATGTAATCCATAACTTTGAGGTTAGAACACTTTTTTTAGAACTATTTATTTCGATGTACCACGAAACGGTCGTTTTTAACATCCACATGTCCGTGTGTGCGTGTGTGTGCGTGTGCGTGTGTGCGTGCATGCATGTGGAACATTCACGACGATTAGGTTGCTGCGGCTCGTCACTTCCGCAGTACTTTGAGACTCCAAGCACTCCTTGTGAGTGTACTCTGAATTCTTCCTAAGGCTGTTAAAATATTCCACCATTCATGTTTGAACATGCCTATCCAATCCTCTCAAAAAGATCAACTATGCGTAAGAGAACATCTCACGGGATTGCACAGCAGGCAGCTCTTAAGCGCTCCCTCATGTTCTCTGGTGTTGTTGGAGCTTGACGGTAGAGAGCGCCTTGAAGGTAGCCCCACAAGCAAAAATCAAGAGAGATAAAATCAGGTGACCTTGGAGAGTAATGGACAGGACCATCTCGACCACCCTCGAGCGAATGTTGCGTTCAGATAAATTTGAATAACACGAGCCTAGTGAGCCTGTGCGCCGTCTTGCTGAAACCATATCTATTGACGTGTATCTGATTCAAGATGTTCTAGTAAAATAGTAAATTTATTTTGGAGAAATCCAAGATAACGGACAGTGGTCACACTTCCTTCGAAGAATTTTTTTTTATTTTAATTTTTTTTATTTTATTCGATATTACAACTGATTTTACATAATCTAGTAATTCAACTTTCATATATGGTTTCGCTTTTTACGGGGTTAACCCATCGGTTATTCCCGGAAGAATTAGGATGTTGTTTTTTTTGGCTGTCCTAATTTGAACTCCCTACATCTAAAGGCCTTTGAAGTCTTCTCACTGCATTTGTGGTATCCAACATACGGCGTATATCGACATTTTTGTGCTGAGATAATCGCTGTATGTGTTTTTTTGAATATTTTTTTATTTCTTCGCTGACGTATTCCATCTGCAAGTCCCTATGGAGATTATCGTTTCGTATGTACCATGGCGCGTTGACAATGCCACGCAGCACTTTGTTTTGAAACCTTTATATCATTTCTATATTTGTCTTCTTGGTACAACCCCAGAGTTGAATGCCGTAGGTCCATACTGGTTTAAGTATTTGCCGATGTAAAAGCAATTTATTATGTAACGAGGGCTCAGAATTTCTTCCTATAAGCCAATACGTTTTTCTATATTTGATATTAAGTTCCTCTTTTTTCTTCTTGATATATTCTTTCCATCTCAGCTTGGCATCTAGAGTCATGCCAAGATATTTTGCTGTATTTGCATGTGGAATTATTTGCGAGTTAAATTGCACAGGAATACAGTTAACCTTTTGGGTTGTGAAGTTTACGTGAACTGACTTTGTTTCATTTAGCTTGGTACGCCATTGTTTTGTCCAGTTATTCACTGTGTTAGTAGCTTTTTCGAGCCTAGTCGTTGCTTCTGATATATTATTTTTAGTTGCTAGAATAGCAGTATCGTCTGCAAATGTTGCTATGGTTGTTCATTCTGTATTCAAGTGCAAATCTCTCGTATATAGGATATACAATATAAGCCCCAGCAGACTACCTTGTGGTATGCCTGCTGATATTTTCTTTAGTTCAGAGTACTCTCATGTTTTACTGGAAAATGTCGATCACAGATGTAGGATTTTAGAATCTGATAGAACTGCTTCGGTAGATCTCGATGCAGTTTAAATTCCAGACCTTGGTGCCAAACTTTATCGAAAGCCTGAGCTACATCTAAGAAGGTACACGAACATATCTTTTTGTTCTCAAGTACATCTTCGATTATGTCCGTTATTCTGTGAACTTGTTCTATCGTAGAGTGGTTTCCTCTGAACCCAAATTGATGTGGCGGAATCAGATTTCTTTCTTCTATAATTGGTTTGAGCCTCTTGAGTAGCAATTCCTCGAATAATTTTGAATTGACCGGAAGGAGTGAAATCGGTCTGTAAGACTTCCTATCGTTTGCTGGTTTACCTGGTTTAGGAATCATAATTACTCCTGCAACCTTCCATTGACGTGGTACATATTGTAGCACAAAGATTGCGTTTATGATTTGAACCGATTTTATTAGTCCTTTCTCAGGAATGGCTGTTACAATTTGTCCAGTAATTAAGTCTATGAAGAAGTGAAGAGCTATTATTTGTACGTTACTAATGTAACACCAAACGTTGAAACTCCACCGATAATAGTGATCGATCTATCTCACCCAATGCGGATTCCGGTCAGACCAATACCGAAGGTTCCATCGATTTACCTGACCACGGTTATTGATTGTGGATTCGTCAGTAAACATAACGAACCTAAACAAGTCTCTGTACCGATCGATTCGTCTCAATGCCCACCGCCAAAATGCCATCTTTCTCTACGCATCAAGATTGGGCGTGCTTGGTGGAAATGTCGTCGGTAAGGGTGGAGTTTGGAACCTCTCAATACTTGTTGCACTGTGAATCTGGGAAACCCCAGCAGTTTCGAGATCAATCGAACAATAAGATGAGGATCGATTGCTATCACGACAAAAATAATCATTTTTCGAGCTTCATGTGGCCCATGAAAATCATTGATGACCTTTTGGCGATGTCGATGTTGGCGGATTATTCGAGCTGCACTCGCTCTCCGTTCGAAGGTTCGGATTGTCTGCCGTAATGCATGACAATGATGAGCATATCGATACAAATATCGGCTTGTAAATAATTGCCCCTGCATCTCCCTAAAGTAAGGAGCATATCAACTATTCTATTGGGACTGACATCAGACATTGTTGAATTGCAGCCAGTATTAATGTTGAAAAATACGATTGAAACAGCGTTGGAGTTAAATCAAATTTGGAGGTATGTAACTTTTCAAAATTTTGTTCCAGGAAAGGAATTCTGGAAGTTTCAATTTCGTCGCGACAGAAAATGATTTTTTCGAATTGTTGTAAGTTGTAAAACGCGAATAGGGTTCCAATTTTAAGATCCTTCTCCCCCCCCCCCTTGAAACACACACAAGGAGAGTTTGGAGTCTAAAAATACTGCGGAAGTGATGAGCCGCAGAGTCCTAAGCCTTATGAGTCTCTCTCTCTCTCTCTATATATATATATATATATATATATACAGGGTGGCCGATTTTTCTGAAGACATTGAAATATTTCGAAAACTACACATCGGATCAAAAAAAGTTCTTAATAACATTTGTTCGCCTGCAAGGGGGTCATCCAATGACACCAAAGTCGACCCCTCACCCGTAGCCCCTGGTGTGGGAGGGGGGCAACTTTGAAATCGTAAATGGGAACCCCTATTTTTTATTGCAGATTCGGATTCCCCATAAAAAAAATAAGTAATGTTTATCTGAAATATTTTTTTTCGATTCGTGATAGATGGCGCTGTAATCGCAAGAAACCTGATTTTTGCAAATATCTCGAGAAATTCCCATCCCCACCTCAGGAGGTAGCGATGGGGGGGGGGGGGTCGGTGGACCGAGTATTGTATCGCTGAATAGCTTTTTGAAAAATTAAACATGTTTTTTCTTTTTTCGATCCGATGTGTAATTTCTCGAGATATTCGCAAAAATCAGGTCCCTTGCGATTATAGCGCCATCTATCATGGTATCATTGGATGACCCCCTTCCAGGCGAACAAATTTTATCCAGAACTTTTTTGATCCAATGCGTAGTTTTCGAAATATTTTAATGTCTTCAGATAAATCGGCCACCCTGTATATATATAGAGATATAAATATTTATAGATATATAGATACAGATATTTATGGATTAAGAGATATGTATATATATAAAAAGAAAAGTCCTGACTGACTGACTCATCAACGCCAAGCCCAAACCCCTGGGCCTAGAAACTTGAAATTCTAGGGATATATTCCCTTCGTGTCGTAGACGGTCACTAAGAAGGGATTTTTTAAGGTTCCCCCTTCCAAGCGGAAATAAAGGGTTAAATATGTTGTTTTTCGTTTTTTTCAATTTTTCTTAACCCCGATGAGATACTGCATTAGTTTTTACTCACGAAGGTTGTTTACGCTTATACTGCAAAGTATAATTCAGCATTTTGCCCTAATCGGCCCTAAAAGGTCAAATCCAGATTAAGTTAAAAAATTTTAAAATCAAATAAATATGCATAAGAATTCAGCCAAACTTTATACCAATATTGTTGAAGACCAAAGGAAGATGACTGTATATATCTCACCCCTGAAAACCACCCCCTTAATCCCCTAAAAAAAATTCTTAATAAAATCCACACGCCTTCACCGATTACAACCAAGCCAAGCATAAATATTGTTAAGAGCCTAAGGAAGGTCACTGGATATATCTCACCCCTGAAAACCACTCCCTTCATCCCCTAAAAAAAATTCTTAATAAAATCCATACGCCTTCACTGGTTACAAGCAAACCAAGCACAAATATTGTTAAGAGCCTAAGGAAGGTTACTGGATATACCTCACCCATAAATCCCACCCTCTTCACCTCCTAAAAAAAGATTTTTTTTTAATATTCACGCGAACCAACTGATTTCAACCAAACCTTACACAAATATTGTTGAAGACTAAAGGAAGGCGACTGTATATATCTCACCCCTGAAAACAACACCCTTCATCACCTAAAAAAAATTCTTAATAAAATCCACACGCCTTCACCGATTACAACCAAGCCAAGCATAAATATTGTTAAGAGCCTAAGGAAGGTCACTGGATATATCTCACCCCTGAAAACCACTCCCTTCATCCCCTATAAAAAATTCTTAATAAAATCCATACGCCTTCACTGGTTACAAGCAAACCAAGCACAAATATTGTTAAGAGCCTAAGGAAGGTTACTGGATATACCTCACCCATAAATCCCACCCTCTTCACCTCCTAAAAAAAGATTTTTTTTTAATATTCACGCGAACCAACTGATTTCAACCAAACCTTACACAAATATTGTTGAAGACTAAAGGAAGGCGACTGTATATATCTCACCCCTGAAAACAACACCCTTCATCACCTAGAAAAAAATTCTTAATAAAATCCACACGCCTTCACCGATTACAACCAAACCAAGCACAAGTATTATCAACAGCCTAAGGAAGGTCACTGGATATATCTCACCCCTAAACCCCACCCTCTTCACCCCCTAAAAAAAGATTCTTCAAAAATATTCACGCGAATCAACTGATTTCAACCAAACCTTGCACAAATATTATAGCGGGTCTAAGACGGGTACGACAAAGGTCGTACTGTATACTGTAACGGTAAATTTGTGCCTCAACGCACCACGTTACCTATGACTGGTCCAAGTTATTTTTTCCTTCCTTTTTATTTTCTCTTTCGAGATGGGCGAAAGGCGCTTTCGCGCCGGAAGGAAAAAATACCGAGTTGGATGACCAGTCTCGACCCAGGCCAGCTACAGCTGTTCAAGGCAGAGTGGGTGGTTCGGACTATCAAGTCACTAATTAGTCAAAAATAAAATATGGTCAATAAATAAGCCAAACGAGAACCATGAACGAAGTCGGCTCAATAAATAATAAATAAACAAATAAAATAATAACAGTAAATAATTTAAACAACCACAGCAGGTACGGGACTTACAAACTTCTTTATTTCTGGCGACTAGTTATTCATTTCCAATAAACACCAATTTAGAATTCAAATAAGATGTCCCGTAAAATTAGTCTCTCCTTTATAACAATTCTCTAAAGCTAGTTGGATATCTTAATTTTAATCTTTAAGTCGGAGATAGCAGTTATCCCGTTCTCTCTCTCTCTCACTCTCATACCCTGTAAATGTTGTATAGCCTGTCTCGCTCGCCTCGAATTTCGAACAATATTTATCGATGAATTTTCGACGTTCGGTAGTCTCTGTTCACAGTCCGCGATACGGCCTATCCCGAGCTAATCCCACATACATCGAAAAAAACCATAACAACGGGACGCCAGGAGGTCACGTACGCGAAGCTACCGACGGCTCTATATTTCAATCCTGAGATTTATATATCACGTAAAAGGCATAAACCCAGGGATCTTCCGCAGTTCATAAGATATAAAATAACGGATAAATGACGACTAATAATTAAATAATAACCAAAATAATAATGATAATAAAATAATTAACATCAGAATAATAATGTCAGTCAATAATTAGTTTGTGGAATGAAATATAATAAAACGTAACAAACAATCGAACTACGCGAGATACGCCTCGGACCGTACGAATCCCTTGAATCCACATCTAAAATACGGGACGACGGCCGACTACGCTCTCCGCGATTTTAGGTTAACGTTAACACAATCATAATATAATAATAAAAAATAAATAATCAAATAAACAAAATAAATAAATAAATAACGAATAAATAAATAAATAACGAATAAATAAATAAATAACGAATAAATAAATAAATCAGACAGAGAAACGCCGATTAATTTGACTGATACGCAACGCGGTCTACCCCGTGCCAGTCCCTTTTACATCCAAATTACAACGGGACGACGGGCGAACTCGCGCATGACCTTCTACATTCAAACGAAAAGAAACTCAAACCAACTCGTGTACCTCCAAAACCCACAATTCGACAAAATCCGTGACGCGGTCTATTTCGTTCCAATCCCATACAAACTAATTAACCAATTCCAAAGCACTCCGGGATAACGGCTTAACGCGCGCACGGTTTACTCGTCAACAGAAACAATTAATTAATATAATGACTTTTCCCCGGCTTCTATACGTTACACGATCGCGAGGTTATTCTTATCAAACGCCGCGATTCCCAATACAAATTGACACTCTGCACGCAGTGTACTCGAATCGCAGGGGTGACCAGGCTCAGATAAATTTCAAATACACCAGTTAAGTAATAAAATAATAAAATATTAGCAAAAGACCGTAGAAGGGAGAGGAGCTCACCGGGACGATGACGAAGCGATGTTCTCGTGCTCCTGGAATTCTCGAGCGGACGTGGAAATATTTATTCCTCGATTTCCTCCTTTCTCAACGATGGTGGACAGTAATAAGCTTGTACGTGTGATGCCTCAGAATAGATCGGTCTCAGAATAGAGCGGGACACAGAGATAAGTAATGTCACGTCTGCCTCGCTCAACGGTCACCGGGAAAAAGCCTCGAGGTCCTGCCGGCACGCGTGCCCGTGAACTATGATCCCCACTTAACCCGCTAGACTCGGTTAATTGGGGGAACCTGTGTCGCACGATGACCGCGACTAGCGCCTTAGCTAGACGACGCATAAATTAGCCACAGATAATACAGAGAGTAGCTTTGTCCGGCAGATGAATCCCCTGAGCTGGATGGACTGCGGCAAGTAGATGATAGCTGCAGATAGATAGCAGCGTATCGTTTGAAAATGAACGTCGAGCGGGACGACTGTATCTCCCAACAGAGAAAGACGTAAAATATCGGCTTATGTAAAATATCGAATCCTGAAGCCAGCAATCGATGGGTACGGTGTGATCCTCCTCCTCTTCTCTCCCCGATCCTCCCTCGGTCGTGTCGATCGCATTATACGTATATAAAAAAAAATAAAGCAACAAAAAAAAATATAAATAAAGAATAAAGAAGCCCTGAAAATCCACCCTACAACCCTGCGTGATCGTGTAGGCTTCCGTTGAGCGAGGAGGACGCAGCTCGAATTTTCTGCCACGTTACAATACATATCCACCCACTTGAACCCCTAAAAAAAGATTTAGTATAAAAATCCACACCCCTTGACTGATTTCAACCAAATTTTACACAAATTTTGATAAGTTCTAATGGAAGGTCACTGTATAAATATATCTCTCCCCATAAAACCACCCCCAAAGAAAACAATCTTTATCTCCCACTGAAAGTAATGAGGTTTTTTTCAACTTTTTTACACACCGATTTAGCTGTTATTCCTCATATGATGTGACACTTGGGCAGCGCCGGGAATTCAGCTATAAATTATAAATAGAGCTCGCAATTATCTTCTGATGATAGACTCACTCAACCAACAGCTCAATACACTCGAAAATTCTCATACATATGAACAGAGTTTATATTGAAGCGAGCGTAACAAAGAGCGCTGAGCGATTTGATAATTTGCAAAATGAGCGCCGCACTTTACTTTGTGTATAATGTACTAGCTGATTTACCCAGCGTTGCGCGAGTGCCACATCATACGGGGAATAACAGCTAAATTGGATTTAAAAAATGTTATTAAAAGCCACATTATTTTTAGTGGTATGATAAAGGGTATTTTGTCAGGGTGGTTTTAAGGTGTGAGATACAGTAGCGGACAAAAGTTTAAGACGATGAATTACAATTTGGTTCATAGATCTGTCATACAAGTACGAACGCTTCTTTCGGCTTGTTGTTTTTTTACAATACATGTGTACGTTTGACCTTCATAATGTAGAAGTCTCGGTCGTCAAATGTAAACAATATAGATTATACAATTTTTTTTTTCTTCCAACCATCTGTAAACAGCGGACATTAGTTTAAGACGATCTGTTGAAAAAGATACCCGTAGTCGATCCACGCAATAATTTGATATATTAATACTGTAAATAGTTTGTGGTGTATCATCCAGTGTCTTAAGTTTAATTACGTACGAAAAGAGTATGGGTAAAGCCCGTAATTTGTCATCAACTGAACGAAAACTAATCGTGTCTCTACGGAAGCAAAATGAGACATTTTCTTCAATTGCAACTCAAATGAATCGATCAGAAACTTCTTGTAAGCAAGCGTGGTACAAGTTTGTGAAGACTGGGGACTATTTTGATCGACCAAAAAACGGTAGACCGC
Source organism: Cylloceria caligata (assembly GCA_963942595.1). Lineage (NCBI taxonomy): Eukaryota > Metazoa > Arthropoda > Insecta > Hymenoptera > Ichneumonidae > Cylloceria > Cylloceria caligata. The sequence goes on from OZ012708.1 coordinate 30,423,019, forward strand.
GGAAAACCACGCCAACGCTGGATCGTCGGATTAATCGATTAAGCGAGAGAGATCGTTTTCGTTCAGCAGTCGATATCAGAGCTGAAATATCCAGTAATAATAATGCACAAATTAGTGTAAGAACTGTCCGAAGACGATTAGACGAATTCAATTTGAAAGCACGAAAGCCACGGAAGAAGCCGATGCTCAGTAAAAAGAATAAAAAATTACGACTGCAATTTGCTAAGGCTCATCGGCATTGGACAAGTGAGGATTGGCAAAATGTGCTATTTTCGGACGAATCCAAATTCAACCGAATTTGTTCTGACGGGATACTGTATGTAAGACGTCGAATTGGCGAAGATTTAAATCCTCGATGTGTTTTACCGACAGTTAAGCATGGTGGTGGAAACGTAATGGTGTGGGCATGTTTTTCTCGCAATGGTCCTGGACCAATACGCCGAATTAATGGAATCATGGACCGTTTTCAATACTTGGATATATTGAAAAATACTATGTTACCGTATGCCTACGAAAATATGGGTGATAATTTTATTTATCAACAAGATAATGACCCAAAGCATACGGCTCGGGTAGTGAAAAGTTTTTTTCAAGATGAAAAAATCACTTTATTACCGTGGCCGTCGCAGTCGCCGGATTTAAATCCAATTGAAAACTTATAGTGTACCATAAAAAGAAGGGTTCAAAGAAATAAACCAAAAAATTTTGACGATTTGTACTCTTTGGTTGAAAAAACGTGGAGTGAAACAACTGTGGACGACTGCAAAAAATAAATTGATTCAATGCCTCAAAGATGTGCTGATGTGATAAAAAATAATGGACTGTGGACAAAGTATTGAAGGGAGGAAAATATCTGTATTGTAACATGGTTACATGCAGGAGCAGGGAAAGAAGGCGATAACGATTGTATTTGGGGACAACAGAGTGATTTTCTCAAGCATGTAGAGTTATTCCAAACGAAAGAGAGCTCGAACACCGGTGAAAGGGGCAAAAACACCTGAGCAATAGACTCGGTACAAATGTACCGAGGTTCGCGGGCAATAGGCCATCGCCCCGGATAAAAAAAAAACTAGAGCTGTCGCTGCTCCGAAATTCCCTCGCTGACGGAAACAGCAGGTCAGCGACCGGCTGGCCTTGCTGGGAGGCGAGGGGAAGGTGGTGAGCGCGGCGACGGTAGATCACGAAAACGAAAAGACGCGTTAGGATTTGAAAATGATGACGTAGATTTCAGGGGAACGAGGGGAAGGGTATAAAAGGCCGGTGCGGGGAGTGGGAGCTCTCTTGGTTCGTTCCTCTTCTTATCGCGAAAAACCTAAATATTGAAGAATTCTAATTAAAAAGTAGAAATTCAGGAGTTATTTATAAATTACATCTAGTAGAGTCAGTGTTAGCACAAGAAAAGTAAAAACAAGTGGGTGACACCCAGCAGCCCGCGAGAACGGAAAAGACAGGCAAGAAAAAAACGAGATAATTAACAATAACCAGTTAGATAGTTGGAAAATGGTCATATAATAAAAATTAAGCTAGTCTATAAGGTGAATAGGGATCGGTATAGGATATTAAGTGCATAAATTGCGAGTAGTATTTAAGGAAATAGGGATAAGAGGATAGAGTTAGGCATATTGTAGAAGTGCATCGTATTCAGCAAAAAGATTCCGGAGAAGAAGTAAACCGGATCTTTAAACCAGCGAGAGATTTTGCAAGACGCAAAATCACATCAGTAGAACGAAGACAGAGTGCAAGTAAGACAAGAAAGAAAGAGAAAGAATTGTAAATAGAGTCTCTACACTCTATACAAGTAGTGCGGTGTGTACGTGTGTGTGAGGCGACAATACCGGGGCGTCGTCACGTAACCATAGCTCGAGCTCTGAAATACCGGGAAGTTGCGCCCGAATAAGCCGAAACAATAATAACTAAAATCGAGGGAATTCCCTGATTTCCAAGACCGAAAAGATAGAATTAAGAAATATAGAGGATAGGATAATTGTAAGTCTATATAGAATAAGTAGCATTAAAACATAGAATAAATAAGACGAGTGGATGAGCGAGAGAAGCGTGAGAGTGCTAAAGAATTGTAAATAGGGTTCTTACACCCTATAAAAAGAGAGAATGCAAATTGGCGTGAACAAGAAGTGAAATCTCAGTGCGAAAAATATCGGATAATACTGTGTAACACCGAGTAATAAAGGAGTGAGTGCGAGCGAGGACAGCAAGCTGTGCGGTATAGATATAGCAGCGAACTAAATATAGGTATAGTGGAACTGCGCCACGAACCATAATAGACTTTCGAGTAATACCGAGAACCCGCGCATCACCAATAAAATATATAAATTGTGAAAATAATCGGTGCATCCCAAGCGTCAACGGGAATCCTCGGAAATTTGATAATTGTAATACAAAAAGAAGGAGGTCTGGCGATCATTTTTTCTTCACCAATAAAACATCACTTTTCACCACTTTGAAGTCTACATTAATTAGTTCAGTGTCGAGCCCGAATTCCCACGAAAAATAAAATATATGATAACGTTGAAATTACCGTTACATTTGGCGCCCAACGTGGGGCTCGACACAACTAAGAAGGACTGCAGTGGTTAAATAGGACGCGCGTTAAGAAAATAAATTCAGAGAAATTCAGAACATGGAACCAAACGGAAATATAAATATCTCGACGGAACTTGAAGAGTTAAGAATGATGGAAAGCTTGGAGGAACAACATCGGCAGGATGAGGTTGCGGAAGGTGGAGCAGCATACATCTGGGAATCGACGACAGCTGATCACCTTTTAGATGATCGTCGGCAAAGGGATCGCAGAAATATACAACGTCTATCGGGAATTACGCCAGTCAGAGAGCGTGGAAACCTGATGGAGGAGTTGGAAGAGCAACAGGTGAACGGTGGAGACGGCCGGACGTCTGGGCTAAATGACATGACTGCAACGATTCCACCTGATCCGATCGGTGTAGGGGAGTTAATGCAGTTTTTGCAGGAGAAGCACGAGGAGGTGATAAAGACACAACAGAAGATGGAGGGCAAATTTACCGAAGTAATTAAGTTGCAGCAGGAGATGAAAGACGAGTGTCTAGGAAGGATAGCGGTTTTAAGAGAGGCAACGAAGGACGCATTGATGGAAGGGATCGCAACGGTGGAATGTCGGACTGATAAAAAAATTAAAGAGGCCCAGGAGAGAATACAAGAAAACCAGAATGTAACCAATAATTACATACAACAGCAGGTCGCTGGTCAAAAGGTGACTGTGGAAAAGTTAGAAAGAAGAACACAGGAAATGATGGCAGAAATCCGAGCAGCACAAGAAATGACCGAGAACCAAAATAAGAGGATTGAGAAATTAGAAGAGTCATCACGGAGAACAAATACATCCATGAGTTTCGGACAAACGATCGGAGGAGGTTTGAATGTCACACGATTATATACGACAGCTCAAAAACCACCGACCTATAATGGGGATGGGAAGGAAAGACCGATGAGATTTTTGAAGGAATTTCGCGAATTTTGTATCGCAGGTGGGATCGAGGATACTGAAATTCGGCACGCCATCGGAACTGCCTTGAAGGGAGTGGCGAACGATTGGTGGCTCGTGGTGGAGGGCGCAGTACACGACCTTCAAACATTTGAAGAAAAATTCCGGGCAAGGTACTGGGCTCGTGATATGCAAGACAAGGTAAAGAAAAATTTGGAATTCGGATCTTTTTATGCCGAAGGCCAGTCATTAACACGGGCCGAGTATGCAACTCGTGTTATCGGAAATGCGCGGGATCTGAGTGAAAAGTTGAGCGACGAAGATATAATACGTCGTCTTGCGAAACACTTCGATGAAGAGGTGCGCAGTGCTGTGAGAGTTCGGCAAATTAATGACATTGACGAGTTTTTGGAACTTCTGGAGAGCACGGACGTGGCCGGTCCATTAAATTACAGGAGAGTGACAGGTCGTATGGGGGGATACGTGTCACACGAACCGCAGAGAAATTTTAATAGAGGAGCGGCACGTGTGCAGACGGCACGTCCATACTTTCGAAATGACAATCGAGAAAGTGTTGCGAACAATGGCGGCAACGGTTTTCCATCCTCACCAGGACACCAGAGTGGTCGGGGGGATCGACCACCATGGCAGAATAACGGACCATGGCAGCCATCAAGACCTGTTTGGCAAGAAAATCGGTCCGAAGGTTTTCAGAGGCCGGAAAATAACGGACCGACGGGATTCGTACCACAGAGACAGGAGCAGCCGCCGAACGGTCAAATGAATAGCATAAATCGTGCGGTGCAAGGTCCATTCGTGGCACACACGATCCCACGAGAACCAGCACCAGCATGCTCGGGAGTCGTAAACAGCAATTCGGGAAACGCTTAAGCGTTGCGCCCGAGGAAAAGAGAAAAATGAACATCGACGTAGAGGAACGGAGCGCAACGCTGAAGGAAGAAAGGAAAAGCATTAGACAGAAAATGAACGAGAGGAAAAGAGAGAAGAGAAGAGTGAGGAACCTACGAAGAAGAGAAGAACGGAGCAGGAGTGAAGAACAGACGGTGCAGAGAGAGGTAAAGAAGTACACCGAACGGCGAGGGCAGGCTGAGTCTGTGGAAAGCCTAGTTCAGGAAGACGGTAAAGGCTCATGTGATAATAAAAAGAGTATGTGGCCTGAAAACGTTGCCGGAATTCAGAGAGTACTGGATATCAGAGGGCCAGCACCGAAGGTGGTCGACAAGGAAGAGGTCAAGCAGAGGATGTGTTCAACACTCATGGAAAATCCACGCGAATATTTATACGAAGAGATGGAGAGTGGCCCGAGGAAGTGGTACGACGAGACTCATCCCAGGTGTCCGGAGATACCCGTGGCGATTGCTGGAATCTCAGAGCTGTGTCTCATTGATAGTGGGAGTGAGGTGTCGTCCGTTTCCGGGAAATTTTTTTTAAAAAATGAAGAAATCTTTAAAAAGTGCCCTGCTCTACCAGTGACGTCAACGCAGGTGGTCGGAGCGTTTGGGGGGAAAACCGAACGCATCAAGAAGCAAATTATGATCGAGGTGGAGGCATATGGCTCGACTGGAACGTTACAAATGCTGGTGGTGCCAAAATTAGTTAGGCCGGTACTAATTGGTATAGACGCAATGCTGGTGTTGAAGATATCGATCGACGCTCAAAATAGAGTTGTAGCAGTCGACAATAAGGTAGTGGCAGAATTAAAGGATGGAATTTGGCGATATATCGATCCGGAAAATGTGCATTCTTCGGAGATAAATACGATGGGTACCACGCTCGACATGAAGAAAGATTCTGAGGACGGAGAGGGGGCAGAGGTTAGTCTAACAGAGGGAGAGTTTGAAAAGAAAATGGAGGAATGCCGGGACGTGAGGCCGGAAATCAGAAGGATATTTAAAAAGATTGTAGAAGAGAGAAGAGAAATATTTGATAAGGTACCAGGACGGATGACGGAATATCAGCACAGGCTGTTGCTAAAGGATCCGAAGCCATATTTCCACCGTTCATATCCCGTGTCGTTAACGCAACGAGAGAGGGTACAGAGAGAGATTGAGAGAATGCTCAAGATGGGAATTATACAAAAATCAGAAAGTGTTTATATAAATCCTCTTATGCCGGTCACGAAGAGCGATAATTCCGTCCGCCTCTGTCTAGATGCACGGGAATTGAATAATTATTTAATTAATGATTATAATAACGCTCCACCAATTGAGGAGATATTTCAACGATGTAGAGGAAATACGGTAATGTCGACGCTGGATTTAACAAGTAGCTTCTGGCAGATACCACTACATCCAGAGTCCCGGAAATACACGGCTTTCCAACACAACGGAAAATGTTACGAGTTTACCGTAACACCGTTCGGTCTGAAGACGAGCACAGCAAGTCTGATACGAGCTCTTGATGTCGTCCTGGAAGGTTTGGATTTTGTGATTAATTTCGTCGACGATTTATTAGTCATGTCAGTATCGCATGAAGAACACCTGAACCACTTACAAAAATTGTTTGAAAGATTCCAAAGGCACGGAATGACTCTGAAATTCTGTAAGTCGCATTTCTTCCGTCAGGAAGTAATATTCCTCGGACATATCCTGACAACTGAAGGACTAAAACCGGACCCCGAGAAAATAAGAGCAATACATGAATATCCGCGACCTCGAACAATAAAACAATTAAGAGGATTTTTGGGACTCATAAATTTTTACACAAAATTCACAAACCGACATGCACATGAGTCGGCACCGTTGGTGAAGCTATTGAAGAAAGGTATACAGTGGAGATGGGATGAAGATATGGAAAAAACCTTTATAAAAATAAAAAATCTGTTTTGTGAGGAGGTGGTACTCAGATACCCCGACACGAGGAAACCATATACGCTAACGACGGATGCGAGTGGGTATGCACTCGGAGCTATACTCTCTCAGGAAGAGGAAAGTGGAGACATGAAGGTGGTGACATTCGCGAGCAGGACGCTTAAAGGAGCGGAAATAGGATACATGACTACAGAAAAAGAGTTGCTGGCCATTGTATGGGCCTTACAAAAATTTAGGACGTATCTAAAAGGTGCCCGGATACATATCAAAACAGACCACAAAGCTCTAATTTTCTTAAAGACGTGTCGATTTACGGCTGGAAGACTGATGCGGTGGGCATTAGCTATCCAGGACTACGACCTGCAGATAGAACATGTCTCGGGCAAAACGAATGTGGTGGCGGATGCGTTGAGCCGTGTGAGAGAGGACGAGGATCTGCAGTTAACCGATAGCGAAGGAGTTGTAATGGTGGCCGGTTTAGTGGCTGAAAAGATTCCACACGAATTAGCGAAAAAATTGAAGAACCTAAAAAGCATACAGAAAGAGCAAGAGGATTTACGGATCATCATTGATTTACTGGCCGTCGGAAGAGAAGAGACAGAAGAACAGAAGTACCGACTAAAAAAAGGAATTTTACAGAAAAAATCAAAGACCGGAATTTGGCGGGTGATAATACCAAAAAGTATGATTCAAGAGATGGTAAAGACGTGCCACACCATGTATGGACATCTGGGTGCGAAGAAGTGTTCACGAATACTAGAGGAGGATTTCACATATCCACATCTAGCAAAGATGGTCCGGAATTTTCTAGCTACTTGCGATGTGTGCCAGAGAAATAAAATCGCGGTACAGACTAGCTACGCAGCGATGCAAAATATCATACCGGAAGGACCGGGGGATTTAGTTTCTATAGATTTTTATGGGCCTTTGCCTGCATCGGTGGGTGGAGTAAAGCATATCCTGGTGACACTGGATGCATTTAGTAAATTCGTCAGACTATACCCCATGAAGAAAGCGAACACGTCGACGGTGATTAAACGAATATTCGACGACTACATCCCAAAATACGGGAAACCACGGAGAATTCAGTTCGATCATGGGACGCAATTCACAGCTAAGAACTGGATACAGAAGCTCAAGGACGAGGGTATTATGGCCGTATTTTCATCGATCCGGCACCCCCAAGGAAATATCGTCGAGCAAGTGAATCGAGAACTCGGAAGGTTTTTTCGAGTTTTCCTAACAAATAATCATGCAGGATGGTTCAAGTGGATAAAAATAATTGAAAATTGTATTAACGAGAGTCATCACGACACGACTGAATTCACGCCGTTGGAACTACAGTGCAAGAGAAGGCCGGTACGAGAATGGAATAAACAGATGGGTATAGAAAAAGAAGAGGATGATAGAATAATATATGAAATGAAAATTAAGATTGTACGCGAAAGAATGGAAAGGAAAGGCCTGCTTCGGGCAGAGAAGTTCGATGCATCCCATAGGTTAACGAGTTATGAGGTAGGCGATTTGATTTTAATTAAGGCATTAAATGTATCAGACCCGTTAAAACAGCTAACATCGAAATTCATGCCACTGTATGAGGGACCGTATAGAATCGATAAATGCGTAGGAATAGCTACATATTTAGTCGTAGATCTAAAGAATAAGAAAGAGCGCGGTAGATTTCACGCGAGCATGTTTAAAAGGTATCGGACTGAGACAGAAAGTACAGAGGAGAAGGAAGAGAACACAAGGTACACCGCAACAAGCGAGAGCGGTGAGGCGACGCGGGACAGAGAGTCGGAATCAAAACAATAGGGCGTACGTGGGCCTGTATAGGAGCTACACCGACTCAACTGTCGAAAGTCATCGCACTGGCAAGGGAACCTCAACATCGAACGCCTCTGACGTCGAAGATAACGGCCGTTCCAAGAAGAATGTCGCGAATTCCGGCAAAGGAGAGCCCGCCGGAAGAGGGGAAGTGGAAAATAGGGCACCGAATTGGTTGGAATGGATGACCGGAGGAGAAAGAGGCTAGAAGTAGGAAATCAGGAGATATAGATGTTCGGAGAGACCGAGAGGGATATAAAAGGAGCGAGACGGGCCCGTGAACATACCAAAACAGATTAAATCGAGAGAGAAAATAGAGGAAGTGAGAACGCAAGTAAAAGTGAAGAAACAGTTCGGGTGTTGAAACAATTTTTGTTTTTTTTTGTTGATGCAAAATTTTATAATGCAACGGTTCATTGAAAACGCTGTGGAGTTTTTTATCCCGGGAGAGCCCTACGACGTAGACGTCATTGGGGTGGAAAGTCCCAGCAGAATATATGTATGGGCGAGAAAGGAGGAGGCGAGAAGAGAAGACTTTTTGAAGCTGGTGGCGTCAACGGAGAGGAGTCATCCGGAACTCCACCGGATCTTAGAAGAGGAGGTATTTCCAGGGAAGGCCGTACTTTTCCTCATGATCAACGAGGAGGATGAAAAGGAGCACACGTTTTTTCTGATAGTGAAATAATTACGTAATTATGCCAGAGCACGCTTACCTTGAGCAATGAGTCCTGATGAGCGAGAGGTTGAGCAAATCCGATGAATAATGTCCGAGAAATATGCGTGAGAGTCCTATGGATGCGCGTGCTGTCCAGTGGATGTGTGTCGCAAAAGTGCCGAATTCTCAAGATGGCTGCGAGTATGAAAGTTTCGTTGGGCGCTGGAGTCAGTTGAGCGAGATAGCCGGTGAGCGAAACCGAAGTCAAGCGAGAGAGACATCCTCTCGCTCGACACGGTGTGCCAACGAGGCACATCCTCGGCTTCGCGAAGCCCATGCTTCGGCTATCTTCGACTCAACCGAACACCGCGTAGTAGAGCAGCGCAACAGGTAGGCGCACGACGATTATCGATCGCCGTGCGCCAGCTGATTTTCCAACATTCCGCCCGCCATCAGCAACGGGGTTGATGATTAATTATTCATTGCTGGGTGTTGGATGAGATTGGCAGAACAGCAAGTTTTGAGATTGGCCTGGTGAGCGTGGTGGTAGCAGTTTTGAGGGTCACCACCCTGGTGAGCCCGTCTTCGCCCGGATGCAACTCGGTGACTCGTGCAAGTGGCCACTTGCACGGTGGAAAGCGCTCATCTGTGAGCAGAACCAACGAGCCAACTTGGATAATGTTGTTAGGATGGTGCCACTTTGAAATTGACTGCTGCCGTTGTAAATAATGTGCAGACCACTGTCGCCAAAATTGATGTATTTTTTGCTGCAACAATTGCCACCTTGAGAGCCGTGAGGTTGCCAAATCTTCCAGATTCGGTTCTGGGACCATTGTGAGCGCTCCACCAATGAGGAAATGTCCAGGCGTGAGTGCTGATGAGTCATCTGGATCATCGCTGAGCGGTTCCAGAGGCCTTGAGTTAAGTATAGCCTTGATTTAAGCAAGCAGCGTTGAGAGCTCTTCGAACGTGAGTGCTGTATCACCCACCGTTCGCCGCAGATGGAATTTAACGGACTTTACAGCTGCTTCCCATTTTCCACCCATATGTGGTGCCGCAGGCGGGGTAAACTTCCACGCAATCTGTTGATTTGCGAGAGAAGAAGCGATGAGATGATGCTCTTGCGAAGCCTTCCTAAACATCTGGCGTATGAATTTGTGTGCACCAACGAAGTTGGTGCCACAGTCAGAATAGATGGTGTGAGGAATGCCACGCCTCGATGAGAATCGCCTGAACGTTGAGAGGAAGCCGTCAGCTGAGTAGTCACTGACGGCCTCAAGATGCAGAGCCGAATTGGTGAGACACACAAAAACGCAGATCCAGCCCTTGTGTGTTTTGCTGCCTCGACCCTTCCAAGTTTTGAGCGTGAGAGGACCGGCGTAGTCTACTCCTGTGTGAGTAAATGCGCGCTATGGTGTGACTCGTGACAGAGGAAGCTGGCCCATCAATTGTTGTACACGAACTCCTCTCTGTCGAGCACACACCACGCAATGTAATATGTGAGATTTCACAGGAGCCCTACCGCCAATGATCCAATGCGTTAGCCTGACTTGAGCTAGTGTGAGCTGCATGCCTCCGTGAAGAGTACGCAAGTGAGCTTGCTCTATTATGAGAGTCGTAAATCGAGAATGGCGAGGCAGAATAGCAGGATGCATTCCTTCATAAGTGAGTGCTGATTGTGAAAGACGACCTCCAACTCTTATTACACCCTCCTCGTCGATAAAAGCTGTTAGTCGACTGAAGGGGTGAGCAGATGGAACATGCGAGCCTGACTGCAGCACTTGTATCTCGTGCTTGAAAAACACGGCTTGTGTTGCTTTTGTCCAAAACATTTTAGCTGCAGCCATTTCTCTCGCAGTGAGTGGAGCGTTTCCTGTCGATTCTAGCCTCCCCCTCATTTTTGCCACCGCCCTGACACAAAATGAGGTGAGACGACATAATTTAGAGAGCGTTGAACAGCGATGTATGAGTTCCCAATGACACTCTGGCGCCTGTGTTGCCGCGAGGAGAGCTACCCCCGGTCGGGCTTCCAAAATGCTCAAATTCTCTGAGTCAGCTGAGGCTTTCGGCCAACATTCAGCAGGCTTCACCATCCACGGTGGACCTGACCACCACAACTGATGAGAACATAATTGAGATGCTGATATGCCCCTCGAGGCACAGTCAGCTGGATTACTTGTGCCTGCCACGTGACGCCATTGAGCACTGGGTGTGAGCTCTTGTATTTGAGCGACTCTATTTCGGACATAGTCCTTCCATCGAGAAGGATGCGCTTTGATCCAGGTGAGAGTTACTGATGAGTCCGTCCACAGGTGAGTAGATGAAATTTTCATCTTGAGCGTGTCTTGAACGTATGCAACCAGCTTAGCTAACAACAATGCTGCAGTCAGTTCGAGCCTTGGTATGGTGAGCTTCTTGAGTGGTGCCACGCGCGTTTTTGAGCAATCAAGTGAAGCCACCTTTCCTGTAGTAGTTGAGTCGACTGTGATATAAATCACAGCGGCCATGGCCAATTGAGATGCATCAGAGAAGCCGTGCAATTCCACTTTTGAGTTGCTCCATGTGTTAAACCAACGAGGAATTGAGAGTCTGGCCAGACATTTGAGATCTTCCCTGATTGCAGTCCATTGTGCTGAGACTTGGGATGGCAGTGGTTCATCCCAACTGAGCTTGTGAAGCCAAAGCTCTTGTAACAGAATCTTGGCTCTTATCACAACCGGTGAGACGAAACCGAGTGGATCGAAGAGCTGAGCCATCTCAGAGAGAATGAGGCGTTTTGTAAAACTTTCTTGAGCTGAGTTGAACCGGGATGCGAACTTGAACTTGTCTTCACTAGGAAGCCAAGTCAAGCCAAGAATCTTTGTCTCGCAGTCGTCCATTGAGATAGCTGAGCTTGACCTTGATGATGAGATATTGGCAAATACTTTGAGGTCTGACGAGTGCCACTTGGCGAGTGGAAAACCGCCCGCCATGCACAAGTTCTTGAGCTGTTGAGCTATTTCAATGAGCTGTTGAGTTGAATCCGCCCCACCGAAGATGTCATCCACATACCTGCCAAATTTTATAGCTGGCACAGCAAGCGGGAACCGATGGCCTTCATCTTCGGTCAGCTGCATGAGTGTTCGAACTGCCAAATATGGCGCAGCTTTGGTACCATATGTAACTGTAGTTAGTTGAAAAGGCACAGGATTGAGTTGACCATCTTTCCATAGAATCCGTTGAAGATTCCAATCCTCAGGATGAACTCGGATCTGACGATACATTTTTGTTATGTCAGTGGCGAAGATGTGTCTATGTTGACGGATCCAAATGAGCACGTCCGAAATGTTGAGCAATAAATTCGGTCTGGTGTGCATGATGTCATTGAGAGATTTTCCTGATGAAGTTAAACTCGACCCATTGAATTCAACACGTAATTTCGTGGTAGTACTGTCTGGTCTGAGAACACCGTGGTGAGGCAAGTAATAATGCTTTTCACTTTTACCTGATTTTGATGCCTTCACCATATGACCGAGTTGCTCATATTCGTCCATGAACGTTGTATAGAGCTGACCGTATTCAGCATTTCTCGAGATTTTCCGTAGCGTGTGTTGCAGACACTGAAGTGCTCGTGAGTGTGAGTTTCCAAGATTCGCAGGCGATGATATGAGAGGAAGCCGAACGATGTACCGGCCTGTAGAATCACGCTGATGCGTGTCGCGAAAATGATCCTCGCATGCCTGCTCCTCTGGTGTGAGATGACTTACTGTGTCCTTTGGTGGCTCTTCCTGAATCCAAAATTTCGTTAGCACATTTTGTAATTCCTGATCGTCATGTTGCACCGCAGCATGATGAACAGTGAGTGCGTCAGATTGGCATGAGTTTGTTGGTCCAATGATAAGCCACCCAAATATCGATAATTGTGCAATAGGTGCAGATGATGTGCCCTGAGAATATTTGGTTTAATAACCTGTCCATAAACATCTGCTCCAATTATGATATCGATTGGTCGTGGTGTGAGAAAGTCAGGGTCAGCCAGTTTCAGCTTCACTATGTGAGGCCATGTACGAACTGACGACTCAAAGGATGGCAAGTGAGTAGTAACCGTTTTGAGAATGTGAGCCAGTACCGTGACTTTCTCCTTAGTGTATGTGGAACACAGTGTGAGCTGTACCGAGCCATGTGTCTGCGTTGAGCGCCTTCCACCGACCCCTGTGATCGGAATTGATGAGTGCTTGCGTGTTGCATTGAGCTTACGAAAGAGTTCTTCCGTAATGAAAGTCAATTCTGACCCAGGATCGATGAGAAGTCTTGCTTGATGAGCCGAGACCGATGTGTGTATGTCTGCTAATGCAGTTGCCAATAATGTTGAGCAGTTCCATGTGAGCTGTGCCGATGAGAGAACGACCGCGACGACATCCTATTGAACTGAAGCCTGTGACTGAGCCGGTTGCACGTCGGAGGCTGTTGCAGGGGGCGCTGCCGGATGCAGCATCGTGTGGTGCCGCCCTGAACACTCCTTGCACTTCCGGCTCGATCGACAGGCCGACGCGTTATGCCGACCAAGGCAGTTGTAGCACAGCCGTGCTTTCTCCGCCATCTTGCGACGATCACCCACAGTGAGCCGCCGGAACTCAGGACACATAACAATAAAGTGCCCACGAGCCCGACAGCAGTCACAGGGGTAATCATTCGCGATGAAGGTCGACGACGGAGCGCTACGTGCTGCGCTACCTGCGTGATGCGCCGCGGCGCTGTGCGTCCCGGCCTTCGCTGGGGGAGGATTCGCAGAATACGGTCGGCTTGAGGTTGTCCCGGTCTTGGGAGTGGCCTTCGCCATCTCCAACGCTCTCACCTTGGTCTCCGCAAACTCCTCGAGCTCAGCAAAAGCCGGGAAGTCAGATGTGCGTCCTAGCTTCGTCTCCCAGGCTTCACGTGTGGTTTGGTCAAGCTGTTTTGCCAGCAACCTCACCATCACGCAATCCCAGAGCTCTTCCTTCGTTGCCAGCGAAGAAAGAGCCCTGTAAGCCTTGGAGAACGAAGCCAGGATTGTTGAGAATGATTTTACGTCGGATGAGCAGGACTTGAGTGCGAAGAGCCTATCCAGGCGCTCCTGCACCAGCAGCCGCTTGTTCTCGTAACGGGAGACCAGTGTCTCCCATGCCTGATTAAACGATTCGCAAGTGACTGCGAACCCCTGAATGAGCTGCGCCGCCGTGCCCGACACGCAGCTACGCAGATACAACAGCTGGTCGACATCAGCAAGGCGGGCATTTCGGATGACCAGCGACGTGAACACGTCACGGAACGCCGGCCATCCGGAATAGTCCCCTCCAAACGTCGGCAGCTTTATCTCTGGCAGCCTTGTGTGGGAGCGCGGCGACGCTTCGGGCGCCGGTGCAGGAGGGTGCCCTTGAGCTAGCCTCGCCATGGCTTCCCGAGCTGTGACCTTGGCCTTGAGGGCGACCTGCGCCTCAAGGCTTTGCAAATCCTCTGCAAAATAATCGTGATCGACACAGCTCGGAGGGCACGAAGACTCCAACAGCTCGTGTTCCTTCCGGAAATCGCCATGGATCTCCGTGACCTGCTCGACGTACGCGTCAAGCAACTCCATGGCGAGGGTATCTCCGCCCTCGTTAAACAGAGCGATTACCGTTTGCAGATGAGCAATCCGGCGCCGTTGGGATTGGACCTTCAACGCCATCTCGGTTGTAAGTCGAGCTGGCGATCAAGCCTTCTTCGGAACGACGCCGGCCGCAGGAACCAACAATGTCCTTTTTTCCTCAAGATCTCCAGGCGCCACCCCAGAGTCCGTCGGATTGCCCTCGGACATTGCTAGTCCTGTTGCAAACGGTACAAGTAGAGAATGTGATAGATAGAAACGAAGATTCTCCGCAGAGATGTACTTTACCCCACTTGCTGCTCCGCTTGACGAGGTGATGAGTCGATGAGGATCCTGCGATGGGCTACGCAGAGTCCTACTCCAGATGAGCCGATGAATGCAGAGATGAGAGCGGAAGGTAGAGACCCTGGTCTCTCTTGCTCAAGTCGAGTATCGGGCTCGAAGGACCAAATGTTGAGATTTTCCTTCCGGATGTACCTTGACCGACCTGTGAATATATCGGAACATGATGAAGACTCACTCGAGGCAAGGGGAAAATAAAACCAGACACCGAGATGTTATATTGAGGAAGCGGTTTGCTACCTTCCTCTTTTATTATAGAAATACAATTTTTATAATAACACCAGTCGAAAAACATATAAAATTAAGACCAAAAAGACTTTAAATCAGAAAATTATCCACAATATAAATTTTGTCAACAAATACAAGTCATGAAAAAGAGTAACAAATTGAGCAGTAAATTGTCATAGTTTGAGCAGCACACAATTATATTAATTGTGCGCTGAGTGAATACATGAACAAGCGGTGCATGCAACGTAGTGATAGCTACGCTGCATGACACGCTCCGACTGGTGAGTGCAAAAACCACAAATGATTTAGTAATTTGAATCTGGCCTTATAATGTGAGCAGCACACAATTATATCAATTGTGTGCTGAATATGAATTTGAGACAGCGGTGCGTGCAACGTAGCAACAGCTACGCAGCACGACACGCCGATGCCATTGAGTGCGAAACTTTGTGTGTAATTCACTGCAACCACTCAGCACTGTATTGCAAAGTGATTGCAGTGAATTAATGAGAGAATGTACAATAACCTGTGTTTGAGTGCAGTTATTTTGTGTGCGACCAGCTACGCAATCAGCACTGCTTAGCATACTGCAAACACATATTGAGGCTATATGGTTGAGCAAAAAATATTCACTGTACTCTCCCAGCAGATTTACTGGGGGAAAATACAGTGAATATGAGGCACATGCTTAATTATATTAATTAAGCCGGCAAAACGACATGAGGAGATCGTGGTACAGCATGTGCTGCAACGCACGCCACGAGTGAGACCAAGTGCTGATGTACCATTTTCTCCTCTCTGACAGTGAATTAATTACGTAATTATGCCAGAGCACTCTTACCTTGAGCAATGAGTCCTGATGAGCGAGAGGTTGAGCAAATCCGATGAATAATGTCCGAGAAATATGCGTGAGAGTCCTATGGATGCGCGTGCTGTCCAGTGGATGTGTGTCGCAAAAGTGCCGAATTCTCAAGATGGCTGCGAGTATGAAAGTTTCGTTGGGCGCTGGAGTCAGTTGAGCGAGATAGCCGGTGAGCGAAACCGAAGTCAAGCGAGAGAGACATCCTCTCGCTCGACACGGTGTGCCAACGAGGCACATCCTCGGCTTCGCGAAGCCCATGCTTCGGCTATCTTCGACTCAACCGAACACCGCGTAGTAAAGCAGCGCAACAGGTAGGCGCACGACGATTATCGATCGCCGTGCGCCAGCTGATTTTCCAACAGGTTGGTTTCCTCGAGTTTTGTCCCTCCTAGTGTTGCCTGTAGGTTTGTCCTCTCTGACTCTGATGTTGGGCGCAAAAATAGCGCGTGGCGTGCCTTGTCTAGGTTATCTCTGCAGAGGTAACATTGTGGACTGTCTCTCTTCTTGAACCTCTCGAGATAAGCGTTGAAGCATCCATGTCCTGTGAGCGCCTGGCTGATGTAGTAACCAACTTGCCCGTGCCCTCTGTTATGCCATGCTGCAATATTGGGACCAAGCTTGTGTGTCCATCTCCCTTTTGTCTCGGTATCCCATCGATTTTGCCATCGTTCCATTAGCCGCCGACGTGCCCTGTCCCTTATGACTGCGTTTTCTTGGTTTCTTTCCGGTCCTACTCTATATTGGTGCAACTCCACGTATATCTCTTGTTTCTCCAGGATCAACAGGTCTATGGGAGGCGTGCTTGCCAGTACGAGTGCGGCATCTTCGGAGACCGTCCGATATGCCGATATCACTCTAAAAGCGCTACGCCTCTGGACCGCTGCCAGCTTCCGTTTTGCTGCTGCCTTGTTGGCAGCTTCTGCCTATATTTCGACTCCGTACATTATTTTCGCATGTACAACGCTATTTAGCAGTCGTCTTTTACCTTCTTTGGGGCCGCGGATATTTGGCATCAGTCGTGCTAGTGCTGCTGCTGTTGCAGCCGCTTTCTCTGTTGCCTTGTTGACGTTTTCCACGTACCGGAGGCCGCTGTCGACCTGAACGCCCAGATATCTTACGTCTTTCTTCCATGGAATTATTTCTCCTTCCAGAACAAGATTTGGTGGATCGAAACATCGTTTGTCGGTGATCAGTACCGCTTCCGTTTTCTGTATTGCCAGTTTCAACCCGTTATTTTGGAGCCATCTGTTGGTACGACGGAGGCTCTCATTTGTAGCTAGCTCTAGCGTTTTCGGTGTTCTTGCTGTGACTACCACTGCTACATCGTCAGCAAATCCGATTAGTTTTGCTCCTCTTGGGACTTCGAGATTAAGCAGTCCATCATACATTAGGTTCCACAAAAAGGGCCCGAGAACCGATCCTTGCGGAACACCAGCGCTTACTTCGTACTCGACCATACCATTTTCCGTACCATAGATAAGGATTCTATCGCTCAGGTAGCTGTCGATCATTTTCTCCAGGTATTTTGGAGTCTGCCTTCTCGTTAGGGCACCCATGATGCAATCCCACCTTGCGGTGTTGAAGGCATTTTTTACGTCTAGCATTACGAGAGCGCAGAATCCCTTCTTTATCCAGGTTCCTTGTTTTATTTCTTTTGCCTTTTCAACCACTTGGGCTATGGCGTCGACCATTGACCGTCCTTTTCGGAATCCGTATTGGTTTTTCGACAGTCCTCCACTCGTCTCTATATGGCTCTCTAGTCTATAGAGCAGTAGTATTTTAAAGAGTTTTCCTATGGTATCCATAAGGCATTTCGGGCGATAAGACGGTGGTTCTTCAAATGATTTGTCCCCTTTCCGTAGGAGGACAAGCTTCTGTTTTTTCCACCGCTTGTGGAAGACTCCTGCCCTGAGGCATACGTTAAATGTTTCCAGCAGTAATTTTGGCCACGCTTCGATAACCTCCCGTATGATTTCGTTTGGGATGTTGTCTGGCCCAGGTGCTTTTCGGTATTTTAACCGGTCTTTCGCCGTTTGCAGCTCCTCGATGGTCAGGGGATCTACCCTAAACACTTCGTCGTTTCGCCATGGTCTTCTGGGCCTACGTTCTTGTTCCGGAAATAAGGTCTCTACTATTTGTCGCATCCGCTCTGGATATGATAGTCCGGGGATTTGTTGCCGTCCCACCAGCTTTTTTGTGACTAACCTATAAGGTAGCCCCCATGGGTCCTCCTCGACCAAGCGACAAAGTTCAGTCCAGCTCCTTCTTTTGCTGTTTCGAATTGCCATTTTCAGCTGTTTTCGTACTACTTTGTGCTCAAATTGGAGAGCCCTGTAGGCCTGCCCACCTGCATATCTCCTTTGACGACGTTGCGCTGCCCTCCTTGCTGCCATGCATTTTCTCCTCAGTTCGCTAATTCCCGCGTTCCATCAGTACACTGCCTTTCTTTTTCGGTAGAGTTCCTTCCGCCGTGGCATGGCCGCGTCGCATGCCGCTTCGATTGTAGTCACCGCGTACGTCACGATTTTCTCTGGGTCAGCATTTTCGGCTAAAGCTTGCAGGTATCCTTTGCTTCTTGTCTCCGCCAACTTTTCATCAAACCTCCGCTTGTCGAGTCTCCCAACCGCTTGTTGAGAACCCAACCGCCAACTTCTGTTGGCTCTCTGTTTGGGTTTCCTCGTTGTCCCATTTCTCCAATCCCGATCGAGAACTGTATGTATTGATGGTCGCCGAGTGTAGCGTCCTCCAATACTTTCCATCCCGCAGTTCTATAGGCTATCCCTTCCGACGCTAGGGTTACATCAATCACGGAGCCTGTTTGTCCACGACGAAAGGTGTAGGCGTTTCCTTCATTTAGAACGACCAAGTCCAATCGTGCTGTAAGTTCGGACAGTGCTTCCCCCCTCCTATCCAGCCTTCTGGAGCCCCATTCCGGTGACTTACTATTGAAATCTCCTCCTACTAGAACTTGACCTGTTACCGTTCTTAGGCTTTCTTCCAGCGAATCGAGTTCTTTCACGAAAATTTCGTATTCCTGGTTCGGTAAAAAGTAGCAGCTGTAGATTCTAATACCTCCGATATCGATCCATACGAAATCCGCCGCTGGTTTTTCCACCACTGGGATGTTTATATTGCTATTTAGCACTGCGATTGCTGCTCTTCCAGTTGTGTCCTGGAACCATAGCCCCGCGTCCGGTGTCCTGTATTGCTCACTTATAATAGATATGTCCGCCTTTTTCTCCATGGCCACCTGTGTTCAAGAAACCCTGCGCTTCTCTGCCTCTGCCCAAGTTAATTTGCAGAAAATTAGCCATTGGATTGTTGTCTCCTAACCTTCAGGAAGGAGGGGCACTTTGAAATTCCAAGTATATGATTTGCATCGCCTTGCTGTTCATCTGCATCGCATATTACGCAAAGAGGAGTTTTTTTTTGCAATCTTTTGCTCAATGCCCTTCCTGTCTACAGAGACGGCATCCTTTCGACCTATCAGGTTCTTTGCAGTCTCTCGCTACGTGCCCGAAACCTAGGCATTTGAAGCAACGGAGTACGTCAAGTTTCTGTCGGACCCTACATGCGACCCATCCTACTTTAAGTTTACCTGTTTCTAACAGGGCTTCTGCTACTTTTACTGGAACCGTAACCACCGCCGTTTGTGTTCCTCTGAACCCTTCTCTCAGGGCCCTCGTTGTGATCGATGGTTTTTTGGCGTCCGCCACGGCTAAAGCTATGGCTTCCACTATCTTTTCCTGCACTGTAACCTCGTCCAGGTCCTTGATTTGCAGCGTACAACTCTGCCCTATCGTCCGAACAGTTGCCTTGTCTCCTAGCGCGGTAGCCATGGCTCCTCTAAGGTTTTCGACGCCTCCACTTCCTTTTGTCATTTCGACTAAGATTTCTCCGTTTCGAGTTCGTTTTATGGATGAGATCTCTGTTCCACAGTCTTCCGGTTTTACCTTTGTTTTTATTTTCCGCAAGATGTCCGCATACGTTGCATCGCCGGATTGTTTCACTGCCACCGCTTCTGGGCGTTTCCAATTGATCCCTTTGCTTCAGGGTTTTTTTGGCAATCTCCTCTCCTTTATTTTTTCCTCGCTTTGCTGGCTTTCCTGTTACCTTTTCCCATCCAGAGTCCTGGTTATTGGTGTTTCCCGGCTCTCTGCTGCTCTCCGGGATACCATCGACTCTTGAGACATCCTTGCTGCTGGGTTCATCTATCTGTTTTTCCCCCGGTGTTTGAACCTGTGGGGGCGACGATGCCAACCTTTTCTTCCCGTCATTTGCTGATACAGTGCTCCTCAGGGTTTTACATAGCAACTTTCGAGAGAGTCCCTTCCTAGAACTGGGGGTTTCTCCTTTAGCGCTCCTTCCACATTCTTTGGTACGATCCGATACTTCCCCCTGGGAGTCCGTCGCCGGTATTGCCCTACACCATGCTTCTGCGTATGCCCGCTCTAATTCCTGTCTTTCTTCCCTTTGCTCCTTCATACGCGTCCACAAGATTACTGCTTTTTCGTTAGCATCACATATTTTCTTGTGGATGTTCTGGTAACCTTTCAGGACACCCTCGATTTTTCGGATACTTATACTGATCTCGGTAAACGTTTCCTCCTCCTCCTTTTCCAGCTGTTCCAGCTGCTGTTGTAGCTTCTCCCTGATACCTATCTGTCTTGTTCGTGCTACTTCCGTGAGCACTTCGGTCTCTGTCTCCATATTGTTGCTTATTGAGGGGTCCGCCGTTGCGGAACTCGCTCCCGCTGCCTCCATTTCTGCTTCGTCCGTTTCCGGTCGTTCCTCCTGTTCTATAAACTCCTTTTCGTTTTTGTCTTGTTTGGCTGCCATTTCATCGCACAAGTATGTACTACTGTGTTCAAAAAGTAAGGTGAATTATTAATTTAAACTTCCCGCGTTAACCGAATCGGACAAATGAATTTGGTAGGAAAGTTGGTAGGACTGTTAGTGACATCTGTAACAAATTACATGTCAATATCATCATTAGTTTTTAGTTTACGCTTGGTTTTGTGAACAAAGAAAAGTGAATTTGGCGATTTTTACGATATCGAATTTTGTTGAGCAAAGAAGTGCTATTAAATTTTGCTTGCGGAATGAAATTTCCGCCGCTGAAACGTATCGAATGTTACAAAAGGCCTTCGGTGACGAGACTATGTCACAGAAAAATGTTTACAAGTGGTACAAAGACTTCAAAGAAGGCAGAGAACGTGTTGATGATTTGGAACGCTCTGGATGACCATCGACGTCAATTGATGAGCAACACATCAAGAAAATCGAGGAATTGGTGCTCGAAAATCGTTGATTAACAATTCGAGACCTTGCCGACATGTTTGCAATATCAATTGGATCAGTGCAAGCAACTTTGAAGGATCATTTGTGCCTCAGAAGAGTCAAATCGCGTTTGGTGCCAAAATTTCTCAATTTTTTCGAAAAAGAGCGTCGCGTTCAAGTATGTGAATCAATCATTTCTGACTATCGGGACATCTACAAACAAATTATTACGGGCGATGAGACTTGGATTTATGCATATGATCCGGAAACAACCGATCAATCGAGCGAATATCTTGCCAAAGGTGAACCGAGACCGAAAAATCCATGCCAAAGTCGCTCAAAAATCAAGGTCATGTTGACAGTTTTCTTCGATTATCGTGGTGTGGTGCATTAGGAATTCCTTCCCACTGGCCAAACTGTCAACAAGGAATATTATTTAAGTGTTATGCGTCGTTTGCGTGAAGCTATTCGCAAGAAAAGGCCAGAATTATGGAAAGACAACACTTGGATTTTGCACCACGATAATGCACCGTCGCACACAGCACTGGTTCTTCGTGAGTTTTTGGTCAAAAACTCCACTCATGTCGCTGCACAACTACTGTATTCGCTTCATTTAGCACCGTGAGACTTGTGGCTGTTCCCAAAGCTCAAGAGACCACTCCGGGGAAATCGTTTTGAGTCGATTAAAGAGATCAAACGTGAATCGCCACGCGCATTGAAGGCTATACCTGAGGACGACTTTTTAGCATGCTTCAAAGATTGGAAAAAAAGTTGGCATAAGTGTATTGTAGCTAGGGGGGATGATTTTGAGGGGGACAAAATCGATTGGGAAGATATAAGAATAAATAAAAAAAATTTATTTAAAAACAAAATTTACCTTACTTTTTGAACACAGTAGTAGGTACTAAAAGTCCGCCCCGGCAGAGCCTCTTGCCGGGGTAAGGCCACTAGATACTCCTGGGGTTGGACCTGTTGCCAGGGTGAACCGTTTACGTCATCTCTCCCCCGATGCCACGCAGCCCTCAGCACGGTGTCTCACACTTTGGCTCGAGTTGTGTTTTGTCAGCGAGGATTATAAGTGTAACACACACACACACACACATCTATTTCCAGTACAGTGGAAGCGACAGCGACTCGTGCTGCTCCCTAAAGGCAACAAACCGCCGGAGGAAGCCTCGGCGTATCGACCTTTGTGCATGCTGGATACAGCCGGGAAAATCCTCGAGAGGATTATTACCAATCGAATCGATGCCTCTGTCGGACATGGCCTCGCGGAAAACCAATACGGTTTCCGGAAGGGCATGTCAACCATCAAAACCATTGGCCGCGTAGTAGCCACCGCGAAGGATGTGATCTCCGGAGCGCGCTGGACTCGAGGAGCCAAGAAATACTGCTTGCCGGCTGCGTTGGATATTAAAAACGCATTCAGCTCAGCCAGATGGGATAGTATATGCAAGGCATTAGATCAACTGGGAACGCCAGCTTACCTGAGAGTGATGATCAAGAGCTATTTCTGCGGGAGGCGCTTGATGTACGATACAGAGAATGGTCCCGTGTATTATGAAGTCCCGGGAGGAGTTCCCCTAGGTTCGGTTCTGGGGCCGCTGCTGTGGAACCTGATGTATGACGCGTTGCTAAAGACGCAACTACCACAGGGAGCAGAGCTGGTGGCGTTTGCCGACGACGCAGGGCTAGTCATTACGGCCAAGACCCTTGAAAAGGTTAACTGCACCTTCGAAGAGGCATATCACACCGTGAGAAAGTGGATGCATTTAGTCGGTCTGGAGCTTGCGCACCATAAAACTGAAGCCGTGCTCTTTACGAGTCGGAAGAAAGTCGAAACCATCACTCTGGACGTTGGTGATTGCGAATTCACGTCGCAACCTTATATCAGGTATCTCGGAGTGATGCTGGATGCAATGCTCAGCTTCAAGCAGCATATTGAGAACGTGGCTGCTAAAGGTGCAAAAGTCAGCGCGGCACTAGCGCGACTTATGCCGAATATCGGAGGGCCCAAGCAGGCGAGAAGAACACTGCTTGAAACAGTTATAACATCGATACTGTTGTACGCTGCGCCGATTTGGCACGAGGCACTTAAGGTGGCTTCATACCCAAGAGAAATGGTGTCGGTATACCGCGGAACTCTTCTGAGAATTGCTGCCGGGTATCGCACCATATCGTACGAGGCATTATGTGTAGTGGCTGGCATGCCACCGCTGGAAATTCTTGCAGACGAGCGGAGCAGGATCTACACCCGAGGTCGGTGGACTCCACTCGGCAAGGAGATTATTGCCAAGGAGGAAAAGCGTCACTACTGCAATGGCAGCAGCGCTGGGACGAGTCGCCTAAGAGCAGATGGACACATCGGCTTATTCCCCCGCTTGAGGCGTGGGTGAACCACAACCATGGGGAGGTAGGTTTTTATCTTACCCCGCTTCTAACGGACCATGGCTGCTTTCGGAAATAACTTCACCGATTTAAGCTGGACGACAGTGAGGACTGCCCAGCTTGCAACATGGCCGAAAACGCAGAGCATGTATTTTTTATGTGCCCACGTTTTAACAACGATTGAGATCAGCTTCAGGAGCATCTCAGCGAACGGATTACTCCGGATAACATCGTGAAACTCATGCTCGATGCAGCAGATTCATGGAGCAGTATTGAGGACTTTGCAACGGCAGTCTTGAAGAAGTTGCGCGCAGAAGAACAGCAAAGACATGAGCCAGATTAAAACCCTGACGCGGCCGTAGCCAATCCCTTGCCCCGCGAAGTAATGCCTGACGGCGGTACCGCGGGGGGCAGCACAAGGCAGGGACGAAGAGAGATGGTTTTAATGGGTGAAAATCCCACACTCCTAGGTAACGCGGGTTACCTAGGGTCTTTTTGAAAATTTCCACCTACCCACGGAAAAAAAAACATACACACACACACAAACACATCAGCATCTGCAACTAAGCGACCGGATAATATGAATCACCCGCACCCATGGAGCGTGAACAACGTCAGGGGTACGGATCCGTATCTCGATCAAAGTATCGTTACCGCACGTTTCTTCGATCAGATCTCGATCTCCGTCTTTGTCAATTGCATGATCGAGGTCGAATACCACGCACTTCACGAGCAACACCAGTAACGTACTAGTCGGCGGCTCGGGGTCAAATTGCTGCGTCCAATCGACGTATATCGATTCCTCGAAGTCAACTAGCAGCACCTAGCAGCACTCGTCACCATCCACGTCGATGATCTCCCTACGCACAGCCCTTTGATGCCGCACAACGACATACGACGACCCCACACACATATCCTCAAACACAAAGCAGCTCCTCTTAACGCACTTCTTGATATATAAGTTGTGTAAATTATTCTTTAGTTCAAGCAATGTCGCGCACATCAGCTCCGTCCGCAGGCACACACTATTGTCGTTGGTACCACTTATCGTACGACATGCAAAAGCTTCGGATAGCTCGCCGTCTAGATACTGCGGATAAATTTTGAGATTTTTTATTTATATGGTACTTTCATTGTGCACTGCTAAGGACAGACTGAATGCGCAGGATTCTGCTGGTGGGTATCAGGGGGCTTAAAGATAACAAACCTTCCACTAAATCATAACTAGGTGGGCTGCGCTTTGAATGCGATGTCAGCGGTTTTGCACGTGCGTATCGCTTTGCGTATCGCTTTGCACTGTGTCCCTAGCGAAACGCATACTCTGCAATATAAAGCGTAGAATATGATACCGCACCGAGAGGGACTTCGATTATAATATAATTATTGTAATAATTTATACACAATCATAAAATAAGAGACACAGTAAGATGATGTATTAATTTATAATTGTTCAATATTTCATTTAAATCACCTTACACACATTTACCGTCGCATGCAACATCTCTACAAACACGGTATCTGTGTTCGGAGATTCCTTCGCCATTAAATTTATTTTTATCACTGTCTAATCGTCAAGAGGCAAAAGCATTGTAATATTCACGTACTATTTTATCATTTTTCATTACATTATCGCTGAAGAGATTAATAAATCGCGACATGGTGAAGCCGCACGTCATAAGATGCAGCAATACGATACAAAATTGTCCACACACATCCGACGTATTGCTCTGTAGCTGCTTGAGGTCGTGCCGATAGAACTTGCAGTTCCTTCGTAGCCGTGCGAGATGTCGCGGTATAATCGGTGGTAGCCCGTAGCTATAAAAGTACATTCTTTTTCCAGGATAGTTAACGTACGTGGCGATCCAATGCTCTCCAGGTCCGTCGTGGTTATTCGTGTTAACTACGAGACCAGCCGGTAATGACCATGCACGAGGAATTTTGTCAGCTGGGTAAACTCCAACGGTTCAAAGTGGTAGATACTGTAGACTCTCGTAGATTTGTCTAGTGTTCATGCTGAATACATAGTCATTGTTTAAATGATGACCTATACGCTTTCATAGACGTATGTATGCAAAATTTATTTCACAGCATCGTAGATCGTGTCACGACTGCATGGTGAAGATTTCTCCCCTAAATTATTCTCTTTCTCTTCGTCTGCCGACCAAATATCCATGTATAATTCTCTTTTACACGGGTGCTCGCGAAGCCAATTTTTTATTTGGAAAGCCTGACGCATTGCAGAATACGCAGCGTCCTCGCATCGTTTATCATATTGTATCTGAACTATTTTCTCAAAGACTTTGGCATGAATGGGTACGATGGGGCGTCCTCCTCATCCTCAAGGTTGGACATTTATGACTCGTGATATCGCAAAGGAGTATATAGCCTTCTCGTGGCCACGTGTATCGATACGTCTTGATTTTCGCGAAATTTTACGCAATTTAGCGTATGCTTGTTTACAGCTCACATCGCCCTCGTACCATTCAAGACCGTGAAAATATTTCGAGCGAAAATGATTCTGGCTTCTCGAATACTGCAGTAATTCGGCAAAGTGACACAGTGGTGCGACAATCCAATGAGCAGAGTACGGTCTATCCACTGCTACCATGCCAATTCCTTTCGGAATTAATTCCGATTATTTAGCATGCATTCCCTGTATATCTACGTCACTATCCATTTTCACGTCTAATCTGTACAGATGCTCAAGCTCAACTGATTAGTTACTCACAAAGACGCTTCTACGTCTCTTTACACGAAACAATTGTATTCCGACATCAGCACTTTTCTTCGCTTAACCAGTAAAACCCACCAATACCTGCCGAGAGACAACGATTTCAAGAACATTATCATATCTCGTGTAGACTACACAATTTTCCATTGAAGCAAGCGCATCCTCAAATCATACCTCTACTCTCACACTACCGTGCGTTATCAAATTCAAAAGTGAATTGCGGTTCGCCGAGAAATCGGGTGTCAAATCAAAAGCAAACAGTATTCATCGCGATAATTATCGCGATCGATCGCATTACCATCGTTCAAGAAATGTATTCCAGTTCCCGAAAACAACGTTTAAAAAACATCCAAATACTGATGATTTTCGTGAAATCAGGTTGTAACGGTTTCGAAGGTATTTAAGCACAATTTACATACAACGAGAGATAATTTATCTTGTAATTTTGGATATTGAATGGATTCGTACTGAAGTCGCCGGTAAATGCTTTGTTATCGACAAAACCGATAATTATACGCTTTGGCAATTGACCTAGCATGATATTATCGATAGGCTCTCCATGAACATCGGAGTATATTGAAAGGACCTTTACCTCGACTCTCGTAGGAGGATATTTAGCCGTAGATTTTGCCAGAGTTCTAGCATGCGAGAGCAGCACACCAGGGGCTATTTTTGTTCTACGAACGAGAAGCGATGCCTCGAGAATCTTTAGGCCGCATTGACCATTCCTTGTATCGCCCACAGGACAAAATGGAATTCTAGATCACACCAGTCGTAGTCGCATCTTGATACGGCTTGATAGGAACCGCTCCTGATTGAGTGTATCGCAATGCAGATGGCCGAACAAGTCGATAGTCTTTCCGACATTCAAAAAATCTTTTCTCTTTACAAGACACGCATTTGCCGATGTTATATCATCCATTTTTCCAGGGGTATCATCGTACCAGAGAACGCTCGTGAGATGAGACTTTTTGGCAGCTGGACCGTAATTCAAAAGTGTTTCGATGTACGCTCGATAAGCGTAGGCATTATTTGGAGGTGAAACTAGTTCTTGATTCAGATATACATCTACCTGATTAAACATAGAATGCAAGAGATTGTTTACAGGGCCGGTACTTTCGGCGTTGTATCCGCGGCAACTTCCATAGAAGGAGATGTTATTTTCACCCTCAGAATAAGCACGGTATGCGCGAGGTCGATATACTCATCACCCTGTCTAGGAATAACAAATTTGTTCGAGAATTCAGATATTGGAGTTAACTGGACTGTAAAATTGTTGCAGATGGATTAATAGTCAGTACGCAGATGTAGGTTATAGTAACATTCATTGCTCCATCTTTCAAAATGCAGTGAACGTAATTACATAAATAAGCACATAAAGTATAGAAAATAAGGATGCAGCGCAGTCACTGGTGCAAGTGGCCACTTGCATGGTGGAAAGTGCTCATCCGTGAGCAAAACAAGTGAGCCGATCTCGATTTTGTTGTAAGGGTGGTGCCATTTCGAAATCGCCTGCTGACGCTGGAGATAATGAGCAGACAACTGAGCCCAGAAACTTTGAAATTTCTGCTGTGTGAGCTGCCATCGTGAGAGCTTTGCGATCGCTAGATCTTTCAGAGAGGGTTCTGGGATAGTGGTAAGTGCGCCAATGAGAAAATACCCTGGTGTTAAAGCTGACACATCTTCAGGATCGTTGCTGAGCGGTTATAGAGGCCTTGAATTGAGAACAGCCTCAATTTAAGTCAGCAGTGTCGTCAACTCTTTGTAGGTGAGGACTGTTTCACCCTCCGTCCGACGAAGGTGATGCTTCGCCGACCTTACTGCTGCTTCCCATTTGCCACCCATGTGTCGTGCAGCTGAAGGATTCAACTGCCATTGTGCACGATTCTGTGAGCGAGCATTTGCAACGATGACATGTTCAGATGAGCATGATGAGAAGAGTCGTCGCAGTTCTTTGCTAGCTCCGGTGAAATTCGTACCACAATCTGAGCTGAGAGCGCGAGGTATTCCCCGTCGGGCCGAGAAGCGCCGAAAAGGAGCGAGGAATGTGTCTGTTGAGCAGTCTGTGACGACCTTCAGCTGTAGCGCCGTCGTGGCCATGCACACAAAGACACAAATCCAGCCCTTGTGCGTTTTAGCCACTCGCCCTCTCCATGCCTTGAGTGCGAGCGGACCTGCGCTGTCAACTCCAGTTTCTGTGAACGGCTGTGCAGGTGTGACTCGAGAGAGAGGTAGTTGACCCATTGGTTGTTGAGGACGGATCCCTCTCTGCCGAGCACACACTATACAGCGCAAGATGTGAGCCTTGACTGGAGATCTACCCCCAATGATCCAGTGAGCTTATCGAACTTGCGCTAAAGTGAGCTGAGTACCGCCGTGAAACGTGCGCTTATGCGCTTGGTCTATGATTAATGATGAGAGACGAGACTTACGAGACAAAATTGCTGAATGACATGCTTCAAAGTTGAGTGTTCATTGTTTGAGCCGTCTTCTCACCCTGATTACGCCTTGTTGATCGAGGTAGGCTGTGAGCCTACTGAAAGGATGAGAGGTTGGCAGCAGCATTCCAGAGAGCATTACTTTGAGCTCGTGCGAGAAGTCAAAAAATCTTCGCTTCATCGATCTCGCGTGTTGAGATGAGTGTGACTGTATGTATATCACTGCCGACATAGCTAGCTGAGAGGCGTCTGAAAATCCATGCAACTCAACTGTAGAGCCACTCCATGAGTTGAACCAACGAGGAATTGAGATATTGGCAAAGTGAGTGAGATCCTCCCTGATTGCCAGCCAACGTGATAAGAGGTGAGCTTGTATAGCCAAAGCTCCTGGTAAGCATTTTGGCACGTATCACAATTGGTGAGATGAACCCGAGTGAGTCAAATATCTGAGCCACTTCAGATAGAATGAGACGCTTGTTGAAGTTTGTAGGTGCTGAGCGGAACCGGCTTGAGAACACGAACTGATCATCGTGCGGAAGCCACGTAAGCCTAAGTATTTTGGTTGAGCAGTCGTCCAATATAATTTCTGAGTAAGATGACTCGGTAGCAGCGATGCTGGCCAGTATGTCCGAGGCTGTTGCGTGCCACTTGGCAAGCGAGAATCCGCCCGCCATGCACAACTCCCTTAGCTGTTGAACAATCTGATTGAGCTGTTCTACCCTGTCTGCCCCTCTAAAAATGTCATCCACATAACGGCTATGCGTGATGCATGGGTCCGCAAGTGGAAATCTCATACCTTCGTCCTCGACGAGCTGGATGAGTGCTCGAACTGCCAGAAAGGGTGCAGCTTTGGTGCCGTAGGTGACTGTTTTCAGCCAGTATGACGCCTCTTCGAGCTGGTCATTGAACCACAGTATTCTTTTCAAATTGCAATCCTCTTCGTGTACCAGGATCTGTCGGTACATCTTGGTGATATCCATGGCGAAGATGTGGCGATGATGGCGAATCCAGATTAGCACGTCTGAGATGTTGAGCAGCAGGTTGGCACCAGTGTGCATGACGTCGTTTAAGGAGAACCCAGATGATGTTGCACTTGAGCCGTTGAACACCACTCTCAATTTTGTAGTGGTACTCGCTGGCTTGAGAACTCCGTGATGCGGCAGATAATAATGCACTGCACTCGATGGTAATGCTGGCGCCTTCTCCATATAACCGAGCTGCTCGTATTCTGCCATGAATCGATGGTAAAGTTGTTTGAATTCGTCATCGCTCGAGTGTCGTTTTAAAACTCGAGACAGACAGTGATGAGCAGTCAAAAATGAACTCCCCAAGAGCGTTTCCGGTGATTTGAGCGGGATCCTGACGATTTACCTCCCTGATGAGTCACGCCTATGCGTCGACCTGACGTCATCCTCACACTCCTGTTCTTCAGGTTGAGTGAGCTGTCAGTGTTGGTTGGTAATTCCTCTTGGACCCAGAATTTCATGAGAGCTTCTTGAAGTGCTTGTTCCTCCTGTTGAAGGTGAGCATGATGAAATGAACTGGAAAGCGGTTATGCTGAATCAATTGGTCCAAGCACCAGCCATCCGAACACCAATAGCTGACCAATTGGCATTGACAATGAGCTCTGAGTCTGCCAATTTCAGCTTGTTGATGTGAGGCCACATCTGAGTTGGTATTTCTACAGATGGTAATATCACCGTTAAAGTTTTGAGGTTGAGTGAGCATTCATGGTGACAATAGCGGCTGTATGCTGAGAATGAAGAGTGAGCTGAGTCAAGCCACGTGTTTGAGCTGATCTTTGGCCACCAATACCAAAGATCGGAATGGATGCGCGCTGACGTATTGGTTTGAGCTGAATGCAGAGGCTTTCTGCTACGAAAGATGGTTCCGATCCTGGATTTATGTGCTGCCGAACTTGATGAGTTGAAATTGATGTTTTAACAATTGCACCGATAATTGCAGCGATACTTCAACCAGATGACCATTCACTTGGTTAACTCTAAGCGGTTCAAGCTGCTGAGGCAGAAGCTGATGTTTCGAATGCTCAAAGTAGTTGCAAGTAATGTTGATTATTTTCTATCCGTTTTCATCGCATACTAATGTTGTCGAAAGTCGCTTGGATCTGGAGATTCGGCAGTTTTGTGAAATTTCAACTCTATCAAAGCTTTGATATCGTAATGATAGCCAGTTATAGGATGTATGTTTCAAATATTTAACATAATTTAATATTGCTTCTAATTCAACAATATTTCCCTGAAGATCGCAGTAAGGATGCTCGAACAGCACGACAGAGTCAGAGAAACTGAGTATGTGCATCACGTGAAATGATATTTTCCAAATCTACTACGTTCTCTCTGAAGACTGTTAACGCATTATCCATGCTATCGCACAGAGCTCTCAGGTACAAGCCTGTTTTTGGAGCAGCTTCCGATTCTTCGGGAAGTATCGTCGATGAATGTGCATCGTTGAATAGATGTTGCGATGTCGTTGTACTCGTTAACATTCTGTAGAATTTTCTTTATCAATGCTGAAAGCACGATATAAATACTTGTCAAACTCCACGGAGTAAGAGAAGGATCGGAAGAACTCTTGCAAGTATGGATGGTTGATACGGGCATCAGGCCACGTCATCTCAAAGTATTGATGTATCTTCAGAAATGTCTTGTGGTGTTCTTCGACCTGAGCCCACAGGGAGTCGAGTTCCTCGTTGGACTTCTCACTGGCTTCTTGCGGTAGCTCATGGTGCACCAGCTTAATGGCGTTGATTCGGCTCTGCTGTGATTGAGCTTCGAAAATAAGCTCGCTTGGCAGTCGAGCAGGCGAGCTCAAGCGAGAGCTTGCGCTTGTGGATGGTACGTCAGTAGTAGGTGGTGGCACTAGCAACTTCTTTCCAGAAGCTTGCTCATTTCCATCACTGCCCTGAGTTGGCTTCGATTTGTCTGCCATGATACTGTGAGAAGCGCACTAGTTAGATCGGAACAAATCTGACACTTTTGGCAATAGGCGTTACACTTTTGAGCACTGTTATTGCGAAAGTAGGAAAAATAAGTAAAATAAAACTCCGCAGAGCTGTACGATACCCCACGATGCAGATGTAGAGCTGCGACGAGCCGATCTTGTGCTGAGTCGATACTGCGGAGCTAGGCTAGTAGGCTCCGCTGTAAGTGCTAGTGCTCGTTGAGCTGTCGGATCGTCCTTCGACGAGGTGAGCTGGTGGA
Organism: Cylloceria caligata; assembly: GCA_963942595.1. Lineage (NCBI taxonomy): Eukaryota > Metazoa > Arthropoda > Insecta > Hymenoptera > Ichneumonidae > Cylloceria > Cylloceria caligata. Next base: position 30,454,902 of record OZ012708.1, read on the forward strand.
ACGTGTTCCTAGTGGGTGCGCTGGCTGAGAGTGCGTCCACGCACTTGATATTAGAGCACGATGCTAGTGGTACTGCTATCCGGCTGGAAGGACCAAATGTTCGAGAATTCAGATGTTGAAGTTAAGTGGACTGTAATATTGTTGCAGGCGGATTAATAGTCAGTACACAAATGTAGGTTAAAGTAGGATTTATTGCTCCACCTGTCAAAATGCAGTGGACTTAATTACATAAGTAAACACATTAAGTATAGAAAATAATGTATAAAAATAAGCATAAAAAACGCTTAATACATGAGGTGAGCTAATTACCACACACGATTGTATTAATCATGTGTAATTTGATGAGTACATCTCTGTCGCGATCGGGCCTCGCGGTGAAGCTGAAGGCGGGTGCACGACACAATGAGCCAAAATGTTGATGTACTGGGATGCCAACGTCAATATATCGATGCTGATATGATGGCTGAGTTTGTAGAGACTGTAGGTCGGCAGAGTTGATCGATGAGACTTATATAGATGTACTGAACTATTTTGAGCACACGCGAAACACGGTGGCGATGAAAACCGTGCAAAAAGCAAGATGGGCACGTTATACAAAGCAGCCGTTGTCTAGTCAAGCAGTCGTAGATCGCGGGCGTGCAGCGACCTGTTGCTTGGCATGCGGATCTAGTGTAAGTTATACTAATTCTGAGAGGTGCTGCCGCTAAGTAGCAACAGCAAGCAGTTACCCACACTAGCCTTCAGTGCGCAGTCCAGCAACGCGTAGCAGAATGATCAAGCATTCTCAAACAAAATTCAATAGGTGAATCATCAGTCGGCGAAGAAATCGGGTTATAATAAACCCAATTGGAGCCTTCGATAGTAATTTGCGTCGGTGGGAGTGAAAATAATTCGAGTTACGATTTAAGACACTCGCACGAGTGCTCATGTAGAAAAGCCATCTTGTTTCAGCTATCCAAAAATATCTCGAACCGTTCGTTGACGAGTCTTCGTCTTCTTATTCTTCTTCTTCTTTATTACTTTTCTCTGTAATACACTTTTTTTTTGGGAGATACGTCGTGGTTTATGTTCGTTCAATGAATAAAGAGTTCGCGAAATTTTGCGCTTTTTATAACCAGACTCCCGCATAAAAGTGTCGATTTTTTCAGAGGCTTTGCGTTTGAGATTGCATGATTCTCGGGCTCTCTCGGGAATAGCATCTTTCACAGCTATATTTCTATCGAGGATTTCACCGGCTACGTTTACACCAGCTCGCAATGCTTTTTTCCAACTGCTTTAGCACCCTTCTTTAAAAGTGGTAACACTCTACGAAACAGTCTCCTGAAAAAATGCTGATCCCGTGTCCTCGTTGATTAGGCGTTCCGATATGATCATGACTAATACCGCGGTACCCGCAACGGCCTCATCCGTGCTGCACATAGTCAATATCATCCATAGTGGCGTAATCAATCGTGGGACCTTTTGAAATGTACGGCCACAGTCAACGTTCCCTGTTCGAATAGTATAGGATTTCCAAACTCGTCACTTATATAGATCCAGATATCGTAGCGCCGAAAACGATTAAATTTTTATCGAATCATACTGACAGTCGTCAGCATCAATGGGTACAACTCGTAAGAGGGCGGTTTGTACATCGCCTGTAATAAAGCTCTTGCAGATATCGGTGTATAGAAACATGCTGCTTGGTATAGCACCGGTGGGAGATGCAATCCTCAACCCTGTGTATTCGCAATGCGGTTCTATTATTACAAATCTACAGGCCGCTTCCAAGAATCCCAGTACCCTTGCGATAGCGGGCGATACGCGAAAGTCGTGGTATCGTAGATCGTCGCATACGTGCGCCCTTCGACCTGCCTGTTCGGAAGCGATTTAAAGCGCAGATGACCGGCCACGTGAGGTAACTTATTTATACTTTCCATAAGAGCGTCTATAGAGCGATATACTACTGTGTTCAAAAAGTAAGGTGAATTTTGTTTTAAAATAAAAATTTTTAATTTATTCTTCCAAATCTATTTCGTCCCCCTCAAAATAATCCCCCCTAGCTACAATACACTTATGCCAACGTTTTTTCCAATCTTTGAAGCATGCTAAAAAGTCGTCCTCAGGTATAGCCTTCAATGCGCGTAGCGATTCACGTTTGATCTCTTCAATCGACTCAAAACAATTTCCCCGGAGTGGTCTCTTGAGCTTTGGGAACAGCCAGAAGTCACGCGGTGCTAAACTAGGCAAATACGGTGGTTGTGGAGCGACATGAGTGGAGTTTTTGGCGAAAAACTCACGGAGAACGAAACGCGAATTTTGGCACCAAACGCGATTTGACTCTTCTGAGGGACAAATGATCCTTCAAAATTGCTTGCACTGATCCAATTGATATGGCAAGCATGTCGGCAAGGTCTCGAATTGATAATCGACGATTTTCGAGCACCAATTCCTTGATTTTCTTGATGTGTTGCTCATCAATTGATGTCGATGGTCGTCCAGAGCGTTCCAAATCATCAACACGTTCTCTGCTTTCTTTGAAGTCTTTGTACCACTTGTAAATATTTTTCTGTGACATAGTCTCGTCACCGTAGGCCTTTTGTAACATTCGATACGTTTCAGCGGCGGAAATTTCATTCCGCAAGCAAAATTTAATAGCACTTCTTTGCTCAACAAAATTGGACATCGTAAAATTACCAAATTCACTTTTCTTTGTTCACAAAACCAAGCGTAAACTAAAAACTAATAATGATATTGACATGTTATTTATCACAGATGTCACTAACAGTCCTATCAACTTGAAAAAAAATTCATTTATCCGATTCGGTTAACGCGGGAAGTTTAAATTAAAAATTCACCTTACTTTTTGAACACAGTAGTACACCAGATTGAATTTGTTCTCTATCTACGCGTCTCGGTGTTAAAAGATATAAACCCGATAAACCATAATCACCATCCTCAAAAGTTACGAGATTTCTTCAGTAGGAACATGTAAAAGAGTCATCAAATAAACTATTTCTACAAGAGAAACAGACCATTCTCTGTGCAAACGTATCTGACGCGGTAGTTTTGTAAATTTCGTTGTTGTATTATCCGGAAAATACTGCATACTACTGTTGCTCGGTGGTACGACAAAGAAAGAGCTATCGTTGGAGCTCATATATTTTAGGGACGGTGATTCTGAGCATTCTTCCTCTTTGTACTCTTCGTCTCTTTCGTCTTGTTAGGTGACGGAGGCCCTCACAATCGCGATAATTCTGCCTCACAGAAAATACCGTCGATAGTCTCGTTTTTCGAACCGTGTAAAATATACACGAATGGTTCTCGATTCAGTGATATTCGTTGAATCTTGAATAACTTTACTTCAACCGCGCTCATATCCTTTCATGAATGCTGCTTCAGCTTCACTGATACGTACCAAGTCACCGACACTGTATTTAGGTTTTTTTAGTTTTTTCCGCGCTACGCTCGTAACGCCGTGCTAAATTTTCTGGGTCTATAGAGGCATTTTCTAGGGTCACCTCGCTTGAAGGAATACGCATTCCAGTGTGTCTAGTGTTATTATAAGCATATAAAAAAGCTTGTAAAACATCAATGTACCGCTTATTTTGCGTGTATGTGAAGTAATGCTACATTCCTTCTGTTGGATAATCAGCTGGCGCATGGCGATCGATATTCGACGTGCGCCTACCTGTTGCTGTGCTCTGGCACACTGCGTTCGGTTGGGCCGGAGATAGCCGAGGCAGGGCTTCGCGAAGCCGAGGCTGTGCCTCGTAGGCACGCCGTGTTGAGCGAGAGGATGTCTCTCTCGCTTGACTTCGGCTTCGCTCACCAGCTATCTCTCTCAATTGACTTCAGCGCCCAACGACGCTTTCGTATCCCGCAGCCATGTTGGAAATTTTGACATTTTTTTGGAATAACCACGGGAACGGCGCACGTATTTCGGGACTCTCGGACTTTTCTTCACTGCATTTACCGGACTCGCTCAACTTTTTGTGCTCATCAGGACTCAAAATTCAAGATAAGCGTACATCGTCATAATTCAGTGCAATTCACTGGCGGTGAACATCATTGTCTCAATTTGTGGCGTGCGCTGCAGCATGGGCTGCATTACGTTTTCCTCACTTTATCTTGCCGGCTTAATTAATATAATTATGCATGTGCTTTATATTCACTGTAATTTCCCCTAGAGAATCTGCTGGGAAAATGCAGTGCCTATACTCTGCTTATTTGTGCATCCTCAGTCTATGTTTGTAATGTGTCACGCAGTGCTGACTGCGTCACTGTTCTCATGCTCTATTCTCAGCACTTAAGCAATCAAATTGCAAGTGCTCTTATCTATTCACTGTGACTTTTCTCAGATAAATCTGCTGAGAGCTCGCAGTGAATAATTGACACATTTTACGCACTCATTTATCTCATAGCGTGACATGCTCTGCAGCACTGGCTGCAGCACGTACACTGCTCGCGCACACCCAGCACACAATTAATACAATTGTGTGCTGCTCAAGCTTCATACAGAATTCAATTCAGTTTGTTTATTTATATTTTTTTGGTGTATTTATTTATATAATTTTTATTGTTTCCAAATGTAACCGATTTTTGCATTTGTTGTTAACGTTATATTTTTCCAAATTATATACAAAACTCTATTTTGTATCCGAGCCGAAGAAAGGTGGAATAAACCACTTTCTCAAGATAACAACAATTGTGTCTGGTTTATTTATCACCCTGTCGTGAGTGAAGTCTCATATTTTTCCAATATATTCGCAGGTTCATTCTGTCAAACTACAACGGACGGGATTCTCAAAGACCCTCTTTTATTGTGCGATTAAAGCGTTCGGCAATCGAGGCTTTTATATGGGGGTTACGAGCAGCGAGAAAATCGACATTCTTTTTCTTGAAAATTAGCTGAAAGGATTGCCGACAAATTCTTTGCCTCGATCAATTTGCAATCGCTGCGGGCGACGATTGTTACTGCGTGCGAGTATGCATGCGAGACTGCAGGCCACGTTTCCGCTCCTTTTGTTAGGCAAAGCCTCGACCCACGCGTATTTGCTCAACACGTTGATAACAACAAGCAGATATGCGTGCCCATCGTTGTACGTAGCCATCGAGCGAAGATCAGCTAAATCAGCCTCACATACATTATCTATATTACTCACGTTGTACGTACGACGAGGAAATCGTCGTCGCACGAGACGATGCATGTTATATGAATCGTGTGTCTCGAGCGATGGTAAAATATTGTTTCGCGCTGTTCTCCGATCCAACTGGGCTACATTTTTTGCTCGAGAATAGGACGCAGGATGAGCGCTATCATAATATATTTTTTACAGATTTTTCATAATTTTAACGATATTCAGTTGAATGGATTTTTTTTCTTTTTCTTTTCTAAGTGTGGGGGATCGATATTCACTGGGGTGTCGTTGGCTCTCTACTTGTGCGATGTTTAGCTATTGTTCATCCTCTTCTTCCGATCGATATTCGCCGTGCGTCGAAGTGTTGCAGTGCTCTAGCACGCTGAGTTCGGTTGGGCCGGAGATAGCCGAGGCAGGGCTTCGCGGAGCGGTGGCTGTGCCTCGTAGGCATGCCGCGTTGAGCGAGACGATATCTCTCTCGCTTGACTTCGGCTTCGCTCACCGGCTATATCTCTCAATTGACTTCAGCGCTCAACGACGCTTTCGTATCCTGCAGCCATGTTGGATTTTTCGGCACTTACGTGAAAACCTGCATCGTACAGCGCACGCTTTTGCAAGGCTCGGACAATTTTCACATCTCTCAACTGGATCTTCTCAACTCCTTCTTGTTCACCAGGACTCAAATTAGAGTAAGACTACACTGTCATAATTTAACATAATTCACTGACGGTGAGGAGATTCATATATCGGTACATCATCATAAAAGGTCTCACCTTGTGGCGTGCTCTGCAGCATGGGCTGCACTACGTTTTCACTCAACCTGTAGCACACTGGATTAATATAATTGCGTGTGTTTTACTAATTCACTGTACTTTCCTCCTATCAAACTTGCTGGGAAACTATTGTGAATTCAGTGAGATCATTTTGTGCATCCTCAAGCGAGCATTACTATGCTCTGTGGCGTAGACTGCTTCACAGCTTGTCACAATAGAATTAAACTCAGTTGTCATTTTTGCATGCGCTAGCACTCACACTCTGTAAATTTCGAATAATTATCTCACTGAGTATTTGCAGACCGGCATTCAATTTGTCTACGCACTCATCTATCTCATTGCGTGGCATCCTCCGCAGCGCTGGCTGCACTGCGTACACGCCACTTATTAGTCACAGCACACAATTAATACAATTTTGTGCTACACAATCACTTTACAATGCCAGCACTCAATTGATGTAATTGTGTGCTTCTCAGATTTTCCAAAAACTCCAGAATTCAATTTCAATTTATTGTGTATTTATTTTTATATTCTTTTTATTTTCAAAATTAAACTAATTTTTGTAACTGACATGTGGAAAGTGTAATAAACCGCTTTCTCAAAATACCATCTACGAGTCTGGTTTATTTTCACCCTGTCTTGAGTGAAGCTTCATAAGTTCCGATATTTTCACAGGTCGTTCCAGCTACATCCAAGGACTTCTCAAACACGTGGTAAAATCAGACGCCGCCGCGATGTCGAGGATGATGTAAGTGTAGGCTCGTATAGTAACTCGGGATTACCGATAAACTCGCGTGGTATCTGTATCGTTTGCAGGAGTTTGGCAAAGTGAGATTGACCGATGGGTTTCTCGCGTTATCTAACTCGCATAGCATCGTTAACAAGATCAATGATATTGGAATTTGTACTTCTCCCCCGTCTATGGAATCAACACCGTTACGATTCTAAATTATTTTTACCGACGGCGCTGTGATGCAAATTGCGAAGCAATGATATTAATAGCTCTAGATTACATTTTTTTTGGTACGCTATCGATAATAAGTGTGTCATTGAGTCGAAAATTAACTTTGTCCATTAAAACGTCGTCGATTTTAATCTCGTGGCTATTGAGTATTGCTATTTTTCGTTTTGACGAAATATTTGGTATTGTATTATCGTACTCGACCAAGTGAAGATAACGCTGTAGAACCTGCTGGTACGCTGTTAGTTTCTCTCTCCCGCTCTTGGACGAGTGACGACGATTTATGTTGCCATGAGGAATAAGCACCATCTTTCTGGCATATTCCATGGCTCGTGTAGATCAATATAGGCACAAGAAGCAACTTGAAATATCCGACACAATGCTCGACGACGATCTTCCTCTTACCACTCCAATTTCCCTTTTTGCGGTTAGTCGTCGAAGATTTGTCACGTACCTCCAAAGATAATTCTTTTGCACGAGGTTCAGACTCACGTTTCTCTGTGGGACGTTTAGAGCACACTCGCATATACACCGTACGAGCGCTACATTTGCATTGCACAAAAATGCAGGTCGCTGCTCTTACTTCAAATAACACAGCGCTTGCAATATTATTATTTGCTTTTTATCGAGAGGTCAGCGCAACGCCATTACAAGCGCATTACTGGTACATCGCGCAGCGCATCGCGAATCTCTATTGCTTTTTGAGGCACACAAACGTAATGGTATTGGCCATCGGGAATTGTACACGCGCGAAACCGACAATTACCAGTCGTCGATTATTTCAAGTCGAATAATAGATAGCCGTGCGGTGCAGCCGTTGCATCGAAATATACCTCCTACAAAAATCTCGGATTCTCGGGACATACCTGGCGTGCTCGATGTTGAATTTGAGCGCGATCTCGCGAATTTTTAAAGACAACGATATAATTAGCGTTTAAGGAGATATCGCGCTGCCCGTGAACCTGATGGAAGATATTTTGTGATGAAGATGACACTAAGATTTTTATACTGGCTATCCTTGGTGAATAGATCGACGACGGTATTGTTCGATGCCTCGGGCATTAGGTCGTTAATGACCACAAGTTTAGGCCTTGTATCATTCGAGTAGTCTGCTGCTTGGGGTAATCCCTCGCGAAATTCGATTTTATTACCGTACCCTGAATACCCGGACTGTCACTCTGAGTAATAAAAAAGTACACGCTCGATCGGGACATCCTTCATTCTGCGCATGTCTTTAAATAATTTTTGTGACAAAATATGTTTTATTACAGCCCGTAGGACCGCTTATCACGGTATTCGCTTAATTCATTCGTGAGATCTCCCAGAAATTGACCGATTGACAGCTCATACTCGTTGCGCCGGGGCGACTGACGTAAATACAAGAGTCCGTATCGCAGTTCAATATTCGCCGCGCGAGCCCCTCAGAATAACTTTATAGTTTTAGGCTATCCTGTCCCATCGTGTATGCTGCAATCACGGCGTTTGATGTCGGGGATGGGTATATAGCATCGCGGCTGCTTACATAGTTCACATACATGATCTTGTGATTAACCGGTAGCATTCCCATCAGCTTAATTTCCGGACTCGTTAGTAAATTCATTAGCTCCGAGCGCGGGAAAACGATAACGGTTTTCGGGAGATTCTCGTGTCGCCGAACTTTCCCCAGAATGAATCAAGCGCCAATTTTGCGAGCGAACGTAAACCCGGATTTGACTGCAAACCACTTCGCTCGAGATATACACCCTCAGGCTCCTCGTACAACGCTATGAAACGCTCTATTACTTCCTCGTCATCATTACACTCTGCTAGCGATCCACTAGCCTCCTATTTTATTTTTAGGAATGTATCGATGTACACCGCAAAATGACCGCCTCGTTGCGCTGGCGAGTCATAATGCGTAACAACGTATTGCCAAATTTCATTGATACGCGTCACCTTACCATATATCCGAGCGACACAGTTTTTCTTTGCTCGTCCACAACCCATGTGCCGTCGAACGCTCACTCGGTCGTATCATCATGTGTGCAGCCCGCGGATGTGTCCATGTCTGTTCAGCACGTTCTACATAGGGGGAAAAATAGTTTCCCATGAATGAGAACAGGCAGTATGTGCATATACAAATCGCGTGGTGCTACTACGGTGCACTTCACGAGACCCTCGACGACACTTAGATTGTTTTCAAGTCTTACGAGTTCTCGACACTCGTCACCTACGTACATCTTCGAATGTCCATCGGGATATTTTTCATTCTTACACACCCATGGATACCGCGGGCACACATCCACATAGCGTATCTGCTCCCCATTCGCGACGTTGTATAAACTTATAAAATTTTCTGTTCGATGGCCAAAGAATGCAATGCGTGGTTCGAGAGGCGTCTGCTTAACCATGGCGTGGTTTTTCACATATAACGACATTTCCTCGTTATTCTCGAGTAATCTGTCAAAATCGCATTTCCATATTTCGGTTAGAGTTTACCATTTCGATCTGGATCGCCCGGAAATTAGAACGGTACGCTCGTACCGCTCATCCGTTGTATCACAGAATTTCGTTCGAGCTTCTCTATTCACGCGATGACATCACGGACATCCATACCAAAAGCAGCCATAAAATAGAAGAACGTGATGGATCTCTGCCTCCACGTAGTATCCATTGACCGCCGGTAGGCCGGTCGGAGGGCGATACTCTCTCGTGCGTCCAGCATGAGTGATAACGCATTTGCGCTCACGCTCGAGAATTGCGAGCCCTACGACGGCCTTACGCGACTGCTTATCGCCCCATCGGTACCCTCCTGGTGGTTACACCGCTATGCGATCCTTCTGTATAAAATACTTTCGAAATACTCTCATACATGCTGATGCTATTGTGCATGCTTCTGTAAAGGAGCACACGCTTCCGCAACGTATAACTGACTCTCGAAAAGCTAGACACGCACGTCTCAAAACCGTAACATCTGTACGACAATATTGTACAAATGCGGTCGCAAAACTAAATTTACGATCGACGCGACTCGATTCTTTTTCACACCATTTTCAAAATCGCTTGTGATCCACTGAGTACATGGTATCGGGTTATTTAAAATGCAGAGCAGGCAGAGGACCTGTGTAATTCCGATATTCCGGTGTGTTGAATAAACAGGGAAATGCACCTATTGCCACCTCATCAGCGAAACCGAAGGCCTTAGATTAAGCGCCAAGAGCCATGGGTAAATAGTTTAGACTATCGAGAAAAACGACACCGCCAATTTTCATCGAAGCAATCTTCGTATCATTCATAATCAGAGAGGACAGCTGTGTCTTTTGCAGTTCGATCAGATACCGTAGAAAAAACTGCACAGCGAAACCTGTTGCATTATGAGCATTGCAGATGGTCTTTTTAAATTTTTGCGATAACGCCAATTTCACGAGCTCCCCAACAGGATCATCGATAAACACGAATTCATGTATACCTCAGTCAGCGCAATCAGTCTCTATATCTGTGATATCCAGACATGTCAGACATACGCATTGTAGAACACATAAATTCGGCTCGTGAATTCGTGTCGATTTGTCATCATGCTACTATTCGTTGTGCTGTGTCTCGAAATCATAAAACAAGAATCTCGTCGAAGGCTTGTCTTTTTTTTTCCCTTCGACGCTTCTTTTTTCTTAAGGAGTGCTATAAAACAAGCATGCGTAGTTGGTCGAGTTTGCCTGCATGTAATGCAAATCGATATACCACATACAAGCATCTTTTTATCTGTGGTTTGAATCATGCGCGAGTAGCCTCTACAGATTTTCAATGCTTTACAGACGCTGTACCGTCTATATTTACGAGACGTAATGCCCGCGGACTCTCAACTTTGTGATGAGCAAAGCAAAAAGCACCAAAGAACGAACGATTACAGTCTGTGGAATACTCTGGCTGAGAGTTTCCATTACTGTTGCAATAAGTGGATTTACACCGAACACATTGAAAGCTACAGCGATGCTTGAGTACTCGATTATACTTGGAATTACACTGTGTTCAGAACCCCTGGCTACCTAGTGCACCAGCAAGATTAAATATTAGCTGGTAGTGATAAGAACATTCGTAATAGAAAATAAAGAGTGTATCTTCAATTTTACCTATTGCCGAGTGTTCAGTTTTCGCACCTACCAAGCACACACTCAACTCATGCACACGCTACACTCACAATCATCTGACGCCTCGCGTCATATGGTATAGCTCGCAGGTATGCTATATCGATTTATCGACCGCGCACTCAAGCACATTGTCCATCAGCTCACATCCTCGATCGAAACTCACTCAAGCGGCCAACGTTGCTAGCGTGGCTCCAGCGGCAAGACCACTCACAAGGCTCGCTTTCCATCGCTGGCGGCGAATCACAACTCAACCAACCTGTGACGCACGTCCGCCCTCTTGATACTCTGCCTCGTGGTCGACGGATGTGGCCATTGTTCTTTCGAGTTGCTCGCAGTACACGTTCCCGCGTAAACTCACAGAGATATTCATTCGTCCCACTCACTTTTGTGCGCATTCAGTGTTATAGTGTAGTACATTCTTGATCAAATCACCCGTGTGTAAAATCAGTATCAGTGCGAATCACAGCAACTCAACAGGACTAGTGCAGCACTCACATAACCGTTAACGGCGTGGTTCGCTCGTTGGCAGCAGAGACGCCATTCTGCCTCGCACCGATCATCGGCGTCAGGACACTCACCAGCCTGCCGTGTGGCTTTACTCGAGCTCTACACCCAGACCGTATCACCAGGATCAACCACACGGAATCAACAAGTCAACTCAGAAGCCTGAGAACCTACTCACCACCAGTACATCGACACGCAGGCCAGACAAATCACAGTATATATTTGTTATATTCACCAGGTATTTTTTATGCAATCACTGTTATATGGTTTAAATAAACATTGAATTTATTATTGTTAATTACTGAGTGCATTTCATTATTCATACTTGTCACCAGGATCCTTAACCTTACTATTCGCATCTGTCACTCGACATGCTACGTGTGAATGTATCGACTTGTTACCAGTCGACAGGTTAAAAATAATTTCAAACTCAGACTCACACTCACTATCATAACATTTTTTGGTCCTTCGAGCCGCATATAAAGCATATAAATTTACTCACACTCATTATCATACACCGAGAGTACTGATTTTCGCCCTTCGTACAGAGCCGGGACGCATTTTCCGAAAGTGAGAAATTCATAAACAACGATCGCTATACCCCCGTGAACCAGGATCTCGTGAAAGAGTGGAATCTCGCGTATACCGCACCCTCTAGACGGTGTCGCACAGTAGACGCAGAGCCCGAAATCGTGGCAGAAAAGTCAGAAAAAAATTTTTACAATCGGGATATTTGAGCAGGCAGTCAGGTAGAGGACTAATGGCTGCGTTAAATTGTAAAAGGGGAACCTTTTTCACCGTATACCTTCGTCGCTGCGTCAGTTGGAAGTTAGCCTTCGAGACGAGTGTTCGCATCGCGCGCTGAACGAGCGAAAACTACCGTGACTTATAAAATCGATAACTTTAAAGTGAAGTGTTTTAAATCAATCCGGAGACATGGATACGACTTCTGGAGGTATGTAGAAGATATTTTTACATTGGTTGAGTTTAAAATAAATATGTAAATTATTGAAGTGTAGTATAAACTACTGCATAAATAAAGTGAAAGAATTTTGTAAACTTATATTTTCAACTATCCGAAAAGTTATACTTTCTGCCATATTCTGCGACAGCCAATGTCTAGGCCTTTAGTTTATTATACAGGGTGATTCAAAAAAAGTGACCGACCCGCAGTATGCCGATAGCTGAGGTCATTTTAAGCACAATTACTTAGCGGTTTTCCGAAAATCTCAAAAGTTTATTAATGAGATGCAATTAAAGTCAAATAATAAATGACCAATCAGGAGCACATACGCTTCCCGCGCCGGAAGTCGGCAAATGTTCGATGGAAACCGAGACCTCGGTCTGCGGCAACGTCGGACGGGATAGTATAGTAGAATGACGCATGTCATTTGTTCATTCGCATGGGTTTTTTTATGCGCGATCGAAGAAAATAATTGAAAGGTGATGTGCTCGTGATGTGTTCCGAAGTGAAAAAATGGGAATAAAATGTTGATAATACTTTAACCAGATGTAATTATTTATTATGTCTTAACCTTTAAACGTTCCAAATAGTGTTTGTAATTGTGTTTTGTTCTCTGTAAATAAATAATTGTACATTGAAATGTGTGGCACTCTATAACTGTTATCTCTATGATAATAATTAAAATGCAATGAATCTCCTAGGCCATGGTTCATTTTATACAGTATTTAATTATGATAAAAATTATGATGTGTTCATGACACAAATTATAGCGTATAAAAAGTCACAACTAGCGAATGCCTTTCGCCACTAGAAATGAGATATGTAGTAGGTATGCGTGACAAATGTCATATTTCGCACCTGACAATACAACTTGAAGCTTCAAATTATTAACGACAGCTTCATTAATATGAGGAGATGTTTTTACCTTTATAAGAAAAGTTAAGTAACACTTGATACATCGATGCATGGCAGAAGAGACTGCGATGCTACCAAAGGTGCCAAATCTGTCTGAAGCAGCTGCATTAGGACCAGAAGACGCTTCCATCAACATCTATAAGACTTTTCTATTAGACTTTTGTTATAGCTACGCATGACAAAATCAATCGCCCTGCCCTGCCGATGCTGCTTGAGTCTCCAAATTGTTGGTGGTTAGTAAGTATAAGGTGATAGCGAGATGATAGTGAGGTGCGAGGAAAGTGAAAGCAAGGTGAGCGGACGGTGAGAGTAAGGTGAGATAAAGGTGAGCGGACGGTGAGAGTGAGGTGAGATCAAGGTGAGAGGAGGTTGTGATCAAGGAGAGAGTAAGTTAAGACGAAGGGCAATTTTCGGTGTCCCTGTAAATGTAGTAAAAAAAAAATCGGTCCAGTTACAAGATGTTATGCCGGTAACAATTTTTCAATTTCGCCAAACGTAGATATTTAATAATGAACCGACATGAGTCTAAAGTTTCACATCAACCTGAACGGTTCATCCATAGGTCAGACTGGCCCAAAATAATAAAATCTAAGGGTACATTCAAACAAGATTGTTTGGTTCCTCGTCGGTAACTCGAGAACATAGCAAACGCATAATTTGTACTTAATTTTCTATTTATATTTCGTAATCAATAACGCAAAGTTGCCGTTGTTTACAATAAACCTTACATTAACTCTGTTATCGTGAATTGACGTTTTTATCTCAGTCACGCGAGATTCAACTCCTTATAAGCGAACGATTCCAAATAATAACCCTTAAAAATATTATACCGTCAACCGTAATATGCTACGAGTATTTACGTGTTACCGGCATAACATCTTGTAACTGGACCGATTTTTTTTTTACTACATTTACAGGGACACCGAAAATTGCCCTTCGTCTTAACTTACTCTCTCCTTGATCACAACCTCCTCTCACCTTGATCTCACCTCACTCTCACCGTCCGCTCACCTTCATCTCACCTTACTCTCACCGTCCGCTCACCTTGCTTTCACTTTCCTCGCACCTCACTATCATCTCGCTATCACCTTATACTTACTAACCACCAACAATTTGGAGACTCAAGCAGCATCGGCAGGGCAGGGCGATTGATTTTGTCATGCGTAGCTATAACAAAAGTCTAATAGAAAAGTCTTATAGATGTTGATGGAAGCGTCTTCTGGTCCTAATGCAGCTGCTTCAGACAGATTTGGCACCTTTGGTAGCATCGCAGTCTCTTCTGCCATGCATCGATGTATCAAGTGTTACTTAACTTTTCTTATAAAGGTAAAAACATCTCCTCATATTAATGAAGCTGTCGTTAATAATTTGAAGCTTCAAGTTGTATTGTCAGGTGCGAAATATGACATTTGTCACGCATACCTACTACATATCTCATTTCTAGTGGCGAAAGGCATTCGCTAGTTGTGACTTTTTATACGCTATAATTTGTGTCATGAACACATCATAATTTTTATCATAATTAAATACTGTATAAAATGAACCATGGCCTAGGAGATTCATTGCATTTTAATTATTATCATAGAGATAACAGTTATAGAGTGCCACACATTTTAATGTACAATTATTTATTTACAGAGAACAAAACACAATTACAAACACTATTTGGAACGTTTAAAGGTTAAGACATAATAAATAATTACATCTGGTTAAAGTATTATCAACATTTTATTCCCATTTTTCACTTCGGAACACATCACGAGCACATCACCTTTCAATTATTTTCTTCGATCGCGCATAAAAAAACCCATGCGAATGAACAAATGACATGCGTCATTCTACTATACTATCCCGTCCGACGTTGCCGCAGACCGAGGACTCGGTTTCCATCGAACATTTGCCGACTTCCGGCGCGGGAAGCGTATGTGCTCCTGATTGGTCATTTATTATTTGACTTTAATTGCATCTCATTAATAAACTTTTGAGATTTTCGGAAAACCGCTAAGTAATTGTGCTTAAAATGACCTCAGCTATCGGCATACTGCGGGTCGGTCACTTTTTTTGAATCACCCTGTATAAGCTTGCGAAATTAACAGGAATTAGCTGCCTAGAGCTGCCTAACTTTGTCTTTTATGGTTTTTGGAAACGTAAAACAGGCGGTTGCCGACCGTGCACGCGCGCGCGGCGCCATACGCCATGCCATGGGGCCATTGAACAGCTGCTACTTGAGCAATAGGACTATATCCATACATATACCATATATAATATATATATATATACATATATATATACAAAATACAAATTCAAGTAAATCATTTATCTATCTATTTTTGTAGACATACAACAATACTTATATATGTAAGTATATACTAAAGTAATTAATTTGAATCGTCACATTTTATTTATATTTGATACATTTTTATTATATATATAGGTATATATGGGGCATTCCACGCCAAATCGGACAGTTCAATTTTTTTTCCCTTGATTTTGTCATATTTTCATGTACTCATCAAAAATCGGCTTCTGGTACATTTTGAGATGTTTTTGGTCACCCGTTCAAAAAATATTTGTTTATGTTTTTTTGCTCATAACTTCTTTCATAATAGTCTAAATTCAATTTTTTTTTCATAACTGTTGTTTTTTATGTACTTTTCAAAAAAAAATCCGAATAATTATTGCGGCTACTTATTTGTTACAATAATGAAAATTCATTAAAATTTTGATCTGATCCTTCAACACAAATTCTATACAATTTTATGTCTTTATAACAGGGTCCCATTACGAAGGAGTACATTTGACGAGGAAAGAATTATATCTTATTATAAAGGATAATTTGAACGATAATTTCGCTACGTTATTGAATTTCGTGGAAACTAAAATTTCCGAGAAAAGTGGACGTAAAGTTGTGGTGCCTGAGGACTCGAGAACCGCCTTTTCAATGCTGTTTAATAAAATAAGAACCAGGTGGCAAGAAGCTAATAGAACATCGGACATTTTCTTCAAGAAAAACAGTAAATGGCTTAGCGGGCAGGTATATTTTGCCGTACCTACAGACACTGTTGAGAAAGACCCAGGTAGTAAAAGAGGCCGCCCGTCCCTTGAGTTTACATCGGCAAGTGAAAGGTCAAAACGAAAGAAGACCGAAGATATTCGTAAATCCTCAACCCCGGAAGAATTAGCATACGCTACTCAAATGAGCCTTCGCGCTTCGGGACAATTAGACGCTTCGAAAGTTGTTAAGGACGTAACAATGACGAGTCCTTTAAGAGCTTCTAAGTATCGAAAAGCTTATGCAGTAACGGGTGAAACCTCTTTATCGGAAGAGGCTGCACTTTCCGCTTTGATCGAATGTAAATTGTCAAAGGGAGCTTACCTAACGATGAGAAAAATATCGTTGGCACATAACTGTCGTCTATATCCGTCTTACGAAAAAGTGGTGGAAGCAAAAAAGCGTTGTTATCCTCGGTCTGACGCAATTACCATTACAGAGACGAGTGCAGAAGTCGAATTGCAGGCATTATTAGATCATACAGTTAAACGTATTTTACTCGTCCAAACAGAAGTCGTTGAAACCTTGACTAACGGTAATGCTCGTAATATGGATTTAATTTGCAAATGGGGTTGCGATGGAAGCTCTGGGCAAAGTGAATATAAGCAGACTTTTACTGATGATAGCAAATCAGATGCGCATGTGTTTTTTACTTCGGTTGTGCCATTACAACTCATCTGCATTGATCAACAAACAAAAGCAGAAATCATGGTTTGGAAGAACCCTAGGCCCTCGTCTCCACGATTTTGTAGGCCGCTTAGACTACAGTTTCTGCACGAAGATACAGAGTCCACACTAAATGAAGTTGGAATTGTCGAAGCACAAATAAAGTCGCTTAGTCCACTCCAAACTGTAGTAAGTGGAAAAGATATCTCCATAACGTACAAGTTGGCGTTCACCATGATAGATGGTAAAGTTTGCAATGCTGTGTCATCGACGAAATCTGCTCAACGGTGCTATTTGTGTGGAGCAACCAGCAAAGATTTTAATGCCATTGACGTTATGTTGCAAAAGGAGGTCGTTGAAACGAATTTGAAGTTCGGGTTGTCGACACTGCATGTGTGGATACGGTGCTTCGAGTATTGCATACATTTGTCGTACAAACTCGGCATTAAAAAATGGCAAGCACGAAGTTCCGAAGAAAAAAAAATTACCGAAGAAACCAAGAAGAGGATTCAACGCGAATTCAAGAGCGAATTGGGTCTAAGCATTGATCGTCCGAAGCCTGGATACGGCAGCAGCAATGATGGCAACACAGCTCGGCGATTTTTTGAGAATTGGAAGGTTTCTGCTTTGATAACCGGGGTCAACGAAAAAGTAATTAACCGTTTCTACGTTATCCTACAAGTTATCTCGTGTGGCCACAAGATAAATTGTGAACTATTTGAGCAGTATACTATTGAAACGGCAAGAACTATCGTTGCATTATACCCTTGGTACCACATGCCCACTTCGGTACACAAGCTATTAATTCACGGTTCACTGATAATATCTCATGCGCTTTTACCAATCGGCGAATTATCCGAAGACGCTCAGGAAGCTCGAAATAAAGATATTAAACGATACCGAGAAAACTTCTCGCGAAAAACTTCCAGGATAAAAACAATGCAAGATGTTTTCCACCGGCTGCTAATTTCTTCAGACCCGTACATATCTAGCATCCGGCAACTACCGAAGAAACCACTAAAAAGTTTGTCGCCGGAAGCTGTCGCGATGCTGCTCGCTCCAACTATCAATGCTGCAGCACATCAAGATTTCGTCACAAATAACATCGAATCGGGTCTTGTGGACGATACAAGCTCGGTAGATGGTTCCGACATCGACGACGGCGACGGCGACTCCGAATCCGATGTTCCATTCGACTAAAAATTAAATTCGATTACACGATTTCGAGAATAATGTATTTTGAAAATAAAAATATTAATTCCGTAGAAGGCACGGCTCACGTTTATTTTATTATGATTATTATATTTTATATTATATCTCATCTATTTAACAGGATACGTTTTGTGTACCATAATTTGTCTGTCGGATTCGTGATCAGTGACCCTAAAAACCCGCGTATACCAATTTTTGTCAAGATCTGACACCTTTTTCCATCTATGTCCGCCATATTGGATCGGCCATTTTGTTCAAAATTGTTTGGCTTTCTGATTCGTAATCAGTCACTTTCACAACCCGCGTATATCAATTTTCTTCAAGATCTGACACCTTTTTACCATTTATGTCCGCCATATTGGATCGGCCATTTTGTTCGAAATTGTTTGGCTTTCTGATTCGCAATCAGTCACTTTCACAACCCGCGTATATCAATTTTGTTCAATTCAATTATAATAATTAAAATTCAAATAACTAATGCAAGTTATATATCATTGTATACGAAAACGTCATACTAAATAAGTAAATTATTTCATCCTTTTTTGAGTGGTACGGCAGGAGGGAGTTTTTTTGAAAATTTTTAATTTTTTTTAACATACTTGTCCGCCATATTGGATCAGCCATTTTGTTTACAATAATTTGGCTTTCGGATTCGTAATGAGCGACCCTCAAAACCCACATATAGCAGTTTTTGTCAAGATCGGACACCTTTTTAACATTCATGTCCGCCATATTGGATCGGCCATTTTGTTTACAATAATTTGGCTTTCGGATTCGTAATAAGCGACCCTAAAAACCCGCATATACCAATTTTTGTCAAGATCGGACACCTTTTTAATATCCATGTCCGCCATATTGGATCGGCCATTTTGTTTACAATAATTTAGCTTTCAGATTCGTAATCAGCGACCTTAAAAACCCCTGCATACCAATTTTCATTCCGATCGGAGGTTATTTGTATTTACTGCCACGATTTCGGGCTCTGCGTCCACTGTGCGTCATGAGTTGCCGAGTATAGGCCAGTCTACCTAGTGTATGTAACGCGCGGTAGTGATGCCTGGTTATGTGCACCGTGCGTTATAGGATAGCCAGTACTTCACACTATATTAACCTCGCTCAAACCAAGTTCCAAATACACATCTGTTGGATATTCGCCGTGCGTCGACCTGTTGCTGTGCTCTAGCACGCTGCGTTCGGTTGGGCCGGAGATAGCCGAGGCAGGGCTTCGCGGAGCCGAGGCTGTGCCTCGTAGGCTGCTACGTTCAGCGAAAGGATATCTCTCTCACTTGACTTCGGCTTCGCTCACCGGCTATCTCTGTCAATTGACTTCAGCGCCCAACGATGCTTTCATATCCCGCAGCCATATTGCTAATTTCGACACTTACATGGAAACCCGCTCGAACAGCGCACGCTCATTGCAAGGCTCGGACAAATTTTCACATTTTCCATCGGATCATCTCAACCGTCGTTTCCTCACCAGGACTCAAATTGAGGTAAGCGTACACCGTCATAATTTAACGTAATTCACTGACGGTGAGGAGATTCCTATATCGGTACATCCTCACAAAGGTCTCACACTGTGGCGTGCTCTGCAGCGCGGGCTGCACCACGTTTTCACTCAATTATTAGCATGCTCGATTAATATAATTGCGTGTGTTTTACCAATTCACTGCACTTTCTCCCAATTAAACTCGCTGGGAAAGTATTGTGAATTCAGTCTGATCATTCTGTGCATCCTCAAGCTCACATTGCTATGCTCTGAAGCGTAGAGTGCTTCATAGCCTGTCACACTAGAATTAGATACAGTGGCCAGATTTTCATGTGCTAGCACTCACTTGCTGCAAATTCTAATTCATTGTCGCATTGAGTATTTGGTGACAGGCATTGAATTTATCTACGCACTCATCTATCTCATTGCGTGGCATGCTCCGCAGCACTGGCTGCGGTACGCACACCGCTCTCAGTACATACAGCACACAATTAATATAATCGTGTGCTGCTTAAATCTCTCTGTCAAATTCAAAGTTGATTTATTTATTTACATACAATTTTAATTCTCTGTGTTTGGTGCATTTATTTTATATCAATTTTGTATTTTCCTAAATTTAGTCTATTTTGTATTTATTCTCAATTTTTATGATTTTTTAAATTGCGTTATTTCATTGGTTATGTGGAAAGTATAATAAACCACTTTCTCCAAATTCCATTTACAAATCTGGTTTAGTTTCACCCTGTCTTGAGTGAAGCTTCATTAGTTTCAATATATTCGCAGATCTGTCAAACATCATCGGACGGATTCTCAAACAACATCAAAACGAACAACAGAAAATCGAATAAAGCGAAATAATAATTTTGAAGGATAACTAGCTCGTGATACGGCCTATGCCGGGTCAATCCCCAAGTACTGAAAACAACACGTCGACAACGGGATGCCGGAAGGTCACGTACGCGAAATGTCTAACAGCTCGATCGTTTAAATAAAGCCAGTCGTATAACGAATATAATTTCAAGCAGGGAAACTCTGTTAGACAATAAATCCCTGATCGGTCAATAAACAAGTACGCAACGACCACGATCCAACGAATAAAATAAGTTGAGGAAATAAAAATAAAAATAATAATTAATAAACAAAAAAATATTCACGAGATCTGGACTGAATTCCCAGCAATAAAATAAAATATCAAGATGTAACGGCCAATTTAACGACGCGAGATACGTCTCGAACCGTTCAAATCCCACAGACTCACATACGCAATACGGGATGACGGCCGATCACACACTAAGCGACTTTCAATATTGTTTAAGGCTAAGTCCGACCGAATAAATATAAATAAATGATAATAGGAATAAATAAATAAATAAATAAATAGAACAAATTAACGCCAGTTAATTTTGAATGATATGCGACGCAGTCTATAACGTATCAGTCCTCTTTACACAAAGCTCACAAGGGGACGACGTACAAACGCGCGCGCGACATTCGAAATATTACATACAAAGAAACATAAAACACGGCGTGACTTATTCCCGGCTTTACCTAACAAGCGATGTCGTTGTTACACTCTACAAACGCAACCTAGCCTAATACAAATTCATACTAAATTACTAATACATACAGCCTGGTAAAAAACCAAAGCCAGTTAGGTCATTATTGTTTGGGGATAATATTCAATTTAGAGATAAAAAATATTCGACAGAGGAATAGAGAAGATATTTTCAAACTCGAGTCAACCGCGAAAGTCGCCACATGCCTGGGAATAGCAACGCAAGCCTGAAACGCAAAAGAAACTCGTTGGATTTCACGTAACCCAGCGAGGGTGTGGGCGCCGCGTCCGGCTTAGCAGCTGCAGTCGAGGAAATCGCGTTTAGGATGCATAGAGTGTTGGCACAGATGTCGCTAGCGGGACTAATTTCCGCCGCCAGACAGGAAGCCCTCGCTAGCCGACTGACCGCACAGTCCTGAGTAAATCCGGTTAGGGGAACGTCATCCGGAAACCACGACGGATACGCTGTATGATGTGGTAGCGGATGAGTACGAACTCATCCCATCCCTCAGGGAGCATAACGCGGGATTGGAGGAGTGACCCGGTAGGGCGGGGTTGAACGACCTTCCGCCACTACCGCAATAGCGGCAAACCCGGTTTGAGGCGCGAGACTACTCTCCGGTAAATCACAAGTCCCGAGGGGAATAGACGTGGTTGCAGAATCCGCGTGGACGAACGCTGGACCTCCGGTTGGCATTGTAAAATATTGAGAACTTTGATGGAAGCGACACTGACGAGTTTGATACCTTCATACGATCCTGCAAAACCGTCTTCAAGAAAGCCGCAGATAGGATTCATGAGATACTGCTGAAGTTGGAGCTCACCAGCAAGCTCGAGGGTAGAGCGGCATGAGAAATGAAACATAAGAACATCTTTTCGGTGGCTCAGCTCAAGACTGAAATAGAGTTCTTGCACGGTAAGCGGACGTCGCTGATCGCACTACAGGTGCAGTTTAACTCCATTCGGTGCGAGTTCAACTCCATTCGGTGCAAGTTCAACTCCATTCGGTAAGGTCAGGGGAAAGATATCGCGGTAGGCGTTGCCAGAATGAAACGAATCATCGTCGATATAATAGACAAGATCAGCGAAGATGCCACATTGGAAGCGGAGATGCCAGCTATTGAGAAAATAACGCGTAGTAGCGCTCAATGTAACTTCAAAAATGGACTGCATGGGCAGGTCCAAATCCTGGTGGGGTCACACAATTACCCCCTTGTTCAGAAGTCCACAATAAGAGCCATCGAGATAACGAATATGGTGCGGCCCAAGGAACGTACGGCAGGCAGGCAGAGCCGCAGCCGGGGCTTACAGCGTACATCAGCGCAGGAGGACAAGAACTGCTTGGTCTGCGGGAAGGCAGTTCATATGGCACGAGACTGCACTCGAAAGTCGGGTCAACCAAGTCTCCCGATGCAAAGCCGACCGGGGGCTATAAACAAATATATCTTGCAATTTCTGCTAGAAAAAAGGGCATGTGTGTAAGGACTGCCTGAAGAGGTTATCGCAGAGCAGAAGCGGGCCGACGGGGTCAGCACAGCATCCACTAAGGCCAACACATGTGGGAAACAAGAATTCCAGAAGTACGATAACCGCGGAACCCGTTAGAGCTACTGCAGAGACTAACACATTGGGCGCGCTGAGATCGAATACGTTCAACACCTAGCAGAGGCCTGTAAATAAGAAAGAGAAGGCAACAGGCAAAGCAACGTTGCTGCTGCTCCAAATAACACTACCGACGTCGAAAGCTACCGCTAGCGATTTCGATATCATCGCACCGTTGGCCTTAACCAGGGTACTCACCATCAAGGCAGACACAGGAGCACAATGCAGTATATTTAAAGAGGGCTGCCGAAAACCGGAGACCATGGTGTCGAAAAGTGAAATAGATTTGCAAAGGGTAGCGAGGGAATAATTCACTCCCCTTGGAAAAGCGATAATTGTGCTCGAGACGCCCGCTTCGAACGTGGAACACTGGTTCTACATAGTTTTAAACAACGTGCCGCTGGGGTTCAACGGACTGCTCGGGATGGATTTCATCAAGCGGCATAAAGTAGACATCCTGCACGGCCAAACGCTTACATTGTAAAGGCACTGCGTGCCGCTACGGTACAGCGCAATGAAGATATCTTTGACACCACCCAGCAAAACTGTTACCTACGCTGCAACCACAAGCAAATACGTAGGCTTACTCTCGATGGAAGAGCTTGAGTAGGGGATTATAGTTAGGGTCTGTGTCATGCCGCCGCACGGTAGTAGTTGCCTTATCAGCCTTATAAATACTACCGAGCGTGTGGTCGAGATGCAACGTCTTGTCATGTCACTCGAGCCGCTCGAGATAGTAGCTGTGGGTCACGCGGCTGAGGCGACCACGAAGGTCGTAAAGGATCCCGGATCGAGACTCATGTGTAAGAAAATGAAATTGTCCCAACACGTGTTCGACGTTGAGTTCAAGACCGGAAAAAGAAATACTAATATATACAGGAAGGAAAGTCCCACAAGAAAGTAAAGGATAGTGCGCTTGGGTATACGAACGACCGCACAAAGCGGAGAGCCGAATATACCTAAGGAAACTACGGTAACTCGTCGAAGCAGGAAGTTAAACTCGATCACGAGAAAGAAAAGGACAGCGCGCGCCTGGGTACAAACGACCACACGGTCGTTACCACGGGCGAACCCAGCAAGATACTACGGGCCAACTCTGCAATGCGGCAGATCGAGAGGCGAAGCCTGTCGATGCAAAGGAAAAAGACAGTGATACTATCAGCGTGCATGTAAGTCGCTCTAATGATCCCCAAAATCCCGCCGCGAAGCCATGTGGACGGAGAAGGGGAAGCGCGTGCACCCAAGCAAAGCGAGGTGAAGAAATGACAGCGGATACCGCAAAGAGCGACGGAGAGCTCGTAGCGCAGCATGGCCCATCCGCGAGGCGAGGAAGGCCAAGGCTAACGCAAGCCGCAAGGCCAACCAAGGGACGGAGTAATCCAGCGGCGCAGCGAGCAGTGGACACCGTGAAGCGAGGCGAGGAGGGAACAGCGGTCTGCGCTTCCCAAAAGACCCGAAGTGAGACAGCAGCAAAATTAACGCTATCGACCGCAGCAGTGGCGTAGCCTGCCCTGCTCGTGAAGACCGGCTGAAAATAATGGAAGAATGTCACGACACATGCATAGGAGGACGTGGCAGCAGATGCGGACCTAGTAGGTATGGCCCGGCATAAGAAAGGATCTGGAACAATAGATCACGAACTGCGAACCCTGCCAGAAAATTGAATTGAGGAAAAAGGAACCCGCCCCAATGGTTCTCACCTATACACCGATACTATCGTTCGAAAAGGTGGCGGTACACATCATAGGACCGCTGCCAGAATGGTTTGTTAGGAACCAGTACATACTCACGTTCCAATACGCCCTAATGAAGTACAGTGCCACCGTACCCGTATCAAATCAGGAAGCATCAACGGTCGCCAAAGCTTTAGTAGAAGAAGTTCTTTGTCGGTATAAAATACCGGAAAAACTACTGTTCGACCAGGGTATGAATGGATACCATACGCAATGTCCACGTACAACACCACGCCGCACATGGGGACCGGAATGCCCCCGTACACTCCCCAAGCCTCACTGTACCTACGCCTATAAGGACTACGCTCATTAATTGAGGGAACGGTTGTGGGCCCCGTGGACTGTCGCGCGGGACAATCTCCGCAAAGCAAAGGAGCAATTTAAAAAAACATACGACCGTGGTGCCGTGGACAGAGAATACCATGAGGGCGACCGAGTAGACAGAGCTATACACGATAGCGGAATAGCGCTCGCCTGTCACCTACACAGTCCAGAAGGGACCAAACAAGCAGCCGGTGCATGTCAACCGGCTGAAGCTTTTTATCGAGCACTAATAGTTGAAATGATAATAAAATATATTTACAAAATAAATCATCACTAAAAAATAAGTGTGGTTAGGGAGCTCCACAGAGCGCAAGGTGGAGAGCTCTAATAAAATAAAAGAAGTTTAAGAAAAGTCGAATTATAATTGCTGTAAAATTTATAGCACATAAAACGAACGATGGCACAAAAAGGAGCACAAGAAGACAGAGGCGCGCAGCCGAGAGAAAGTGCAATGCCATGTTGGACAGAGAGGGCAGTGAGAAGCGGGACATTGAGGCCCGCCGAGTACTAGACAAACGCTCTACTGATCCGCAATTCCCCGCGGCGAATCTACGCGGATGGGGTAGGGGCACGGATACTTATAGAAAGCAACGATGCGAAAAGACAGAGAGCATCTCAGTAGGAAACGGTAACGACGTCGTCACACCACCACGACCAGCGTAGCCCCACAGGATAGCCGAATGGTCAGAGTGGGGAAAAAGCGAGGCATCGTACTAAGCATGATCACATGAGGAAAGCAACAGCGGCTGAACTGCAGAGCAGCAGAGTAGCGAGCCCAGCACTACAATAAACCCCTGGCAATGTGAGGCAAGAGAACCCTGCTAGACACTGACACTCTATTCGATTGACAGACATGTTTATTGTTAATTCGATTTCCGCAAATTACAGCAAATTATGTTTAAATATAACATTTCCATATTTAAAGACAATATTAGTATTCATGTAAAAATATAATATTGCGTTGCTTACCGATGGGTAGTCATACGAAGCCTCAGAATGAGGAAAAAGTTACGCGCAGACAATCTAGGTCCGAAGCTGAATAGAAAGCTAATAACAGGCCCAGAACTACAACAATTGTTTTGGAGAACGACCATCGCCGATTTGGAAAATAGCAACGCACGCTGAGTGGACAGACGCCAAGACTTAGATGAAAGTCCGAATCCTATAAGTATAGTAGTGGAGACCCGTTTCAACTACGTAAATGAGCAAGAACTGCTCATCACGGACATCTTGGATAGAGGAGTGAGCGCAGCAGTATTGCCCCCGAGATCGCTCACACGCCACCTCACCAACACACTACCATACCTGTCATCCGGCAGCAGTTTCACAGTTACAATAGAGCGTCATGGACTATAGCGAAGGCGATGCAGTAGTGCTCGTGCTCGACAATCTGCTGATCGGACAGCAGCAGTACAGCATACAGAAGGTATACCTCACATCAACTCGAGCACGCAACGTTGGATACTACTACGTGGACACAATTGAGAGTCAGAAGAAAACCGGAATGTCCTCAGGATGCGATAACGATGACGTAAGAAACTGCAAGATATCGAGTAAATCATATATTTGCCCGCCTACACATCTTTCGAACTCGCTTTCGAACGGTGCCCTTTGCGAAGTTCAGATATACCCGGAAATCGACATGGATAACGGCGAACTATGCGCGAAACGAGTTATCCATTTAACTCACACTCTTATTATTCCAATGCAGTAACCAGGGCGATGGATATACATCGCACGAACTCCAGAACCCATCGGAATAAACTGTAAGAAAAAACCCACACAGCATGAGGTTTTAGATTTTAGGGTAAATTATCTCCCGCCATTCGATCTGAAACTAACAGAGATAGAGGCGCAGGCACCCCAATCGTGGATCGAAAAGAAAATCTAACTATTAAGCAGGCTGCGCGATCCAAAGCAGCTTCGAAAACTCGGAGCTCGAGCAGACAGAATAATAAAAAACCTCGACACCGAAGGGAACCGAAAACAGCATACCCACAACTTGAGTTTCTACTCACTGTGTGCCATAGCACCGATAGCCTCAGTTGGTTTCACGATGTTTAAATGTTAGCGGTATCGGCAAAACCGAACACCAGCAAAGACGAACGAGGCAACGACCCCGACAGGAGCCGAGGTAAACATGAACCTCGAGTCATTTGGACGATAGTAGCCGGTGGAGCGACTGCAATCCGAGCTGGCACGGCCATGTACAGCCCGCCTGCTTAGCTGGGTGAGATTTGCTAAATCATGTTCCCATACATTGTCTATACCACTCACGTTGTACGTTATGTCCCGAGTAATAATATCCCATATAAATAACTGGGATGCAAGAGAAGCTGTGCATTCGTGTGACTAGTACGACTTATGAACATTATATTGAGTAGCTCTATGTTCGAGAATCCGTCCGATGTGGTTTCACCGATCTGTGAATATATTGGAAATAATGAAAACTCACTCGAGACAGGGTGGAAAATAAACCAGACACATAGGTGTTATATTGAGGAAGCTGTGTATTCTACCTTCCATAACTTTGTATAGAAAATAATATAAAATTTGGAAAAAATATAGAAGTTAAGAGTAAATACAAAATTAGGCTAAATTTAGACAGAATACAAAAATGATATACAAATAAATATCCAAAAAAATCAATGCTGCAGTACACGCCACAAAGTGAGACAATTATGTTGATGTACCGACTTATTTTTTACTCCTCACCGCCAGTGAATTGCACAAAATTAGAACGGTGTACTCTTACCTGAGTTTTGAGTCCTGGTGAGCACAAAATGTTGAGCGAGTCCGGTGAATTCAGCGAAAACAGGTCTGAGAGTCCCTTAGATGTGTGCGTTGTTCCGTGGATGTTTTAGAAAAGTGTCTAAAATGTCATCATGGCTGCGGGATACGAAAGCGTCGTTGGACGCTGAAGTCAAATGAAAGAGATAGCCGGTGAGCGAAGCCGAAGTCAAGCGAAAGAGATGTCCTCTCGCTTAACACGGCTTGCCTGCGAGGCACAGCCTCGGCTCCGCAAAGCCCTGCTTCGGCTATCTCCGGCCCAACCGAACGCAGCGTGCTAGACCACAGTAACAGGTCGACGCACGGCGAATATCGCTCGCCATGCGCCAGCTGATTATCCAACACTCTAGAATATTCGAATTACCCGTGGAATGCTACTTCTAAGTGGGACCAAACAAAGTCACACGAATTACTAGCGCGCAATATTTTGCTCAACGTCTCTAAGCGTACATCCTTGCGAATGAAGCACCTTATACGTGTACGTAAGCATAAGTATGGTCCTAAAGAATCTGCCGCGCAAGAGAGCCGTATCACGAGAGGGCCGTACTGCGCGTGGAGAGCTTTGAATGGTTCATGAATGGGTTTATTTAAAGATCAGTAAAGGATATTATGGTGTGTGGCTTTATTGGCGCCATTAGCCAGTCTAATAAATTTCAAATGCGATAAAAGATATAACGGTTCTTCGATCTTCTCTATCATTGGTGATAGTGGACCTCCACTACTACGCCTTCTGGACAGGTGGCGAGCTCTGGAACTAAGCAAAATCGGGTTCTTGCGTCCCAATCAGTATCCTCATGGGCGGCTAGATGCGCCGTCTACCTCATATGTAAAACTGTTGCCGGCCCGCCTGTCAGCTGTTGTGAATGTTGAACCCACGCTCGCGTTTCTTTTTTTCCGTGAAAAGTAGATTTCGGTGTTTCCGACTCATTCTCCGCCCGCGTATCGTATGGAAAGTGTTTGTGACGTCTTTGTTGGCTGTTTGGATGTGTCCTCGGCTTTGTGGAACTCCTGTGCAGCCAGTTATGTGCTTTTTATGTGGTGATGCGGATCCCGTGTTGTGGGTTTTAATGTATCATTTTCTTAAGTACCTGTTGTCCAGGTGTATCCATGATGATTCTAATGCGATCCTTGAATACCGCTGGCCTCCGGGAACTGCTACCAATGGATCTCTTTCCCCTGTGTGAGTTATTTCGAGTCTTTACCTTCTTCTTCGCTAGTTGCTTTACGTTAACTCCGTACACGAACCTCCGTCGGCTGGTTCTATCAGGGCTGTTCTCTAATTTTTATCCGCTATCCATTGAATTTCCTAATTCCCTTTTTCAACGATGAGATTGATCAGAGAATTATTGGTTACTTTGCCTGATAGTTTTTCTCTTGAAGTTTATTCTAAAAGTGTTTTCCCGTACGTTGTAGACACTGATTATCGTTTTCCTATTTTTTAAATATTCGAGTCAACAGAATCCTAATTATTTGTGTGACTTTTCTTGGATTTTACCGATCCTCTTTCCGTCTTTTTCTGCACTACGGTCCTGTGTCTTTTTACATTTTTTTTATCTTTAGTTCCGAGTATCTAGCTTCCTATAATCCTACTTAATTACCAATTTTTCTACTCGATTATTCCCTAGAGGATTTTCATTGGTCCTCCTGAGCTGAATCTATTCCGCCACCTCATATTTCCTGCTTTCTACCGACTACTCTTTTTCCTGGTATCTATTTCCTTATTTCTTAGAGTCTAATTCCTTTTGTAACTCCAGTGCTTAATTTATCCCAACATATTCGCTAGCTTTAACTGGATTTGTGTGGTTATTTGAACCAGCTTAACACGTCTACTTGATGATTTACACCCTCTGGTATCTTGATTTCTATCACTTCCGGACATGTGATTCTAAATTTTCTTTATACGTAACAAGCTAGATCTATTCCTTGCTGATGTTTTTGCCGGAGAAAAGACTCCTGTCGCTTTGTAGCCTCTCCACCACTTATATCTCCACCACTTCCTTTCCGACTCTCTCATCTTTCCTCCTCTTATTTTAAATTCTGATATAATTTCATCTTATTTCAGGTTCCTGCCACTATGTCCTAGCCTTCCCCTCGTTGCCTAAGCGTAGTCAGCTGGTCGCTGTTTTCGACAGGGAGGGAACATTCCGAAGTCGTGACGTCGGGTATTTCTACTGTGCTGCTGTTCCGATCCACGCTCAAGGAGATCCGTATCGTTATATTTTAGCGCGGAGCAAATATATTGTCTTTCGTTTGATTCCGATATCGAGTGTCATGGATGTTTTTGATCTTTGATCAATAAAATACTATTGGAATGGATTTACCCTTTTTTCTATCCTTTCAGAGTATTTTTATCATATAAGATAACAATATCTTTATTATGTAAGAAGGGTCAGCTGTGACTACGTCACAACAAATACGTATATTTTTCTTATACATATGCGTAACATATGTATACACATGCGTAACTACATGTATTAAAGGTATAGAGGCTACGTATAAAATGAGATTTTTTTAAATTTACACGTTATGACTAGGGCGTCAGACCCAGTATGTAACACATTTATTTTTAATACTCAGAAGGGGTTGTTATGCCAGTATCGCGTAATTGGATTATTCGGTAATCGGTATAATATTAAAAGTGATTATTTTTGGGATCGTTTGCCGATAGGGAGATAGATCTCAAGTAAATAATGACTGCGTGAATTTACGGAAAAGTAATAGTTGGATATTTATTAGAGACAACGGCAACTTTCGGTTATCTATTTGTGACGATAAAAAGGGTGTTACAATAGTTAACTGTTTTTCGAGTAATTGACCAGGAACCAACTCTTTGCATCTACTTTATGGACTGATTTTTGTAAAAGCAGTTGCTAACTGTGTTCACGAAAATCCCTTTGTTAGCAATTTTTGCGTTGGCCTATCGTCGATCGCCAAGCGGGTCGCTTCATGCTGCGTCGGCGTTCTTGATGCCGATCGTACGATCGGGCATTGTACTTCGTTTCCTGTCTTGGACAAATTCCAATGTTTCGATAGCTGTGTGAGCTATGGAATATTCCAGAAAATACCATGAAATTGAATATTCTGCGGCACAACATCAGAATACGGACTCGGGCAGGGATGAAATTAATTTAGTCTTCAATAGTAAATAGATAAAAATGGGGTTTATTCCTGAAAAAATTAAAAAATTAGCGTTACATCGGATTAACAATGAAGAAATTAATGACTCGACAACCGCTCATACGTTGGTTTTCGACGAGAACGCCCTGTTAATATGCAATTCCCGGACACACGCAGGTCTTTATAATCATGTCCGCTGCAAAATAAACTATAGTATGATTTTTACTGGTGGTAACAACTATCGTCAATGTAACTGTTATACTGGTCTTGTTCTCTCAGTATTTTACAATAAATAGGCTCTCTAGCGTCCTCTGTTGATAAAAAACTACGCGTGCTACATATCCCTCGCAATCGTAGCATATCAAGGAAATATCAGCTTTTGTGGATCTGTCTCCCTGCAATACGCTGTTCGGTTTCGCGTCTGCCCATGGCATACGGCCCTGTTGGTGGGGCGAATCTGTCGCATGCACTTGCCACACTAATCAGCTGTCCGCTTGCGTGACCGCCGCTGCGGCCGAGCGCAAGCGAAATCCAGTCTCCGCGCATCCGCGGATACTTGCTGAGCAAGGATGCCCGTGTGCATTTCGCGTTTTTTTTTGTTGGTATTTCGAGTGTTTTGTACGAGAGTTCAGACTGTTCTCTGCGCTTGTTGTGGCCTGCCGCCATCTATAAACTATTGCAATGGATTATCGGTCGTGGCTATATAATGGTGAGTACATCATATTACTCTGACTTTTCGTACGACATACGACATTCCTTAGAACCTCATCCCATTTATTCTTAATTCACGCCCTTATACCCCGAAAGACCAGACGTCTATTCGATTGTGGAAATTAAATGCTCGGAATTCGAGTCGAAATTGAACAGCGGTGTTCTACTTGACAGTTCCGCGGCGTCTGCTACCGCCAGGCAGCTGTTGTACACAGCTGACAGGCTATCAGAGAGCACGTGGCAAGGGCTCTGCTGCTGGACATCAAATGGACTTTTGACGTATCGGCTTGGCTCCTAGCGTGCCCTATACACGGCTCGGCGGAGATAGTGAGTCTGGTCTCCCTTCCTTCCTTAGTTGCAGGGCTTTGGCAACGACGGGGATCTGCGAACCAAATGGTCCCAACTGCCGGATTACGTGCTATTTTATACCGAAATACTATCTGTCCATCCTTGTCTTGGCTTCCTTTGTAATGATTACTATAGCTGGTGTCAGACCTTTAGCCCATCTCCTGTAGCCCACTGATGGCCTTGAAAATCGAATGGAGCTCCTTTCGCTTTTCAAGGCTACTGCTGCTGTTAACCTCTAGTCTTTAAATTTCTCTCGTGTTCCTGATTGCGATTTGATTGTCGCATTTCTCATTGCTGCGGAACGGCAGTCACGTCACCATCTTACTGTCCATATCGGTGAGGGGTAGCAAGCGGCACCAGAGATGTGTGTGTGCGAGGTACCTGCATGAGACCCATCTGTTGTCATAATACAAAATCTAAATATGTATTAGTCCGCC
The DNA here is from genome assembly GCA_963942595.1 of Cylloceria caligata. Taxonomy (NCBI): domain Eukaryota; kingdom Metazoa; phylum Arthropoda; class Insecta; order Hymenoptera; family Ichneumonidae; genus Cylloceria; species Cylloceria caligata. The sequence continues at coordinate 30,487,299 of OZ012708.1, forward strand.
TAACTAATAAACACAGTCACTGCATCGATCATACATTTTAGTTAATTACTTGTCGGTAAACACAGAAATCGTGAATGCATTTCGCCAGAGCCACAGTAGCGTAATTGGTAACGTACCAGGCTAGAATTCCGGAGTTTCTGGTTCGATTCTGGGCTGTGGTGATATTTTTGCATGATTTCTTTAGAAGTTAAAAATCGTCAGATCTGGTTGCCACGTTAATTCTTAATGAATCAGTCAGGCAAATAAAGTTGACAAAAAATTTGAGTTTTGATAGCTTGAGATCTTGGATGTATAGATCGATAACGCAGGAATCCAGGCGGCGCTGACTCAGACCCGAGTTGGGACACGCCAAAAACACCATGTTGTAAAGAATTGGTCGAGATTGACGAAGGATGAAAATATAATAAATAAGAACATATTCCGTTTAAAAACTAAAAAACTTAAAAAATTGAAAATCTTATAAAAATAATTTCAAAAGTAGTCGGCGAGCTAGAATTTTTTTCATCCAGCGTATAATGGAGCTCTGTGTGCCCATGTTTAGCTATGATATATACAACATTTATAAATATAAGTATTCTGTAAGAAGACGAACTCGCCAAATACTTTTTCATTATATAAACAAAATTGCAAATTTATTAGTTTTTTGTAGTTTTTATATGAAATAGGTTTTTATAGTTGAATTTCGGCTCCCCGCCTAAATAATCACTGTATGATTGAAAATTGAGAACATTACATTAGGAGTTATACATTAAGAGGATGTTATTTATTTATTCTACAGCTTTTTGTAATATTAGGTAGAAATACTAACGTAAATGTATTTGTCTCCGATTTTTTCGCACCCTTGATGTTATTTGTGATATCAGGTACATAATTTGGAATTCTCTCTATTATTTTCTTTCTTCTTAAGTTACATCTTTCATCTCTTTGCGTTCGAAACGTTACAAAACGTCACGCTTGGAATGGCCTTGAAATTTTACTCTCATCGCGGCTAAAAAAGTTTTACTTTAAAAAATGATTTGCAACTAAAAAGAGATGTTGTTAAATAGTCTCATAGAGCAGCGAAATAATTAAAGTAAATACCGGACTATAAAATCGGCTGTGAATTGTTTGAAACTCAACGGTGCATCCTCAAAACCGGTACCACCTTGTGCGTCGTGCTCGCGTCATTGGCGTTACCGCGTAGCGTTAGCACACCGGACTTGCTCAAATTAATCTCGCCGATTAATATTGCGTTATTTGTGAATATGAGCATTGTCTTTTTCTATTATATTCTTTCTTATTTTATTTGCAATGCGTCCACTGCGTCTGTTACACGGTGCAATAAATACTATAATTGCCTAACACTTGTGTGCCAGTTCTAATTTTATTGTCAAAACATTACAGTCAACTATCTCTGCCAACTGCGTTCACGAACGGATGTTTAGTAAAATATTTTCATTGCTATTTATAAAAGTTATAACATTGGGAAATGAATAATGAATTGTCACAAATATAACGAGCACAGTATTTGACTATCGACTTTAATGGCGTTATTTTTATTTAAGTTGTATGCAAATTTGATTCCTATAAACAAGTTTGGACAGCAGGGCACATCGACTCCTGAAGAGTAGCGCCCCTACGGATCTGGCGACTGACAGTAAGGCAGGCGCTCGACTTCTACGGAGGTATCAATTAAATCAAGAATAAAACTATCATTTGAACACTCCAATCTGACCTCGTGACACAAACCCTAATATAAACGTAAGCCCGCATAAATGTGAGTAGGCATACAACTGAAGAAAAGAAGCAAGGAAACTGTGAGACTGGGGAAGAAATGAATACTTTAAAGGCTACGGTTGAGGCCAATCTGGGCGATAACTTCAAAGTACCTGAATCACAACAGATAAAGCCTTAGATTAAAGTTATTGATATCGGCGAAAAAGAAATGGAGTTGGATGACGATGATATGGTAAATATTGTACAATCAAGAAGCAGAACAGAATTGATAGAGCGTATCATGGATTCCATATGCGGATAGTGAAGAAGATAGTTGAAGAAAGATGAACCGAAAAACAATCAAGAAGAAGAGGCTAAGAAGATTTTATAATAATTTAAGTAGATGAAGAAACGCACGAGACGGTAGTGAGAAAAGACAAATTGAATGTAAGATGGAAAAAATGCCTGTACTCAATCATTTTTATGTTAAAAGGTGTTTCAAATGCTGGGGCTATTATCATATAGCAAAGATTTGTAAAGAGACGTATTATAAATGTGCTGGAAATTACAAATCAAGTTAGTGTAGAGCCGAAAAAAGCGAGCGTGTAGTTTGTACACTCGATCGGGAATGCCCAACATACAAAGGAGCGATCCAAGCGAGGAAGCGGAGATTAGAATGGGAAGAATACCAGGTGTACAAGTGTAAAATGCGACGACAGATGGCGCACGAGTGCAGTTTGTGCTATAACGATTTGACACTGCGCCATTTTGTTGTGTCATCAACAAGTGTCAGATGCGCACGAGTGATAAATTGGAAAAGTATGTGCATAGTGTTTTGTGTTCAATATGTCAAAATTTATACCGAACAAAGAGCATTCGCGGACAGCATTAATTTTTTGTTTTCATTTGAAGAAAACTGCTGCTGAATCATACCGATTACTTTGAGAAGCTTACGGTGAACATGCTCTATCGTAAGATACGTGTGAACGATGGTTTCGGCATTTCAAAAGTAGTGACTTCGATGTTGCAAACAAGGAACGTCGAAAGCCGCCAAAAAATACGCAGAAGTGGAATTGAAGCATTGTTCGACGAAGATGATTCGTAAACACAAAAACAACTCGCCGAGCAATTGGGCGTTAGTCAACAAGCTGTTTCCAATCGGCTACGAGAGATGGTAAAGATTCAGAAGGCCAGTAGATGAGTACCACATGAGTTGAACGACAAGCAAATGGAAAAGCGCAAAAATACATGTGACATTTTGCTCGCTCGGTACAAAAGGAAGTCGTTTTTGCATCGTATAGTTACAGGGGATGAAAAATGGATTTATTTTGAGAATCCCAAGCGTTAAAAAAGAAAGAAAGACGATGCTCTGTGTTCGGTGCGACCAGAGGAGCTAGGTCTATTATGAGCCGTTAAAACCTGGGGAAACGGTTAATACTAAACGTTACCAACAACAGTTGACCGATTTGAACCGTTCGCTACTTGAAAAAAGGCCAGGATACCGAAAGAGACCACACGAAGTCATTTCTCTTCGTGACAATTCTCCATCGCATACGGCAAAACCGGTTCGCGACACGTTGGAAGCACTCAGCTGGGAAATTCTACCCCATGCGGCTTACTCACCAGATTTGGCTTCTTCGGATTACCACTTGTTTTCATCGATGGGTGACGCACTTGCTGAGCAGCGCTTTGGCTCGTACGAAGATGTGAAAAAATGGTTCGATGAATGGTTCGCAACAAAAGCGGAAGTTTTTTTACTGGCGTGGTATTCACAAATTGCCCGAAAGATGGAAAAAATGTATAACAAGCGATGGGGCATACTTTGAATAAAGCACTTTTTATCATTCTTTCGAACGTAAAATGTTTTTTTAGAAAAAAAATCCGCATTTCACACTTGTACACCTGGTGCACCTGGTATATCAATTTACAGACATAATATTTTTAATAATGAGATCATTCTCGAATGCCAATTTATTAATAATAAGCAGTTTCTACCAGCATCGAATGAGCACTTCATTATTCATCTAGGGCACGACAAGGTAAAGACTGTTAAGATCAATAAACTTCCGCAAGATATTAAACGCAATATTGCAGAATATCAATACCATACATTATACATGTTGTATCCTTCCTGTTTTCATTGACATAAATTATACGCACCAATTTCCCATGAATGGTTCGATTATTTCCATTGGTTAGCCATTTCCATTAAGTGAAAACCAATGCAGAAAAGATCATCGAAGGATCGAAATATACTTCACACAAACAGATCACATATATGAATTCGTGATACTAATTTATTCAGGGCCAGAAGTGCGAAATATCACTCAATCGCTGTTCATGGGCACTGGAACAGGTCGGATGCCTGTAATGACATAATGTTTCACACATACGAATCAAGGAGACACGTGTATCAATTTCTCGAATGATCTAGATTGAAAAATATAAATATCTTAACATACAAAATATCACGATGATCACATGAATTCAGTTCATTGTGATCTGGCAGGATCCACCCATAATAGTGGTATTATTTTTAATAAATGATATCTCGTAGACGAGTTCCGATTACCGAATATTCTGATATCTAATTAAACCCCGATAATAATTACAATAATAATAATAATGTCGCTACGCGAGCCCTCCAATAAAGATTCGGGTATTCTATTCAAGAGTGTATCGCTGAACACTGGTACTCCGATAAATTGTTAAGCAAGAAATATTAACCATGCGACAAAAGGCTTCGAATCACGACAACAATTCTGCAAGACATCGTATGATATTTCCGTATAGATGTATATAATTTCCTATGGAATGTGGAGACTTATCTGTAGACCGGGTTGTATTTACGTCAGGACAGCGTGTTTATGTACTCCACAAGGTGTGGGCGGAAATCAGGAGGAGGGGCGCCGCTTAGACCGAAAGACGGTTGATCGCTTGCCGTTAGCAACGTTTTGGAGCCTCCAAATAGTTGATAGCCAACAATTTATATATTATCCCGGTAATGGATGAATGCAGTCATCGATGATTCTCTCAAGATATATATATATATATGAATCCCTTAGATCCTTCAAATACCAGCATGTACTTGTCAATTAGATGGCGTTGATGCTCAATCCGTGATATACCGGGATCCGCTGATACCAAACTATTACTTTAATAATAGTACTCTAATTAATATTAAGGATATTCGACGTTATCCGCCACATGCGCGCACTCACGTGATAGTTTTACATGTACATCGGCAGCTTGTGCAGCGACTGGGACAAGGTGACCGTTACTAGCAAGCCTATTGTTCAACGAGACAAGTAGATTGTTCTGCGCAAAGCGCGAATATATAGGTCGTGCGCAATGACGCCTATACGTGACTCACTCATGGTCTGGTAGTACGAGTATGTGTAATTTCTCGGCCGCAGATAGAACGTGAGATATTAATTTTCAAAAGCTAATTAAAAAAAAAGACATGATTTTAAAAACATATTCTGGACAAAGAAACAATGTGTGTCTCTTCTCTTGGTATACAAGTGACGTACAAAAGTATCGTCGATAAAAAAACATGAGGTCAATCCTCGGCCGATTTCAGATTGAATCCCTCATTAGCAAAACCTATTCCTGAGAGGAAAAACTGAAAGTCAGGTATCGATGGTGGCCATACTGAGGTGAACAGCTCCAAATATATATGTAAATATTATTATTCATGTCATTGTTAGGATAAGCATATGGGACTATGCACATTCTTTACGAGAACTAATGTCCGGGGGAACTTGCCTGAAATTTAGAATTCGTACTTGATAAGATAATGATCGCAGGTAGCTTGTAAACCTTTATTTGCGAAAAGGCCTTTGTTTACGTGTTACAAATGCAAGAATATGATAACAAGACTGAAGACTAGTAAAACTTACGCATGGACATATTATATTGTTCAAAGCTAAGATTTAAAAAACAGTACAAATTTATGAACAAATATTTTCTCCGAAAAGATTAAGCAAAAAAATCATAAATTCCTATTCTCAAAATCTCGAGAATTACTTCTCTCTACTAATAACTGTGATCCTCCATGCTATGCATTTGCAGCTGTCTTACATCCCCCACAACAGTTTCGCTATCTCCCAAAGGCCGGAAGACCTTGTCACAATTCAGGCAACCCATTCGACTGAGGTGGCATTCACCTGTTTCCGAAAAAAATAGCTACGGCTTAGTGGTTCAATGCACTAGCCAGCGCAGAACTAATGGTATTTTGCCATATCCTAGCACTAGAGGAAATACCAGCTGCATATTTTAGCTCAACTCAGTACTGCAAGGAATAATAAATGTGTTCACTATTTTGATCGTTCGCTTTTTACTCCCGCCGGGTGTATGCGTTTCACTAGCATGCCGCTACTATGCCAGTTTCTGTACGTGCGATATTCTCCGAATCGGCTAAAGATATCTTAACAGAACTGGGTTCACAGATTCTGTGCATCGTATCCTCCATTTTTGTCCTAGATTGAATATATGATATTAGGTAAGATTTCAGAGAGATGAAAGAGTTTTAAAGTAAGTATGAAAAGCACGGTCGTACATTTCGAAAAGCCACAAGATAGCCGTCATTCCTACTATAATCGTTCATCTGTACCTACCTTCATAGCGCTCACGGTAGAGTGAAAGAAAGAGCACGGGGACCATTTAGTCAATATTTGTATATATTTTTCATTCAACAGCATGACAATTTTATTAAGTTTATTGTACATCAGAGGTGTTGTTAAGAACTAGAAATGTATAAAAACGCAACGCATCTTTCTAATCGCGTTTGTTAATTCAATTCTAAATACCCTATTGCAAGAATGATTGAGTGATAAATTAAAGATAAATTATTAAAAATCATTACTACTTTATACTTTTCTAATTATGACTTTAATTCTAAATACAAGAGTGCAAACGTGATAGAGTGATTAAATAAAACAGAGTTATTACATAATATTTTGCAGTTTTAGTTTCAAAAATATAGTAACTATAAAAATATATAGCAATTATAAAAATGTTGTGGAAAGTCACACTGAACTAGCTTTAAAAAGTATAAAATAAATAAATAAATTACTATTTTAAAAACTCCAGACTGCAAAAAACTATAATAAGCAAGACTTTAGCTTTAAAAAGTTTTCTTATGATAATAAATCCAAAAATGATGAAATAACTTCCAATGTCATTTCAGTTAACTTCATATTTAAATTAGAATAATTAATTTGCCACTGTCTCCACAATCGGGATACGTGTCCTGAACATTGCAACAGTTTTTTACATATGAAGAAACATGCTGGCGTCTGAATTCTAATTGAAAAGAACAATTATCTATAATATAGACGTTTTTTAACGCAAAAAAAGACGTATAAAGTAGTAACTGCTCCAATAACTACCGAATAATCTTGATGACATAAATTAAAATCGACAAACGTCATTGAATATTCATTAGTGTCAAAGTTTTTTTTTTCAAAAATGTTTAATGACGTAGACACGCTATCGGGTATGAATGTTAAGTTATCGAACTGATACTTTCTACATATATGCAGATACGACAAAGTTTAGTTGGCATTGAGTTTCTAAGATTGACAATTATGAAAAGTTATACAATTTGCGATTTTAGCAAACTTGCTTCTTCGCTAACAAATTTTGAGCAAATAAGCGTATTCATATGAAAGTACTAATACAAGCCTGCTAAGTAGAACCTTTCACATTGCATGCTGATTTTATTTTATATTTTGATAATCTTCATTTATGACGATGCCAAAATTGATCATTATACATCTTTTTAGAGGTTGCTCTATGGAAGGTAGGAAATAATGAAAAGGCGCTATACAAGTTCTACTTCGCAGACTTGTTTAGTTTTCATTTACTCTGTACATATCTCTGACTCTTTTTTTTCATCGTTCGCAAAGTCCTCTCAGTGAGAAAGTATGTTAATGACACTCATAAAGAAAGTGCTGCATAAGTATTTTGTGAACAAAATTTAATTCTTTTCAATAAAAATTTTTTTAAGTCAACTCAGAATTTGTTTAATTCCTAAATTAGATATTTTTCGATATGAATAAGCTGTTCGAATTTCTCTGACTACATGTTAAGTGAATCCATTCAGTTTTTTTCTCGCCGTGCAATATTATTGGCTTCCTCATGAAATAAGTTTTCAGAACATTGTAAACGGATGAAGAAGGAATGTATCAGCTGCATTTGTATATTTTTTGTGACTAATATTATGTTACTTCTCGAATGAGACATTTATTAAAAGTTTCCCTCTACTCTCTGAATCTGCGAATATAGTCATAACCGCACCTTTATACCGTCACACCCGAAAATGCGCACGAGGGAATTTCACATGGGTACCCTGCTTATTGCTAGACCGAATTCATGCCTAATTATAACTATCTTACATCTACTGAGTACGGTATTATTAAGTCAAAACATATCCGCTGTTCGGATAGTGGGGGAGAACGGTAGCGTCTGCATATATTGTTCGGCCAGCGTGTGCACATGAGCGCATTAACAAATCTACCACCAGTGAAAATTTGCCAGGATGCATGTAATGCTCATGTATTACGTGGATATGTCAGGAAAGAGGGATTCCCACGTGCCTCCTACCTTCTTTTGTTATTATGCTGCTTCTGATGTTACTAATAATATTTATCGTTTTAGGTATATTTGGGACACATGACAAATTATTGAATTAGTACCGACGTCTCTTCTGCACAGTACAATTAAAAAATTGTTAGTAACCAGCTCGTTCGATTTTTGGAGAAGTGTTACGATAAAATGAAATATGAATAACTAATTATTTCTATTATTATTATTAAAGGGATACTATATTGATTTTTCCCATGAAATACATTTTTTATTTTTGCATAATGATCCTTACTATATGCCTAACTTATTTGCGGAGTTCGGCAATCCATACATTTTTTTCCGCTACAAAAGATTTTTTTTATTCTGTACCCCCATGTAACTAAAGTACATTTGAGAGATATTAAAAAATATATAATTGAAATATGTCACATGAAATAGTAAAAACTTATATTTCCATTATATCTGCGCGGAATATATATATTGAATATATATTTTATATAAATATAATATATCTTCCATATATTCAAATACATATTATATATATTCAGAATATAATGAAATATACACTACATCCACATTTCTACATACTACCTATATGGATATATTTACTTAACGTTTCTAATGTCTGTAATTTCTACTTTATGATGTAAATCATATTCGCATTAAATATAAATGTCTATATACGTATTTTATATGTATAGGCATACGGGTACATGTTGTATATATAATCTATCCCTACGTTCGTCTTTTCCGATAACGGCAGGCTGTACTTTAGAACGGTTGTCGGTCAGCATTCCGAAAACTTTCATTCGAGAGAAGTGAATTATTCGAAAGTTTACACTTTTTGAGTTAATCATTTCACTTGACGGCAAAAAAAAAGTCATAATAATTTCGTGATCGAAGCATTTCAATGATCATAGATAACGCCGTTAAAACAAAAATATATATACAACCATCGATAAGGCTGTTAATTTGGTCACGATATTACTAGTAACCTAGCACTTCGAGATTGACTAGCTGTGCTGATCTCAAATTTCTTGATTTGATAGATAGGCTTGCCAGAAAAACGTTACCACTTGAGTTTCACTGATGCATATCTCATCAAACATATGCATCATATCGATATATCGATACTCAAGGGGTACAACTTCAAGACGGCGATGTCTACATCTTTTTCGTATCGTATACTGAGAACATGAACCCCTTGGATTTTATGACTTTTATAAGTCGAATCAGGGATTGTAAACTTTGAAATAATTACATACAAATCCTCTACCAGTAATTAGCTGATCATTAATAATGTTGAGATTTTCTTAACAAATTGTAACAGTCAACTTGCTTATTTTTCAAATAAGCCAATTACTAATTGACGATTGTACAGTCTCCACGAAAGTACACTAGGTGAAAAACGTAAGATTCGAACAGTGAGCTCGTGGGCGTTCTCATACAGGGTGGGCCATTTTAATCTATGCACCCAAATTTCTCATTACCTAAGACAGATACGGAAAAATGGTTCAGACAAAAGTTGTTCAAGATAAAGGAGGTCACCTATTTGTGTAACTAGCTTTGACTTTGAGACTACTTGTCAAAGTTATTTGAAGGTCAGAGTGGTTTTTTTAAATGGGAACCCCTACTTTTGACACCAGATTCGGAAAGAGCGGAAAATTTTACGTCTGAAATGATATTTTGAAGTTTTTTTTCGTGACCTTGAGAAGGTCAATTTAAGGTCAAATCCTAAATAACTGCCTGGTAGCTGTTTATTTAGCTGTTTAAATTTTCTGGCAGAATAAACATTGTGAAGGTACCTTTATAAGAAAGATCGAACTGGAATGTGACAACAACCTCAACGTTTATTCCGCCAAAAAATTTAAACAGTTAAATAAACAGCTACAAGGCAGTTATTTAGCATTTGACCTTAAATTGACCTTCTCAAGGTCACGAAAAAAAACTTCAAAATATCATTTTAGACGTAAAATTTTTCGGTCGTTTCGAATCCGGTGTCAAAAATAGGAGTTCCTATTTAAAAAAAACCACTCTGACCTTCAAATAACCTTGACAAGTAGTCTGAGGGTCAAAGCTAGTTACACAGATAGGTGACCCCCATTATCTTGAACAACTTTGGTCTAAATCATTTTTCCGTATCTGTCTTAGGTACAGAGAAATTTGGGTGCATAGATTAAAATGGCCCACCCTGTATACTTACAGAACTTTGTGGAATAAACTGAAAACAACCAAAGCACGTATTGTCAGCTACATACTGGTTACTAATTAAACTTTGTGGAAATTCATGTATACAGTCACTATATACCGGGTGTCCCACTTTAATTGTATCCCTGATTTATCTCGAAAAATACTGCTCCGATTAAGTATTTAGTATAAGGAAACTCTTAAGGCTTGGAGGGGAATGTCGAAAAAAAAATTTTTTTGATCCAAAATTCAAATTACGACGCTATGATAGCGTTATGTTTTTTTAAACATGAAAACATGACTTTTCTTTCCACAAAAAAAATTATCAAGTCCAATCTAACAACTTTTGCAGGGAATTTTTTTTGATAAAGTCCATAATTTTTAGGTTAGAACACCATTGTTTACTATTTTAGCGCTATCCAGGGTGTACCATCGATTCACATCGATTTACCGACCTCGGTTGTTGAATATGGATTCGTCACTGTACATAGCGAACCTAAAAAAGTCTCTGAATCGATCGATTCATCTCAATGTCCACCGACAAAACGCCATCCTTCACAACGGATCGGAATCAGGCGTGTCATGGTTGAACTCTAGCCGGTACGGGTAGAGTTTCACACTTCTCAATACTCGGTGCACTGTGGATCTGGGAAACCCTAATCGTTCCGAGATCACTCGAATACTCAAAAGAGCATCGATTGCTATTATGGCTAAAATAGCTATGTTTCGAGGTCATGCAGGCCATCAAAATCATTGATGATGTTTTGGCGACGTAAGCGGAAACGGATTATCTGATCTGCCCTAGCTCTCCATTCGAGGCTTCGGATTATCTGCCGTGATGGGTGAAGACGATGAGGATACCTTTTCGCGTCGATACAAATTTTCGGCTCATAAATAACTGCCCCTACATCTCCCTAGAATAAAGACCATATCAACGATTTCGTTGGAATGAAATCAGCCATTGTTGAATTGCCGTCAATATAAATTTTTAAAAATAATATTGAAACGGCTTGTCGCTGTTTGGATTTTCTTTCTCTTGAATTTATTTCTGTTGAAATTTTTCTGTAACCTGGATACGGACAGGACATTAAGAATTTTCATTGTTCTCCATATCAAATTTGGAGGTATGTAACTTTTAAATTTTCGGTTAAGGAAAAGAATCTTGGGAATTTAAAGTTCGTTTCGAGACATGAAATGATTTTTTCGAATCGTTGGAAGTTTTAGAACGCGAATTTGGTAACAGTTCGGGTTCCTTCTTAGCCCCCCCCCCCCCGGCCAATTACGTACACACGCACTCTAACACTTGGGATGTTCAATACTTTACTTCCTCGTGGTAAATCCTGGATAGCTCTATAATAGTAAAAAATTGTGTTCTGACCTAAAAATCATGAACTTCATCAAAAAATGTTTCTACAAAAGTTGTTAGTTTTGACCTGACAAATTTTATGAAAAAAGTCATGTTTCCATTAAATAAAACATGTCATCGTAACGTCGCCATTTTTTATTTTGAGCCAACATTTTTTTTACGTCTCCCTTTTTACCTTAAAAATTTTTCTATACTCAATACTTGATCGGAACAGTATTTTTCAAGATAAATCAAGTGTAAGATTAAAATGGGACACACTGCACTATAAACTAAAATTCAAACTATTAAAATGTTTGAAAACTCTATAACGATTAATAAATACACAATAAAACTGAAAATAAAAATACAGAATAAAAATAAAACAAGGACACAAAGGCATTCTTTCTTCATTATTTTCCATATTTGAAAAAGCCAGCTCTATCATGATGATTAATTATCGCTTTCTCTTCGAGGACATTGTCGGAAAGGTGGAATATAATGCGGATGCTAAAGTTCAATAAGATTTGAATGATAAACAAATTTAAACATTTTGAATGCTCTAAAATTTTATTGCTTATATATATTTGGACGAAAATTGTACCAATAATGACAACTTGTTACTCAAGTGATTCTGAGATTTCAGGACTTTCACTTGGCAAGGTACAGCATCTTGAAACTTGTCTCCATCAATTTCGATTAAATTTTACATGAAATATCGTTTATCATTTTGCACATGTGTATAAAATTTCAGCTTAATTTCGTAACCTTTTTCAAACTTACTGCAGTGACCAAATTCAAAATTCAAAATCCCGAACCCAAAATCATACAGCCCAAATCCTTCTGCTGATATTATCCAAAACCAATATCGAGCAGCGCTGAATATAGCTTCATCTTTGTAAAGAATTTAGTGACATTAATCAAAGCTTACTGAAATTCGAACCGACGCACTTTTTGAAATTCAAAATCCCATTAAATCTGAACCGCTTAACAGATTATGTTCTAGCTCAATACCATCCGTTCTGGAGCATGACTTTATTTATAAATAACTATTCATACAGATATATAAAAATTTGTTACAGCTAAACCATTAAGAGACATGCTTGGAAAAAATAAAAGTAGCTTAAAATCCGAATCACAGTATGAATTACTAAAAATTCAGTAAATAAAGAAGTCGCTTTACTTATTCGTGAAATCTGAGCACTACAACCGAATTATTTTGTTTTGAAATAAAATTAGCATCACGAGCAAAACAGCATCACGCACCTCCTTGTATGAGCAACAAAATTGCAAAGAAGAATCGATGGTATTATTTGGCAAGTATATCAAATGTAGTAAGCCATCGTTTTATCGCATAATGTTTGTTACCATGCTAACTCTTCAATCATTACACCGAAATTTTGGTTCAATTTTTTAAAATTCATACAGGTGTTTCTGCTTTCATTTTATTGTTAATTTACTCATTAGTTTTGTATTTTAGTCTATAAGGAATAGTTGCAATATACGTATACAAAAATGTATACATCTTTTTGTAAATTATGAGACTGTGCGCTTAAATGTACTTGTCTACGTTTTTCCCGTGTCTAATGTTTTTCTAATGTCATGTATTGAGTTAACTTGTATGAAGAGAAGAAATCGTCAAATGTTTCAAGGAACAAAAGTTTTGCAATATGAACTGAACGAAAGAATTTTTAGCAAGAAGAGGACAACAATTAGGTTAGCAAGGATAATAACCTAGTCTCGTAGTTGAAATCCATTTCGACAAGCAGACGGGGAGGGAGGTTGAATTACGTCGACTCGCGCTCTTAAAAAATAATATGGACTATTTAAGGGGGAAGAGTATCAAAATAGTTTCACAAAAATACTGAAAGAGGGAAGTCGGCGATTGAAATTCAACTAATTCAACTAACTTGCAAATAATCTCTTTATCCTGCCTGGTTGTTATTATTATCTTACCGACAGTCTGTAATAAAGATTTCCTGTATGCGTCAACTGCGAATATCCGATCTCGGTAATGTACTTTTCTGCAGTACATGCAGTGGATGTCAGTAAAACAACTAATGACACTCCTTTTATGGCGTCTAAACATTTCGGCGGCAAGTTCGGATATTTGAAAATTTAATAAAAACGATGGCGGGAGATCCTTGAACAAAATGGCGTCTTGTAATTTCACATGGAATTTCGAATATCTTCTATGCGGAGTTACATGGCAATGGGATATTTAGAGCATTCTTAACTTTCGGACAAATGGAGCAGAGATCTGAGCTTGTGAAGAAGAAGGTGAAGAATATTTGGATATCATGAATCATTCTTTTGAGATTCTGTGTTTTGTGTCGGAGCTAAAGTGGTTCGTATCAGAGCTGAGGTAGACTCCGGTAGATGACAGTTATGTGACCGAAAGACGAAAATTTTAATTATATAGGCCGCTCTGTCACCAGAGGGGCGGATGATTCTGATCCTACGCGGAGGCGCAAGACTAAACTTACATATGTTCTCATTCGAAGTAAGCAGGCACCTGATAACCGAGTGCCAGATACGTACGGCCAGGTACGGGCCGATAAATGTCCAAGGAAATGATCAGGATTTCCTGTTATCCTCCACAGACGCAGGCAATCTCCCTGGATACTCAACGTATACTTTATACAACAATATGACGGAGTCATGGCCCCAAACATATTATTAAAAAGCTAAGAAATTTCAAAAGCATTACTGATGATGTAATACCCTGGTGCTACTAAGAATTTCATTTAAAACAATGTTTGCCAACAACGTCGTCTATACGATGGGATATGTCGAGGTTGTTATTCTAGGGCGGGATGCAATTTTTTCACCTCGAGATAAATGATCTTCCTATAAGCCTGGTGGAGATTTTGTTATCAGAATATTTTAGATATTGCTATTTTCAAATGAATTTCGATCAATAGGAGCGTGCTTGCAACTATTGGGAAATACCTGATCATTTGCAAACTATCGGGGCATTATTACTGATAAATTGTCCAAATTATATTATGAGAAAAGCCAACTTGATATTCGGAAGCATAGAGTTCCTTTTCACAAACGATTTATAGTCTCCACAGCTCCCTCAAGAGGCCCTCAGCTAACAGGCGAATTCTTAGCCGATCATTTTAGACGTTCGGTCACTTCCGAATTTCGCCTCCTTTCGACTCAGGCTCCTTCCGGTTTCTTCTTCGATCGACATTATCGTTCTGGGCATCTAACAGATAACACCTATTATTGCGACTCATCATTTGCGAACGCACTCTTCTCAACCTCTACAATTCGATCATTTCATCATTCAACTGTACACTTCTTCGTTCTTAAATGAACGTTCGACTTACACCCGGACGTCCGGTTTCATAGTTCCGGATCTCTTCACAACTGCAAGCAAACAGACCAACGACCTCTTCCATCGCTAACGCCATTGTGTTAGATAAGACTTTAAAGGTGTGCGTGTTTAAATTCGAACAAAGTGCGTTGAGTCGCGGTCCAGCAGCTAAATCTCCTCAGGAGCAGAAGTGCTCCGTACTTTTCAAAACATTCGTCCGTCGAGCCAGATTTGAAGAGATCTCGCTGGAAATTGGCAAATCGATGCATTAAATCTCGTGTAACACTCTTGGTTCAAGTGCGAGTCATTCGTCTTGCTTTCTCTAGTACACGGTATATTCGTAAGCGTACAGTTATCGGTGTCCTCTTTGTGCGGGTCTTCGTTGCCTTTGAGTGATCTCGAGAGGTCTCACTCCCTCGAGTGGTATACTCTCTCACTCTTACGCGCGTGTTTCGAGATTCTCCATAGGCAAAAGACGCTCTGTCGCTACCTTGTCCCCTTCATAGTGCGTTCTTGGTCACTCGCGTGGACTGTTCATCAGACTCTCTTGAACGCTTTCTTACTAGCGTCTAGTACGTTCTCGTTCGATCTGGTATACACCTTCGGAACGCTTCATCGATGCGAGACGTTCTACCGCGATCCCTCTCTCGATTCGTGCGCTCTCATTTACTCAGGTGTGCTGTTCATTGGACTGTTCGACAGTGCGAGAAACTCGGTCGCCTCTCTCTAGTGTCTAGTGCGTTCTTGCTCGATCTCGTACATACATTCGGAACTGTTCGCTCGCGTGATAGTTCGTTCTCGCTCTCTCGCATGCGATATTGAAACTCTGTATCGGTGTGAGAGGCACGTTCGCTACGTCGCTTGACTCGTAGCGCGCTCTTCCTTGCTCTCATGTCGTCTTCCAGACTGTTCAACAGTGCAAGACGCGATTTCGTTCCTTCGGTCGGGTAATCGGTCGTTAACGCTCTCTCACGCGTGATAATCGAGCTCGTGTCGCAGTGTATTCCCGAGAGAAACTCGGTCGCATCTCTCTAGTGTCTAGAGCGCTCTCGCTCGATCTCGTGTATACATTCGAAACTCTTTGCTCGCGTGACAGTTGGTTCTCGCTCTCTTGAGGGTAATGTTCAAACTCAGTACCGATGTGAGAGGCACATACGCTATCTCTCTCGATTCGTAGCGCGCTCTCACTTGCTCGCGTGTGATTTTCCAGACGTTTCAACGGTGTGAGACGCGCTCTTGTTTCCTCGTTCGCGTGACAGCACGTTTTCGTTCTCTCGCGTGCGATATTTATTATCACTCTGTATTAGTGTGAGAGGGTGCTTTTTGGATTCTTCGACGATATGAGACGTGCGACCGGTTCTTCTGGCATCCCTTAGTGCGTTCTCATTCTCTCACGAGTGCTGCTCTGACTTTTCAACGGTGTGAGATACGCTTTCGTTCCTTGCTACCGTGACAGTTCGTTCTCGCTCGCTCACGGGCAATATTCAAACTTAACATCAGTGTAAGAGGCACGTCCGCCACCTCGCTCAATTCGTAGCGCGCTCTCACCTACCCACGTATGCTCCCTAGGACTTTTTGATGGTGTAACACCTACAGTCATTTCTTCGCTCACTTCGTAGTGCGTTTTTACTCTCTCGGGTGTGCGCTCCCGGACTCTTCATCGGTATGCGGCTTCCTGTCAGTGCCTCGCTCGCCTCATCTTCCGTCCTCTTTCTCAGGTCAAGATAACATCGAAAGCCTAAAAAATGGAACGGCGGCCTCGCTCGCCTCATCTTGCGTCCTCTTTCTCAGGTCAAGATAACATCGAAAGCCTAAAAAATGGAACGGCGTATGGCCGGGCTGATTAGTATGTATCATGCACCCGCAACATCGTGGAATAAACCCTCGATGCTACGCATACAACCATGTCACGCACGCATGTGACAACTCGACTGGCACTTCTGGATTCTAATTGGGAACGCTTTCAATGCTTTCAATAGAATCCTACTTTAAGGATTCGATTAAAGTCTCGTGTCAATGGGCATACGAAGACGCACGAATGACGCTCGTCGTGCTGAAGTAGCATGACGACAAAGCTGAACCCACCGGTGCACGTCTAGCCAACATATCCGCTGTCACACAAGCGTCGACCCATAAACGCGCTCTTCCGGATATTCAACTCCCCAACTTCGACGGCGACTTCCAGTTATAGAGGCTATTCCACGACCTCTTCATCTCGATGATCGGCCACAACTAGGACATTACCGTAGTCGAGAAGATGCACTACCTACGGTCATCTCTCCAAGGTGAAGCAGCGGAACTTATCGCGAATCTTCCGCTGTTTTTTTATTCATTCGCTTCCGCGTGAGACATTCTTGTAACTCACTACGAGAACAAGCGACACCTCGTCAATGCCGAACTCGATCAGCTATTCAGGATCCAGGGCATTCCTCCTCGATCATCTAAAGAACCCAACGCCTTTATCCACGCCGTTATTGAAGCGCTGAACGTACCCCGGGCCTTAGAAATTCAAGTCGACCACTGGGATCTCATCTTAGTACACTTCATGGTATCTAAGCTCGACTTCCACCTCCGCGAGCAGTGGCGAGTGATAGAAGGAGCTTCAACTTCCCATTCTAAAATCGAGGACCTGCGACGATTCCTCACGACTCGTGCAAGAGCTCTCGAGAGCATAGAACTCGGTTCTCCGGGGAGTCCTTCACGCTCTTCTAGCGCCGCTTCCACTTTACAGACTACTTCAAAGCCAGCTGCGTCCTCCTCTACCAGAGATTCTAAGCTAACTTCCCAAGTCTGCACGGCACTCGCCGGAGAGGCTACCAGACCACTTTGGTTCAGCGGTTCCACTATGATACACTGCTATTTCTGCCTGGATTAACACTACACCGCCATGTACTCAATCTTTAAACAAAAGTCGCCAACGGAAAGGCGAGAAATCGTAACACAGCACCAGTTATGCTTCAACTGTCTCAAACCCCACTCCGCAGTCAAATTCCGCATAACCAGTCGCTGTCGGGAATGCAATAACAAGCATCATACACTCAATCACCTCTCGAGCGAGTCTCCCGCAGCGCTTTCTCAGGGTAAAAATACCCGGAACATACCCTCTGCTATCTCCTCACCACAGGAATCTTATCTATAACTATGAATTCATTCGATTCGTCAGAGCTTCTTCCATTTGCTGTTCTATGCACTGATTGTTTCACTACAGAGTAATCTTCTGGAAGGCCAGTCAACCGACTTTCAGTATTGCTAGCCACCTGTCAAGCCATCCTCTCATCAGATTCCGGCTTATCAGTTCAAATTCGCCTCCTCATTGACCCTAGTACAAACTTGTCGTTTCTCATTGAGCGAGTAGTTCAGCTTCTTCACCTCGAGCAAGCCTCCGCTTCCATTAACATTGTCGGCATTGGCAGCCATTTTGCTGGCTACACACGGGGAGCAGTGACTTTCAAGTTGTCATCAATTCATGATGCAGCTTCAAGAATAACGGTAACGGCCTACATCCTCACAAAATTTACATCTTACCTTGAAACACGCGCCCTTCACTTGGGCCAGAGCGACGCGCGAGGGATTCTAATATCATTGCAAGCTGCTCTGCCAAGAGTCTGTATTGCAGTATACAGATTGGAACAGACATTTCATCCTAACTACCAATTCTTGTGACGTAACGGTCGACTCTGTACTAAGTCAAAAATTGGATGGGCGATATCGAACCATTGTTTTCCTGCTCGAAACTTCATAGCCCTGCCGAGTATAACTATGGCAACACGGAAAAGGAATACTTGGCTGTAGTGAAGGTGCTGAAGAATTTTTACCCATAAGTTTATGGGCGAAAATTCGAACTGATCACGGACCACGAACCCCTCTAATGGATTAGTTTTATGAACCATCCGGGTAAAAGGTTACTATGATGGCGGCTCAAGTTACGAAATTATAATTATAATCTAAAATTATGATAGGAACTCAGAAAAGAAATGCTTTCTTAAAAGGATACAAGAAATAATTGCAAATATGAAAATTAAACATTAACGAACATCGAAAAGCCAATATATTGTTTTAACTAAACAATTAGGATCGTGAGAGGATATAAAAACCATAGACAGTTTGTTACTATAGTAGTTATATATGCCCATTTACGTTACACGCTATTAAGAATTAAAATAAGTTTAACATTATCTAAGAACTATATTCGGTATTAGTCATAAAAGGGACAGCGGAAGCGACTCGGATCTACAGCGCAGCGTGGCCCGAAACCCTTGACACCTCGCTGCCTGACCAAGGCGCTTTTCTCTCTCTCTCTCTCTCTCTCTCTCTCTCTCTCTCTCTCTCTCTCTCTCTCTCTCTCTCTCTCTCTCTCTCTCTCTCTCTCTCTCTCTCTCTCTCTCTCTCTCTCTCTCTCTCTCTCTCTCTCTCTCTCTCTCTCTCTCTCTCTCTCTCTCTCTCTCTCTCTCTCTCTCTCTCTCTCTCTCTCTCTCTCTCTCTCTCTCTCTCTCTCTCTCTCTCTCTCTCTCTCTCTCTCTCTCTCTCTCTATCTATCTCGACGCGTGCCACCGAAGCAAGGAATGATCCTTCAACTACTTCACGACACGTGATATCGCCTCGCATGCAACTCAGGAAAGGAATCGAACGACGACGACGTCACAGCTAGAAGAAAAAAATTGATTATCGATAAAGTCCAAAGTCCGAGTTCTATTATAATTCCGAGAAACCCTCGCATAGAAAATTAAGCCCTCCAGGACCTATATAAGGACGGGAAAATGCCCGAAAAAAAGGCAGTTAACAGTTAGCACCAAGAGTATACAGTTGATAGTACAGTCAGTCGCCGGGCAGTCAATAGACAGCGCGTTGGCGATAATTACCGCGGAGGAACCCCACCCTGTAGAGTCAGTCAAAGTCCAAAGTGAGTACTGAAAATAAAAACGGTCGAACAGTCTAAATTCAGTTCGAATTTACTTTTTCTCAGTTTTAATCATACGGAATTTATCTAAAGTTTAGAAGAAATTGAATTCAATTGTTTTCTGCCGTTTTTGTACAAGTCCACACTGTTTATTTCGTTTTACTGTTTTATCGAACCACAAGTATCGCGTTAAGTATATTGTCTCGAGAAATAACGATCGCTCGCGCACGGTAATAGCGAACGTACGTGTATCAATTATTCGGTTATTTGAATAAATTCTAACAGCTTCACGATTCATCGAGTGTAACGATTTTTTACAAACGGTTGCCATTAATTTTCCCTTCCACGCATCGGTTACCGGCGAAACAACTTCACCAGGAAAACCAAACGTAAGTACGAACCCAATTTTTCTAATTTATTTTATCTGATATTTCCGTAAATTTTTCCCCAAGTGAAAGTAACCTACCACTTCCCTTTTCACCTAGAATCCCTTCCTCCGCGGGGTAATTTATCAATTTAGTTTATCGAGACGAGTGACGGGTTAACGCGAATAATCAACGAGCATTCTCAGCCCTGTCCCGAGTAATTTTCCGAAAGGTTAGACTCAAAAGGGGGCTTGCGTCTTCGGTGTTACTTGTCAGGTATGGTAAAGGGAGAATTCATTCTCCTTGACCAGAGTACGGAAAACTCACGCCGAAACGCCTCACACGTCTTAAATTTGTCGGTTTTTTGTAAAAACACCGCGCAGATTTGACGTAACAAAAGCTATTAGGCAGGGTATTAATTGCCTCGAAGAAATATACATAATAATGCATGCGTAATTGCTGACCCGGACTCTCCTGCGAAGCCAATGCAGAATAAGGCTGAGTCAATAGAAATACATTCAGAGAAAAACGCTGGTGCGAGTGGCAGTACCAGCGGTGTCGTAAGAACGCTTCCGCAGTTATTGGTGCTTGAGAGAATTTAACTTACAAGCACGGTTATAATGTCCACTTCATCCCTGTGGATGGAGAACTGACAGGCCCAATTAGAAAGCTTTTAACCGATTTAGGTCTCATACGTGCATCGGAAATAAAAGCCAAGGGGCTCGCTGCGGGGCAACTTGCCATCACGCCCATCTGTAAATATAATGTACACAGTACGGTCGTGAAGGAAGAATATTACGATAAAACAACAATAAAGCGGTACATCATTGCCTGACAATTTGGAAAATCTATTCGAATTACTATGTCAGGGTGTATTATGGATGAAATGCCTAGAAGCCGTATCATGACGATGATGTATGAGCTGGTCAGGGGTGCCGATATCATCGTAACTATATGCTATGGCAAAATGATACTACCCCCGCGGAAATAGAGACTTGCAAGGAAAGGTACTTTGGTGTCCCCCTCTGATTTTAATGCAACTCACGTATGTTGTAAAGCATCGAAAACTAAAAGACACGTATTTTTTTTTATCGGCGGAAAAACATTTTTAAGGGGTGAAGTCGCCCTTAAAAATAGGGGTAATTATGCAGTTTCACCCCTAAAAATGAATTTTTTTCTTCAACTCCACGTGGAATTTTTATTGTCTTCAATGAGGAGTATTTTGGTTTTTGTTTTATTAAAATCTGTTGACGCCTTCTGGGTGAAACTGCAAAATCACCCCTCGACATGCTATTTTTGAAGGGCGATTTCATCCCTTAAAAATGTTTTTCCGCCAATAAAAAAAAATACGTGTCTTTTAGTTTTCGATGCTCTACAACATACGTGAGTTGCATTAAAATCGGAGGGGGACACCAAAGTACCTTTCCTTGTTGGTATAATCATGGAATATCACGGTAGCCTAATAGGTGGTCATAAAACAGTGACAAATATCTATTAAGAAATTCGCGATCGATTGTATTGACTTTTGCTACACAACGAAGTTCAAAATTATATTCGCTCTTGCAAAGGTTACCACGAATAGAATGTGGATCGTTCAAAAATCCGAGAGCCGATACAAATCACGGATAGGCCAGCTGAAGTATTTGACAAAGGTTCTCTCGATACCGTGAGTACTTTTCCCACGACCCCGCATGGAATTAAGCATAATTGAACATGCAGGATAACTTGTCGAAATACTGCTTGGCTGTGGCTTTGCTGGAACTGAAGGTCACAATAATTGCTGAGACATGTCGATTGATAAGTCAATTCGGCGCTCTTTGGGCGATTCTTATCGGTCGAGGAGCTTCGTTTACTAGTAATAGGTTGAACAAACTCTCTCGAATCTTTCGAAGCCAGCAATAATGAACGACATCTCGTTATCGCTCAATAAACCGTTCATTGGAGCGCAGCCTCATAGTGCAAACAGAATACGTCAAGCATTATGCGACCTAATGCTAGGTATGTAATGCACTTCGTAAACGAAAACCTTGGACCTACGATTCGTTTTTGGCTAAGCTCATTTGACGATTATCAGAACTATGCAAATTCGCAGGTAATAATTCAATTCAAGCGAAAAAAAATTACAACATCCGTTACGATAAGAACATACGTTCATTCGATGGAAAGGTAGACGACCGAGTTTATATGTTGACGCAATCAAAAAAGGTAAAATTCTATTTTAATTGTATTGAAACAAAGTCCAACCCTCGGATAAGAAAAATATTGTCCTAGAGACAGGCAGTAAAAGGCGAATTTGTAAACACCTTGACGAGTTAGAAATCGCATATGAGTAAAAAACATAACAAAATACGAAAAACAATAAGGAAAACAAAAAGAGATTAAACTGATGAAAATAAAATTATTATATTGGGTCTGGGAAAAAGTTCGTGGCGTTTTTTTAGTAAAATTCAACTGGTTTTTTTATATTGTGAAAATTAATTTATTTAAACTAAATATGCTCCATTATTATCGACAATGTTTCGCCATTTTTCGGGTAGAGCCATGATGCTATCGGTAAAGAACTTCTGTGGTTTCTGGTTGAAAAACTGAATCAAGTGGTTTTCACAGGCTTCTTTTGAAAGCAGCTTAATTCCATTGAGAGAGTTCTGTAGAGATTGGAATAAGTGATAGTCAGAGGGTGCTATGCCTGGACTATACGGTGGATGCATCAAAACTTCGCAACCAAGCTCTCGCAATTTTTGACGGGTCATCAAAGAAGTGTGTGGTCGGGCGTTGTCATTATCAAAGACAACACCTTTCCTATTAATCAATTCGGGCCGTTTTATTTAAATTGCTTAGGGTAATCTCTCTTGTTGTCCACAGTAGAGCTAAGAATCAATCGTCTGACCAACTGGAAGTAGCTCATGGTGGATGATTCCCTTCCAGTCCCACCACAAATACAGTGTTGGAGAATCAGCTGGCGCACGGCGATTGATATTCGTCGTGCGCCTACCTGTTGCGGTGCTCTAGCACACGTCGTTCGGTTGAGCCGAAGATAGCTGAGGCAGGGCTTCGCGAGGCCGAGGATGTGCCTCATTGGCATGCCGCGTCGAGCAAGAGGCAATATCTCTCTCGCTTGACTTCGGTTTCGCTCACCGGCTATCTCGCTCAACTGACTTCAGCGCCCAACGACGCTTTCATACCCACAGCCATGTTGTAATTTTGACAGTTTTCGGAACAACCACGGGAACAGCGCACGCATTTCGGGACTCTCGGATTTTTCTTCACTGCATTCACCAGATTCGCTCAACTTTCAAGCTCAACAGGACTCAAATACACGGTAAGAGTACACCGTTACAATTCAGTGCAATTCAATGTCGGTGAGGAGTAGAAAATAGCGGTACATTCACATTCTTGTCTCACTCTGTGGCGTGCGCTGCGGCACATGCTGCACCACGTTCTCCTCACTGTATTTTGCCGGTATAATTAATACAATTATGCAGGTGTTTCATATTCACTGTACTTTCCTCCAGAAAATCTGCTGGGAAAGTACAGTGACTATACACTGCTCACTCGTGCATCCTGAGTATATGTTGTATTGTGCTACGCAGTGCTGACTGCGTAGCTGTCTCACATTCAATCATAGCACTCAAGCAATTTCAATTGCAAGTGCTCTCATTAACTCATTTCAACCTCTCAGCAATATACTCCTAAGAGTTTGTAGTGAATCGCTGACGAACACTTTCGCACTCATTATTCACAGCGTGTCGTGCTACGCAGTACTGACTGAAGTACACGCACTACTCTCAAAGCTCAAGCTATCACACTCAGCACACAAATTAGTATAATTGTGTGCTACTCAACTAATATTCCAAATTTAATTTGTTTATTTATTTTTATAGTTGTGTATTTTATCTAAATTTATATTTCGGACAATTTTCTAAATTAAATCAATTTTGGTGTGAACTTTAATTGTAGTGTCCACGCATTTTATGTTAAAATTGTATTTCTACAATATTTTTGGAATGTAGAATAAACCGCTTCCTCAATTTAACAACTATGTGTCTGGTTCATTTATCACCTTATCGAGAGTGAGTTTTCATGGGTATTCGATACATTCACAGATCTGTCAACTTCATCCAGCTGATTCTCAAACACACAGCATCACCTTTTTCGCCGTCAATCCTGGCTTCTCGAACGCTTGTAACGGCTCACCATCCCTTGTCCACGATCTTTGACGCTGCCGATTATCGTACATGATCCATTTTTATCATCGGTTATGACACGTTTCAGAAATGGCTTGATTTCATTTGTTTCAGCAGCGCATCACAGATGTTAATTCGGTCTATCATGTTATTCGCGCTCAAATCATGAGGAACCCATACATCGAGCTTCTTTTTGTAGCTTTGTGTAAATGGTTCAAAACAGTTTTGTGGTCAATGCTTAGCTCTATACCAATATCGACACTTCTGATATGCTTATCTTGGTGGACTTATTCAATAATTTCATCAGCTTTTTCAGTGATTGGACGACCAGAGTGTGACTCATCTTTCACATCAAAATTACCAGAACGAAAGCAAGCGCAGTGTCACCTTTCCGACGAACGTTTTGTGTTTCCTGACTCATTTGCAATTGATGCCATCTATCGGGAAAAACGCCACGAGCTTTTTCCCAGACCCAATATTATATGTCCATATGCAAGCTATGTATGCAAGAGAATATTATGAACGCGTATGCGTGAGTGTTGTATTTATATACACATACACACATATATATTTATAATATAGATTATATATATTGTGACATATATATCGTGAATAATACACGCCCTCATATGTATGTCAACGAGGACTTCAAAGAGCGTTGACCGGTCGAGCAGCATCGAAGACAAATATCTGATGTTTCAGGAACGGAATATGCCCTTGCTGTCAAAAACAGCGGGTCAGCGACCAGCTGACCCCACTTGGCGGCGAGGGGAACGCCGGAATGCGGCGATGGCAAACTGAAACAATACAAAATTATATTAAATTAGAAAAGAAATAAGAAAGGATTAACGAGACGGGGAGAGGATATAAAAGAAGCCACAGAGAGGCATAAGCTCTCTTGTCCGGTGAATATCCAGCCAGTAGAAATAATAAGCTCTAAATAGAAATAAAATCAGGAAAGCATCCGACCATGCATAGCGAATTAGATATTGCAGAACGACAGTAGATTGAAACACCGATAGGGTGGAATAAACCTAGTGAGCAAGTCAAATCGATTGGAGTTATTCAAGAAGCGTTGATTCGGAGCAAATAGATAAGGATACTTTAAGGACCGTAAATTAAGTTAGGGGATAGATCTGAATCAGGAATTATTAAATAAGCAAAAAGAGATAAGTCGACGGTCTATATCCAGATTAGAAGGACGGCCGGAGACTCTTAAAGAGAAAATCGAGAGGATTATTGAGAGGATAAGTAAAACGGTCGAGAACTGAAGATAATCGATAGCTTGGCGTAGCGGATAATATTTAAGCCTGCCTCCTAGAGGAAAGAAAGTGAGAATTTAATTATTGTAGAGAAACGGAGGAGAGAATTACAGAGAAAGGGAATAGGGAAACTGAAATATTTAGGAGCAACAGTACAGTTAATTAGAATAAGACTGATACTAGAGTAGTATGTGGCCGACTTTGCTCCATCCCACTCCTATCTCCACTTCTTCCCCCATCATGTGTCTGCCCCTACCATCCCTCTTTTCCACTGCTACGCTACCCACTCTGCTTAAGCAGTGTTGGTAACGTGGAGATGGTAAAGTGGCGTAGTGTGCGTACTCTGGCGAACAAGGAAAAGTAGAGATAAGAGCAGGATGGAGCAAACTTGGCCACATAGTTGGAATAAAATTTGTAACTTACCCATATGCTGCTGGCGACTTCTACGGCAGCTATCCAATTCAGGGTGACGACCACGATTATTCCTCTCGCGCACACACGTACACACACGCACTCGCGTGCACGCGTACGCACACACACACATGTACAAACGTACTCTATCTCTGTCTCTCACTCAGCCATACATCAGCATCGACAGCTAAGCGTCCTACCTATCCTGCCGCAACCATGGAGCGTGGGCACCGTCCACGGTACACATCCGTATAGCAATTAGCGTCAACAGCATGATCGAGGCCAATACTCGTATGCACTATGATCACTCGCGCCGAAATCACTCGACATACGAAAGCCTCGACGAGCTCGGCGTTACGTACTCGTTGATACAATGTTATTCGGTTGGACCGGTTTGACCGTGATGATCAATCAGCATGAACTGCATGCTGCTGAAGGGTAACTGTTGAGGATTCCCTTACCTGATGATTAGCACGATGTGAAATATATCGAAAGAGAATGAGTTTTCACTCACGACGGGTGCGAAATAATCAGACCTAAGATGTTGGTAGAGAAAATAGCCTTTATTCCACATTGACTCGCTTTATTAAAAAAATATATATACTAGTATATAATACATGAATATATATACTAGTATATAATACATAAATATATATACTAGTATATAATACATAAACTAATGAATTTAGAATGTATGTAATGGGCTGCACATAAAATTATATTAATTGCGTGCCGAGATATGTGAGGTGAAACGTGAAGATGCCCGTGCTGCAAAGCACGTCGCGAGGTGAGACTTTTGATGATGCACATATTGAGAATTCCCCACCTCACCGACATTGATTTTAGCTAAACTGTGAAAGTGCACGCTTACCGAATATTTTGGCATGGTGTTGAGAATCCGTATGATGGAATTGACCGATCTGCGAATATATTGAGAACACATGAAACCTCACTCTAGACAAGGTGATAAATAAACCAGACATGTCGATGTTATGTTGCGAAAGAGGTTTTATTCCACCTTCCGGACGGTGATATAAAAAATACAATTTAATACAATTTGTAAAAAAAACGATAAAAGTGAAAACCAATACAAAAATAGGTTGAATTTAGAAAAATACAAAATTGATATAAAATTAAAACACCAACAAATTAACAAATTTAGACTGCATATAAACAAGTGAATTGATTCTATGGTATGAGCAGAGAACCAGCACACAATTATATTAATTGTGTGCTGTGAGCACTAAGAGCAGTGCGCGTGCAGCAGTCAGTGCTGCGTAGTACGCCACGATAGGGAAAAATAAGTGCGCAAGATTTTATAAATTATTCACTGCAAGCTCTCAGTAGTTTGTTGAAGAGAGGTGACAGTGAATAGATGAGAGCACTAGTAATTAAATTGCTTGAGTGCTCTGAATGTATGTGAGACAAGCTACGCAGGCAGCACTGCATAGCACAATACAATATATACTGAGGATGCACCATTGAGCAGAGAATATTCACAGCAGTCTCCCAGCAGGTTTACTGGGGGAAATTACAGTGAATATAAGCACATGCATAATTATATTGATTACACCGGCAAAATACAGTGAGAAGAACGTGGTGCAGCATGTGCTGCAGCGCCCGCCACAAAGTGAGACAAGAATGATAAAGTACCAATATTTTCCTCTTCACTGACAGTGAATGGCCCTGTATTATATCAGTGCACTCTTACCTTGAGTTCTGAGTCGTGATTAGCGAGAAAACTGAGTGAATCTGGTGAATAACGACAGAGAAAAAAGTCCAAGAGTCCTGATGAGCGTGCTGTTCCACTGATGCGTTGCCAAAAAGTCTAAATTTTTGACATGGTTGCGAGTATGAAAGCTTCGTTGGGCGCTGAAGTCAGTTGAGCGAGATAGCCGGTGAGCGAAACTGAAGTCAAGCGAGAGAGACATCCTCTCGCTCGACGCGGCATGCCAACGAGGCACAGCCTCGGCTATCTTCGGCTCAACAGAACGCAGTGCTAGAGCACCGCAACAGGTAGGCGCACGACGAATATCGATCGCCGTGCGCCAGCTGATTATCCAGCATTCCGCCCGCCATCAGCAACGCGGTTGATGATCAGTCATGGTTTTGAGTCAGGTGAGATCGGCAGGACAGCTAGTTTCGAGATCGGCCTGGCGAGCGTAGTGGTAGCAGTTCGGAGTATCACCACCCTGGTGAGCCCGTCTTTGCCTGGATGCAACGCCGTGACTCGCGCAAGTGGCCATTTGCACGTTGGAAAGCGCTCATCCGTGAGCAGAACTGAAGAGTCAATTTTGAGGATGTTGTTAGGGTGATGCCACTTTAGAATAGACTCCTGCCGTTGTAGATAGTGCGCAGACCATTGTCGCCAAAATTGTTCTATCTTTTGCTGCAACAATTGCCACCTTGAGAGCCGTGAAATTGCCAAATCTTCGAGATTCGGCTCTGGGACCATTGTGAGTGCTTCACCAATAAGAAAATGTCCAGGCGTGAGTGCTGATGAATCATTTGGATCATCGCTGAGCGGTTCCAGAGGCCTTGAGTTAAGTATAGTCTCGATTTGAGCCAACAACGTTGAGAGCTTTTCGAACGTGAGTGCAATATCACCCATCGTCCGGCGCAGATGAAATTTCACAGACTTTACAGCTGCTTCCCATTTGCCACCCATATGTGGCGCCGCAGGTGGATTAAACTTCCATGCAATCTGTTGATTTGCGAGAGAAGTAGCGATGAGATGATGCTCTTGCAAGGCCTTCCTAGACAGCTGACGTATGAATTTGTGTGCAGCAACAAAGTTAGTGCCACAGTCAGAGTAAATGGTGTGAGGAATGCCGCGCCTAGATGAGAATCGCCTGAACGTTGATAGGAAGCCGTCAGCTGAGTAGTCACTGACGACCTCAAGATGCAGAGCCGAAGTGGCGAGGCACACAAAAACGCAGATCCAGCCTTTGTGTGTTTTACTGCCTCGCCCCTTCCAAGTTTTGTATGCATGAGAGGACCGGCGTAGTCTACTCCTGTGTGAGTAAATGCGCGAGATGGTGTGACTCGTGACAAAGGAAGCTGACCCATCAATTGTTGTGCCATCAAATGTAATATATGAGATTTCACGGAGCTCTACCGCCTACGATCCAATGTGTTAACCGAACTTGAGCTAGTGTGAGCTGCGTGCCTCCGTGAAGAGTTCGCACGTGAGCTTGATCGATAATGAAAGTCGTGAATCGAGAATGACGAGGTAGAATGGCAGGATGCCTTTCTTCATAAGTGCGTGCTGATTGAGCAAGGCGACCTCCTACTCTAAGTACACCCTCCTGGTCGATGAAAGCAGTTAGTCGACTAAAGGGGTGAGCTGATGGAAGATGCGAGCCTGACTGCAGCACTTGTATCTCGTGCTGGAAAAACACGGCTTGTATGGCTTTCGTCCAAAACGTGTTTGCTGCAGCCATTTCTCTCGCAGTGAGTGGAGCATTTCCTGCCGATTCTAACCTCCTCCTCATTTTTGCCACTACCCTGACACAAAATGAGGTGAGACGACATAATTTTGAGAGCGAAGAACAGCGATGAATGAGTTCCCATCGATACTCTGGCGTCTGCGTTGCCGCGAGGAGATCTACCCCCGGTCGGGCTTCCATGATGCTCAAATCCTCTGAGTCAGTTGTGGCTTTCGGCCAAAATTCAATAGGCTTCACCATCCATGGTGGACCTGACCACCACAACTGACGAGAAGACAGTTGAGATGTTGAAATACCCCGCGAGGCACAGTCAGCTGGGTTGCTTGTGCCTGACACGTGATGCCATTGAACACTGGGTGTGAGTTCTTGTATTTGAGCCACTCTATTTCGGACATAGTCCTTTCACCGAGAAGGATGAGCTTTGATCCAGGTGAGAGTTACTGATGAGTCCGTACACAGGTGAGTAGATAAGACTTTAACCTTGAGTGTAGCTTGAACATACACAACCAGTTTTGCTAGCAACAATGCTGCAGTCAGTTCAAGCCTTGGTATGGTGAGTTTCTTGAGTGGTGCCACTCGCGTTTTTGAGCAGACAAGTGAAGCCACCTTTCCTGTGGAAGCTGAGTCGACAGTGATGTAAATCACTGCGGCCATGGCCAGTTGAGATGCATTAGAGAAGCCATGCAATTCCACTGTTGAGTTGCTCCATGTGTTAAACCAATGAGGAATTGAGAGTCTAGCCAGACTTTTGAGATCTTCCCTGATTGCAGTCCATCGTGTTGATACCTGGGATGGCAGTGATTCATCCCAGCTGAGCTTGTGAAGCCAAAGCTCTTGTAAAAGAATCTTGGCTCTTTTCACAACCGGTGAGACGAAACCAAGTGGATCCAAGAGCTGAGCCACCTCAGAAAGAATGAAGCGTTTCGTGAAACTTTCTTGAGCTGAGTTGAACCGGGATGCGAACATGAACTTGTCTTCACTAGGAAGCCAAGTCAAACCAAGAATCTTTGTTTCGCAGTCGTCCATTGAGATAGCTGAGCTTGACCTTGATGATGAGATATTGGCAAGTACTTTGAGGTCCGACGAGTGCTACTTGACGAGTGGAAAACCATCCGCCATGCACAAGTCCTTGAGCTGTTGAGCTATTCCAATGAGCAGATGAGTTGAATCCGGCCCACCAAAGATGTCATCCACGTACCTGCCAAATTTGATAGCTGGCACAGCAAGCGGAAAACGATGGCTTTTAACTTCGGTGAGCTGCATGAGTGTTCGAACAGCCAAATATGGCGCAGCCTTTGTACCATATGTTACTGTAGTTGGTTGAAACGGCACAGGATTGAGTTGACCATCTTTCCATAGAATCCGTTGAAGATTCCAATCCTAAGGATGAACACAGATCTGACGATACATTTTTGTTATGTCAGTGGCAAATATGTGTCTATATTGACGGATCCAAATGAGCACATCTGAAATATTAAGCAATAAATTGGGTCCAGTGTGCATGATGTCATTGAGAGATTTTCCTGAAGATGTTGAGCTAGACCCATTAAATACCACACGTAATTTTGTGGTAGTGCTATTTGGACAAGGAGCGCCTGGACAAGCTCTTCGCGTTAAGGACCAGCTCAATGGATGCGAAGTCACTCGCACCCATCCTCGCTTCGTTCTCCGAGGCGTACCATGTTCTTTCTTCGCTGGCGACGAAGGAAGAACTGTAGGATTGCGTGATGGTGAGGTTGCCGGGTCGACAGCTTGACCAAACCACACG
This sequence comes from Cylloceria caligata, assembly GCA_963942595.1. Classification (NCBI taxonomy): domain Eukaryota; kingdom Metazoa; phylum Arthropoda; class Insecta; order Hymenoptera; family Ichneumonidae; genus Cylloceria; species Cylloceria caligata. The sequence continues at coordinate 30,518,775 of OZ012708.1, forward strand.
TGAGGCCTGGGAGACGAAGCCGGGACGCTCATCTGGCTTCCCGGCCTTTGCTGAGCTCGATGAGTTTGTGGAGACCAAGGTCAGAGCCTTGGAGATGGCTAAAGCCACTCCAAAACCTGGTACAGGCTCGAGCCGGACGTCTTCGGCGAACTCTCCCCCGGCAAAGGCCGGGACGCATGCCGCCGCGGCGCATTATGCAGGTAGCGCAGCACGTGGCGCTCCACTATCAACTTCCAACGCGAACGAGTATCCCTGTGATTGCTGTCGGGCTCGGGGGCACTTTATTGTGATGTGTCCTGAGTTCCGGCGGCTCACTGTGGCGGATTGTCGCAAGATGGCGGAGAGAGCACGGCTGTGATATAGCTGCCTTGGTCGGCACAACGCATCGGCTTGTCGATCAACCCGGAAGTGCAAAGATTGTTCAGGGCAGCATCACACCATGTTGCATGCGGCAGCGCCCCCTGCAGCCTAAGATAGCCGAGGCAGGGCTTCGGCTCAACCGAACGCAGTGTGCTAGACCATCGCAACAGGTTGGCGCACGACGAATATCGATTGCCAGCTGATTATCCAACAGGTAGATACTGTAGATTATGGTAGATTTGTCTAGTGTTCATGCTGAATACATAGCCAATCATTAGATGATGACGTAGACACTTTGACAGAGATATATGCAAAATTTATTTCACAGCATCGTCGATCGTGTCACGACTGCATGGTGAAAATTTCTCTTCTTTCTTATTATCTTCCTCTTCGTCAGCGACCGAACATACATATACGATGCACCTTTATGCGGGTGCTTACGAAGCCATTTATATATTTGGAAAGCCTGACGCATTGCACAATGCGAAGACGATGTATCGCTTATCAAAGCATGTCTGAAGCATTTTCGGAAAGATTTCGGCATAAATGTGTACGACGGTGAGCCCTCCAGGAGATGTTACTTTTAATCTCAGACTAAGCATTGTATGCGCGCGTTCGATATACTCATCACGCTGTCCAGAAATAACATATTCAATAGGTGAGTCATCTGCTAGCGAAGAAATTGGCTTATAATACACCCAATTGGAGCCTTCGATAGTAGTTTGCGTCGGTGGGAGTGAAAATAATTGAAGTTCCGATTTAAGACACTTGCACGAGTGCGCATGTAGAAAAGCCATCTTGTTTCAGCTATCCAAAAATATCCGCAACCGTTCGTTGACGCGTCTTCTTCTTCTTATTGTTCTTATTATTGTTCTTCTTCTTTATTACTTTTTCTTTATTACACTTTTATTATTACTGGAGATACGTCATGGTTTACGTTCGTTCGGTGAATGAGGAGTTCGCGAAATTTTGCGCTTTCTATAACGAGACCCCCGCATGAGAATGTCAATTTTTTCAGAGGCTTTGTGTTTGAAATTACTGCCTGATTCTCGCGCTTTTTCGCGAATAGCATATTTCATAACTATATTTCTCTCGTGGATATCACCGGCTACCCTTACACCAGCTCGCAATGCCTCTTTTCCAGCTGTTGCAGCGCCTTCCTTTGAAAGTGGTAACACTTGACGAAACAGGCCACCGAGAAAGCTGCCGATACCTTGTCCTCGTTGATTAGGCGTTCCGATATAAACATGGCTAATACCGCCGTATTCGCGGCAGCCCCATCTGGGCTGCACATTGTCAATATCATCCCTAGCGGCATAATCAATTGTGGGACCTTTTGAAATGTAGTCTTACAGTCAACGTTCCCTTTTCGAGTGGTATAGGATTTCCAAACTCGTCTCTTATATCGATCTCGATAGTGTGTAAATGTGCGCAAGAGAGGTATATATCGTGGCGTTGAAAACGATTTAATTTTTATCGAATCATACTGACAGTCGTCAGCGACAATGGAAACAACTCGTAAGAGGGGTGTTTGTACATGGCCTGCAATATAGCTCTCGCAGATATCGGTGTATAGAAACATGCTGCCTGGTATAACACCGATGAGAGATAAAGGCTTCGATCCTGTGTATTCGCAATACGGTTCTACAGACCTACAGGCCTCTTCCGAGAATCCTAGTAGCCTTGCGATATCGGCCGATATGGGAAAGTCGTGGTCTCGTTGGTAGTCGCGTACGCGCGTCAGTGCAACCTGCCCGCTCGGAAGCGATTTAAAGCGCAGATGACCGGCCACGTGAGGTAACTTATATACTCTCCAAAACAGCGCCTATAGGGCGATATACATCAGATGGAAATTGGTCTCTATCAGCGCGTCTCCGTGTTAACCCTTTTCGCTCGAGCGGTGCCTCTCAGGTACCACTGCATGTGATGCGACAACTCGAGCAGTGCCTCTTGGGCACCACTCGGATCGATGCGGTAAACTGAGCGATAACGGTGTTTATTTCGGTTTGGCCTAACGAATATCGCTTCACAGGTCTACGCCCAGCCTTTTGTGGATCATGTTATGAGGTGTTGAGTGATACAATGTATTATATGGCTACACAGACGTCTTATATCAAAAACACTCGCTACCGCGGGTCGGACTCTGTCTTCGACGTTAGTTCGAGCTCAACTTTCTTGGCAATCAGAATATTTCTCTCAAAGTTACTGAGCCCAATAAGCATGGAAAACGACGAATACAATACTGCTACTGAAGATGAGTTCAATTTTTCGGCAATAACGAACGAAATTACATCTCTACATAGTCAACTTGTCCATGGGAATGAAGACGGAAGTGATGAAGATAGCGACGACGTTACAGGTGTAAGAAGACAAAAAATCCGAATATTGGATAGTGAATCTGAAAGCCATAGTGATTGTACAGAAGAGATTGAACCTTTAGAATGGATAATGTGCACAGAATCCGAAGAAAACCCAACAAGAATACCGTTTGTATCTGGTGAAAGACAAGTAGGACCACAGGTACCTGCACACATAAAAGAACCCAAAGATTTCTTCAAGTTATTTCTCACCGAGGAATTAGTTACTGACATAGTACAGGAAACTAACAATTACGCTGCAAGGAAGGTAAAAGGGGAGACATTATCATCCCATTCTATATGGCGATCTTGGTACGATGTGACAATTACCGAATTCTGGGTCTTTATTGCAGTAATCATAAATATGGGGACAATGCCGTTGGCAAACATACAAGAATACTGGTCGGGAAATAATACTAGCTATATTCCATTCTACTCACAATCAGACACATTTACGAGAGACCGATTTTGTCAAATATTTTGGAGACTTCATCTCAAGACAATGCCCTCACAAAATACAAACCCTAGAACGCGTTTGCAGTTAGTATCTGGTTTCCTCGATTACATAAATGAATGATTTTTGAATTATTTTGTACCCGGAGAGCAGATTTGTGTGGATGAGTCGACTGTCAAATTCAAAGGTCAAATATCATTCATTTCATACAGTCCAATGTGTTGAGAATTCCTTCCGGATGAACCTTGACCGATCTGTGAAATTATTGAAATGGGATGAGAACTCACTTAAAGCAAGAGGAAAATAAAACCAGACACATAGATGTTATGGTGAGGAAGTGGTTTATTTCTACCTTCCTGGTAATCATTGAAATACAATTTTGGTTATAAATTTAGAACAAAAAGGACAAATGTCAAAATAAGTTCCATCTGTAAAATGACAAAATAATATAAATAAATGCACCAAAATTTTGAGAGGTAGAACTGAATATAAACAAGTGAATTGACTTTTGATTTATGAGCTGAGAGCCAGCACACAATTATATTAATTGTGCGCTGGGAGCACTGAGAGCGGTGCGTGTGTCGCAGCCTGTGCTGCAGACCACGCCACGCTATGAGAGAGATGAGTGCTTAGATTGAATTAAACTTGTGAATCCAATTCAGAATGATAATGTGAGCAGCACACAATTATTATTTGTGTGCAGAATGTAAACTTGAAACGGCGGTGCGTGCATACCGCAGTGAGTGCTGCGCAGCACGACACGCTGGAAACCACTGAGTGCGAATGCCGTGTGAGTGATTTACTGCAGGCAGATGCATTGTACAGAAACTGCAGTGAACAAATGAGAGCACTTGCAATTGCACTTGCTTGAGTGCTCATCATGTCTGAGACAGCTACGCAGTCCGCACCCCGTAGCACGATACAACATTTACTGAGGATGCACGAAATGAGCAAGGTATAGTCACTGTGCTTTCCCAGCAGATTTCCGGGAGGAAAGCACAGTGAATATAAACACCAGCATAATTGTATTAATTATCCGGCAAAAGAATTGATGCAGAACGTGGTGCAGCATGTGCTGCAGCGCACGCCACGAGTGAGGCCAAGTGCTGATGTACCATATTTCCTCCGCACTGGTATTGAATTACGCATAATTGTGCCAGAGCACTCTTACCTTGAGCAATGAGTCCTGGTGAGTGTTGTTGAGTGATGCCGTTGTAGAAGGTTGGTGAAAAGGTCCGAGAAGTCCAAAGATGCGCGTGCTGTCCGAAGGGATGTGTGTCGCAAAAGTGCCGAATTCTCAAGATGGCTGCGAGTATGAACTTAACGTTGAGCGCTGGAGTCAGTTGAGCGAGATAGCCGGTGAGCGAAACCGAAGTCAAGCGAGAGAGACATCCTCTCGCTCGACGCGGCGTGCCAACGAGGCACATCCTCGGCTTCGCGAAGCCCATGCTTCGGCTATCTTCGACTCAACCGAACACCGCGTAGTAAAGCAGCGCAACAGGTAGGTGCACGACGATTATCGATCGCCGTGCGCCAGCTGATTTTCCAACACAATGAAACCTACAAAATGGGGTATTCGGGTTTATACGCTCGCAGATTCGAATACCGGCTTCATTTGTGGTATTCTGCCGTATTATGGATCTCTAACAACAGAGACTTTGATAAGACCCGATCTACCGGTATCAACCAGAATACCGCTGCACCTATATAAAATGATACTGGATAAAGTTCTCGGTGTTCAGGGACACCACATGTTCACAGACCGCTATTATACCAGTTATATATTGGCGGAAGAATTATGCAAGCAAGAGTGCCACTTAACTGGGACGATCCTGATAAATAGGAAGCACCTGCTATGTGAAATACGAAAGCCAAAATTTGAGAATCGATTCACAGTTGCATATTGCAAAGGTAATACTTTGGTTGTTGCGTGGAAGGACAAGAGGATTGTGACAGCTTTGACTACTTGGAATAATGCGAGAATAACTGCCGTGAAAAGGATTTTACGGGGCGGTGTTGAAGTCATTATAAAAAAGCCCAATGTTATTGTAAATTATATCAAATATATGAGCGGTGTTGATCGGGCTGACAAACTGGCCTCGACATACTGTTTTTTGAGAAAATCCATAAAATGGTGGCGAAAATCATTTTTTTGGGGTTTGGAGATCTGCTCCATCAATTCATATATTCTCTATAAAGCAGCAAAGAAGCAGAGAAACGAACGGCCGCTTAGTCACCTGCAATATTTGAAAACTTTGATTGATCAATTGCGAAGAGACTTCCGGAAAAAACAACCTAGCACAGCTTCTACTTTGCAGAGCAGTTCTGAAGGCATCCGACTAAATGGGAAGCTGCATGTTATTTTGATTGGACGAAAAAGGGATTGCAAGGTTTGTTCCCAGCGAACCAGGCCTGGCCAATGGCGACAAACTGTGTACTACTGTGACACTTGCACCGACAAGCCAAGAATGCACCTTGGAGATTCTTTTAAAAAATACCATACGAAGCAAAAATATAGAACGTAATATTTAACAAATATCCTTCAATGAACTATGAAAATATGTATAATGTTAAAATATACAAGTTTAAAGTGTTCTATTGTGTCTCGAATTATATTAAGTTAACTGTAAAGAACTCATGAAATAAGCGGGAGCGGCTGACTGCTCTCGAGTTGCTGGTTCACCCGAGCGAAAAGGGTCTCGAGCGCAAAGAGTTAAAAGATTTAAACACGATAAATCATAAACACCATCCTCAAAAGTTACGAGATTTCCTACAGTAGGAACATGTAAAAGAGTCATCGGATAAGCAATTTCCACAAGACAAACAGACCATTCTCCGTGCCAACGTATCTGGCACGGTAGTTTTGTAATAAATTTTGTCGTCGTATTATCCGGAAAATATGCAATACTACTGTTGCTCGGTAGTGGGACAAAGAAAGAGCTATCCTTGGAGCTCATATTTGATTCCGAGCGTTCTTTCTCTTCGTCCTCGCCTTCTCTTGCGTCTTCTCAGGTGACGGAGACACTCGTACTCGCGATAATTCTGCCTCGTAGAAAATACCGTCGATAGTCTCGTTATTCAGATCGTGTAAAATATACACGAATGGTTCTCGATTCACTGATATTCGTTGAATCTTGAATGACTCGTTACTCCAACCATGCTTATATCCTTTCACGAATGCTGCTTTAGCTGTACTGATATGTACCAAGTCACCGACGCTGTATTTCGGCTTTTTAGTTTTTCTCCCGTTATGCTCGTAACGCCGTGCTAAATTTTCTCGGGCTATAGAGGCATTTTCGAGGGTCACCTCGCTCAAAAGAATACGCATTCCGCTGTGTCTAGTGTGACTATAAGCATATAAAGAAATTTGTAAAACATCGATGTAACGCTTATTTCGCGTGTATGTAAAGTAATGCCACATTTGCTCTTTTTTGTGCGATTAACGCGTTCGGCAATCGAGGCTTTTATATCGGGATCACGAGCAGCGCGGAAATCGATATTTTTTTCTTGAGAATTTGCTGAAATGGAGTGCCGATACATTTTTTACCTCGATCAGTTTGCAATTGCTGCGGGCAACGATTGTTATGGCGTGCGAGTATGCGTGTGAGACCGCGGATCACGTTTGTGATCTTTTTGTAACGCAAAGCCTCGACCCACTCGTATTTGCTCAACACGTCGATGACAACAAGCAGATACCCGTACCCATCGTTGTACCTAGCTATCGAGCGAAGATCAGCTAAATCAGCCTCGCATACATCGCCTACATGACTCACGTTGTTATTACTCATTACTCATGTTATATGAATCCTGTATCTCGAGCTATGGTAACACATTTTTTGGCGCTACTCTTCGATCCACCATCGAGGAGCACGAGAGAGAGGCGCTCCGCCAGTAACCGCTCCGGAGACGTAAAGGTGCATAGACGTAGCGAGACATTTAAATGAAGACGAAGCGCGCAATGTAGCGTAGAAAACTGAGGGTCCCGAAGTAATGCGAAAGCGGTTCCAGGGCCTTCGGTTAGTAGTCGCGGTGGGTGCTTTTAGTGGGTAGGGCCCCGTGGGTGGGACGAGCCCCACACTACCAGCAATGTGCTGGTGTGCGTAAATGCATTTTAACACCCACCGCAAAAAAAAAAAAAAAATAAAAAAAAAAGTAGTAGTAGTAGTAGTAGTAGTAGTCGTAGTAGTAGTAGTAGTAGTAGTAGTAGTAGTATTTTTTTGGGAGGTGGAAAAATGCCGTTCACGCATACCCGAGGGTACTGTGGAGCTCCTCCAGCTACAGCCGGCCCTACCTACTGAAACCAACCTCCCTCGCCTTTCCTCAGAGTCTCGGAACCGCGTTAGCATTACTTCAAGTCGCTCAGTTGGGGGGTTGATTTTCCCTTCCCCGTTCCTCGTTCTTCTTCGTGCGGAGCAGCTCCTCCACGTAGGTCGCTACTGTGCCTCAGTTTACCCTGTTTCGCAGCATCTCTGCTACGATGTTGGCCGGGCTCAAGTTTGTACCCAGCGCCGTTTCGACTGAGCATCGCTTCTCTGCCCAGCGGCTGCACTCCAAGAACGTGCGTTCGACGGTATCTTCTTGTTCCCTGCAGTAGTCACAGAAGGGACTACTCTTCCTGTTCATCCCGTGCAGATACTTATTGAAGTGGCTGTGGCCACAGAGCAGCTGTGTTAGGTAGTAGTTTACCTGACCGTGCTGTCTCTCTAACCACTGGCTCATTTCTCCTACTCGTTTTTCCACCGTTCCTCCCACATTAGGAGTCAGTGCGCGCGCTCCTGTCGTCTGCAACTTGGAGCATTCTCTCCTGCTTTTATCCTGGTGTAGATCGTATTCCTCACCATGGCTAATAGATATACAGGGATGATCCCAGTTATCACCATGACCGCCGCCTCAGACACCGTGCGGTACGAGCAGGCGACACGTAAACCTCTTCTGCGTTGTACCGCCGCCATTTTGTTACGATATCTCTCAGTGTTAAGAGCGTCCGCCCAAATGTCCACTCCGTACAGCATGATGGAGTGAACCACACTCATCACTATCCGCCTATTTGAACTTCGGGGTCCCGGGATGTTGGGCATGAGCCTCGAGAGTATTGCCACCATCGTCGCTGCTTTATCCGCTGCCTTTTGGATCTGAGGCCAAAAGGTCAGCTTCGCGTCTATCAGGATTCCTAGGTACCTGACTGCTTTCGTGGCCACGATGTCGACATCGACGATCTCTGCAGTTAAGGGTTCCGGGAACCTTCTTTGCCTGGTGAGGACAACTATCTCCGCCTTCTTGGCTGCGAGTTGGAGTCCATGATCCTCGAGCCGATTATTGACACGCCTCGAGACTCGACCTATGAGCCTTTGCACCTGCTCCTCGTCTCGCGCTGTTATGACGACCGCGATGTTGTCGGCAAATCCCACCAACTGGTGTCCTCAGGCATATCCATCGTCAGGATGGCATCGTAGACGATGTTCCAGAGCGTGGGTCCCAGGGCGGAACCCTGCGCTACCCCTGCCGTGATCCTCGTCGATCTCGGGCCCTTCGTTGTGTCGTAAATCAACTCCCGATCATTTAGGTAGTCGTTGATAATTCTCACAATGTAGTGAGGTACTTTAAAGCGCGTCACCATTGCCTCGAGTATGTCGACCCAACGCAACGAGTTAAAGCGTTCCACACGTCAAGCGTGATCAGAACACATGCCTGCCTCGTCCTATGATTTCCCTGCCACGCCGTATATGGCTCTTCCAGGACTTCGTCAATGGCCCCGACCGTAGATCTTCCTTCGTGGAAGCCATGCTGGTTTTGAGCTAGCCCTCAGGCGGATACAACCGCCGCGTGCAGTCTTATCCGGATAAGCTTTTCGAGCACTTTCCCCGTTGTGTCAAGCATACAGAGGAGCCTGTAAGATGACGGAGTAATGGGAGGACCCTTACCCTTATCCAACAGGACCAACCTCTGCAGCTTCCATTTCCGACTGAAGACTCCCGCATGGAGGTAGGAATTAAACATGTTCAGCAGCAGAAAAGGCTGCTCCTCCACGATAACCTTAATAACCTCCGCTGGTATTCCGTCGGAGCCTGGTGCCTTCTTGTTCGCGAGGGAGAGTCCAGCCTCCTACAGCCTCTGGCTGGGGCATAACCGAATTCTCTGTTTCCGGATGTTCGGGAAAGAGCGCCCGCACTATACCCTCCATCAACGCCGGCTCCTTTGCTCCTTCGGGATATTGTCTGCCGATTCTTCGGATGACTATCTGATACCCACGGCCACACATATCCTGCTCGACTTCGTCGCATACCGCTCTCCAGCATCGCGTTTTACTTTCTTTGATGGCCGCAACCAGGGCCTTTTTGGCCGCCTTGTGGTCGTCGTCCTTCTGCTGGTCAGCTTAATCCCACCTGGTCGCTCTCTGCGCTATGCGTCTCAGTTTATTGCACTTGCTCCGGAGTTCTGCAATTTCTTTACTCCACCAGTACACAGGCTCTTTGTGGAGTTTGCGAGTTCACTTCGACATAGATGCCTCGCATCCTTTCGTGATCAGGTCCATCGTGCGATTGACCAGCCATTCGACTTGTTCTTCGTTGTAATTTATCTGCATTGCCTCTACGAGTAAGTTTCCCCCCTTCGCAATGGTTTTGACGAGCACTGCTCGGTCGAGCTTGGCGACGTTCCAGCCTTTTCCGCTGCAACGGCTGCCCATCACACTGGTCAGTTGTGCCTCTCCTCCTACTCTGAACTCAATGTACTGGTGGTCATTACCGGAGTAATCTTCTAGTACCCTCCATCCATTCACCGCCACTGCGGTGTTCGGGGTTGCTAAGGTGATATCGATGATCGTACCCCGGTTTCCGCTTCTCTTGAATGTTCGTATGGTCCCTGTATTGAGGACCGTCAGGTCCATTCTAGCTGCCATTTCCGAGACCTCGGCACCTATGTGGCAAGTCCACTGCTTCCCCCATTCGGCGGATTTGGCATTGAAATCGCCCGCGACAAGGCTCTCTTCACCGATGTTGCGAACCTCTTTCTCGAGACATTCCATCTTATGGCGGAATGCCCGAATCCCCTCGTTGGGCAACATACAAAGCCGTCTCCCGCACCGTAGCAGCTCCCAGGAACCTTCTTAGGGTTTCTCACTCATATTGCCGCTGTGCTCGACGAGTCCACATACCACCCAGGTCCGGTTGTTCCTTGGAAGAACTGTTCGCTGATGATGAACAGATCAACATTTAGTTCATGCACGCGTTAATGTAGCAGGTTGTGAGCAAGTCTGCTTCGTTGTAGGTTCACTTGGAGGACAGACGTCATCGGTTCGCCCTCCTACGCCCTATGCCTTGGTGGGCCTTGCAGCTGGTTGATCCGAGACGTGGTCATCACGGCTACCGTCTTTGCGCTCGGCATAAATAGCACCTGGGACTGTTTTCACACCCAGCTGCCTGGTGTCCTTAATGACCACATCGCCAGCACATTTTGCTTCTGTCCACCGATTTGCAGTCAGCTGCCACATGCTCATAGCCATGACAGCGGTAGCACCGTTTTAGTTGGTCTCTCCGTATGGCCCTGCAACTAACCCATCTAATCTTTATATAGCCCTCCTTGTCGAGTTTGGCGGCTAACAGCTCATCTAACTCGATGAAGGGAATCTTGCTTCCCCACCGCTTAGTCATCGTTAGGGTGATCTTGATTTCTCCTGCATCTTGTCCGGCTACTTTCTCTAGGGCCGCCCTAACTTCAGCCTCCTCTGTCACAGCATTTATGTCCTTAATTTCGATGTTCGCCCTTGGGATGAGCTGGCGCACATTACCGGACTCCCCGACTATCGTTCTCAGTTGGTTTCCGAACTCAGCTCTGCCTTCCTTCAATGCTCCCAGTTCCACATGGACTTCACCGGATCGCGTTTCACTAATGGCTCTTATCTTGACACCTAGATCATCTGGGTTGATGTTCGTACGGATGTGTTTCAGCACCTCTGCGTAATTCTTGCTGGGCGAAGGCTTGATGGCCTCCGAGTGGACCGTCCTTTGTCTCTTTCTGCGTGCCCTGGCCTCTTCCGACACGTTTGCGCTCTTTTCTTCGTGATTTGGAGGGGCCTTGCGGTCTTTGGCCTGACGCTTCTCCACTTTCGTCCACCCTTCGCCTTCATGATTTTGAGGTTTCTTCGTGGGCCTTGTGGTTCGTCCGCTGCCGGGCTAGGGGTGTTCTCCGCCGGCCTCTTCTTTGCTCCCAGGATTAATAGTGTTCGCCTTGGGCTAGCGGTTTTACGGCTCCTTGGGTCCTGGAATTAAATGGCCCTCCTCGCCGCTATTCCCGAAAAGCTATGGCGCTCTTCCACTTCTTTCTGTTCCGTTTCAGCTCATGTAGGATCGCTTCCGCCTTCTCCAAGCCTGCACTTATCTCCGTGAACATGTTCTTCTTAGTGTTGCGAAAATCGGTCATGTCCTTTATGATTTTCTGTAGAGCTTCGATGTGTTGATCTTCCACCCTAATCGCTTCCTCGTAACTGTGTTGATGATTTTTGTCCAAAGCGGTTTGGGGCTTTGCAGCTTCGCTATGTTCTTCTTTGCGGTCGTGTGATGACGACGTCTTGGAGCCCGCTTGCTCGCTCCTAACAGACGCCGGTACTGGGCGTCCGAGCCTCTGCACCGTAAACTGGTTTTCTTTCCTTGTGCTGTCTCCCATGGTTGATTTGATGATCGGGGTTTCTTCCCGTATACTGTTTGGACCACGGGGCGTACTTCATCCGCCCATACAACTACGTAGTAGTAGTAGTAGTAGTCCACGGGGGGAGGCTGTAACCCCTACGTAGCGCGTCCCCGGGTGGCGGATAGGGGAACGCTCTCCAGTTATAAAGGGTAGGGCTGATAAAGTAGGCCCCGCGGACCAACAGCAGGGGTGAGGCACCCTGTCAAAAAACCCAACTTCTCCGCACCGTAGACACTGGTAAGGAAAAAACGATTACGGTGCAGAGGCACGGATCCCCAGTACCGGCGTCGGTAGGGAGTGAGAGAGCGGGCTTCCAGACGTCGTCAGCCTACGACCGCAGTGGTTCGAGAGTGGTTGACTTGGCTCTCGAATCATCAAACGCCACAAGAAACGTTGAAAACATCGAAGACATCATTTGCAGCACCGGGGCATAATTGCTGAATGCATCAAGTCCGGCACAGAACCCTCGCAGCGGCTCGAAATACTCAGGCAGCAAGTATTGGAGTATCAAAAAAACGAAGAAGAGCACATCAAAACGATCAGGAAGGTGCTTGCTCCATTGATAGAACTTTGCAGGAAACACGCCAACACAAAGTCAGAAATTAAGGAAGGCATCGAGCACATCGAAGATGCCTTACAAAAGAGTGAAAGAAGCAGATCCGTACGGAAAGACGCGAGTCAAACGTATAAAGCACTGCTGTCAGTCACCAGGACGAGAGAGACCCGCAGGGAAACGTCACCTCGCGCTACACCAAAAATAGCACGTTTAAATCCTACGCCAGCAAATAAACGGAAAAGGGCAGACTGAGAAACCCCAAACCCACAGGAGTCTAGCGCACTGCGGAACATTAAGCGAAGGAAAAAGGACGAAGAAGAGACCTGGACCACGGTCACAAAGCGACCGCCTAGAAAGCCTCCTAAGGCAAATAGTATGAGACCAACAGCTAGCACAGTGGATACACCCGGAGTAACCGCGGCCCCAAAAAACAGGAAGTTTCCGAAGGTGCTGCCAGAAGCCGTTCGAATCAAACTTGCTGACGGGGTAAAATATGCTGACGTCCTGAAAGCGATTAAGAGTAAAGTAGATCCCTCAGAGTGTGGATTCCATGTCCGGACGATTAGGGAGACGAGAGCTGGCGACGTTAGCGTTGAACTAGGTGTCGTGACTGGAGACAGAAGCAGGTTTGGCGAAGAACTCCAAGCGGCCGTTGGGAATACAGGAAGTGTCCAGAGACTCATCCCAAGAACGGAGATCCAAATTAGAGACATCGACGCTGCCACCAACGAAGCGGACATAGAAACTGTTCTAATCGCCGTGCTCGCCGACAACAACGGCGCCGAAATGAGCATAAGGCTACAAAATAACACCCTTCGTGGCAATAGAGTAGCTTATGTTGAGATGGAGGCCCAAGCAGCAAGGAAACTACACAGTGCGGAGCACGTGAAAATCGGCTGGGTAAACTGTCGCGTGAGACTTAACCAGCAAGCCACCAGGTACTATAGATGCAATGGATTTGGTCATCGTGCCATTGACTGCATAGACTGGAGGTGCGGCGGTCCCGAACACAAAGCCTCCGCGTGCCAGAATAAACCACGTTGCTTCCAGTGCGAAGATCTGGGGAGCGGGACTCCGATTGACCATGTACCCGGGTCCAGCAGGTGTAGTGCTTTCTTAGCGGCAGCGAACTCAACTAAAACGCGATGGCGGTAATTCTGCAAGGTAACCTCGGACGATCTCTGCTCGCGCAAGAGCTCTTAAAGCAAATCGCCTCTGAGCACGAAGCATACCTACTGCTTCTGTCTGAACAGCACGTCAACTGGGAAATACAGAACTGGTATAAAGACTTCTCCGGTACTGTTGCAATCTGGGTGCGTAAGCTAAACAAGTTACCAGTCGTCGCCTATGGCGCTGGTATGGGATTTGTCTGGGTTAAAACGCCCGACATCACGTACGTTAATTGCTACTTTTCGCGAAACATCCAAATCGGAACATATTGGGAAATACTCAACAGCCAAGAAGACGCAATTGTAGACATGGAAGGAGACCTGATCGCTGCCGGCGACTTTAACGTGAAGGCGATTGATTGGGGCATGCAATGGACGAATACCAGGGGCAGAGGCCTTGTTGAGATGGCAGCGAGAATGAATCTTACGGTTTTTAATGCAGGGACAACGACGACGTTTCGAAGAGCAGGAACTCGTGGCTCGATTATAGACGTTACTATGGCTACTCCAAGAACCACGGCTGCAATAACCGAGTGGACAGTACTGGAAGAGCTAACGGGAAGCAACCATCAGTACATAAGGATCAAAACTGGCCGAAGGGACGGCCTCGCGAGTAAGCAGAAACCTGTTCGAAAATGGTGGAATGCTGCAAAATTGGATCGGTCTGTCTTAAGCGCAAAGCTCCGCAATTGTCAGGCACTTCTTCAGAAAGGTGACCTGACAACGGTCAACAGAGATGATGCTGAGAAGCTAGTGAGCCGTACGATGCAGCTCATCGTCAAAGGATGCGACGCATCGATGACTCCACGAGCCCGCAACTAACACCGAGCTCCTGTATACTGGTGGACAGAGCAAATAGCGGAACTGTGAAGAGAGTGTCTCTGTCTAAGACGGAGATCACAGAGGCGCAGACTAATCCAAAACGCTCAAGCCGCTCTAAACCTGTATAAAGCGGCTAAGAAGAACCTCAGGGAAGCTATCAAAAGAAGCAAAGCCCGATGCTGGAGGCTGTTGTGCCTGGAGGTGAAGGAAGATACATAGGGGCTGGGATACAAAGTGGTCACGAAGAAGATAGGCGTATGCGGGCCAGTAAGCCCCAAGGACCCCGCGACAATCGAGGAAATCATAACTACTCTTTCCCCGAGCACTCGGAAAGGGAACATGTAGAGATACTGGTCGAAGAAGAAATACCTCCTTTCACTGTACCTGAACTTGTCGCGGTAATGAGTACCCTAGCGAATCGAAAGGCCCCAGGACCCGACTATGTGCCTATCGAGGTTTTTAAAGCTATTGCGGAGGAATTTCCTTTCCTACTGCTAAATATGTACAACGCCTGCCTGAAGGCGGGGATTTTTAGCACGAAGTGGAAAAAACAAAGGCTGGTCCTTCTCGATAAGGGTAAAGGGCCACCAGTCACGCCGTCGTCTTTCCGACCATTATGTATGCTCGACAATGCGGGCAAGATCTATGAAAAGCTCCTGCGCACCAGAGTATGCAGAGCTGTCGATGCCGCCGGGGGCCTGGCGGAAAGTCAACATGGCTTCCGCGAAGGCAGATCGACCATAGGGGGAATACATGAAGTCATCGAGGTGGTAACACGGGCCTAGCAGGGGTCTCAGAGGACCAAAAGTGCCTGTGTCCTCGTGACCCTAGACGTCGGGAATGCCTTTAATTCGGCAAAATGGGTTGACATACTCACAGCCCTGGGTGAATTACGAATGCCAGCGTACATTATGAGAGTGATGAATGACTATCTCCGCGAACGCGAACTTCTCTACGACACGACGGAAGGTCAGCGTAGCAGGGGAATCACATCTGGTGTTGCGCAGGACTCAGTGCTAGGACCAGATTTATGGAACATCAATTACGATGAAATTCTGCGAATTGAAATGCCTGAAGGGGCAAAACTTGTCGGCTTCGCTGATGACATTGCTGCAGTGGTCACTGCAAAGACGGTAGTGCAAGCAAAACGGAGAGTTGTGCAGATGGCCCAACGGGTCGGGGGTTGGCTACAACAACACGGCCTCGAACTGGCAACAAATAAAACTGAAATGGTTGTACTGACGCGGCGGAGAAATTTCGAGGTGCCTTTCACAGCGGATATCAACGGGACTACCATCGAGGCCAAGCCAGCAGTAAACACCTGGGGGTAATAATCGACAAAAAACTAACATACTACGAACATATACGGAGGACCACGGACAAGGCAACCAAAGTCATATCAGCACTCTCGCGTCTTATGCCCAATATTGACGGACCAAGGACAAGCAAACGAAGAATGCTCATGAGTGTTTGCCACTCGATTATGCTATATGGAGCGGAAATATGGGCAGAATCACTCGACGTGGAGAAATACCGGATAAGAATGATCTCTGTCCAGAGATCCAGCGCAGTGCGCGTGGCCTGTGGATACCTTACATTTACCGGCAGCGCAATAATGGTAGCGGCAAGCGTCATCCCCATTGTGCTACTATCGAGGGAACGGAAGCGGACGTATGAAAGGAGAGGGGAAGGTGACCGGAACAGCGTTCATACGGAAGAGCGAACACGAACCCTTCAGGAATGGCAGATATCGTGTGAGCGAGAGACGGTTGGAAGATGGACCCATCGACTCATACCGGAAGTGCTCCCATAGGTAAATAGGAACCACAGCGAAGTGAACTATTACCTTAACAGCTGCTGACAGGGCATGGACATTTCAACGCCTACCTGTTCAAGTACACAAGGAAAACGAGTCCACTGTGCGATTATTGCGCAGACAGCGTTGACGATGCCTACCACACCTTTTTCGAGTGTACACGGTGGTCCGTACCAAAAGAATGACTAGCAAGCGAAGTCGGATTAATATTGACTTCGGAAGCAATTGTGGCGCTGATGCTACAGCACGAAGCGACGTGGATGTCCGTCGCACAGTATGTTGAAGACGTGGTACGCAGTAAAAGGATCGTGAAGCACGGGAGAGCCGTATGCGAAAGTATTTCCCTAAACTAAACGCCTCAATCGTTTCCTTCACCAGTTTTGCTGTGTATGATGGTGCATTCTCATGAAGCAAAATCACTTTGTGTTGCCTTTGTTGATATTCTGGTCGTTTTTCACGCAAAGATTGATTTAAGTCGATTATTTGTTGTTGGTAGCGTTCAGTATTAACGGTTTCGCCAGGTTTTAGTAGCTCATAATAGATCACACCCTTCTGATTCCACCAAACACAGAGCATTGTCTTCCGTCCATAGCGATTTGGCCTTGCAGTCGATGTCGATCGTTCGCCTGGAGTTACCCATGATCTTTCACGCTTAGGATTCTCAAAATATATCCACTTTTCATCGCCAGTCACGATTCGATGGAGGAATGACTTTCTTTTGTACCTGGCGAGCAGCATTTCGCAAGTGGTTTTTCGGTTTTCCTGCTGTCTTTCAATCAGTTCATGTAGAACTCATTTTCCCATCTTCTGGATCTTTCCCATGGCTTTCAAACGTATGGAGACGGCTTCTTGTGTCACATTTAATTGATCCGCGAGTTGTTGTTGCGTTTGAGCGTCATCCTCATCCAACAATACTTGCAATTCGCTGTCTTCAAACTTTTTTGGTGGTCTTCCTCGTTCTTCGTTTCTCACGTCAAAATCGCCAGTTTTGAATTTTTTAACCCACTCGAGGCACCGTGATATACCAAGAGCATGCTCACCGTAAGCTTCGACAAGCATTCGATGCGATTCTGCAGCAGTTTTCTTCGATTGGTAATAGAAAATCAATGCTGTCCGCAAATCGTAGTTTCCAGAAACAAAATTCGACATGTTCCACGCTATTACAAACTATGCTGTTGTATGAAACTTGTATTGTTGTGAGTTGAAAATCTTTGTCAGAGATGTCAGTAACTACAGGGTGCGCCATCTCAATCTGGTCGATGGAAGTATTGAATAACTCTGACAGATTTTAACCGACCAGCGTCGTACAACACGTTTCGTATAGGTTATTTCAGTACAATTTCAACCATGTATCGCTATACGCCGAAAGAACGCGCCGAAATAGTTTCGCTTTACATTGAAAATAATCGTTCAGTTGTGTCAACTCAGCGTGCGTATCGTAAAAAATATCGCGGACGTTCTGCGCCCAAAGGCGACACTATCCGTCATTTAGCTTCAAATTTCATGGAGCACGGGTCTGTAGCGAATCTCTAACATCAAGCTTGACCGCGTCCAGGTCGTTCAAATGAAAATATCGAAGCTGTTCGACAGAGTGTTGCAGAAAATCCAAATGTCTCATACCGCCGCCGGTCTCAGCAATTAAACATCAGTGGAACCAATTTGAGAAGGATTTTAAAGCAAGATCTTCACATGTTTCCGTACAAAGTGCAGTTGACTCAAAGATTATTGGAAACTGACAAGCCGCGACGCTTGGCTTACGCTAATAACGTTAGTCGAATGAAGGAAGCTGAGCCGGATTTTTGGGAGCGAATTCTGATGACCGACGAGGCTCATTTCACCGTCTCTGGCGCTGTCAACAAACAAAACTGTCGCATGTGGGGCACCGATAATCCTCATATTATTCACGAAACTCCATTGCACGATGAGAAAGTGACAGTTTGGGCCAGTGTTTGCTCAAAAACCACCATTGGACCATTTTTCTTCAGAGCTGGTGAAACTGTCAATGGGGATCGATATCAGTGGATGTTGGCACACTTTGTTTTACCACAAATGCGTGAAAAAGGTCTTAAGGAATTTTGGTTCCAACAAGATGGTGCGACATGTCACACTGCGCGCTCAACAATGGACTATTTGCGTCGGAAGTTCCCAGGACGTGTGATATCAAAGAAAGGTGATATTGACTGGCCACCAAGATCGCCGGATTTGACTGCACCGGACTTCTTCTTGTGGGGATTTTTGAAAAGTAAAGTCTATGCCAACAAGCCGAAGACCATAGAGGAGCTAAAAAACAACATTCGAGCCGAAATTGCAGCCATATCGCCCGAGACGCTGGCAAATACAATGGACAATGCCGAAAAAAGAGCTCATTTTTGTCTCAGTAATAAAGGCGGACATTTGATCGATGTGGTTTTTGGAAACTAATCAAAATAAATTGTAATGAATCAAATTTAATAAAAAAATACGACTTTATGAAATCTGTTGAAAATTCTCTAAGTTATTCAATACTTCCATCGACCAGATTGAGATAGCGCATCCTGTACATTGACAGCTAGGGCCATCTATGGGCAAATTCCGGTTTCATATTTATAGACCTGGTATATACTTTTTTGCGTTATACCACTTAACGTATTTCATAATAGCCATACGGTACAGTAGAGTACTTGCCGTACCGCTTTCGCTTCGTGTTAACAGGTTCGCATGATTTCGTTTCTTTACGCGTTACTACCTGATGAAATTCCGTGCGTCGAATAGCGTCGAATGTAAAAATAATAGGTATGCTCCTAGCTCCTGTCACGAAGAATCTTAATGCGTCATAATTTACATGATGGCTATTCATAACGTTTAGCATGATACCCTTTCGTTTACATTTTTCAATAATCGTACCGTCGGGTTTACGAACAAGGTATGCGTAAAATGTTGGTCCTCCCGAAACGAACGAACTTATATAACTACCAGGCCAGTATTCGCCTAATTTATCCGTGAGATCTCCCAGAAATTGACCAATTGGCGGCTCATACTCGTTGCCACCGAGGCGACTCACGTAAATACAGGAGTCCGTATCGCAATACAATATTCGTGGCCCGAGCCCCTTAACATGACTGTATAATTTTAGGCGTGCCTGTGCTGTCCTGTATGCTAAAATCACGGCATTTAGTGCCGGGGATAGTTGGGTAGCATCGCGGTTGCTCACATAGTTCACATACCAGGTGTATGCATAAGTTTTTTCCGGTTTTTTGGTAAAAAAAAACACGTAATTTGCGATTTAGCCTTGGTGTTGAAGGACCGGCTTCGCCAGGTGAAAGCCACGATTTTTTCCGCTTCGGGTTTTCAAAATAAATCCATTTTTCGTCACCCGTCACAATTCGATGCAAAAATGATTTCCTTTCGTGGCGTTGAAGCAGCACTTCACAAGTGACTTTGCGATTTTCTATTTGACGTTCATTCAAATCGTGTGGGACCCATTTACCGAGTTTATTGATCTTCCCCATTACTCGTAAACGTCTGCTGATTGTTTCTTGTGACACATGTAATGCTTGTGCTAATTGCCGTTGAGTTTGAGTTGGGTCATCATCCAATAACTCCTGCAATTGCTCGTCTTCGCATTTTTGTGGTCTACCAGAGCGCTCACTGACTTTCACATTGAAATCACAACTTTTAAATTGTCAAAATCATGTCTCACATGTTCTAATCGATGGAGCGTGTTCACCATATGTTTCTACCAGCGAACGTTGACTTTCAGCAGCCTTTTTCTTTCGATTAAATAAGAAAAGCAATGCGTGCCGCAAATGTTCTTTTTCAGGCACAAAACTCGACATGATCACTGAACGATAAAACAAAGACGCTAGTTTTTGGGGGACTCAACTTGTGTGTGTTTGTAGGTTAATGTCAGACGAACAAAATGACGTTTGTGTGAAATTAATACGCTGCGTACTTTTCACTGGCGCCATTTCTTAGTTAAACCGGAAAAAACTTATGCATACACCTGGTACATTATCGTGTGATTAATCGTTAGCATTACCGGCTACTATTTCCTCGTAATCGTTACACTCTGCTGGCGGTCCACTCGCCTCCTGTTTCATTTTTGGGAATGTATCGATGTACTCGGCAAAATGACCACCTCGTCGCATTGTCGAAGCATACTGCGAAACACCGTATTGCCAAATTTCATCGATATGCGTCACCTTATATCCGAGCATTACAGCTTTTCTCAGCTGGTCCACGACCTAAGGGTTACACGCTCGCATAGTCGTGTCATCGTGTGGCAGCCCGCGGATGTGTCCATGTCCATACAGAACGTTCTAAACAGGGGGAACAGTAGTTTCCCATGCAGGCGAACAGGCAGTACGGGGATATACAAATCGCGCGGTGCTACTACGGTACACTTCACAAGACCCTCGACCAGACTTAGAATTTTTTCAAGTCCTACGAGTTCTCGACATTCGTCACCTACGTACAATTTTGGATGTCCAAAGGGATATTCTCCATTCTTCTACGCCCATGGATACAGCGAGCACACATCTACATAGCATATCTGCTCCCCATTCTCGACGTCGTACAAGCTTATAAAATTTTCCGTTCGACCGCCAAAGAATTCATCACGTGGTTCGAAGGGCGCCTGCTTGACCATGGCGTGATTCTTCACGTATAACGATATTTTCTTGTTATTCTCGAGTAATCTGTCAAATCCGCTCGTATCGCTCATATATTGTATCACTGAATTTCGTTCAAGCATCTCTATTCACGCGATAACATCGCGGACATCCAGGCCAAAAGCAGCCGTGACATTGAAGAACGTGATGGACCCCTGCCTCCACGTAGTATCGGTCGACCGCCAGTAGGCCGATCGGAAAGCGATACTCTCTCATGCGTCCAGCATGAGCGATAACGCAGTCGCGCTCACGCTCGAGCCATACGAGCTATACGACGGCCTTGCGCGACTAGATATCACGTCAGCGGTACCCCTCTGCTGGTAACACTGTAATGCGATCTTTCTGTATAAAATTCTTTCGAAATACTCTCATACATGCTGATAATGTCGTGTATGCTTCTGTAAAGGGGCACACGCTTCCGTAACGTATAACTAACTCTCGAAAAGCTAGACATGCGCGTTTCAAAACCGTAAACTCTGTACGACAATATTGCACAAATTCCGTCGCAAAATCAAGTTTTTAATCGACGCGACTCGATTCTTTTTCACACCATTTTCAAAATCGCTTGCGATCCACTGAGAATATGGTATCGGGTCAGTAAAAATGCAGAGCCGGCAGAGGACCTGTGTAATTCCGATATTCCTGTATGTTGAATAAATGGAGAAATGTACGAGGGTCAATCAATAAATAGTCGGTCTTGCGCCATTTGTTAGTCGAGGAAAGAAATCAATAGCAACGTTTAGTAGTGCAATCCTTTACATGACTGTTGTCAAAGTTTCAGCTCGCTGCGATGTTTAGTTTGCGTTTAACAGCCATCGAAAGATAAACGAACTTTTGTGTTTTTACAAAAATGGAAAAAATTGAGTATCGTGCAGTGATTCGATTTTTGTTTTTAAAAAAGAAAAAGAACAATGAAATCAAAGCGGAGCTAGACGAAGTTTATATGGACCTTGCACCTTGGTTATCAACCATTAAATATTGGACAGCTGAATTTAAGCGCGGTCGTACAAGCATTGTTGACGATGAACGTCCAGGTTGTCCAAATGAGGTCGTCATACCAGAAACAATTGAAAAAGTCCACGATATGGTGTTAAATGATCGGAGACTAAAAGTGCGTGAGATCGCTGAGGCCACAGGCATATCATATGGCTCAGTAATTTCAATCCTGAGTGATCAGTTGGGTATGAAAAAGTTATCCGCAATATGGGTGCCGCGTTTGTTCACTGTCGACCATAAAAGAGAACGTGTAGCTGATTCAAAGGCGTGTTTGGCGATCTATAAGCGTGATCCTGTTGAGTTTTTGCGTCGTTACGTAACCGTGGACGAAACATGCATCCATCACTATACACCAGACACAAAGGAACAATCGAAACAATGGATGTCACCGACCGAACGTGCTCCGAAGAGGGCGAAGACGGTGCCATCGGCCGGTAAGGTGATGGCCACAGTTTTTTGGGATGCACGCGGGATAATCTACATCGATTACCTTCCGCTGAAAAAAAAAACGATTAATGGCGAATAGTATGCAGTCGTACTGACCCGATTCAACGACGAATTGAAGAAAAAATGTCCATATTTGGCGAGAAAAAAAGTGCTCTTCCATCAAGATAATCCACGCGTTCACACGTGCCCAGTTGCCATGGCCAAAATTCATGAATTTAAATACGAATTGCTTTTGCATCCATCGTATTCTTCAGATTTGGCCCCCTGCGACTACTTTCTGTTTCCAAATGTGAAAAAATGGCTTGGCGGAAAGAGATTTGGTTCCAGAGATGACCCTATCGCCGAAATAGAGACCTATTTTGAGGACCCTCCAGAATCGTATTATTCGGAGGGCATCAAAAAATTGGAAAATCGTTGGAATAAGTGTATCGAGCTAAAAGGAGATTATGTTGAGAAGTAAAAAGATTTTTGTCCAAAAAAACGCGATTTTCTTTACCAAGCCGGCTATTTATTGTTCGACGCTCGTACCTTTTGCCACCGCATCAGCGAAACCGAAGGCCTTAGGTAAAGCGCTAAGCGCCATGGATAAATAGTTGAGACTATCGAGAAAAACGACAACGCCAATCTCCATCGACACAATCTTCGTACTATTTTTAATAAGAGAGGGCAACTGTGTTTTTCGCACTTCGACTACATACCATAGAATAAATTGCGCGTCGAAACCTCTTGCATTATGAACAATACAGATGGTCTTTTTTATGTTTGCGTTGATGCTAATTTCACAAGCTCCCCAACAGGATCATCGATAAACACGAATTCACTTTTACTACAGTCAGCATAATCGGTCTCTATATCTGTGATATCCAAACATGTCATAGATACGTATTGTGTAACACATATATTCGACTAGTGAATTCGTGTCGATTTATCATCGTGCAATTGTTCGTGTTGTTGCGTCTCAAAATCATGAAACAAAAATCTCGTGGAAGGCTTTTTTGTCTCCTTTGGCGTCTCTGGTTTTTTAAGAGGTGCTATAAAACACGCATGCGTAGTCCGTCGAGTTTGACTGCATGTAATACGAAACTATATACAACATACATGCATCTTTTTATGTGTACTTTTAATCATACGCGAGCAGCCTCTATCCTTCATAAACAACAATCGCTATACTTTCGTGAACCAAGTACTCCTAAAAGAGCTGAATCTCCCGCACACCACACCCCCTAGACGGTGTCGTTACCCCCGCATTACGCGTGAACTGTATCGCTGCTCTATATTGCGCTCCTCGAAGCCCGTTCCGAATTTGACACCATCGTCTGTTTAGCTCGCCCGTACGAATTTGACCGTGTTCGGCAAATTCGTACGGTCTATGACAAGGGATCGTTGTAGACACAAATTATCGCTATTACTTATGCGTAAAATTGACTTTTTTGCTATATACTCGCGTGTAAGCATGATGCCCACACCGCCGCCTTCCACGCCTTGTACTATACATGTCGTCATTCTACATGTACTACCGTCTATTCGAAATTCGGGCGCGCTCTGAGCTACACTATTAATTAGTCGCTATATATCGTCAGGAACGATGTCACGAACTGGTCGAAATTATAACCAAACAGGTCCTTGCGCGAAACATGGCACGCTCAGTCGTACCCACATAATCATATCCCTCGCACGATTCTGTTAGACGTGTGAGAACATCTCACACCGCCCTCGAACCAAGTTATATAATCAATACCGTCCGGTAGCTGACGAAAATAAAAATTTGTCTCCATACCCTGCACTCTAAAGCGTGGAAAATATCGGCTCTGCTTATTGTTGATACCGAAGCGTTTACCACAGGGCAAAACATCACCTCTTCACATAGCAGTCGTTCCGTCGCCAGTCTGTCCACCTGCAAGCAAAATTGAACCATTTATTAGAATTTTTATTTCATTTAATTAATTTTTTCGTCTGTCGCTAGCTATATACTATGTATATAAATTGTGTAACGTAAGAATTATGAACTTATATTTGCTTCTTATCCTCAAATCCGTCGACTGCACCCGGGAACCACCGAAGCATTTCGTAAACCAAAAGTGCAAAGCGAAAAACTGTTTTTTATTTTTATTGTTATTATCCCCATAATTTTTTAATTTTTGTCAGCGTAATTATTCTATTAAAAGCTTACCTCAATCTACCGGGTCTTCCTCCTCCTCCTCCCGTTCTTCTTCTTCTCTCTCCCTCTCTCCCCCTTCTCACTCTCTCTCTGTATGAGGGATCATATTCTGTGTATTTTACTGCAGAGCAAGCGCTTCCCGAGGAGCACAGCGCAAAGTGATACGCACATGCAAAGCCGCTGTCGCTGCATTCAGAGCGCTGGACACCTAGTTATGATTCAGTGGAGGGTTTGTGATCTTCAAAACCCGTGATACCAACCAGCAGCATCCTAAGCATTCAGTCTGCCTTAACTTCGTGATCGCGCAGTCAAAAACGTATTTTTCGCAATTTATCCTCGTTACGACACTAGCGGGTGTTCGGAGTCCTCAGCGCTAAAATAGACATCGGGTACGATGGCGGCGACGTGGACGAGGGCTTCGAGAACCCCGAGCTTCCTAAATCGGTCGATGCTCGATTGTGAAAGTGTCCACGCGCGCGCGTGTGTTTGTGTGTATTTGTGTGAGTGAGATAGTGTGAGACAGTAGTTTAAAATCGCGGTCGAAGTAAGGTAGACGTCAACAACAGCAGAGGTGTGTACCTAATTTCATGCCTTTTTTCAAGTACACGGACACCCTTGCTCCATCCTGCTCTTATCTCTACTCTTCCTTGTTCACCAGAGTACCCACACCACCTCACTCTTACCATTTCCACGTTACCGACATTGGCTAAGCCGAGTGAGTAACAGAGCGCGGCGGTGGAAAAGTGAGGTGGTGGGAGTAGCCGCGTGGGGGGAGGAGTGGGGATAGGAGTGGGATGGAGCAAAAGTGTACACATACTACTCATCTATTAGCGAAGAAATTGGTTTATATTATACCCATTTGGAACCTTCGATAGTTGTTTGCGTCGGTGGGAGTGAAATTAATCCAAGTTTTGATTAAGCACTCGCACGAGTGTGCATGTAGAAAAGACATCTTGTTTCAGCAATCCAAAAATATCTGCAATCGTTCGATGACGAGTCTTCTATTTCTTCTCATTGTTCTTCTTCTTCTTCTTTTGTATTACTTTTTTCTGAATTACACTTTTATTTTTACAGGAGATACGTCGCGATTTACGGTCCTTCGGTGAATAAGCAGTTCGCGAAATTTTGCGATTTGGATTACCGGACCCTTGTATGAGAGTGATTTTTTCAGCGACTTTGCGTTTAAAATTACTGCCAGATTCTCATGCTTTCTCGCGAATAGCATCTTTCACAGCTATATTTGTATGGAGGATATCCCTGGCTACGATTACATTGGCACCCAATGCCTCTTCTCCAACTGCTTTAGCACACTTTTTTGAAAGTGGAAATACGTGTTGACATACGCCCTTGACAAAGCTGCCGATACCGTGTCCTCGTTGATTAGCCGTTCCGATTTAAACATGGCTAATACCGCAGCACGCGCGATGGCCCCATTCGTACTGCACACCATGAATATCATCCATAGCAAAGTAATCAATCGTGGGATCGTTTACAATGAAGTGTCACAGTCAACGTTCCCTTTGCGAATGGTATAATATTTCTAACCTCTTCTCTTATACTGATATCGAGAGAAGTATGTAACGCAGTGCCGAAAACGATTTAATTTTTATCGAACCGTACTGAAAGTTGTCAGTATCAATGGGGACGACTCGTAAGAGGGGGGTTTGTACATCGTCTATAATATAGCTCTCACATATATCGCTGTACACAAACATGCTGCCTGGTATAGCACCGGTTAAGGATGCAGGCATCGACCTCGTGTGGCCTTGCGGTATCGGGCGATACGCGAAAGTGGTGGTGTCGTAGTTCGTCGCATACGCGCGCCAATTCGACCTTACCATTTGCAAGCGATTTAAAGGGAAGATGACCGGCCACGTAAGGTAACTTATTCATACTCTCGAAAAGTGCGTCTATATAGCGATATACACCAAATGGAACTTGGTCTCCCATTTACGCGTCTCCATGTTAAATGATTTAAGCCCCATAAATCATAATCACCATCCTCAAACGATACGAGATTTCCTGTAGTAGGAACATGTAAAAGAGTCATCGAATAAGCAATTTCCACAAGAGAAACACACCATTCTCCGTGTAAATGTATCCGACGCCTTAGTTCGTCGTTGTAATATCCAAAAAATACTGCATACTACTGTTGCTCGGTAGTACAGCGAAAAAAGAGCTATCCGTGGACCTTATATTTATCAGGGACGGTGATTCCGAGCGTTCTTTCTTTCCGTCCTCTTCTTCTCTTTTGTCTTCTCAAGTGACGGAGGTACTCGTACTTGCTATAATTCTGCCTCGTAGAAAATACCGTCGATAGTCTCGTCATTCAGATCGTGCGACATATACACGAATGGTTCCTTATTCATTGATATTCATTGAATATTGTATAACTCGTTACTACAACCAAGCGCATATCCTACTGATGCATGTTATATGATTCCTGTCTCTCGAGCCATGTTAAAACATTTTTTCTCGCCACTCTCCGATTCATCTGAGCCAAATTTTTTGCTCGAGAATAGGATGCATGATGAGCGGAGTCATAATAGATTTCTTCAAGAATTTTAACGTTTACCAGTTAAATGGATTCTCTTTCTTTTTCGTCGTTGCTGCTGCTGCTGCTACCACTGTTGCGTGGTAAAATGAGGCACCGCTGCGGTGTCGAGAATGATGTAGGTGTAGGCTCGTGTAGTAACTTAGGATTGCCGATAAATTCATGTGGTATCTGTATCGTTCGCAGGAGTTTGGCAAAGCGAAATCGACGGATGGGTTTATCGCGTTTACCGCCTATGGACGCAACATTGTTACGATCCCATGTCAACTTTTTACCGACTGCACTGCGATGCAAATTGCGAAGCAGCAATATTGCTTTAGATTCAAATTTGTTGGTACACTACGATAATAAGTGTGCCATTTAGCCGGGGTTTTTCTTCGTTCATTAAGACGCCATGGATTTTATTCGCGCGGCTATCGAGTACTGCTATTTTTCGTTTCGACGGAATATTCAGTACTGTATTATCGCACTCGACCAAGTGAAAATAACGCTGTAGAACCTGCCGGCACGCTGTCCATTTCTCTCTCTCGTTGAACGAAGCTATTTTCCTACCAACTCATATCACGCACCTCCTGCTCCGGAGAGATCGATGCACCCGGAGCTTGCTTATCATGCGCTGAGTCAGACAAGGAACCACGTCATTTTTGGGGCGCTGGGGCAAAGTCCCGCACTGGTACACGAGAATAAAGGATCATCACGCGGGTTTATTAACCCGTACCCAGGTGGGAATTTACGGAATTTCGTTTCCACCCCGCCTCATCATTCCAGCTTCGGGAATCGACCGAGAAGGAGAGCAATTGCGTCTTCCAATGGAGGATAGTCACCAGCTCCTGCGCGTTTGGTCTTCGGACGTAGCCATAAACCACCACACAGCCAAATGTCACGAGTACGAATCCATTTCAGCCGGAAGCCCCTTCACCAGAAGGAGCTTCGGGATCAGCCTCAGCTTTCCCTAGTACCGACGGGCAAGTCAGTTGTCATAACTGCAGTATTGCAGGCCACTTCTTGAGAGGGTGTGCGATGCGTCGGACGGTTTGATGCTACCGATGTGGTAAAGTGGATGAGAATACACGATCAGCCCATAACTGCACCGGAAACGGTTATGTGGGTCGCCGATAGGGTAATGGGCGTCTTTTTGGAGCCAGGAAAATTTTCGCATACGAATACCGGGGTATTTCTGCAGTCCAGCGGAAAATAACAGAGAGATCATTTGCCTAGAGGTTTATGGTCGACGATTGCCAGCTTTGGTAGATTGCGGGGCAACCAATTCTTTTATCAGCATAGAAGGACTATTGATGATGGCCAGGCTGAGTTATTCTAGGAGGCCCACCCTGGAACATCAGAGCACATTTTCCAATGGTCAACAAATCACCTGCACTGAGGAGGTCAAATTCAGCGCAACATTGAGGGGACGTTGGAGTAGGCTCGTTGCTCGAGTCTATCCTGTCCTTCTTGTTTCGTTGCTGTTGGGCTCCGATTCTCTCTTTCTCTTAGAAATTGGCATGGATCTAAGGAAGCACAGATGGTTTTTTCAGCGGTGAAACCAAAGAATTCGAGTTTGAGCCATTGGGGGAATGTTAATATCCTGATACCAATCACGCACTTAACAATAGCGGAAACAGTAAGATTGAAAGAGTGCCTGTCAGTACAGGTCCCGAGATTAAAAGCTGATCCAAGGGTTACTGATTTGGTCGTACATCATATCGATGTGGGTAACGCGCAACCAATTGAACAGTGGTGGTATCCCTTTACCCCGATTATGAGGGAAGCTATGGACCGGGAAGTCGATCGGATGCTGGAGGCCGACGTGATCGAGTCTTCCACTAGCGAATGGAGCACCCCGATCATAATTGCAGCGAAACCAAACGACACCTTCCGGTTTTGTTTGAATTTCCGCAGGGTGAACGATGTCTCGAAGAAGGACGCAGATCCGATGCCTTAAATGAGTCATATCCCGGATTGAGGTCCGCCAGATACATCTCAACTCTGGATTTAAGCCAGGCTTTCCGCCAAATTCCGCTTGATCTAGAGTCCCGAGAGATAACGGCGTTTACAGTTCCTCATAGACGGCTGTTCCAATTTAAAAGAGTGCCGTATGGATTGACTACAGTCCCAGCCACGTTTCAGCGTCATCGCCACTGAAAGGTTCGAGGAACACCTAGAATGGCTGAAGCGGATTTTCGAGAAGATCACATCAGCCAGCTTATTGATCAATCCAGAGAAGTGCGAGTTCCGTTGCAAGGAGTTAAAATACTTAGGTTTCCTGATTAATCGTGAGGGGATGATCGTCGATGCGGATAAGACGTCAGCTATTTTCGAGATCCCAGTCTCGAGGACGGCCAAACAGATTAGACAATTTCTGAGAGCTACCTCGTCGTATGGACGGCTTATACCTGGGTACACGAAGGTGGCTGAGCCGATCACCAAGCTTACCAGGAAGCAACAGAAATGGTTCTGGGAGATTGAACAACAGATAGCTTTCGATCATCTGAAGAGAGCGCTGACTGAGGCACCAGAATTGGCTTGTCCGTACTACACTAAGAAGTTCACACTCTAGACGGAGGCAAGTCTAACCGGTCTGGGAGCGGTCCTCACCCAAGAACCAGATGGGGCGGAACATCCAATCGCTTAGGCTAGTCCAAGTTTGACCACTGCGAACGGAATTATGATGTTTGGGAGCTCGAGTGCCTAGCGATTCTATGGTCAGTGGAAAAGTTTAAACCCTATTTGAATGGGTATCGCTACACGGTAATCACCGATCACGCGAGTTTGAAGTCGTTACTGACCCAGAAGGAACTGAGGGGAATGGTTACCCGGTGGACATGGAAGCTCATGAATTCGGACTTTGACGTGTTACATCGGAAGGACTCGCAAAATACTGCC
This sequence comes from Cylloceria caligata, assembly GCA_963942595.1. Lineage (NCBI taxonomy): Eukaryota > Metazoa > Arthropoda > Insecta > Hymenoptera > Ichneumonidae > Cylloceria > Cylloceria caligata. The sequence continues at coordinate 30,548,681 of OZ012708.1, forward strand.
TCTATCCTATATGTTCGAGTCTGTTCTTCCTGCGAAGGATACTGAATAGGATTACTGACATAACATAGCAGGTTTGCCAACGAAGGCTTCTGCAAGTGTGTTGCTCACGTTACCCACCGGGGAGATTGACCCAAGGTAAGACATAAGTATTAACGACGTGAGGAAAGATCCAGAGCGCGCCAATGACTAGAAATACATGGATAGTAGGATATTCTTGCGATGGCGGTTGTCTCGTCATGATTCGCCTCATACAATCTGGGAGTTGGTTATCCCGCTGAACTACAGGGCGGTCATTCTCTATGAGAACCATGATGTTCCGCAAGCTGGTCATCTGGGAACGGATAAAACCTTTAAGAGAACAATCAACTTATTCCATTAGCCGGGTTTGTATCGGAACGTCGCCAGATACGTCTAGCGCTGTGACATCTATCAGTATACCAAGTCAAGACAGGGTCCACCGATGGAACTGATGGGCCGTCGGATGATTGAAGAACCATGGATGGTAGTAGCGGCGAATATAAGGGGACCACTTCCACCTAGCAAGTCCGGATTCACATACGTCTTAGTCATCCAGGACCTGTTCACTAAGTAGATTGAGTGCTGTCCATTAAGGAAGGCTACCAGGAAGAAGATCAAGGAGGCCCTGAAAGAGTCAGTACTCTCGAGGTGGGGTACCCCGGAGGTCCTCCTGTCAGACTATGGAACGGAATTTGTAAACGTGAACCTACGAGCGGTAGTGGCGAAGTATGGTATTTTCCACGACACCACTCCGCCGTGTCACCAACAAGTCAACCCCGTGGAGAGACCGAACCTGGTACTAAAGAACATGATTGTAGCTTTCTTGGAGGGCGATTATCGAGAGTGGGATTTGCATTTTGCCGAGTCTCGCTTCGCATATAACACCGCGTACCATTCGTTGATCGATACCAGACCATGTTACTTAGTTTCGTTCGAACACCCAGATCTCACCAATTCTTTAGGAGGACTCCTGGGGAGAAGGAAATTGTTTTGTCGGACCCTCGTCGATGGTCTGCTCGAATGGCGAAATCGCAACCCTTGAGAGATAGAGTCCAGCACGAGCTTGAGGAGTCTTACCGTAAACAGTCCCTATCGTACAACAATCGCCGCAGTCCCGTCACTTTAAAGGTGGGGGATGAAGTGATGCGCCGACTGCGAGTGTGATCCTCGGCCTCGCAACACGTGGCAGTGAAGTTAGCCTCTAGATTTCAGAGACCTTATAGAATTAACCGGGTTTTGTCACCAAGGGTGTATGAGCGGCGAGATGAGCAGGGATGTTTTACTAGGAAGCTTTCCATCGACGACCTGAAACCATATTGATCTCGTACCTCTCTTAACATTCCAGGTCCCGATGATGGAGTCGCTGAGGCACCTTCGGTACCTGATGACAAGGCTGGAGGATATATGCATCGGCTCCGCGCTGACTCACCGCAAGGTCATGTGGCGCTAAACGCGGTACTTCCGGGTGTTAGGAAGCCTGGTGCACCCGTGTCCAGTGTCCGGTACGCTCCCTCCGCGGCTTCCGGCGGGGGAGTCTTAGAGAGCGGTCTCTGCTCTCGAGAGGGCTAGGAGGTAGTTGTCGTCGAGAGAGCTGGCGGGGTCAGAGCCACTCAACAAGACCGTCGGCGGTTCCTTCGACTCCAGGTGGACGGAGATGGAGGAGCAAGAGAGGTTGTTGGAAGGCCCTCTGAACCTGACCATCGTAGCAATATATCGTCGAAGGAGGTCAAGTGTGGTAAACGGGGAGTGGTCCGTCCTCGTCCCGTCGACATGGGGGGCCTCATGACCTGCGGCAGATCTTGTAAAGGCGGCTATCTTATGGCCCAGTGTGCTGATCCCCGGGCCAAACAGAGGCGTTGATACGCGTGCGGACATCCCGGGGTGATGGTGAGAAACTGGCCTGGGTGTGAAATGTTGTAACGTGGCAAAATATCAAGCCCACATACGCTACATCGTCCTCGCACGAGGGCTTCCAGCACGATCTCGTAGGGAGCCGGTATAATTGCATATTTAATTTCTATATTAAATTATTTTTGTATTTTTCTTTTTTTTTTTAAATTATTTATACGATCGGATGAACCGAAAGAGAGAAAGAAGGAACGAATGACCACCATGATTCGGTCAGCACTGGGATTCGGTATCGTCATTTGTCACGAGAGGATATTATCATGATCCGCTTTCCTTCGTCGGAATAAGAAGCCGTCCTGCTCTATAACCATCTGCCGTATCGACCTGCTGGACCATGCACCTCTATTGTCTATTATCAATTTATCCGTTGTCCAGCCGAGGTGCTAGTCGCGGTCATCTAGCAACAGCGTTTCCCCCAATTAGCCGATTTTGGATCGTTTGGTGGGGATCATAATTCGCAAGCACACGTACCGCCAGGTACTTAAGGCTTTTTCCCGGTTACCGTCGACCGAACAGGACGTAGCGTCGTACATATATTTGTCCCGCTCTACCTGTAATATTAGTACAATCTATTGGTAAGTCGTGGGTACTTGTATGCCCCTGTTGGGAAATTTGTCATTTGTCAAAAACATGTCATTTTTCTTTTTTCGATCCGATGTGTAATTTCTCGAGATATTCGCAAAAATCAGATTTCTTGCGATTACAGCGCCATCTATCACGAATAAAAAAAAATGTTTCATATAAAAGTTACTTATTTTTTTATGGGGAATCCGAATCTGCAATAAAAAATAGGGGTTTCCATTGATGATTTTAAAGTTGCCCTTACCCCCATCCCAGGGAGTAAGGGTGAGGGGTCGACTTTGGTATCATTGGATGACCCCCTTCCAGGCGAACAAATTTTATTCAGAACTTTTTTTGATCCGATGCGTAGTTTTCGAAACATTTCAACGTCTTCAGATAAATCGGCCACCCTGTATATAGATAATATTTACGCAGCACCCTTTGTTGGGTACTAAATATGCAACCCCAGACCGGCGCTGGATCCTTGATAGCTGAACTACAACGAATAATGAGCAGCCCTCGGCCGGTGTGATGGCGCCTTCTCAAGTGTCAGGTAGAAACGATGCTGGCAATAAAAATAGACAGGCGACGACAACTCCAGGACGAAGAAAAGAGGGTATTTAAATGCCTCTTGCTTTGTTTACGCAGTCGGCCGATGTTGATGTTGAAAACTAGATTATACTCCACGGGTCTCTCCACGGTTTTTCTGAGACCCGTAGTCGCTACGTATGCATGAACAAATACCGCCCTCGACCCCTGTACTAACTTGCAGTGCAGCTTCATTCTCTCCTTGTCTAGAGCATGACCAGCGCGAGTCACGTAAGACTGTCACGCGGCGGATTCCGGACTAGAAACCGATCAGCGGAAAATAATATTTCCCCTCGTCGTTTCGCCTCGGAATGATTTCATCGTTGCCAGGCAGGGGCGAGGAGGAGACAACTGGACTTTGCACTGAAACAGAGTGCTGAGTCCAGAATAAACTGCACTCTTCTTCTCCTAGCTGGGGATTGCAGATCCTCGTCCGGGCGAATAGGATGGCAGTCTTTTCTTGGTAACCAAAGCCAAAGAGCGCGAGTAAAACTCCGCGTTGTTGCATTGCACAGTACAATTAAATATTTAATATATTCAAACCCCGATAGTAGAGTGCGTCGCATGTTAGTCCCCCACGCAGTATTAATATTCTTATTAAAGACAATTTTCATACCATGTATTATTGTTATCTTTCAGTGGAAGTTTTATGTACCTCGTATTATAAACATAATTATTGAAGACAATTTCGATAAATCAATTCAATTAACACAATAATTACGGGACTCACACATGCGTCAAAGTGGCGAAACATTACTTTGAATACAATGAATGCTTGTTTTGCAAAATATTCAAAAAAAAAATTTATTTTAATTCCGTACAATATGTCTGGGTTTCTCAAAATGAATTCAATTAACATACTTATTCGGATAGTGGAAAAATCGCAACACTCGCTCCTGCCATCACGCTCAAATGCAACACATAACTATGACTCAAACAAGTATTGTATGCCAAGGCTACGCCATAGAACTCTCCAGCGGTTTCCGTTTACACCCGCTTTAGATTCACCTACATACTTACCTAAGCGTACCCCTTACCTTAGTGCTTTACCCCTACCCTTAGTACCACGATTCAGCAACGAGATGGCTACCCGTTTCTCGCAAACCCTAAGAGCTTCTGCTGTAAATATTGGGTCTGGGAAACAGTTCGTGGCATTTTTCCCGATCGATGGCATCAATTGCAAATAAGTCAGGAAACACAGATCGCAGCGACACGACTGAACGCTCCTTGGAGAGGTGATACTTCGAGCGTTACTTTGAGCGTATAAACATCGAAATTGGTGCACTGGTTGGAAAGTTGTTTGCGTTTGAAAATGGAGAAAAGTAATGAAAAATTGCGCTATATTTTGCAATATTATTACGACAAAGGAAAGAACGCTACGCAGGCCTGTGAAAAAATTTGTGCTGTGTACCGTGAAGGTACTTTTTCAAAATCTGCTGCGCGGAAATGGTTCGCTCGCTTTCGTTCTGGTAATTTTGATGTGAAAGATGAGTCACACTCTGGTCGTCTAATCACTGGAAAAGCTAATGAAATTCTTGAAAAAGTCCAGCAAGATAAACATATCAGCGGTGTCGATATTGTTATGGAGCTAGGCATTGACTACAAAACTGTTTTCAACCATTTACACGAAGCTGGCTACAAAAAAGAGCTCGATATATGGGTTCCTCATGAGTTGAGCGTGAAAAACATGATAGACCGAATTAACATCTGCGATGCGCTGCTGAAACTCAATGAAATGAAAAATGACAATCGGAAGCGTCAAAGATCGTGGTCAATGAATGGTGAGCCGTCGCAAGCGTTCGCGAACCAGGATTGACGGCGAAAAAGATGATGCTGTGTGTTGGATAATCAGTTGGCGCACGGTGATTGATATTCGCCGTGTCTCGTCCTGTTGCTGCGGTGTAGCACGCTGCATTCGTCTACACCGGAGATAGCCGAGGCCGGGCCTCGCAGAGCCGAGGCCGTAGCTCGCATGCATGCCGCGTTAAGCGAGAGGTTATCTCTCTAGCTTGACTTCGGCTTCGCTCATCGGCTATCTCACTCATTTGACTCCCGCGCTCAACGACGCTTTCGTATCACGCAGCCATGTTGAAAAATTAGACACTTTTTCGTGAAAGCCACTGGACAGCGCACGCATCCTCGGGACTCTCGCATTTTCACAGCTTTTCACTGGACCTTCTCAACCTTCTGTGCTCATCAGGACACAAATTAACGGTAAGCGTTCACCGTCATAATTTAACATAATTCAATGTCGGTGAGGAGTAGAAAATAAGTCGATGCATCCTCATAAAGGTCTTACCCTGTGGCGTGCTCTGCAGCGTGGGCTGCACTACGTTTTCCCATCACTTGTTGCACACCCAATTAATATAATTACGTATGTTCTTATTAATTCACTGTTCTTTCCTCCAACCAAGCTTGCTGGAAAAGTACTGTGGGTTTATTCCTCTCACCTGTGCATCATCAATCTATCTCTATACCGTGCTCCGCAGTGCTGACTGCGTCACGTTCTCTCACACCTCACTTCCAACACTCAAGCAATAAAATTGCAAGTGCATTCACTCATTCTTTGTAATTTCCCTCATACAAACATGCTGAGACTTTATTGGAAATAAGTGACGCAGTCTACGCTCTCATGTTTCTCATTCCGTGGCATGCTCTGCAGCACTGACTTGAGAAGTACACAATTAATATAATTGTGTACTTCTCAAGTTCTATTATTTAAACTTAAATTATATTCATTTGTATTTTTGTATATATATATATATATTTTGTGTTTTGGAAGGAGAATAAACCACTTTCTCGGTATACCATCTATGTGTCTGGCTTCTTTCCACTCTGTCTTGAGTGAGGTTTCATGATTTTCAATATCTTCACAGATTCATTCCACCACATCTGGACGGATTTCGCAACACTGTGTGTGTGGTGGGACTGGAAGGGAATCGTCCACCATGAGCTGCTACCAGTTGGTCAGACGATTGATTCTCAACCTTACTGTGGACAACTAGAGAGATTACGCCAAGCTTCGTTGGGAAGTTTTGATGCATCCACCGTATGGTTGAGACATAGCACCCTCTGACTATCACTTATTCCCATCTCTGCGCAACTCTCTCAATGGAATTAAGCTGCTTTCAAAAGAAGCCTGTGAAAACCACTTGATACAGCTTTTCAACCAGAAACCACAGAAGGTCTTCACCGATGGCATCACAACTCTACCCGAAAAATGGCGAAACATTGTCGATAATAATGAAGCATATTTGGTTAAAATAAATTCATTTTCACACTGTAAGAAAACCAGTTGAATTTGACTAAAAAAACGCCACGAACTTTTTCCCAGACCCAATATAAAGTGCTCAGAGACGACTGAAAATCAGTCGTTCCTGAGGAATAAGCTAATTCCGAATGTTTACAGGAGCTGACTACTTCCTTTATCAGTCTCCCACCTACACCTCTCAACCCCTCTCACCAACTCCATTCATCTACCTCTTCGTGATAGCTGTCGGATCGCTTCCTACCCTGCGCAGCGACCTTCCTGGTCCACTCCTCGTTTTCCACTCGTTCTGCCCATCATTCTCCCCAACCTTTATTTTCTACCTGTACACCATCGACAACGCTGCCCAAACGACCGGGTCGTCGACGCAAATGCTCCAAGCCTCTTTTTCATCCTCGGGTAGCAACTCTCTGAAAAGAACCTGTTTCGCCTCCGACTCAATACGCCCCAGAAATCTTTCGCATCCTAAAAGAAATTTAACTCGAAGATCTTGTCACCGCACTTCCATCCACACCTGGAAAGAAAGACGAAGGCCTCATGTTTGCCGCCGCACAACGTCGAAAATTGCAGTTTCAATCGACCTTCGCTCAGCGTCCTGCGATCCCCATCGAGCCTTATAGTGAATAATGTTATCAACCCTTCTACCGGTAAAACATGACCTGTCGTCGATAACCAAGCCCCCTCCATATCTGATTTATTTATTTTAAAAAATTTTTACTAGTGAATGGCAATTTACTTTTTAAAACTTCTCGACTATTCATAATAATGATGGTAAATAAAAACGCTTGTTTTTTTTCAGCTTCAAAAAGACTGTTTTATTTTAACCTTCTCGTATAAAACACTTACTTGCATTATTCTCGTTGACTACTCATTTTCAATGACATCCTCCGCAGTTGCGGCGAGCTGGTGGTAGATCGTCAATATGTATTCTCGTACTCGATTTATTGTAATGTGAATACCACGGCACGTACGAGCAGACCTCACGGTCAACCTTCAGATTCCCAAGTAGTTTGTCATAGAGAATAAATTTTTTTTCTCCTCGATGTTCCAACAGCAGGGGTTTCGGGTTGTACTCGAGCTTCTCTTTGGCGAGTTTCCGGGAATCCTTGCAGCTGTCGATCACGAGTATACGGTGAATAGTATTCATCACAGTTGCAAAAAGAACCAAAAATTATTTTACCACGACGTTTTCTATTCATATAACCATTTTCAGCTGTTACGATTATAGATACATCTGGTGGCTCTTTAATAGCCATCATAGTTAAATATGAAAACGTATGTGAGATGATAGGGGTACTTTTGAATAATAATAACACAGAAAATATAAAGTTTGAAATTTATTCATAGTAATTCACAAGTAATATCCAAATCGTTCTGTACGAGTTTGTATACGTGTGATTTTATTTTTTTATTTTACAAAATTATATAAGTAAACACACATATCGTAATCGTTTCAACACACAAACATAAAAACAAACTATAATTTTTACATATTTATACATATTTAAACAGTATAATAACATCAGTATTTCTGGTCATCGTCATTAGAATCGCTATCTCTATGCACAAATGGTAGTGATAACCTATGTGTAATATGGCGACGTTTACGCCCTACGACACGACGAGTTCTGTATATAGAACGGGTGATAACGTTGTAAAGGAGCGATCTTTGAATTGGCGTGAATTTTAAATAAAGTGAAGTATTATTAACGGATAGCATGTCTAATTCGATAAGCTCGCTTATTGAGTTAAAATTATTTGTTTCCGAGTGTTGGATAATCATCTGGCGCACGGCGATCGATATTCGTCATGCGCCTACCTGTTGCGGTGCTCTAGCACACTGCGTTCGGTTGAGCTGAAGATAGCCGAGGCAGGGCTTCGCGAAGCCGAGGCTGTGCCTCGTTGGCATGCCGCGTCGAGCGAGAGGATGTCTCTCTCGCTTGACTTCGGTTTCGCTCACCGGCTATCTCGCTCAACTGACTTCAGGGCCCAACGACGCTTTCATACTCGCAGCCATGGTGGAAATTTAGTTAATTTTCGCTACGCATCCGCTGGACAGCACATGCATCCTAAGGACTCTCGGACCGTTTTCATTGGCACCATACATCGGACTCGCTCAACTTCTCGCTCACCAGGACTCATAGCTCAAGGTAAGCGTACACTGGTATAATGCGTAGAAAGTCACTATCAGTGAGGAGGGAAAATATGGTACATCAGCACTTGGTCTCACTTGTGGCGTGCGCTGTAGCACATGCTGCACCACGTTCTCCTCACTTGATTTTGCCGGTATAATTAATATAATTATGCAGGTGTTTTATATTCGCTGTACTTTCCTCCAGAAAATCTGCTGGGAAAGTACAGTGACTATACACTGCTCACTCGTGCATCCTCAATATATGTTGTATTGTGCTACGCAGTGCTGACTGCGTAGCTTGTCTCATACATGTAGAGCACTCAAGCAATTTGAATTGCAAGTGCTCTCATCGATTCACTGTAACCTCTCTTCAACAAACTTCTGAGAGCTTGCAGTGAATCGCTTACAAAATCTTACGCACTCATTATTCTCCAGCGTGTCGTGCTACGCAGTACTGACTGCGGTACGCGCCTTGCTCTCCAAGCTCAAGCTCAATCCCACTCAGCTCACAATTAATATAATTGTGTGCTGAATAAAATACAAATTATAAAAATAAATAAACAAATTGAATATTTAAAATTCAATTTGTTTATTTATTTTTATAATTTGTGTTTTTTCTAAATTTATATTTTGGATGGTTCTCTAAATTAAATTAATTTTGGTGTTAATTTTCACTTGTAGTGTTCACGCATTTTATATTTAAACTGTATTCCTATACCATCTGCAAGGAAGGTAGAATAAAACCACTTCCTCAATTCTAAACAATTTTGTGTCTGGTTATTTATCACCCTGTGTAAAGTGAGGCTACATTCTTTTCCGATATATTCACAGATCTGTCAACTTCATCCAGCGGATTCTCAACACCGAGTTTTCATAATTCAAACTTATCCCCTTCGCTTTACAAGCAGTGTTCACCACCGTTTTAGGATCCTCGGTAGTCGTAACCGTGTAACCATAAAATTTCGGATCCCTAGAGACGAACGAATTGATATACGCGTTCGGAGCCACCGATACTAATTCGTTGATCATGTCTCCGAGGATATTACCTACCAAGGGTTCCGAAGTATCGTAACCAGTACTGATGTAAATAACGCAGTCCGTGTCATTCAGATGGGCCAATGCCGTTGTAAAAGCAGCGATAACCATACTTGTTATGGGACTGCGAACAATAGTTTTATCGCGAGATGTTCAGTTCAAATATAACAAATCGTCGTTAACCGGTAGCAGGCATTGTCGTACAAATACAACAATAGCTTCTCGCGAATTTTAGTTATTTCCGTACCCGTCAAGTTTTCCCGCTGACTAAACTTGCCCCAGATTGAATTCAAACAAAGTTTAGCATCTGAGCGTTAACCCTGATTATGCTTAATGTTGCTAGCGTTCAGCCAGATACCTTGTAATAATATATATATATATATATATAGATACCACGCGCTTGTAATAATCCATGTATTCCTTGCCAGACATGTCATCAATATAGTGCTCGGGCCACTCGCTTGCGTCCAGTTTAATCTTTAAAAAGTATTGACATAATCGGCAAACAAGCCACCCTCGCGTGTATCGGGATTGTACATTGTAGTTTTGTACGCGCAAATCATAGAATTTTTCAAGATTTTTTAACCCATATCTGTTGCCTTCTATACCTCATCCGTCACCCATGTACCCGTGAAAGCTCTGTCATCAGAGTTGTCATGAATGCATGAGTCTTGAGCTATAGCCTCGTGCACTTACGGCACAGAGAAAATAGCAGTCTCTCGTGCATTGGAACAGGTAGCACAGGGTAGAAGAGGTGGCGCGGAGGCAATACGGTACATTCGACCAAACCGTTAACCATTACACCGAAAGCACGAACCCCCCAACAAATCGTCGCACTCGGTATCGATATACATTTTCGGGTGCTCTAATGGGTCGACCTGTCTTACATATACAGGGTGGCCGATTTATCTGAAGACATTGAAATATTGCGAAAACTACGCATCGGATCAAAAAAAGTTCTGAATAAAATTTGTTCGCCTGGAAGGAGGTCATCCAATGATATTAAAGTCGACCCTTCACCTCTACCCCCTGGAATAGGGGTGAGGGCAATTGTGAAATCGTAAATGGGAACCCCTATTTTTTATTGCTGATTCGGATTCCCCATAAAGAAATAAGTAACTTTTAACTGAAACATTTTTTTTCGATTTGTGATAGATGGCGCTGTAATCGCAAGGAACCTGATTTTTGCGAATATCTCGAGAAATTAAACATCGGATCGAATAAAGAAAAAAGACATGTTTCATTTTTCAAAAAGCTATTCAGCGATACGAAACTCGATCCACCCCCCCCCAACCCTACCCCATTGTGGTGAAAATGGAAGTTGCTTCAAAATCGTGATTAGAAAATCCTATTTTTTTCCTAGTTTTCCATGACAAAATCCATTGATTTGACTTTATTGTTGATATGAAATTTTCTCACACATGGCGCTGCAATCGAAAGCATGTATTCATTTACCGATAAGTTAACAACTACTTTTAGCGTTACCCAGGAACAACGACGTGGACGTAATAGTTTTTGTTCGTATCAGGGTGCTTGTTTTAGGTGAGTCCCCTTGCCTCTCACTATCAGGGTGCTTGTTTTACGGGATTTCTCTTGCCTCTCTCTTTTTTGTTGATATGAAAATTTAATTTACGACAGCCAGTCACATAAGTGCTGACGCTTGGCTGTGCTCTATTCAGCTTTGGGACTAGATTGTTCACGCGTACCTTCTTCTTCATTCTGACGCTTCACCAGTGTAATATATATATTGTGACGTAGTCACGACTCTGGAGGAGTGGAGGAATAAAAATCATATATTTGCAAAATAGAAATTAAAAAGAAAACATCACTCTCAGGCACCAGGCCAGATAAGGCACAAATGTGACGGAGTCACCTATAATAAAGAAGGGAGAATTAAGAACTAAATAAAAAGAAAAACATTTTACTCAAAACTTAATTTATTCCGTAAAATAAATCTCGATACAGAGAAATAATAACGAGAAGACCCAGTAAATTTGAAGAAGCACAGCTGTGGTGAGTCACTGCAAGACGTGACGGATCCTGAATGTTCCCTCACTGCCGAAAAACAGCGGGTCAGCGACCAGCTGACCTCGCTCGAGAGGTGAGGGGAATAGCAGGGCACGGTGTCGCAGTAACGGAAACAATAGAAATCACATGAGATATTGTAATAAGAGGAGTTAAAATAAGAGAGTGGGCAAGTATCAGTTTTAGCATTTCGCCGTGCAAGATGTCTGCCTTGTGGCGTTTCATGAAATCCATTTCGAACAGTCCGTTGACCCTCAGTGGCACGTTGTTCAAAACAATGTAAAACCAATGCTTTACATTTAGAGCTGGTGTCTCGAGCAGATCTTCGCGATTCCTAGTGGAATAAATTTTTCGCCCGCCATCCCCTGCAGCTCTACAGTGCAGTCTTTCACCATGGTCTTTGGTTTGAGACAGTCTTCTTTGATGATGCTGCATTGCGCTCCGGTGTCTGCCTTAAGGGTGAGTACCCTGGTCATGGCCAACGGTGCGACGATATCAAAATCACTGGCAGTGGCACTCGACGCTGGCAACTTTACTTGTAGCAGTTGTAGAGTCGTTTTCTTTAGCTTGCGTGCAGGTCTTTGCTGGACCGTTAGAGTGTTCAGCCTCATCGTTCCCAGTGGGCGGGTGTCTGTATTGTCTCGACTAGTTCCTGCTGTTACTGTTGTTTTTTCCAGCTTGTCCCCTGTATCGCTCTGATTTCGGGGTTGCTGTGACGTCTGAGTTGGCTGACTCTTGTTCTGTGACAACCTTTTCCTGCAGTCCTTCCATACGTGGCCCTTCTTTTGACAGTAATAGCACACGATGTCGACGTTGGGTATGGACTTGTTTTCACTAGGCATTGGCAAGCTCACTCTTCCCGATTTTCGGGTAAAGTCTCGAGCCATGTGTCCAGCTTTTCCGCAGGTGTAACAGTTTTCTCCCCACCGGGATGGCACGCCTTGGCATCTTCTGGGGTAGCTTAATACTCCACTTGTCCCACCCTTTGGCTGCACTATATTCGTATTCTCTATGGCTCCAGTTACGGACTCGTGGAGGGTGGCGTAATTGCATGATTTAACCAGGATCTGGACCTGCCCATGCAGTCTATTCTCGAAGTTGCCCTGGGCGCTCTTCCGTGTTATCGTTTCGATGATGCGCATTTCCAACATCGTGGCGGCTTCCTCGCATAGCTTTTCTATAATGTCGATGGTAATACGCTCTGTCCTGGCGGCGTATACCGCGATATCCTCGCCCTGGCCCTGCCGGAGGGAGTTGAATAATACCTGTAACGCGGGCAGCAACTTCCGCTTCCCGTACAGGGCCTCCAGGTCGGCTGTAAGCTGCGCTACCGAAAGGATGACTTTATGTTTCATCTGTCTGGCCGCCCTACCCTCGAGCTTGCTGCTGAGTACTAATTCTAACAGGACGTCATGATCCCTGGGTGCTACTCGCTTGAAAACGGTCTCGCATGATCGTAGGAAGGCATCCAGCTCGTCGGCGTTGCTTCCGTCGAAATACTTGATGTTCTTCAGTGCTAGTCCAAAGTCAAGCGTCCGACCCCTGTGTTTCTGGTACCCTAGGTTGTTCCTTCTAGAACATGGGATCCGCAGGGGGGTAATCCGGTTTCTCTAATCGGGTTTGCCTCGACCGCGGACGTGGTATCGGGCGTTCTTCCAACCCTGTTCCTTCTAGCCTCCGCAATAATTCAGCATTTTGCTCCCGTAGGGACTGGATGAGTTCGAACTCGTCCGCACCTACCTCGTTGAGTGTGTCCGCGAGGTTTCGCCGTGCCAACGGTGTGTCGCGGCCTTGGAGCCTGAGCCCCAGCTGAAGCTCTCGCTGAGCCCGCTCGTGCTCACAGTGACTCCTTTTGACCGCTTCTCATCGTTGCCTGACTCGTTCCGGCAGTGGTAGCCGCGTCATCGTACCGGTAGCTGTCTGGAAACCTACACGATCTAACGTTCGCAAATTTTCGATTTCCCGCTCGACCATACCGTTGGAGAAGTGTTCTGGAGTTATTTCTCCAATTGCTCTATTAAACATGTCGTCGCTACCGATGCTACGATGATCCCGAAACGATGCAGCCCTGAGTGGGTTTATGCCGAACTTGGTTGTCAGGCGGCCCGCGAGGGCCGCTTGTCTGTCTGCGGGGATTCGTCCAGGCGGCGGGAGCTCTGATAGCGCCCTGCGCGCTTCGTATACGATGTCCCCGACTGTTGCAGCTAAACCCGCCGCAGGGTCCACCTTCTCGCCGGGCATCGTAATTTCTAATGAATTGCCTCTACGTTTCGGTTTTTTCCCCTAAATCCTAGCATGTTGCTAACTTCGAGGTGAACAATACTCTGAAATATACTGTAACGGTATTAAACGTTAACATTGCCCTTAATGGGCTTGTTCGGACTCGAGCAGGAAGGAAAGTAACTTTAGGCTTTTGTAATAGGTAGAAGTAGGGTTTATTCAGAGTAACACAAAATTTAGTTATATGATACAATAGAAAATTCAATTATTTTACCCTTTTCTCTCGGTATTATGGCTACCTCGTGCCTTACAATTTATTATTCCCGGGCACACGAGTGCATTTATAATCGTGTCCGCGGGTAATTTTAAAGAATATTGATATGTGAGAGAAAACATTGATAATTTTGTAATCCTAATGCCAGATATTTGGAAACTAAGATTGAATTGATAAAGGAAAAATACGCGTCGTTCTATAATTTTTATCTCCCCGTTACGTTCCCTGGATAACAAGTTTAGCATGTGGACCGTCGGTAACTAGCCGGCTGTTGTTTGCGGGATCCTAAATAGCCGAGGATTCGCCGCTGAGTGGTTCAATACCTGCTTCTAATGTTATAAGTCCGTTGGTGAGAGTGGAGTTTCCGACTGGTGTTTTTTTTAAGGCCGACTCATGCGTCCACCCGACCGCCGCTACGATCTGGCGTCAGTGAGATGCATTTCTAGTGCATGCGCTGCTTTATCAGGATCGTACCCGGTTAACTTAGCGCCCTGTATATTTTCCCTGAATTATATTTCTAACTGACGACGCTATCCTAATCTAGTGGTCTTTTATATGGAGATATTATGTCGTCGTTATTTTAAATATTGCGAAAAGCATTTTATGTCAGAGAGAGTAGACCGCTGTTCACTCGATCCTTTGCTACCAGAGTGAGAGGAAAAGAGACAGAGATAGGCCGCTTCGTTGTTGTTTGGGGCTGCGGAGCTTTGGTCTCGAGCGCAGCACCGACTCAGCTGCTTCTCGTTTAAATGTCCGTCAGGTACCACAGCTGGGCTCTCTGGTATCCGTGCGCCTGCACCTAGTTGTGGCTTATGTTGGCTTCCTTCCTTGGAGATTGACGTCTGCGTCGGCGGGACCTGCGAACAAAACTGTTCCCCGAATGCCGAAATTCTGGTCTTTTTATACCAGAGTCCCCTCCAGTTGGCCCATGCTTTTGGTATAACTGTAGTTGGTTGCGGTCCTGTAGCCCATCTTCCTGTAGCCCACTGGTAGCCTTGGTCCTTTTTGAAATTAATCGTTGGTTTTTAATTTCTTACTGGTATCTTTCAAACGAGTAACGGGACTTCGTCTTCGACGTACCGGCCTAATGGTGTGAGTGACGCTCGGTAGCCGTGCTCTGTTGTGTGCGTACCGAGCGTCGCGAGTTGCCGAGTACCAGCTAGTCTACTTGGTGTATGTCGCGCGCGGTAGTGCAGCCTCGACGTGTATATTGCACGTTATAATATAGTCAATACGTCGCAATACCCACAAAATCTCGAAAGGAATATCTCTGGTGGAATATATATTTATTTTGCAATTTTTCAAATATCTGTCCTAACTGGCTTTGGTTTATTTCCGCAATATGTATTAGTATATCGTAACCGCCACTTACAGAGGGATGATCTGGTAGATGGTCCTCTCCATGGCGATGTTCTCGGGTGCTGTCGACTTGGTGTCCTGCAGCTCCTCTCTGTGAGTGGTCCGGACGTCCTTCTTGGCGCCGTTGACCCGATTCTTCGCTGTTTCCTGGGCTCGGCCTTAGCGCGTCGCTAATGGTTGCGCGACGGCTTTTTCGCAAGTAGCTGCTTCGCGTACTTGGTTGCACACTTGCGTTTTTCCACGGCTTGACGTAACAGCGTCAATCGGGTGTTTAAACGGTTGACCGATATGTCGCACCGCACCGACGTACACTTCGCGCTACCGCGTTAGCTTAGTCGGGTTTTCACAAACTACAGTGGCGTTCTTTTCACGAGTCGTAGTTGTTACTACAGAGTCACTCTTATTGACTTTGTCCAAAACACTTTTTGTCCAAATAAATCACGTGTCACTTGATTTCAGCAGATCCCACCGCTGCCACGAAATGTTATGCCTGTACCGCGTAATTAGGTTATTCGGTATTCGGTATAATATTAAAAAGTTATTATTTTTTGAGATCGTTTGCCGATTAGGAGATGGATCCCGAGTAATTGATGAAAACGCGAATTTATATAAATGGAAGTATTTATTATAGGCAACGTTAACTTTCCGTTGTCTATTTAAAAGTCAATGAACGAATGTATAATAATTCGTTGTTTCGAGTATTTGACGAGGAACCAACCCGTTCTCTGTTGAGTCCAGTTTATAACTGATTTTCGTAAAGCAGTTGCTAACTGCGTTTGCGAAAATCCTTTTGTTAGCAGTTTTTGCTCTGGCCTACCGTCGATCGCCGAGCGAGTCGCCTCATGCTGCGTCAACGTCTATATCGTTTCCTGTCTTGAATGAATTCTTAGTCTTAGCTGTGTCAGCTAAGGAATATTCCAGAGAATACCGTGAAGTGGAATTTTTCGTGGCATAACACTACGTTCTCGAACAGGTCGTCGCCCGTATTTGAGGTAATAAACGGTTTATCCTAAGGCGTTTCGAAATCGTAAAATGTCAATAATGTTTCAGGGTGTGTTACGATCGGTTTCAATTCTTTCCGTGATTTTACAATTTGCATACAATAATGATCGTTGTAGCCATGCGAACTATTACACAACCGACAATGACGAACACCGCATTCGTGAATCTCGTAAGTATTACTAATAACTTTCTCAAAAGATTTACAAACGCGGTAAGTTTCGCAATTAGATTTTCGTAGCTGTTTCACCTTATTACGGTTCTTCAAATGTTTCAAATGATTGGTGAAATACGCAGGGTTGTAGAACATTTATCCACAATCGTCGCACGACCTCTCGCTCTTCACCGTAGGAGAGCAAATTGAGTAGTACCCGCTACCGGATTAGGTACGAGCTCTTTATCAACCGTTGGGACTACCTCGCTGACACAGAGCGACACTCTGAAGTATCGTGGGTACTTACGGTACGATGCTCGAATTCACAGCGGTAAGATTTATTGAAAGCTATACAATAATTATTTCTGCCTGTTACGCCCATTAGGTTGATGATTGGCGAATAGTACTTTAAAATAGCACTATACGCTTTATTAACAACCCGTATTATCGACTGAGTCCCAATCGTAAACCACGATAGCAATCCTCAAAGGTATGAGGTATCTTAAGAAATTTTGTATTTCTGGAATACCACAGCCTTCTAGAGATATTTGCACGCGTTAACACGTTATCGAAGATGTGAGCGGACTCAAAATACCATTCAAGGAGTCATAGCGTCGACGTGCAGCCGAATCTGGAGATAAGTTACAACGAAAAGCTAATGAAAAAATCTATCTTCTCGTGAATGGTTCAGGATATAGCGCTGTAGGCACAGCGCGCATGATACAGTTGTTATCAGGACGGCCACCTACGTGGACAAGGAAAAGACGTACTGCTATTTCGAAAATATCACTAGGAATAGAGAAGAAGAAGAAAAAGTCAACGAGACGTAGGCACATTGCACCAAGGAAACATTGCGGTGGCCTGAAGAATAAACAGAACAGGATAAGAAAGAGAAAGAGAGGTGCCGGAAAGAGTAGGGGCAAACGAGCAAAAACCAACGACATTTTTCGAAGTGTCTAATATTGTCGTTCTTACACTCACACTCTTGCGAGTGTATGAAGTTGGGGCTCGACTTATTTACCATACCTTCATCGCAGATGGCTATAGAAGTATCGCAATGTATGGACTACAAGCCTGTGTCGTTCCTCACGCATGACGGACCCATGGAATTTGTCATACCTGGCCACGGTGAAGAATACCTGGATCTAGCTCATATAATGATTATTGTAAATGTTAAGGTTATACCAACAGGTGAATCACAGTACAACATTGCACCTGTTAATAACTTTCTGCATAGCCTATTTAATCACGTAGACGTATATTTTAACCAAAAATTCGTGGCACCGCCAAACAATGCATTCCCCTACAGAGCATATATTGAGACGTTACACAATTATGGGCCGGCTGCTAAAAATTCTCACTTAACGACCGCATTATGGTACACTGGCACACCCGGTACATTTGGCACTCTATCGCATGCATCGATTAGCCCCAATATCGGTCTCAATTATCGTAAAAAGTACGTAAAGAATGGCGGGACTCTAAATATGATTAGACAGTTACACTGCGATGTTTTTAATCAGGATAAATTTCTGCTGAACGGCGTGGAAGTACGGTTAGGACTTGCACGCTCAAAAGACGATTTTTATCTTATGGAGACTCTTACGGCTGGTGTGATACATAAACTACGTATCACCGAGGCTACATTACTCGTCCGTTGAGCAAAAGTTACACCAGGCGTCCTGACCGCAAAGTTTCATATAACAAGGGTTGAGGTTACAGTTTTTACGATGTATAGCCGTGTGATTGGCGATACTCTGGATAACGTCATTCTAGGTCAATTGCCCAAACGAATAATTCTTGGGTTTGTGAATAATCACGCATTCAACGGCAATACAACGTTGAATCCATTCAACTTTAATAATCATTCGATACATTTCCTCTCTATATACGTCGATGGTGAACAAGTACCTAGCAAATCTCGTCAATCGGCGTTTGGCGGTTACGAAAACTGGATAGATAGTTATCATACACTCTTTAGCGGTACCGGTATACACTTTCAGAATGAGGGTCTAGATATTACCAGGGGTGACTATCCAAAAGGCTACTGTCTGTTTGTCATTGATTTGACGCCCGACTTATCAGCAAGTTACTTCGGTCACTGGAATCTCGTAAGACACGGCAGTGTAAGGGTTAAAGTACGGTTTGCAGTGTCTTTGACATCTATTATACATTAAATTGTTTGGTATACGCCAAGTATGATAATATAATAGAAGTAGATTCCACATAGCAGGTCATTACAGGTTTCAGTGCGTGAGAGGGTGCCATACATGATACTGTAATATCTAAACTCGTCTACGCAACCACACCTGGTATCCGTCTACATCGAATCCTCATAATGTACGTTATAGTAGATATTCAGGCACTCTACGATGCAAGCAACCAGTTTCTACCAAAGGAGATAGCTGCGACGACTCTTCAGGAAGAACATTATGGTAATTGGCTTGTCAAACCACCATATTTAGTGATCTGCCAAAGAGAGTGCGTACGAGCAACAATAAACTAACGTGTTTTCATCATGGACTGGAATATCTTGACGGTGATAAACCGTTCAAACAAGTTTACGCCAATCTACGCCTACTGTGCCGTTACGCCTTACGTATTCACACAAGAGGCTTGCAGAAAGCCAAGCTTTTACGCGACGTCCTGTGGCGTGAAATCATCAATCTGGAAGCATATGAGGGTCCAACGTTAAAAAATGTACCCATCAACATCGTTCACTGTATTCATCATGGTATTTCGAAAAAGACGATGTTAAGTGTGCTCTAAATAACGTGGCAAAAATACGTTCCTGGCTCATAGTTAAAGAGCTCGACTCAGTTAGCTGCATTTATTCACAACCTATCGATAAATCAACACCGATTAAAAATCTTCAAAGGCAACCGAACAACGAAGCGTCGAATGAAGAAAATACTCTCGATAAACCACAAAACGTAGAGTATATTGTAACGTAGTTACAGGCATGAACAGAAGGAAAGATGCGATAACAACCGATGCAGTATAACCGAGTTATATTGTCTAGCATCGACCATTATCTTAAACGGATAGAAGAGCCCGATTACTTGTAAGAGGTATAAGAACACCTGAGCGACAGACTCGGTACGAATGTACCGAGGTTTGCGGGCAATAGGCCATCGCCCTGTACAGAAAAACAAGAGTTGTCGCTGCTCCGAAATTCCCTCGCTGATGAAAACAGCGGGTCAGCGACCGGCTGGCCTTGCTGGGAGGCGAGGGGAAAGCGGTAAGCGCGGCAGCAGCGAACCACCAAAGTCAAGAAATGCGTTAAATTCGAAATAAGAGCGAAATGATGACGTAGGTTTCAGCGGAGCGAGGGGAAGGCTATAAAAGGCCGGTGCGAGGAGAGAGACGCTCTCTTAGCGAAATCGTTTAAACAGAACAGGTACGGAAATTGTGAGAAAAGATATAAAACCAGTGAAAGGTGGCGATAGACGAGGGAGTGCTAAAAGCAGAAAACGTAACAAATAATAATTGTGGAAATCCGCAAATAACCACAATTTAGGTAATTAATAAATAGAATAGAGTGGATCCGAAGGGAAATAAATACGTGTAGTTCAGTAGTCTGTAAGTATTGTTTATGGGAATTAGTGCACAAAATTATAATCGTAGAATAATATGAAGTGGGATGGACTTTTAAACCGATGATATAAATAAAAGTCGCCGGAATCGTGTATGTGGAAGCAAGATAGAGAGAAAGTGAGACGGGAATAAGTGAGAAAGAATTGTACACAGAGTTCGTACACTCTGTCCAAGTAGTGAACGTGTGCGTGAGGCGATATCGGTGTGGATAGCTAGGGAATACCAGCGCGTCAACGCGTCATCAAGGTACGAGCCCGAGGATTCCGAGAATTCATGTACAAATAAGAAGAAATTATAAGGAAATAATCGTAGGAATTCCTGAGTTTCGACACAGAGGAGAAAATAGAGTTGGGAAATGTAGAAGATAGAATAAGTAGAATTAAATAAGAATAAGTAGAATTAAATACATAGGATGAAAAAAATAGGAATAAGCAAATCTCGTATCAGAAAATACAAGTAATAAAGTGTGCCTGAGCGAAACAAGTGCGAAAGAAAAAGAATTGTAAGTAGAGTTGCTACACTCTATAAAAGGAGCGAATGCGCAGCAAGATAGCGAGTGAAACGAGATACTTATGTGATAGGTATACAGTGATACCGTTTGATGAGGAGCGAGAGTAAGCATAAAAAGAGTGAAAGAGAGAGAATCGTAAATAGAGTTGATCCGCTATACCGAAGGAGTGAGTGCGAGGAGAAATAGCCAGTGGTGCGATATATCTGCGCATCGAATATACAGTGATACCGTCCTACCGGACCATAACAGACTTCCGAGGAATACTGAGAATCCGTGCACCCGAAATAATATAATGAATTGGGGAAATAATCGCTAGAATTACGTGTTTCGAAAGATGATTACGAAGAACCTAAATGGACGGAATTAAAAAGTGACCTCTTTTATGAACTTGTTTTTTTAATAAAGCATCTCTATCAACCACCATGCAGTCTAAATTAATTAGTTATGTGTCGAGCCCAAAACCCCACGATAAATAAAATATATGTGAACGTAAAAAAAAAAAAATACCGTGACAATATATTCAACTACACGATTGTACAACAGTGGCAATACACCGTTGCACGTAGGAACTGTGCAGGCTCACGATGAAATAACCGCGCTTTTCCGAGGCAGAAACAAACAAGAAGTCTCACCAACTGCCAAACAACCACCGCCACTACCACATAATACACAAACACCAACTAGACTAACCACCGCACAACAATCATTATCATTAACAGCGGCATAGTCAATCACACTCTGGGCGTCGACAGCAGCTGTGCAAACAGTATGAAGAGTCGGCAGATATTAGACGCTCTACAACAAGCATCCGCTTAGACGAAAGGCGTATTCCTTGCCGATCACATCCCGAGTCGCTGGTCAAGACCCGTAGCATTGATTCAAAACACAGACGAACATAATCTACCTCGGCGACCCTGGGTTGCCACTTACGTTAATAAAAATGGATATGGAATCTTTTTCGATAGTTATGGATTGTCCTCACTTGTTAACCAACACCATAATCGTCTACGCAGAAACTGTCAAAGCTACGAGTGGAACACGCAGCCCCTTCAATCACTCAAGTTTAAAATATCCGGCCAATACTGTATTAGGTTTCTTGATTTTATGGCTTGTGGTTATACTCTGGATAATTTTCATAAAAAGTTTATGACAAACAGACTGAAAAATTATCGCATATGTACACAGTACTACAAACGAGTAAAATATTCAAACCGCAAAAGGAAACATGCGAAAAATGTAAAAAACAATAATATAAAGGACTACGGTTGTAAAAAAACACTTGTATACAAGCTTGTTCAGAATGATTTGGATGCTTGTGAATTACTATGAATAAATTTTTAACTTGTATACCCACATTTTCATGATGACTCGTTCTCGTCGTAAATGCAATGGCGTGTCAAACCACAAAGAACACACAGAATTCATCTATCGTGAAACGTAAAATTGATAGTGAAGTAACGACTACGATTTTTTTATAACGTTCTCCGAACATCCTGGCAAAGATGGAAAAAGACCTCGCCAAAAATATGTGATTCCAAAGAAATATTTGGAGATTGTAGATAGTGTAACCAATATTTCTAAGTCAATCACTTCCAGCTCTCGCGGATGGTTACAAAAGTCCGTACTCCCACGTGCTGGATGCCAGTCTCGAGAAATAAATTATTTCACGAGACAAATTTTAATTTGCACGCGGAATACACGGGGCCAGCTCAGTTTCGCTGCAGCTGTGGGGATTGGTAGGGGGGAGGGGTGAGTCAAAGGTGTCTCGCGAAGAAAATAGGCAATCCAAAAGATCATAATCAATTTATTGCAGTTGGTAACAATATGATTAACCAAGAGCCAAGATGCGACTCTCGGAAGCATGGTCGGGAAGCGACAAGTTGCAGTGTGCAGATTCCCGTTAACTCAATTTTCCTCGCAATGTTTAACACACAATAAAATGATCGTAAAAGAACATTACATAAATAACTAAAACTAAATAAACGGAACAGAATAAAGAGATCAGACTGAATGAAACAGAATAAATAAATCAGAAGAGATGAAACAAAAGCCGTAGAATAGATAACACGGATAAGCCCTCGAAAAATTCAAACGAGAGCACTATTCTCTCAACGGTACGCTCAAAGTCATCGACACATCGCTCTGCCACACACAATACCTCCCAATCTTACAAGCACACGCACACGACACACAAGAACTCTTAACGCCCCCCAAATTTCATAATAATAAAATATTGACAATAACAAAGAAATGGAACCCTTTGGCGACCCTTTCATTTTTCGAGAAGCGACTTATGGCACAATCTGAAATATCGGGCGGTAGCTGTTTGACCGCTATACCAAAAGACGTTAGATTTCCGGCATGACAGCGTGCGGTCACGATAATATTGCTCGGGTTTTCTCACCAAAATTACTGGAGTTAACTCCCATACTCAAACCAGAGACGAACGACGGCCTGGTCGGAAGGTTTCGGTATCGGGAGCCTCTCGAGAAATAGTCTCGCAGTGGTCCAGAATCGCGAGGGCAAGCGTCAGTTCATGTCGGACAGACACGGCAGCGGACACGGTGTAAACGTCCTGGTGGTACAATAGACGGCACAAGAGTCCTCGATAGTACATAAGCTCTCGTTTTTTGAGCCTCTTAACTCCCACCCTCCGAACCTTAGCTACGAGTGAAATTCAAACATTTTAACGGTCCTTGCGACCGAAGTTAATATCCGAGCCAGTGACGGCTCTACCAAGAGCCTCGATGCATTGTACGTAGCAGCAGCATGAAGTGAACGAAACTTCCTGTCCCCATGTCATCTTCCGGTCCCCATGAGATGATGCTCGGATGATCTCAGACGTGGTCCCCACCTGACGAGAGCGTGGACGTCATAGCTATGGAAACTCGAGACCTTCCCTTCGGCCGATAAGATAGTTTCCTTTCGAGATGTGGCTGTCGAGCTCCCTGTCGATGCCTGAAATGCAGCAGAAGGACGCCGCCCGCATTAGAGTATTTGTAACAAAAAAAAAACAGAAA
The DNA here is from genome assembly GCA_963942595.1 of Cylloceria caligata. Taxonomy (NCBI): domain Eukaryota; kingdom Metazoa; phylum Arthropoda; class Insecta; order Hymenoptera; family Ichneumonidae; genus Cylloceria; species Cylloceria caligata. Next base: position 30,572,352 of record OZ012708.1, read on the forward strand.
AAAACACAACACGAAATTAATTTCATTGTGAAAGCACGCTAATAATCGCCCTGTTGGATCGCCTCGGGGAGGACTCGTAGTCGAACGAGGACTTCAACACCGCTCAGCCCCGCTCTGTCCGACTTTATGACGGGCGTTCAAAAATAACCCGTCACAATGGAATAAAAGCGTTGATATACCGCAACTGCTGTGACAACTGCCACGTTTCTGATTGTAGGCATACAACACTACCAAAATCGAGTGATCATGCATTATTACATGCTTTCGAGGAAATTGATATGAAAGCTGATATAGAAAACGATATACCTTATAATAATATTATTACACATATTATTATTGCCGCTGTGCGGGCATCAAAACATGAATGTTATTCAGAATTCAAAAGAAATATCGGTGCTAATATACCGCAGTAACTCTTATTTTTTGAGTCTCCAGAATTTGCTATGATTGTACACGCCTGACGGGGCTAAACTCAGAGACAAAATTTCTACATCTATATGCAGAGTGTTGGATGGCTATTAAAGAACCACCTGATGCATATTGTTGAAGAATCAGCTGGCGCACGGCAATCGATATTCGTCGTGCGCCTACCTGTTGCGGTGCTCTAGCACACTTCGTTCGGTTGAGTCGAAGATAGCCGAGGCAGGGCTTCGCGAAGCCGAGGATGTGCCTCGTTGGCATGCCGCGTCGAGCGAGAGGATGTCTCTCTCGCTTGACTTCGGTTTCGCTCACCGGCTATCGCGCTCAACTGACTTCAGCGCCTAACGACGCTTTCATACCCGCAGCCATATTGGAATTTTGACACTTTTTTGGCTACACACCAGCAGAACAGCACGCACAAAAGGACTCTCGGACCGTTTTCATTGGCACCATACATCGGACTCACTCAACTTCTCGCTCAACAGGACTCAAATACACGGTAAGAGTACACCGTCACAATTCAGTGCAATTCAATGTCGGTGAGGAGTAGAAAATAGCGGTACATTATCATTCTTGTCTCACTCTGTGGCGTGCGCTGCAGCACATGCTGCACCACGTTCTCCTCGCTGTATCTTGCCGGTATAATTAATATAATTATGCAGGTGTTTTATATTCACTGTACTTTCCTCCAGAAAATCTGCTGGGAAAGTACAGTGACTATACACTGCTCACTCGTGCATCCTCAGTATATGTTGTATTGTGCTACACAGTGCTGCCTGCGTAGCTTGTCTCATACATGTAGAGCACTCAAGCAATTTAATTGCAAGTGCTCGCATCTATTCACTGTAACCTCTCTTCACTAAACTGCTGAGAGCTTGCAGTGAATAATTTATAACATCTTGCACACTCATTTTTCTCTAGCGTGGCATGCCACGCAGCACTGACTGCTGTACGCGCACCGTTTTCAGTGCTCACAGCGCACAATTAATATAATTGTGTGCTGGTTCTCAGCTCATAGATTAAAATCAATTTATTTGTTTACATACAGCTTTCAATTCTTTGATTTGTCAGTACATTAATTTTATATCATTTTTTGTCGTTTCCTAAATTTAACTATTTTTGTATTTATTGTTTACTTTGAAATTTTCTAAATAACAAAAAATTGTATTTAGCATACTGACATGCGGAAGGTGTGTAACGGTATTTTTACGTTAACATTAAATTTTATTCTTCTGAGGGGAAGAATTCGGGCTCGAACACGACGATAATTAATTTTAGACTTCTATAGGAGGTAGAAGTAAGGTTTATTCAATAAGTTTCATAGAATTTTGTGTTGTGAGGCTTTTTGGCGCCTTTAACCGTACAATTTATCAGTGGTGTTTGATTGCTCTGATGGTTCCACGCTCTTCTTTACCTGCGAGGTTATCAGATTCTCGACTTCTGCGCCGAGCGGTGGATATCTCAACTAGGCAGTATCGAGCTCAACCGTCTTGATCTTTTTCCCGCCTGGCTGCTGACGTGCGGTCTGCTGGGCTTGCGTCGTTGTTGCTGGCGCGTCGGTCAGCTGGTATGGACGCCGGGTCTATGTCCGTGTCCGCGCTGAATGTTTATTTAATGCAAATAATTCGTTTTCTGTGCTGTCTTACGTTCGGGCTCGTTGGTTATAATGTTTGTGCCGTTCTCATGGAATTCCCGCGTGTTTTATGGGGGTAATAGTGCTTTTGGCTCGCGAGTGATGTATCCTTATGTGTTGAATAATGACAGTTGCTGTATCATTATTCCCCAGTGATTGTTAATTTTTCGTCCTTTGGTCAATGGATTCCTCCAGGAATCTGTGGCGTTGGACCTGGATGTTCGGGTTATTCTTCGCTCTTGGTGAGTTTGTCCTTTAATTTATCTTTCTCTCCTCCTTTATGTCTGTTGATTGTTGTCGTACTCATGCGATGCGCTTGACAATGCTGGCAAAATTGTTTCCCTCTTAACTATTTTTCTAATTATGTTAAAATTCTAAATCAAGTTTCTATGGGTCGGGCTCACTAGTGCCCTCCTAATCCTATTTATTAATTATTTTTCCTAACTTCCTTTCAACTTTTGACTCCAAAGCCCAGTTGCTTTTTTGATGCGGTAACTGATTTACCGAGAGTCTCAGGTTTACTGTATCAAGTCTCTGTGTTATAATTTTTCTAAATATTGTTTGTTTTTCTCCTTTCTTTTTCTGTATTATTCTACTTTCTACTTTTTCAAAGTTTCTGATTTGGAGACCTCTAAGTGCCACAACCAAGTCTTTTAAATGTATCGATACGCTGCGTTAACAATTCTTTAAGAAGACTAACTATCTGTACTTACTTCTAATTATTCTACCCAAACCGTCTTAGCCTGTTTTCTTAATTCTCCTACAATAAACCTTAATTATTTATTTTAATGCCACCAATTTCCTCTTCTCAATTTGGCTTTTTAGGATATTTCTTGTTTTATTCAACCGGTCCGATAATGTCCGCTCTTAATCTTTATATGATTCTTTCCACTCACTTGTGTTGTGTTTTTCTATTTATTAATGTTCTTAATAAATTCGTCGACTAACTCACAACCTTGTCTGTTAACTTCTCAGATTTAATATGAATCTTTTGGATTTATATAAAAAAAAAAAAAAAGACTTTGATATCGGTGCACAAGCGAGTTCTGGCTTGGTTGGTGGTTTGAACTGATAAGAGGCCCCTCCTTGATTTGCAGCTTGCTTTTATACCTTTCTCTTCTTTCCCACTCTTTTATTTTAACTCTTCTCTTCTATTGTCTCATGTAATTTCTTTTGTTTCAGCTCGCCCCGCCATCCTGCCCCTACATCCCCTCACTGCCCGAGCGAGGCCAGCCGGTCGCTGACCCGCTATTTTTCGGCAGCGAAGGAATGTGACAGGCTTCATCCTGTTTCGTGGTGTCTTGGATTTTGCTGAGCATTTATCATTTCTTACCTATCGTCTTACATAACTGATTTTTTTTTTTTTTTTTTTTGAATAAATGATTATTTTTGTTGGAATTTGTGTTTTATTTGGTTTTGTTTTTATTCTATTTTTCTTTTATGTCTTCTAGGATTGTGACTACGTCACAGGTGTAATAACCCACTTTCTCTAATTAAACATCAATGTGTCTGGTTTTATTTATCACCTTGTCGAGAGTGAGTTTTCATGGATATTCAATACATTTACAGATCTGTCAACGTCATCCAGCGGATTCTCAAACACATATATAATCGTAATAGCTGAGAAAAAGTTAGTTGAAAAGAAAATGTCGTGGTGAAATCATCTTTCGCTCTCTTTCTAACCATAATGGATACGATTAACGGTATACTCGTGATCGACTGCACCAAAGATCCCTCGAAGCTCACTAAAGAGGAGCTCGAGTATATCCCGAAACCCCAGCCGTTCAAACATTGGGGAGGAAAAATATCTATTCCGTATGACAAACTACCTGAGAACCTACAGGTTGACCGTGAGGTCTGCCAGTGTTATTTACATTACAACAAATCGGGTACGAGAACACATATTGATGGTCCATCACCACCTTGCAGGAACTGCGGAGAATGTCATTGAAAATGAGCAGTCAACGAGAATAATGCAAGCAAGTTTCTTATATGAGAATGTTAAAACAAAACAGTTTTTATGAAGCTGAACAAAATAACAAGCGTTTTCACTTACCTTAATTATTATGAATAGTTGAGAAGTTTTAAAAAAAAAATTCACTTTCACTTGTTAAAAGAAAAAAAAATGGAGTAGACAATATTATTTACCGTAACGTCCAATCTGCTTATCGACTGCAGATCCCAAACCTGCTTAACCGACGGTCGGTAACATACCTATAGTTGACAACCGATATATTTCGTCGATCACTGGTACGTAATCTACCCATTCCACTGCTAACATTCTATCTCTTTCACCGACTATCAGTAACATACCTATTGTGAATAAATTACAGTAGATGGCGCATCGGCATTAAAGTATGATCCAGAATCTGACAGATGGCGCGGGGGTACGAGCATTAATCAGATCACTGGAAAAGCTGCTCGGGGGTTGGGGCTGCTGGGGGAACAATCAGAACCAGAGACAATACGCCCGGTCATATTAGGAGTCATAACGTATTTCAAACAGACTGTTAGGATAATGAGGGTGAGTAAATTAGATCCGGCTCGAAGGACCAAAAAATGGTATGATAATGTATGTGAGACTGAGTTTGAAATTATTTTTAACCTGTCGACTGGTAACAAGTCGATGCATTCACACGTAGCATGTCGAGTGAAGGATGTGAAAAGTAAAGTTAAGGATTCTGGTGACAAGTATAAATAATTAAATGCACTCAGTATGTAACAATAATTGATTCAATGTTTATTTAATTACTTAATATTGGTTGCATAAAAAATACCTGTTGAATACACAAGAAATGTAATTTGATTTGTTCTGGCCTAGTTGTTGATGTACTGGTGGTGAGTAGGTTCTCAGGCTCCTGAGTTGACTTATTGATTCCGTGTGGTTGATCATGGTGATGTGGTCTGATTGTAGAGCTCTAGTAAAGCCACACGGCAGGCTGGTGAGTGTTCTGACGCCAATGAACGGTGCGAGGCAGAATGGCGTCTCTGCTGCCAACGAACGAACCACGCCGTTGACGTTTATGTGAGTGCTGCACTAGTCCTGTTGGTTTGCTGTGATTCGCACTGACACAGATTTTACACACGGGTGATTTGATCAAGAATGTAATACACTGTAATACTGAATGCGCACTAAAATGAGTGGAACGACTGAATATCTCTGTGAGTTTACGCAGGAACGTGTACTGCGAGCGACTCGAGTGAGAACAATGGCCACATCCGTCGACCACGAGGCAGAGTATCAAGAAGGCGGACGTGCGTCACAGTTTGCTTGTGATTCGCTGTCAGCGATGGAAGGCGAGCCTTGTGAGTGGTTTTGCCAATGGAGCCACGCTAACAGCGTTGGCCGCTTGAGTGAGCTTCGATCGAGGATGTGAGCAGATGGACAATATGCTTGAGTGCGCGGTCGATAAATCGATATAGCATACCTGCGAGCTATACCATATGACGCGAGGCGTCAGATTATTGTGAGTGTAGCATGTGCATGAGTTGAGTGTGTACTTGGTAGGTGCGAAAACTGAACACAGACAATACAATATTTTGAAGTAACGAATAAAAGTGAGGAGCAAAATATTTGTATAAGTACAATAAGATTAACCTCTTGCACTACCGTGAAATTCGAAACAAGCCGTGCCTAACTTCAGACGTTCTTGTTTAGCCCGAGACCAAGACCACGAATACGGCTCGTGATATTCATGTTTGGACTGAAATATCAATTACGAACCATACTCGTGATATTCACGTTTGACATGAAATTAAACAACGAGCCTGACTCGTGATATTCATGTTTGGCCTAAAATTTTCATCACGAGTCAGACTCGTGAAAATAGTGCAAGGGGTTAAAGGGGAAACGATATCGGGATATCTTAGTTAGTAATGTATTTCAATGACCGAGCGCAAGTGATGGACAATTCATAGATATAATAACGGAAGAATGTCAAAGTATAATAGATAAGGGCGTATTATAGTAATACGGGATTTTAACATAGTGAGACGTACTGGCCGTCTCAGCACGCTCGGTGCACACAACAAAGCACCGCTACCGCGTGGACCAAGTCCCGTTATTCGGTCAGAAAAGCACGACTAGGGGAGCGCTATCTGAGACCAGGTGGCAATTAAAGACCCTCGTTAAAGACAAAATACCAATTTTCAAAAGGACCAAGGTTATCGGTGGGCTAAAGGAGATGGGCTAAAGCACCCCTGGCAAATATAGGATTATCATAAATATAGGGTAAACGGAGGGGATGCCGGTATAAGACTCCCGGAAATTTGGCATTCGAGGAGTATTTTTTTCACAGATCCCGCCAATGCAGAAGCTCAGCTACCAAGAAGGAGTACTGGATGAACCATCCATAGTCTGCAGCCGCACTGGTATGCATGAGACTGAGCTGTTCCATCAGACCCACACTGGACGGATAGCAGCTGAGCCTATCCTGCGTCCAAGTCCAGCCAAATCACACCGTCATCAAAGCGACAACAAAGCGGACTCACTCTGGTAGCCAAGGATAGACGATCCGGTAAGCTATTATACACGGAGAAACCGAGAAACTATGGCAACGCGTGTATATTAAATTAAAGAGATACTCTAATAGCGTAGGGAAATAAATTATTCGGGAGTCGGCATAATTCGAAATATAAAATCATAATAAATTACACGAGGCCCGGCCCTTAATTACCAACGGTACGAGTACTCGGATAAGTTGTCCAGCAAACACGGCAGGTTATACAAATTATCGACCAACACTAATAATTTCACTCAAAAGCGAATCATATTATATTGCCTATTTACATTCTGCATCCCTGCATACACGATTACCAGGTGTACAAGTATGAAATGCAGATTTTTTTTCTAAAGAAACATGTCAAATTCGGAAAAATGATAAAAAGTACTTTATTTAAAGTATGCTCCATCGCTTATTATACATTTTTTCTATCTTTCGGGCGATTTGTGAATACCACGCCAGTAAAATCTTCCCCTTTTGCTTCGTACCATTCATCGAACCTGTTTTTCACATCTTCGTACGAACCAAAGCGCTGTTCAGCAAGTACAACTATCGATGCAAAGAAGTGGTAATCGGAAGGAGTCAAGTCTGGTGAGTAAGCCACATGGGGTAGAACTTCCCAGCCGAGTGCTTCCAACGTGTCGCAAACCGGTTTTGCCGTATGTGATGGAGCATTGTCATGAAGAAAAATGACTTTATGTTACCTCTTTTGGTATCCTGGCCTTTTTTCAAGCAGCGAACGGTTCAAATCGGTTAATTGTTGTTGGTAACGTTTAGTATTAACAGTTTGCCCAGGTTTTAAAAGCTCATAATAGACCACACCCCTCTGGTCCCACCAAACACACAGCATCGTCTTTCCACCAAAGCGATTCGGTCTTGTGGTCGATGTGGATGGTCCGCCTGGGTCTACCCATGATTTTTTACGCTTGGGATTCTGAAAATAAATCCACTTTTCATCCCCTGTAACTATACGATGCAAAAACGACTTCCTTTTGTACCGAGCGAGCACAATGTCACATGTGCTTTTGCGCTTTTCCATTTGTCTGTCGTTCAACTCGTGTGGTACCCATCTACCGGTCTTCTGAATCTTCCCCATCTCTTGTAGCCGATTGGAAACAGCTTGTTCACTAACGCCCAATTGCTCGGCAAGTTGTTTTTGTGTTTGCGAATCATCTTCGTCCAACAATGCTTGCAATTCCACATCTTCGTATTTTTTGGCGACTTTCCACGTTCCTTGTTTGCAACATCGAGGTCACCACTTTTGAAATGCCGAAACCATTGTTCACACGTATCTTGCGATGGAGCATATTCACCATAAGCTTCTTGAAGTCAACGGTATGATTCAGCAGCAGTTTTACGAAGTGTATGCATAAGTTTTTCCGGTTTTTTGGTAAAAAAAAACACGTAATTTTCAAGGGAAATTAATTTTTGTTTTATTCAAAATATTGGCCATCGGCTTCTACACATTTCGGCCATCTTTCAGGTAACTTATGAATACCATGCCAGAAAAACTGATTGTCTTTTGCGGCAAACCATTCGTCGAGCCATTTTCCAACTTCCTCGAAATTGCTGAAGTGCTGCTCTGGGAGCGCGTGCCCCATTGATGCGAAGAGGTGATAGTCAGATGGCGCCAGGTCTGGCGAATACGGCGGGTGCGGAAGGATGTCCCATCCAAGCGATTTCAAGGTGTCTTTCACTGCTTTTGCTGTGTGAGACGGCGCATTGTCGTGTAACAAAATCACTTTGCCATGTCTTCTGGCCCATTCCGGTTGTCTTTCGATTAATGCGTGGTTTAAATTAATAATTTGTTGGCGATAGCGTTGTGTATTAACGGTTTCGCCGGGCTTCAAGAGTTCATAATACACAATACCGCTCTGGTCCCACCAGACACAGAGCATGGTCTTCTTGCCGAAGCGATTTGGCCTTGGTGTTGAAGGACCGGCTTCGCAGGGTGAAAGCCGCGATTTTTTCCGCTTCGGGTTTTCAAAGTAAATCCATTTTTCGTCACCCGTCACAATTCGATGCAAAAATGATTTCCTTTCGTGGCGTTGAAGCAGCACTTCACAAGTGACTTTGCGATTTTCTATTTGACGTTCATTCAAATCGTGTGGGACCCATTTACCGAGTTTATTGATCTTCCTCATTACTCGTAAACGTCTGCTGATTGTTTCTTGTGACACATGTAATGCTTCTGCTAATTGCCGTTGAGTTTGAGTTGGGTCATCATCCAATAACTCCTGCAATTGCTCGTCTTCGCATTTTTGTGGTCTACCAGAGCGCTCACTGTCTTTCACATTGAAATCACCACTTTTAAATTGTCGAAACCATGTCTCACATGTTCTAATCGATGGAGCGTTTTCACCATATGTTTCTACTAGCAAACGTTGACTTTCAGCAGCCTTTTTCTTTTGATTAAATAAGAAAAGCAATGCGTGCCGCAAATGTTCTTTTTCAGGCACAAAACTCGACATGATCACTGAACGATAAAACAAAGACGCTAGTTTTTGGCGGACTCAACTTGTGTGTGTTTGTAGGTTAATGTCAGACGAACAAAATGACGTATGTGTCAAATTAATACGCTGCGTACTTTTCGCTGGCGCCATCTCTTAGTTAAACCGGAAAAAACTTATGCATACACCTGGTATAGGCATGCAAGAGCATGGTCAGATTCATTTGTAAGGAGCGTGGTAGCCAAAAATACCAGAAAGAGGTATTAAAGTAGTACAACTGAATTAAATATTTGTTCTTTTTCTCATATGTATGGCAATAATCAACTTTATTATTTCTTGAATAATCCCTACTTCTATCTATTACTGAGGTCTACATTATATTCCTCTCACGGACACTCAACCCACGCGAGAGACTACGATCTATATTTCGCTTGGCAGTAGTGTCGCTTAACGACGCTTGCGAATAACTCAGTCATATTGCTAATTTTCGCTACTCTCGTGGAAACCGCCAAGCAAGCATCGCCTGCCTCTACTCGACTGGATATTCTCTCATCGACTTTCTGGGATCTTCTCAACCTCAACAGTGCTCAACAGGACTCAAAATCAACGGTAAGGTGGCACCTTGACAATTTAAACGAGTTCAATCAAGGTGAGATGGAAAATTATCATTTTGTGCTTTCTCAAATGTCTCACCTCGAGGCGCTCTCTCACCCTTTATTAATTGGCACGTAATAAGTTTAATTGTATGTGCAATACACCAGTGAATTCAGTGCTCCGTTTTTATGTAAATATATTTTTTGTAGTTCGTTATTTGAAGAAATATAGACTTTTTTCTCTTCCAACATCGTTTGTCTGGTTATTTTTCCCTATCACGAGTGAGATCTCATCCCTTTTTCAATATATTGCAGCTCACACACATCAGAAGATCAGGGTTCTCAAACACATAGACTATAAAAAAAACTGCAATAATAAATTCAATAAACGAGATTGCACCACAAGAAAAGATAATGATAAAGACAAAATGTAAAAAGTAACCGTGGATCACGGATAACATCAAAAGTATAAGCAGAAAGCGAGATATAGCAGTTACGTGCGTGAGAAAAACAAATAATAAGACAAATTTGAATAGCTATAGATACTACAGGAACAAAAAGTACAAGAATTAATACTGAGCAAAAGAGATTACTTCGAAAAAATATAGATAAATACAAATCGGATGCAAAAACAAGGGGAAAACCATGAAAGAGTTGATAGGGGGGAAAAGCAAGGAGTAAATACGAATGGAATGACCTTCTATGGTGTTAAGTGTACAGATATGGAAGAAATAGCGGACAAGCTTAATAATTTTTTATAAAAAGTATTGACGATATAATAAGGGACATAGTCATATTATATACCATAAGTACGAGGATTATGAAGAAAAGATCATCAAAATTTCACAATTTGAGAGGTAACACCACTGTAAATTTTTCAAAAAATCGATTTTATTGATTAGCTTAAAAAATACTTCGAAATCCTTTAGAATATGGGGCAAACCCGTTTTTACCGGAAAAAAAAAATGTTCCATCAAACTTCGCACATTTCCCTAAACGCGTCAGACTACTCTACGGAGCAACGTTAGTACGTCATCCCGTTGTGTGTGTGAAGGATTGAAACCTTATAGATCGTATCGCGGATTGTTCAGACTAACCGACAGTTAGTGAGATATTTTATCTTATTTATAAACCAATTTACGAAGAACTTAGCCGGGACGAGTTGCTGAATCGTTGCTTAGGAGGATATACGCAAAACAGCAACGAAAGTTTCAACGCAACGGTCTGGAGATTGGCACCAAAATCGTATTCGAGCGGAAAAAAAGTGTTGAACATAGCGACTGATATTGCAGTGTGCTATTTTAACGATGGTCTAATAAGCATTTTGCGAATTATGAAAGTTCTGTAGATGGATATAGGGGTCCATTCATATAATTTTTGCCTCGAAGCCGACGCAAAGCGAATCGAACACGCCGAACGAACTTTGACGGATGAAGCAAAACGCGCGCTCTGCCCTAAAATCGTCGCGAAAAGCAAGTGAGGAAGTATTTTCCAATGTAGAAGGACAGCTTTATGGTCCTGGGATAAAGATTAACGGTAAACATTTTTTAGTCATCGAATTTTTCATTTCTTCATATGTAAAACACACATCAAAACTTTAAACGCGTTTTTCTCGAAATGTCATTATTCATAACGGCACGCAGCATAACTCGAACAATTATTATTCTTTTGATTTGAACTTTTGAAAATATCTTTAAAATAACATTTGGAAGAGGACTACGTACTGGATTTTCGATAAGTTAATGTAAACATTTTTTATTAAAAAATGATTGCCTTTTTTTTGCCAAACATTGGTGATTTTCTGTTTAATCGAGTCGCCAATTCTATAAAAATCAATATTTAAAAAATCCCCTATGTATTTGTCTAGCTTTAACGATATAGATAATGGAGAATTTTTGTTTTTTGTTCCAGGCCCTAAATTGCACCAGTTATGCTGCGTGCCGCGGTGCGCCCCCAATTCGACATGGCTGCGGAGAATGGTTCCAACTCCGCCATTTAAGAATATTTTTTGATAACAATTTATTCTTTCTTCTAGTTTTTTCTTCTAGTCTAGAACTTTTTAAGATTTGTCTCCATACTCACCTTTTTAATCATGTTCATGTATATTAGTTTTTATTTTTGTTCACGGTAGTATAGTGAGAGCAGTATATATATACCATCAAATTCGATAATTCTTTATAGTCAATTTGCTACTTGTAAGCTAGCTCTATTTTTATTCTTATTTTTAGAATTTTTAGAATAACTATTAAGTTTATTATTATAAGATTATTATTGTTTTAATTGCATTTCTGTATTAACCAATCTCATTCGATTTAGCATCGCTTATTCTAGTTTATAAAAATATTATTATATTATTGTCATAATTAATTGCCAAGGCATAATAAAACAATCTCTTTCTCTCTGTCTCTCTCTGTCTCTCTCTGTCTCTCTCTGTATCTCTCTGTCTCTCTCTGTCTCTCTCTGTCTCTCTCTGTCTCTCTCTCTCTCTGTCTCTGTCTCTGTCTCTGTCTCTGTCTCTGTCTCTGTCTCTGTCTCTGTCTCTGTCTCTGTCTCTGTCTCTGTCTCTGTCTCTGTCTCTGTCCCTGTCCCTGTCCCTGTCCCTGTCCCTGTCCCTGTCCCTGTCCCTGTCCCTGTCCCTGTCTCTGTCTCTGTCTCTGTCTCTGTCTCTGTCTCTGTCTCTGTCTCTGTCTCTGTCTCTGTCTCTCTGTCTCTCTGTCTCTCTGTCTCTCTGTCTCTCTGTCTCTCTGTCTCTCTGTCTCTCTGTCTCTCTGTCTCTCTGTCTCTCTGTCTCTCTGTCTCTCTGTCTCTCTGTCTCTCTGTCTCTCTGTCTCTCTGTCTCTCTGTCTCTCTGTCTCTCTGTCTCTCTGTCTCTCTGTCTCTCTGTCTCTCTGTCTCTCTGTCTCTCTGTCTCTCTGTCTCTCTGTCTCTCTGTCTCTCTGTCTCTCTGTCTCTCTGTCTCTCTGTCTCTCTGTCTCTCTGTCTCTCTGTCTCTCTGTCTCTCTGTCTCTCTGTCTCTCTGTCTCTCTGTCTCTCTGTCTCTCTGTCTCTCTGTCTCTCTGTCTCTCTGTCTCTCTGTCTCTCTGTCTCTCTGTCTCTCTGTCTCTCTGTCTCTCTGTCTCTCTGTCTCTCTGTCTCTCTGTCTCTCTGTCTCTCTGTCTCTCTGTCTCTCTGTCTCTCTGTCTCTCTGTCTCTCTGTCTCTCTGTCTCTCTGTCTCTCTGTCTCTCTGTCTCTCTGTCTCTCTGTCTCTCTGTCTCTCTGTCTCTCTGTCTCTCTGTCTCTCTGTCTCTCTGTCTCTCTGTCTCTCTGTCTCTCTGTCTCTCTGTCTCTCTGTCTCTCTGTCTCTCTGTCTCTCTGTCTCTCTGTCTCTCTGTCTCTCTGTCTCTCTGTCTCTCTGTCTCTCTGTCTCTCTGTCTCTCTGTCTCTCTGTCTCTCTGTCTCTCTGTCTCTCTGTCTCTCTGTCTCTCTGTCTCTCTGTCTCTCTGTCTCTCTGTCTCTCTGTCTCTCTGTCTCTCTGTCTCTCTGTCTCTCTGTCTCTCTGTCTCTCTGTCTCTCTGTCTCTCTGTCTCTCTGTCTCTCTGTCTCTCTGTCTCTCTGTCTCTCTGTCTCTCTGTCTCTCTGTCTCTCTGTCTCTCTGTCTCTCTGTCTCTCTGTCTCTCTGTCTCTCTGTCTCTCTGTCTCTCTGTCTCTCTGTCTCTCTGTCTCTCTGTCTCTCTGTC